>CM025790.1:95961028-96645704 GCA_014635995.1 Sarcophaga peregrina
AAAAATTAATCAGATTCACTTGAAAATTCTTACTCCAGGAGTTTTTGGGGTCATTCAAATTTAAAAAAAAAAAATCAAAATGGCGGATCCAATATGGCGTTCGAGGTTTATAAAAATTAATCAGATTTACTTGAAAATTGTTACCCCGGGGTTTTTGGGGTTGCTAATTAGAGCTCTTCATTCAGATTTTAAAAAAAATTCAAAATGGCGGATCCAATATGGCAAAAATATCTAATTTTGCAGAGCTGTGAAATCAATTCAAATTTAATAAATACAAATATTAGGGCGCGTCAATAGGTTCATAACTAAAGGGGTTTTGAAAAAAAAGAAATTATTTTATTTTCCTGCACTGTCTGCTTTGGACAGTCTACACTTCATACAACGTTTCTCTCACTACTTTTTAAACTACGGCGACTACAACGACTATCTTTTAAAGAAAAAATTTGTTACCCGATATTGGTGGACATCTGTATAATGGGTCAATTTTGACCTCCGGGTACTGCACTTGTCTTAACTGACAAGTAGACGTCCTCTAACCTCGATGCGCATGTTATCACATATGTAATTCCATATGTAATAGTATATGGAATCGGAAAAGCTATCCCATATGTAATCCTATATGTAATCTCATTCGTAATTGTATATGAAATCGCAAATGTAATCTCATATGTAATCTCATATGTAATCCTATATGTAATCTCATGCGTAATCGTATATGAAATCTCATACGTAATCGTATATGAAATCTCATACGTAATCGTATATGAAATCGCAAATGTAATCTCATATGTAATTTCATATGTAATCTCATATGTAATCCTATATGTAATCTCATAAGTAATCGTATATGAAATCTCATACGTAATCGTATATGAAATCACATATGTAATCTCATATGTAATTTCAAATGTAATCTCATATGTAATTCCATGAATTTTGTGCTACAACTGTTGCGTATCGCCCACTGCAACGAAAAGTCAAGGACCATGGCTGATAGGCAATAAAGTGTGTTCTCTGAATCTGGTCTGGGGTAAATAGTAGCCAATTAATTTAAATTTTTCATCAAAAAATCATCTTCAGCCATGGGATTCATTCCTAAATGATTGGATACTCAAAAGACAAAATTCTCATATATGGGACGATACAAATATTTACATCAGATCTAGATACGGAAAGTTAAATGCATCACGAAATAATCACCGTTTAGTATGGATTTTGAACTGGTGGCGAATTTTCTTCGATAATGGAATTGTTGGCCATGCTATAACTATCAATGAGAAGGACTTTAGATCGATGATAACCAAGTTTTTATGACTTCAATTGGTTGTTCTTAGGCATCAACAACATGAGGTTTCAACAGGACCTCGCTATATGCAACTTAGCTCATGCCACACTGGATATTTAATGCCGACCACTGGGATCGTGTGATTTAATCTCCTTAGAGTTCAGAGAAGTCTGATCCGGGGTTTTGAACTGTGATCTCACTGGTCTAATAAAGCAACACACTAACAACTCGGATAACGCGGCATTAGAACACATTTTATGAATCAGAACGAGCTACTACGAGAACACAGCAGGTACTGGCTGAACAGTGAATATTCATTCCTTTAGCATCTGGAAGTATGTGTCAGATAGAGATTCGCAATAAAGTTGCATAGATTGCATGATTGCTGTACAATGGCACTTTTTTACGACGATAATGACACAATTTATTTATCTTTTAGACCGCAGATAAGAAAACCTACTGAAATAAATGCACGGAACCTATTGCAAATACTTTCAAATCCAATTGCTAACCTTGAAATGCCCATCCTCATCAATCAAGCTGATTGTCAAGATGATTGCTTAAAAAATATAACTCCAGCCTCTTAGTTTCCTAAGCATTTATGCTTGATAAGAGTACAAAATATTGAAAATACTTAAAATTGTTGTAAAGAATTTTCCCACAATTTATGAAAATAATGAATGCATTTGATTCATTACATCCATTGGCAAGATGTTCAAACGAAGAAACGCTTTAAAAATGATTTGAACGAACGCACAAACACTTATCAAACAATACTTTGCGTCTATCTGAACACTTCACAATCAGTGTGTATAGTAAACAGTGACGTAATAGAACGTTTCAAAATAATAAAAAAAAAATTTAATTCAAGACACTTTCGGAGAATTAAAAGAAAAAAAAACACGACAAATCTAGAACAAGTGCATAAATTCATTAGAAACTATAATAAAACCTATAAAACAATATTAAAGAAATGCACTAAATATGGGAAAAGTATTGGTCGACATACACAGGCATACAAAAGTATACATACGATTAACAAATTTAAAAAATTTCTGAACCAATGCAAAAGACCGTCTTAAAATCGAGGAAAGTTATCAGACAATTATAAAGATTTTTAACGAAAGCGGATTGGTTAAAAAATATCTGAAATTTGTTAACTGTAAGTATACTTTTGTGGCTAAGTGTATGTATAAAATTAATACAAACGTGGTGTAAGAAGCTAAGTCGTAATCATGACTGAAGGCTTGTAATGTACATATGTAAGGTGAGGGCATTAAGTTTGAAAACTTACCAACTACAGAGACCCACAAAAGTATACATACAATTAACAAATTTCAAAAATTTCTGAACCAATGCAAGAGACCGTCTTAAAATCGATTTTCAATGAAAACAGATTGGTTAAAAATATTTTTGAAATTTGTTAATCGAATGTATACTTTTGTGACCCTGTGTATGTATGTAAATACATCGTCTTATGGTAGAAATTTTGTACAAAAATATTGTAAACAAATTGTTTGCCGGAGTATCTCTAGAAAAACTTATCATCTAGGATATCAACCAATAAGAAGATTACACTCCTCATATCGGGTGATTATTTTCTCTTTATTGCATGCAAACTATCGACAAATAGGGCTTGACAGCTAGGAATGTCAAACTGTGCTTGCACTTCTATTCAGTAAAGTTTGTTAGTCATCATGAGCCGTTTAATATCTAATCAATGCATCCAACATAGACCATACGTCGTTGGTCATAACAATCCTTCAGTCAGGTTTACAACTCAGCCTATACACTTGCATACAATACGTACAATAATTAGATATATCGATTAGATATTGTATATTGATTAGTTAGATTGATGTAAGACATTCATTAGATAAATTGACTAGATACATTGCATTGATATCATGATTAGATACAATAACTAATTGCATTGTTTAAAGATACATTGATTAGATACACTGAATAGATGCAATGAGTATATAAAGACATTCCTAACATACATTGACTAGATACATTGGTTTAACATAATATTTAGATACAATAATTAGATACATTTATTAAATATACATTGATTAGATACATTGATTAGATACAATGATTATATACATTGATTAAAGAGATTCATTAGATACATTGACTGAATACATTGCTTTGATTTCATGACTAAAAACATTTATTAAAGAACAATGTTTAGATACATTGCTTGAAGACATTCATTAGATACATTGATGACACCGAAAAGTATTGTATTATTATTAGGTTAGGTTAGAGGACGTCACATTTGACAAGTACAGTACCCGGAGGTCGAATTGACCCATTGTACAACATCCTATAGCTTCTCATTCCACTCGTGTTGTGTGCGTTAGTTTTATACGTGAGTGGCAGGACCTACAGTTTAAAGTCGACTTGGAACGACAGTTTTTGGGAAGCTTTTCATGGCAATTTTTACTCTCAGAGTCTTTGCCAGAAATTCGCTGAGAGGAAGTCGCCGAAGAAATGTTTTGGGAATTGAACTCGGGCCTTTCGTCTAATAAGCCAATACACTACCTACTAGACTACGGGGACTCAATGATTTATTTTTAACGCCCGTGCAACATTGCCCCGACAGGACAAGGACGAACTCACTTTGCACAATGCCCATTATTATGGGTACAATACTTTTAGTAGGCTTGCCTATAGATTTAGCATTCCGACTAATGATTTTTATAGGAGCTGCGAGGCGGTTTGAGAAAGAGGAAGCGACTGTCTTTCACCTCATGTCTCAGTGCCCTGTCCTTGTCACTCAGAGGCACGTATCACTTTCTGTCATTGACCGAGCATTTTAATACAAAAACTGCTGCAACAACAAGATTTATTTTGGGTGCGGTATGGTTTTCTTTAGTTAATGGTGGGAGATCCCAGATAGAATGTATTGTGGTAATACAATGGGAGTAAATGGTGGCCCAAGTGGGAGCATTTTTTCGAGATCGTCTACCAACTAACCTAACTTTATTGACATGTTACATCACTGCAAACGCTCTATTCCTTAAACTAACAGTTCGCCGAATAAGAAAATTTGCATGCATTGTTGTTGTTTGATGGTGAAACATCACATGGATTCGTTACTGTTAGCAGCATTTGTGTGAACCTATGAGATTCTCAGCCTATTTATTGTACAATCGTTACATTTCGATTCCATACTATTTCATACTTCAATGGCATTAACCATTAGTGGTGTTACCTGTTACCTGTTAGTGTTACATTACCTCAATACCCCCCCACCCCCTTTTTTACAAACTATTTGTTATGGGGTTATTAATGAGCTATGCTCTATAAAACTACGGCATTTAAAATCATTGTAAATGAAATTGTTTTTTTTTTTATTGTATTTTGCGGTGTATTTTAACAGATGCATAAACAAGTTTTGCTACAGAGCGGGAGGTGAGAGGGTGTGGGGAAGGGGGAGAGGAAAAAAACGCGAAAAAATAACAACTAAATTTACTTGTAACATTAAACAAATAAACGTAAAATGATGCATTTCAAATGTAGCGGATAGAGTGAAAAACACACATACATACACTCAGCAACAAAAGTATACAAACGGTTAATAAATTTCAGAAATTTTTTTTCGTTAAAAATCTTTCTTCCACAGGTTTATAAGACGGTCTTTTGCTTCAGTTTAGAAATTTGTAAAATTCGTTAATCGTATGTATACTTTTGTGGGCCCCTGTATATATCAATTTCATTAAACAGATGTGGGTAAACACAACTTTGGCACATTGCAGTGTAACGAATCATTTATAGAGGCATCAACTATATTAAACAGACTACGTCATCAAATGTATACAAAATTAACGCATATGAACGAATGAGCGAATGAACATTCGAATAGGCGGATTGAATGAAATCGACTTACTTGTAATGCCGATGTACATACGAGTACATACGTACATACATAGTGTTGGTTGGAATTAAAGTGGAATAATAAAAATTACTACAACGTATTACGAGTATTGTTGTTTGGTATAATTTTTTATATTTTATTTTACTCTTGTTAAGGTGAAAACATGCATAAACAGTGGGCAATTAAATTGATGGTACACTATGGTTGAGAATATTAATGAACACTGTAATAAATATTTCTGTGTGCAAGTCTTCGTCTCAAACTTAGTCGTTCTACCATAGAGAATACAAAAAATGGTAGAAAATTTTCTTTATTTCTAAAAGTAATCTCCTTTTGAAGAAGTCGCCGTGGTCTAGTGGGTAGTGTGTTGGCTTATTAGACAAAAGGCCCGAGTTCGTATCCCAGGTCAGACATCAAAAACGAAAAAATATTTCTTCGGCGACTTCCTCTCAGCAGATTTCTGGCAAAGACTCTGAGAGTAAAAATTGCCATGAAAAGCTTCTCAAAAATCTGTCGTTCAGAGTCGACTTTAAACTGTAGGTCCCGCCACTCATGTATAAAATTAACGCACACAACATAAGTGGTGTGAGAAGTTAGGTCGTAATCCTGACTGAAGGGTTGTAATGGCCAATTATGTACGTATGTATGTAAACCTCCTTTTGCCTTTAATAACTTTATTTTTCCAGACTACGGCGACTACATCTTGATGCCTTTATTAAAATAGCGAGGACTATCATAATCATCGATCCTCGATTTTTCATTAAACAAAAAATAAATCGGTCTTCACAAAGTCCTTGAGCATGCCTAATTATATGCAATGTTCGTAATACTCTCCGCTCTCCTGCGTAGAAGGAGAAATATTTGCACGATGTCCGCATAGCACACTAGTTCAAGTGAACTTGCGATCAAATCGCTTGTGTAGAATACTCCAGGCTATATTGCACGTAGCGCCTTCTTTTTGAAGGTGTTCAGAGCATCCAATTCAGGTCAAAAGCAATACACTACAAGACGTTCATCTTCCCCGTGCTTTTTATGGCCTAAAGGCATGAACACAGAAAAGCATGAACACAGAACAGAAAAGTCCTACGTAAGACATTTGGTCCAATGCGAGTTAACAATGATTTCCCTATGCGATCCAAGAGTCAGTTGGATGAGCTCAAGGACATGGACATTGTGCAGTGTATTAACATCCATCGACCAAGCTGACTTGACCATATCGTTCGAATGGAGAGGAATGCTCCAGTGAGACGGGTATTTATTGCGGTGATTTTGCGGAAGTCAGCGAAAATAACGAACTTATTTGCTTTGGAGGAACCAAATCGAGAAAGCCCTATCACCGATTTGGTGTGACACACTGGCGTAGGGGCGCAAGAGGCAAAGGCATCAGGAAGGATGTGTTATGACAGGTTAAACGGTTTATTAATAATGTGTGTGAAGATAAATTCAAAGTTGTTAGCAAAAAATAATCAAGGAAAAAATCAATCAAATATACGATATCAGAGAATGGAACACCTATTCTGTTCCTTTAAAATTGTCCGCCACACATTCCTAAGTGGAACAGCTGATCTGGTATTTCGGTAATTCTTATGAAAATTGAAAAATTTCCGACAAAAAATGTATCAGAATGTCTGGGTAGGATGATCGGCATGATATGATATCCCACTATATACAAATTGCAGCCTAAGGTGTCCCTAATAAAACGCAGTAACTGGTATATCCCAAATAATTTTGGAACTTGCGATATCGATCTTGGAAAATTCACTAGGTTAACAGTGTCTGGATGGGATGAGGGATGATCGATATTGTGGAAAAATGGGACTTGCTGAAGATATCCAACTATATGCAAATTCTAACCTAAGGTGTCCCTAGTAAAATGCAATAAGTCGTATCTGCCAAATAATTTTGGAACTTGAGATATCGGGCTTCAAATATTGCCTATATTAACAGTGACTGGGTGGGATGAGGGATGATCGATATTGTGGAAAAATGGGACTTCCTGCAGATATCCCACTACATATAAATTCTAGCCTAAGGTGTCCCTAATAAAACGCAGTAACTGGTATATCCCAAATAATTTTGGAACTTGAGATATCGAGTATTGGATACTCTTAGCTCCCTTGTTGGAAAATCCAGTATAAAAACAGGCATCGTTCAAATGTTTAATTAGACTTGTGATCGTCGTGTTAAACCTCTGTTTAAGGGCCTATTTTTTAAAAGCCTGTGTTTGGCCAATAAGTGGTATATCCCAAATAATTTTGGAACTTGAGATATCGGCCATTAAATCGTCTTAGCTTTCATGTGGATTTTGTTTGTTCACCTACCCATTCATCTAGAGATGCGGCTCATCGTTAAAAATAATTTCTTTGTTGGAGGATGCAATATGAAAACGCGTGTCGTTCAAGTGTTTAATTAGACTTGTGATCGGCATGTTAAAAACTCTGTTTAAAGGCCTATTTTTTAAAACGCTGTTTTTTACATCTTTTTTTATACCTGATTTGACAAGATCACTTAAGTGTATGCATACAGCTATTACGCAGTATAACACAAGCGCATGCATTTTTATTGTCAGCCACATATGGAAGAAGTCAAGTGTAGAGTGTAGTTTTAAACCATAAAGATGAAGAGGATGAATGATGTTCAAAAGTACTAAAAACTAAAATGTAATTTGTTTAGTACCCAAGTAGTGGTAGTAGTAGTTGTAGTACTTTCTGGTTTATGTTAAATGAAACAAAAACAGCAAAAAAGTATATAAAATGTATGTGTAAACAAATCAACGCTTCAATAGTTTTAATTATTTACTGCAAATAGCATTGAGTATTGAAAATAAAAAAAAAATCGAAAAATGAAAATTTTTTTTCTCAAAAGTTTTATTTTCCAAAAGAATTTGGTAGAAATAAAAAAAAATGCGAAACAGAAACACTTTATGTTTTAAGTGTTATTTATGATTGTGTTTTCATGAATTGTTTTTCCTTTTTTCTATTATTTTTTTCAGTACAGGGTCTTTTAGGTTTGAGTTTTATTTTCAAACATTTTCATTTTCATGTACGTACACTGCAGGCTGGAGGGGTAGATCTACTGAGACTGTACAGAGCTTCCTGGTGGAGAAAATTGGAAAGCTCAATTTACTCAATTACAGAGCCTTCATTGAAGTGGGGGGGTTAGTCGCCTTAGTCTAGTAGGTAGTGTGTGTTGGCTTCTTACCCGTATAACCCGGGTTTGTAATCCAGTTCAGTCATCAAAATTAAAATTTGAAAAATATGCCTCTCAGCAGATTTCTGGCAAAAACTCTGAGAGTAAATAAAATTGCCATGAAAAGCTTGTGAAAAATCTGTGGTTCGGAGTCGACTTTAAACTGTAGGTCCCCCCCTCCCCCACTCATGTATAAAATTAACGCACACAACAGAAGTGGTGTGAGAAACTAGGTCGCAATCCTGACTGAAGGATTGTAATAACCAATTATGTATGTGTATTGAAGTGGGGGGGTGCCTCCAACAATGTCCATTGAAAGGCTTTTGTCAGGGCCAGCGTTACCGTTGAGCGACTAAATTCGCAATTTGACACTTTTTCAGCAACCTCGCCACTTTTTGTGCCCCCTTTCTAAAATGAACGAAATCTGACACTTTTCAAGATTTTTTACACTTTTTTCCCCTTTTTTTAAAAAGTATTTTTTCTAGTCTATAGTCTAGTATATAGTCTAGTCTATAATCTAGTCTATAGTCTAGTCTAGACTATATACTAGACTGTAGACTAGAATAGACTATAGACTATGCCAATATACCCTTTTTGTGCGACTTTTTTTTAAAAAAACCCCCTTTTTTTGCGACTTCTTAAAAATTTCCAGCGGTAACGCTGGTCAGAGCTCTTATTAAGAGCAATGTTAGCGAGCCTATTACGAAATACATTGCTAAACTTTTAATGCCTCTCTTGATGTCTGCAATGGCATGGTTTGAAGACAATGCGGACGATCTGTCCCTTATGGTATTAGATTTTGATCCGCACACTTTCCCTCTCTGAGATGTAATAACCAGGCCCTAAAGCTTACAACTGAATGTTGCTTATCGTGTGATTTAAGTGTCATTTCTCGCAAAATGGAATTGATATTTTTTACCAGGCGATATAGAGTACAGATTCAAAATGGGATTCAACTTTCTGAATACAAGAGCATGAAATTGTTTATTCTTTATCCCAAGCTCTTACGGAGGTATAATGTTGTTGATAGGGTTAGGAGATCCATAATAGCGCTCTACACCTGCAAGATCTGTGGCTCAACTGGCTACATCGGGCCATGTTTGGGTGGAGCCAACCTTGCTTTTCGGGGTACATATTTGGTGTACGGTAGCCAGACACCAATGCCTCTGCCGACTGACAGTTGGAGGATGGTAGCTCGTTCTGATTGTCAGTGCCTACTGTTCCACTCTAACAAATGCTATAAAGTACATGACTACCACCAGGACATTATTGTCCTTTAGTAAGGACCATGACCTAATTTCTCATACAACCCATATTTTATCTAGAAACTCTCTGGAACCTATAATTTAATATCGACTTTGAACTAAAGATTTGAAAAGGTTTTTATTGGCATTGATTATTCCCACAGTTTTTGTTAGAAAAATCCGCTTAGAAAGTCGTACATTTTCATTAAGTTCGAGTTGCCAAAGCTGAGATTTGAACCACATACTCACATCTAATAAATCATTACACAGCCTATTAGACTATAGCCATTCCTGGTTCTCTTAAACCAATTCTCTTTAATTCTACAGTTTCCTCTTAATTACACCTAAATGAAAATAAAATAAAAAAAAATTCAATTACAAAAAGAAATTCAAACTTGTAACACTCTGTAGCAAAAAAAAAATTACGCTTAAATTTTCCTGTGAATTGAAAACATTAAAAAACTATTGTGGAAAATAGATTTGGGGTACATTTTTTTCTTGTACAATTTTTTTTGTATGAACTAAGACTATGAGTTCATTTGCGTCTTGTTGACTTGACTTCCACGCTTGATTAACTTACAATAGATTTCTTTATAAAGATTTGTAGGCACTGTGTTAATACACTCGAAGAAAATTGTTAATAAAATATGCATTCGAATCTAGGGTTAATGATAAAGAGAATTTCAATTAGAAATTATGTTTCATTATTTTGTTTTTGAAGGGACATTGGGGTTTCACAGTATTATTGAAAGATTGTGCATAAATTTCAAAATTTAGCCAAGACTACAACCTAGATGTTTACACCACCCGTGTGTAATAATTTTACCCTTGAGTGTTGGTACCTAAAATTAATTACGAATGACACATTTAAGAAATTTATTTACTCTCGGAGATTTTGTCAGCAGATTGCTGTTCCAGATTGTTGAGTTTGAATTTGAACGCCATCAAATAAGCCAACATACCATCTTCCAGATGCGACATATTAAAAATGTTGTCACGCTTACCTGACTCTCTATACCGTATACGTCGACACAACATCCGCCTCTACTGGGGACCGAGACTGTGGTTTAGAGGTAAGGGATCGCCTCTACAAGAATACTTTTTCAAATTGTCACGCTATATCTGACACATTGCCCGCCTCTACTGGGTTCCGAAACACTGTGGTTTAGAGTTAAGGGATCGCCTATGCAAGAATACTTTTTCAAATTGCCACGCTTATCTGACACATTGCCCGCCTCTACTGGGTTCCGCGACATTGTGGCATAGAGGGAAAGGATCGCCCCTACAAGAATACTTTTTCAAATTTGTAAAAAGCGGCCCTAATTTTACCCTTGAGTGTTGGTACCTAAAATCAATTACGAACGACAGATTTGAGAAACTTTTCATGGGAATTGATTTACTTTCAGAGATTTTGGCAGAAGATTGTTATTCCAGATATTTGAGTCTGAATCTGAACGCCATCCATTAAGCCAACACACCATCTTCTAGACGCGACATATTAAAAAAAGTTGTCACGCTTATCTGACACATTGTGGCATAGAGGGAAAGGATCGCTCCTACGAGAATGCTTTTTCAAATTTCAAAAAGCAGCAGTAATTTTACCCTTGAGTGTTGGTACCAAAAACCAATTACGAACGTCAGGTTTTGAAAACTTTTCACGAACATTTATTTAAAATGTTGTCGCGCTTATCTGACTCTCTACACCGTATACGTCGACACAACAGCCGTCCCTACTGAGTCCCGAGACACTGTGGCATAGAGAGAAAATGTGGACGAACTAGCGTGGAATGTATTGGTAAATGTATGAGAAGGAGATGATAGAGGGGAATAAGCGCCATTACAAGATTATTTGGAACAAATTAGAAAAAGCAGAGTGAAATTAAACAAGCCGTAGGTGGTCCAAAATTCGTTGTTGTAAAATCTCAAAACTGCTGTGTCCGCTGTGTGGATAGTAGAAAAATCAAGCGACTAATTAAGCTTGACATGAGAACGCCTTGCCATTTAACAGGAATTGTAATGGGTTACTGTGCGCTATTGGCAGTTTTATTGACAACTTCGGTCTGGCACCCACTAGAATATCGACAGAAGCTGTTATAATGTGGAATAAACAGAATCGGTACAACAGTTTTTATGTGAGTTCCCTGCATTTTAAAACAGATCCCACTGCTTTTTGGGTGCCAGAACATTTGAAGATCTGGTGGCATGGTGAGGAAGGTGCTACTAAGGGGACTCAGTGCATTCAATCAAGAGCGCAAAGTGGTTTAAACTCATTACTACCACATCATGCCAATGGGAACACGTTACCTTACACAGGGTAACACAATGTTGGCCTTGTGGTCCATCAAGTTAACTTTCCTTTGAAAGACTAGCTACCCGCTTGCCTAACCTAGGCCTGACCTATTTGTCAATAAGGAATATTTTTTCTTGGGCTTTTTTAAATATAAATGTTCACGGCACCATGGGAAGATTATTATTCGGTTAAAATTTAAATCTAGATCGCCTGGTAAAAAATATCAATTCCATTTTGCGAGAAGAGACACTTAAGTCACACAATAAGCAACATTCAGTTGTAAGCTTGAGGGCCTGGTTATTATATCTTAGAGAGGGAAAGTGTGCGAATCGAAATCTGATAACATAATGGGCAGATCGTCCGCATTGTCTCCAAGCCATGTCTTTGCAGATACCAAGAGAGGCATTAAAAGTTTAGCAACATATTTCGTAATAGGCTCGCTAACATTGCTCTTAATAAGGGTCCTAACAACAGCCTTACAATGGACATAGTTGGAGACACTCCCCCCTACTTCAATACACATACATAATTAGTTATTACAACCCTTCAGTCAGAATTTTTGACCTAGTTTCTCACACCACTTATGTTGTGTGCGTTAATTTAATACGTGAGTGGTGAGACGATATAGTTTAAAGTCGACTCCGAACGACAAGATTTTTTTTGAGAAACTTTTCATGGCAGTTTTATTTACTCTCAGAAGTTTTACCAGAAATCTACTGACCGGAAACAGCGCTAAGAAATAATTTTTAATATTTTGTTTTGATGTCTGGCCTAGGGCTCGAACCCTGGCTTTACGTCTAATAAAAACTACGGCGACTTGAAAGTGTAATTAACTTTCCCTATAAATGCGTTGGCCACTGCAAATTTTCTTTTAACGTGAGAGTGAGAAAAATCAAAATACTTTGGACTTTTCTAATGCTTTTGATTACAAGCACATATCGACGCCTGCGTTCTATAACATTCTACGTCGAAAAAGTGTGTTTTAAGTTATGAGCTCTTAAAGTTTTTATGTGACATAGGACTATATGTGTATTCTAAGTAGATTTTTTTTTTCGAACGTCCCCGGCCTCACACTAACCCACCCTCACCCAACCGCGGAGGGCTCGTCCCCACTACGTAGGGACACGTACATATTACAGTGCGGACTGTAGCGGGTAAAGGAAAAGTAGGTTTTTCCCTATAACTTCGCAACGGATCGGCGTATCTTAACCAAATTTTGACAGTATTTATGTTAGAGAAGGTAGAATTAAAAAATGCAAGAACTTTAAAAGCATTCTAGGTACACTTTGAACGTTATAGAATGGAGGCGTCGATATGTATTTACGTACGTTTAAATAAAGTACATAGTTTCACATAGTTTGATGTGCAGATGTGGTTTGATTCAGAGAGTTCATGCACATTGTCTCTTCTAGTTTTACTAACTATTTGCTTTGAGTGTAAAAAGCATATGCTTCTCTGTTTCTATTTCTTTTTATCGATTAATCATTTGTTTTTAAAACATTTTCAAACCAAATTAAATTTATCATTTTACATTTTTTTTTACTATTTTAAATAAATTAAAGGAAAAAAACTGTTTTTATATAAAAAAAAAATTTTAAAATTAAAAAAATTAAACATCTGCTACCATGACGTAATTACTCGTAAATGTTTGTCTATCTGTCTGTCTGCTTGCCTGCCTGCCTGAATGCCTGAATGCCTATGTGTTTATTTGCTAATGTTAACAACATTTTCAGCAGCAAACTTTACTTCAACTCAACACAACTCACTCACATCGATTTGCCTACATTCGGTAGTACTACTGTACAGTAATAACAATAACAGCATGACCAACTGCTTTGGATTATTAAAAAAAAAGCCCACACGCTGTTAGTGTATTTAGTTTTACCAAATAAAACGCAACAATTTTCAATAAAATTTTAGAAAATTTTAAAATGATTTTTATGTTTACCACTGCCCCCCCCTCATGAATGAATCGAATCGAATCGAATTGCTTATAGTAGAGATATTAAATTTATTCGGCTCGTTAACTGAAATTATTTTCTTATTAACAACAACAACACCTATTTGATTGATTATCGATTTTATTCCAACATAAATATCGATTATTGTTAAATAGGGGGAGAGAGGTAGGTTGGGGGCGTGGTGTTATTTTAATAATTATAAATAAATCGATTGCAATTATTTAACCAAAGAATAATCGGCTTTTAATAGGCAATAGGAAAGATGCTTATGAACGAATGGCTTTTATTTACGAAAGCCATTTTATACTACAGGGGGCGCTTTAAAGCTTTACTATTTGAAAATTCAAATCTGAAGTTAATGATGTCTCAAAACTGCTTCTCGTAAATGATGTTTAACTATTGGTCCCGCCACTTATGGATAGTATAAAAACACACAACATGTTTGGTGTGAGAAAATCGATTGCAATCCGGAGTATGAAAGGTTCTTATGACTGCTAAAGTAAAGTCTTTAAATTGTTACGAAAATGGAAATGGTGTAATAACGTTTAAATTCGCCGTAGTCCAGTAAATAGATAGTGTGTTGGCTTATTAGACTGAAGGCCCGAGTTTAAACCCCAGGTCAAACATCAAAATGAAAATATGAAAATATTTCTAAGACGACTTCCTCTCAGTAAATTTCTGACAAAAAACTCTGAGTGTAAAAATAAAATTGCCATAAAATTCCCAAAAATCTGTCGTTCATACATAATTGGTGTGAGAAGCTAGGTTATAATGACCAATTATGTTATGTATGTAATATCGTTTAACATGATACGTAAATGAACAAAATTTACACAAACAAATACAACGAACGAACAAATACCACGAAGTCGCCATGGTCCAGTGGCTTATTAGACGAAAGGCTCGGGTTAGAATCCCAGGTCAGACATCAAAACGAAAAATATTTCTTCGGCGACTTCCTCTCAGCAGATTTCTGGCAAAGACTCTGAGAGTAAAAAATTGCCATGAAAAGCTTCTCAAAAATCTGTCGTTCGGAATCGACTATAAACTGTAGGTATCGGCACTCATGTATAAAAAATTAACGCACACAACATAAGTGGTGTGAGAAGCTAGATCGTAATCCTGACTGAAGGGTTGTTATGACCAATTATGTATGTAAATACGACGAACTTGTCACAAGTAAACACCAACAATATTACAATGAAAGAAAAAGTCAAGGACAAGTAAGTGAGACAAGCAACAACAAGCCATGTAAACAAAATACACAAACAACAATGAAGTCACGATAGAGTTCTCGAGAAGGCGAAAGCACATACGTTCGACTTTAAGAACCTTCATCAGACTATTTACATACTACTGGGCATATAAAAAGGCAAGATAAAGCAGGCAACGAGTTGAAACAATTCAGTTAACCTTGTGTAAGTGGCGTTGTGTGTCAAGAGAGAACAGAAATGGTTTGAAGATCTGCTTTGCTAATGAACAAAGTCAATTATTGTTGTGAACAGTGACACGCAAAATAGTACGAACAATTAAGAATTTAATTGCAACTTAACACAAATTTATTTTTATTTTGTTTGCAATCATCGAACTCATATTTCAAACGTTTTTAATAATTTTTTAAACACTTAATGGTGGCAACCACCATCATTACATTCAAAATTTGTTAGTAACATTTGGTTAAAACAGGGTTAAAGGAGTACATGGCATCGAATCATGTAGTGCATTGTATTGCAACTGGATGCATATAGAAGTTATGAGAAGGAGAAAATTAAGAGTAATTTCTACATCCTGCGACAAAAAGTAATATTTTGCCTTGGGCCTTTTAAAATCCATATGTCCTCGACACCATTTGGATAATCACTAACAAAGATCAGACTTTCAAATCGTAGTTAACTTTCCTAAAAACGTATATTACAAGCGACAAAAACTATCTTTGTTAAAAGGAGGTTCCACTGGCCAATCGACCGCAAACTGATGTATTTTGCGAGAAGGACAAGTGTTACGTAATGTATGTTTATGGTCTGCGGGAATGAATATCTTAATTTACCAGAACAAAATCCATTCTAGTAGTAGCGACAGAACAGTGAAACACAAGCTATACTATACGATGCTTCATTAAATGAATAGAGTTAGATATCCTTCCATGATTAATGACCGCCTTTGCTGTTTCCTTTATCTTCCGCTGAAAATCATGGAAAGAAAATTACCTTCGAAATTGTGGGGTTTACAGGACGCAAAGAATTCGAATTTGTTGTAAATCAACCAAAAGAATGTCAATAATTTTAATAATGAAATAAAGCATTAAACGGAGAGCTGCTATCCCACTCCTCATATTCATCATATTTGTTACCTTCTGATTACAATTTTTTGTCATCGATGGAAACGCACAAAGCTCCACTACGACGAAATCGAAAATTGTGATAGTAATTGCTGGTAGGGAAACCATAACGTGCCCGAAATATGGATAAAATATGTAGTACATAGCTACCAAAGGCCTAAACTATTCCTTTAAAAATTGGGGTTTTAACGAAGGTTCATATTGGTCCTTTCATATTGGTATATTGATTGGATACATTGAAAAGATTCATTAAATAAATACAATGATGATAAACATTGATTAGATACATTCAATGTATACATTGATTAGACTCGTTGATTGAATAGAATTAGATACATTGATTAAATACATAGATTGAATGCAGTGAATAGATACATCGATTAGATACATTTATTAAACACAATGATTAGATACATTGTTTGGATACATTGTTTGGATACATTGATTAGATACATGGAGTAGTTTCATTGATTGAATACTATGATTAGATACATTAATTGTATACAATGTATAGATACATTGATTAAACTTAATGAGTTAATATATTGATTGGATACATTGATTAGATACATAATCAATGTAGATAGCTTGATGTAGATAGCATATATTAGAAACATTGATTAGATACATTAATGTTTCCAAAAAGCAATGTTTTGCTACTAACACAATTGCATCAGACTATGCTGGATACATACGGACAGCAAATGGACAAACTCTGACTCCTTCCTTAAATCGCGTGGTCACAATACTGATTCTTACGGGCTACTAACCTTTTGGTTACCCCATCGAAAGTCGCGGCATTCCAACTAATGACTTCTATAGGAGCTGTAGTTCTGAGGAGGAGAAACGGACTGTCGTCGAGTCATCCTCCAACCCTCCGCCTTCAAGTAATACCTATAATACTGAATTGCTTGTATTGACAATCCTACCAAAAATGGGTGTGATAACGCTCTCCCTTCAAGTGATTCCTATAACTCTTAAACTACTGAGCCGATTTTAACCATTCTTTATTTTTGTTTGGAAGCTTATCAGGTTTATGTGGTTTAAACAAAAATTCTTTATAGAGAAAAGTAGGCGTGGCAAACATTTAAAATTGAATATTTAAGGACATAGTAATCGTAGACGAATGCAATTTGATGGATAATTTCATACAGTCGATATTGACAATCCTACCAAAACCTACCCTTCAAGTGATTCCTATAACTCTTAAACTACTGAACTGATTTTAACCATTCTGTTTTTGTTCGAAAGCTTCTTATCAGGTTTAGATGGTTTTAAAAAACATCGGTATTGCAGAAAGTAGGCGTGGCAAACGTTTAAAATTGAATATTTAGGGACAAAGTAATCATAGACGAATGCAATTTTGTGAGTAAGTTCACTAAGTCAATATCGACAAACTCGCTTTAAACTAGGCGTGGCAACCCTTTACCCTTAAGAGATACCTATAAGTCGGCTAATTCGAAAGTTTATGACTACATATGCGTATATATAGCAGGTATGTCTATTAAATTTTGTTTTGAAGCGAGTACAATAGCTGCAACTTCGTCAGCGCTAGCCATGATTCGAACCTCTTATTGTTATTCATTGTAAGCCTTACCTAAATAACGTACCGACTTTGATTAAATTTTGAACTAAAAATGTACATCTGCGTACCGTAGAACACATATGGTGTACATTGTTCTTTTTAAGAAGTATTAGGAGAGGGTACGCTGGTACGCTGTACCAGTATTACAATAAATCTGGCCTGTTTTAGGCAATAAAAAAAGTCAATTTTTTGAGCGGAACCAAGTTCTCCGGGTCAGCTAGTTTTATATAAATTTCAAACCTAAGAATTAAAGCATCAAATGATGAAACGTTGGCCATCGATTGATATTTCTTAAATAGGAATATCATGAAAAAGGCAACTGAATTGCGAAAACTAAGAATAACATAAAGTGCTTAAACATATGTGAACCTAGGGCATCAAGTGGTTAAAACTATCAATTTGTGTTTATTTTGTATAGAGAAGCAGCACGATTTCTGTTTAAAAATATTTTTTGTAGGCTGATAAGTAAAGTGTTATCACTTCACACTTAAAATAATAATTTTTTTTATTGAAATTTTTTTTTATTGAATTTTGTTTATTATTGCATTTTCTAAAAATAATTCGAAAGAAAATGCTTCATACTCTTAATATGAATTCACTGTGACACATTTCATGCATGCTTTGAATTTGTTTTGAAATTTTTTTTTGGTTTTGGTTTTGAAATTAAATTTCTCTTTAGCATACCATTTACGGAAAAGAGTCATAAATTTAATAAGAATTTGAATTTTTTTTTTTCATTTTTTTTTTATAAAAAATTTATGCAAAATTTAAATGCAAATTTATTAAGTACTTGAGCTACTCACTAGTACTTTTTTTATATGCCGCTTTATGCTATTTTTTTATGTGTTAAACATCTATTAAAAATTCATAATAATTTACACATGCCTCCAACTGCTTTGCTGTACGTATGTATACAAAAGACTGTTTGAATACAGTGTGTGTAAACACTAGAGGCAACTCGTTTACAAAAAGCAAACAACAAAACACAAAAAAAAAAATATTAAAATGAATGAAAACAGTTGTGTGTACATACATACAAACATACTTTTCAATAATGATGATGAGAGTTTAAGTATTTGCCTGCCTGCCTGTCTACCTACCCTACCATCAATTGCATGGTGTTTGGGGCACAGCAATGGCAATCATAATAATGACATTAAAATATTACTCATCAATCATGACTGATTGATTGATTCATCCACTTTCAAAACTGAAAAAAAACTGTTACAACTTGATTTATAAGAATTGCAAGTTTTTCCATTTCCAATTATTATTTCATTTGAAATGTTTAGAAGGTAAACGTTAATTCAATTAATTGCCTGTTAATGTAGTGAATTAAATGTCGTCATAACAATTGTAAATTTTGTTTGGAATACAACTGGCACCCACTGTACCTGCAAAGTTTTCATAATGAGTAAAAGACTGCAAATTAACTGCAAGGCACTGTAAGCGGAAATATTTGTTAGAATTTTAATCACAATGAATTTATGAAAATTTAACAGTTTAACTGTCACTATATATAGCCAATACTGTAATGAATTTCTGTTTCTAAACACAGTTTCTGTTTTATTTTATTAGAAAAAAAATTGTTGTTTTTAACTTTCAACACATTTGTTGGATTCCGATTTGCCTTGTCACATTCTGCCAGGCGCCTCTGCATTATAAACGCTGTCTACAGTTAGGCTAGGTTAGCTAACCTTTAATCTAAAGGTCTGAAAGTTTTAAATGGAAACTTTTCTAGACTAAAGAATACTATCGAATCTGCCATCTAACGGTTTTTTTTTTCAACTACTGCTTATTTCGTAAATGGTAACACTTAGCTCATGTCTGATTTGATAGATAATTAGTTTTATCCAACCGCTAAACGAATGTGATTCATCCAATACGTTTTCGTTTCGCTAAGTAGGCCTGCAATCGACTTACAGAAGATGTTGATTTTGGCAAAAAAAAATCATCTCTTCAGACGAAAAGCTCATTTCGATCTTGACTGCAATGTAAACAAGCAAAATTGTCGCATTTCGGGCACAGAAAACCCGCACACATACATTGAAAAGCCAACGCACCTAAAAAGAGTCACTGTTTGGTACGGATTTTTTTGGTCCAGAGCAAAGATCAGCAATGAATCGTTTTTCTGCTGTACTCATAAGCGCTCATGCAATTTTGAGGTATGAATGAATCAACAGAATTTAAATTCAACTACTCTGATTCATTTGTACTCGATACAACATTAAGTGCAGATTACAATGAGTATGAGTCATGAGTATAAGTTCACATCAAACTCACAACATGCGAAATATATTTGATTCATACACCTACTCATTCTGATTCATAAATTTAGAAAAATACTTTGAATACTTATAAGTGATTCGAGTGATTCGAATCATTCATCAAAATTTACAGTATGTGTTGTTGTTGTTGCATATACAAACAAAGAAAAAAGGAAAGACAAAGACAACAAGCAACGCATACACACAATGTTTTTGTGAGTATTGCAGTGATCATACGCGAATCATTTGTGCTTTGTGTAAATTTAAAGTAGAGACGAGTTGAAGTCAATAACATCATGTGTATTGTTAAGTATGAAAATCATAGTATGAGTATCATATTAAAATAAGCATGATTTAAATCGTTTTGAATACTCGCTGCTGATCTCTGATTCATACTCCTACTAATTCAGATTCAGTCTTAGTTGTTGTTGGATTTACAAACAAAGAAGGAAGAAAAGTCAAAGACAACAAGCAAAGCAAGCGCACAACCTTCTGGCTAGTATTGTGGTGTTCGTACGCGTATCATACTTATTTTGTGCTTTGTGTATATGTGGAGTCATGGAGAGTCGAAACATCATGTGTATTGTTAAGTATGAGTATGATGAATGCTTCAAACTTTGAATATGAGTAGTATGAGTATGATAATCAAATAAGTATGAATGCGTATAAATATCAGAAATTATAAGTATGACTCGAATCTCCTTATCGATTTGAGTATGAGTAGTATGAGTATCATATTAAAATAAGTATGAACGCATATAAGTATCAGAAATTGTAAACATGATTTGAATCTACTCATCGTCTAGGATACTCGTTGCTGATCTCTGGTCCAGAGGCATAATTGGGCTATTTTTTCTTGAAAATAAGCAAGCAGTGGCCGTTACAGTCAATGGCGATTGTTATCGGGCCAAGTTGAACGAATTTTTGTTCACAAAAATTGAAGAGGAGGATAATTGGCAACATTTGGTTTCAATGGGACGGCGCAACGTGCCACACAGCCGAAGCTACACTCGATGTTTTGCGCCCTGTTTTTGAAGATCCATTATCAGCCGCAAAACTGATGTCGTTTGGTTAGCTTGGAACTGCGATTTAACACCGTTGGACTATTATTTATGGGGTGCCGTTAAAGATAAATGGTACGCCGACAAGCCAGAGGCAATTGACGCTTTAAAGAACAATATTCGTGAAGCCATTGGTGAAATACAACTGCACACAATCGATAATGTGCTTAAAAATTGGATTGATCGTGTAGGTTACTGCATGGCCAGCCGAGGCAGCCATTTGAGTGAAATTATTTTCAATTATTAACCGGAAGGATTGTACTTTCAAATAAAAAATTTGAAATTTAAAATTTTTTCACGAAAAAAAAAATATTTGGCGGACCAAGTCGTAATCCTGACTGAGGGGTTTGCAGTGTATGAAATTTAACATTTCTGATGTCCTATTTTTTTTAACTTAGTTTTAGGGGACCCTAAAAAATAATTTTTAAAATTTTTATTTTCAAACCATAATGCAGAGTCAACATTCTACCACCACCTGTAGAGAGCAGATGTAAGGAAAAAAATTTAAAAAACTGAAAACAAAAATTAATTCTAAAAGTGGAGAGAGGGAAAAAACTGTTTAATTCCATTCAATGCCAACGATGCGTATATTTGACATGCCATGCATTCGCTTACAATTCAGAACATCAATTGTGAGCATTTTTGTTTGCTTTTTTTCATACAAAAAAGTGAATAAAAAATTTTTTAAAATTTTATTTCTATAAATGAACAGAAAAAAAAGAAAAAATTGTATTTATAACGGTACATATTATAAATTTATTTATTAATTTTATTACCAACTAATTACCTGCTATTTACCAGTACAATTTTAGCAAAAATTTTTTTTGAAATTTTTTTCAAATTTTTAAAATGAATTTTCAAAGCAAAAGAAAATGAGAATAATTTTCTACTTAATGGCTGGCTGATCTATTTTCTAACGCTTCTAATATACAATAAAACCAATTGTAAACAAATTTCTGTTTACCATTTACGGTGGCTATTAACCTTCTTTAACAAATTCGCCAAATTTAGGTGCCTTTAACTCTCCCCTCCTACATATTGAATGTGAGAAAATGTTTGAAATTTTTTTTGTTTTTTGCAAATCATTTTAATTAATTATTCGTTGATAGAAATATGTATTTCTGTATAGCGGTAATTATTTATTTTGTTTATATGGGCACTATGGGATCCGCCTCCCCCCGGGTGCAGTAGCGAATATAAATTATTTAAAAAAATTGCTATTCAATCAATTCATTCATAAGTTTAATTTTATTTTAAATGTTTACCAATAAAAAAAATTCTAATATTATTAAGGTTTCTTACGAGGGCCGTTCAATAAGTTCTTGAGGTTTTTGAATTACCCATCGATTATGATCAGAGATCAATAATAAGTATTCAAAACGATGAATAGATTCGAGTCATACTTATAATTTCTGATACTTATAGGTAACTCATACTACTCACATTCAAAGTATGAAATACTTATCGTACTCTTACTTAACAATAAGCACGATGTTGTTGATTTCGACTCTCCTTGACTCAGCACATACACGAAGCACAAAATAAGTATGATTCGCATACGAACACTATAATACTCACAAGAAGGTTGTGTGTATGCTTGCTTGCAATAACAACTAAGGCTCTAAATTTAGATGAATGATTCGAGTCACGCGAATCTGAATGAGTAGTATGTATGAATCAAATATATTTCTTATCTTATAAGTTAGATGTCAATATTGTACTCATTTCAACCTAATAAATCAATGTTGTACTAATGAATGGTTCGAGTCACTCGAATCTGAATGAGTAGTATATATGAATTAAACATATTTCTTATGTTATAAGTTTGATGTCAATATTGTACTCATACTCATTGCAACCTGTACTTATAAATGTTGTACAGAGTACGAATGAAACAGAGTAGTTGAATTCCAATCATACTATTAACTCACTCATACTCAAAATTTCATGAGTACTTATGAGTACCGAAAAAACGATTCCATTGCTGATATCTGATTATGATTGCTATCAGCAGGGAACAGTTGTTTGATTCTTAATAAAATTTAAAAACTGAATTTAACAACTGACTTGATCTTAAGGTAATACCACAGCCCTACAAGTTTGGACTCTTTTGTGCAAACAAGATGACTCCAGGTGTTTCCGCTGGCAAAAACTTACCATCACATCAGGTTTCCGACAAAAAGGGGGTTGAAACCCCTAAAAATAGCGCTTAAAAAATTGTAGAGCTAAACACTGACATGCTAGAACCATCGCCAGATTGTCAGAAATTGACAATTGATCTTTGCTCTTTAAAATTTGGCTCAAAGCCAACTGATTGCTTGCACCCTTAAAGAAAGGTGGTAGCTTTGTGTCAAGGGGTGGTACAAGAGAAAGAGATACACATTACGGAGGTTCTTAAAAATTACTCAGATTTACTTGTAAATTGTTAGTCAGGGGTTTTTGGGGTCGCTGCTTATAGATCTTCATTCAAATTTAAAAAATTCAAAATGGCGGATCCTATATGGCGGTCGAAGTTTACAAAAATTAATCAGCTCTACTTGAAAATTGTTACTCCGGGGTTTTTGGGGTGGCAGATTATAGATCTTCATTCAGATTTAAAATTTTCAAAATGGCGGTTCCAATATGGCGGTCGAAGTTTATAATAATTAATCAGATTTACTTGAAAATTGTTACTCCGGGGTTTTTGGGGTTACTGATTATAAAGCTTCATGCAGATTGAAAAAATGCAAAATGGCGAATCCAATATGGCGGACGAGATTTATAGAAATTAATCAGATTTACTTGAAAATGGTTCTAATTAATTATTGGAGCCGCCACTTTGAATTTTTTAAAACTTAATGAACGACAGTTTTTTTTTTGGGAAATTTTTTGCAGAAATTTTATTTATCGTCAAAGCTTTTGCCAGAAATCTGCTGAAAGGATAGGTTGGGTTATGGTGGTAGCTCTGCTATCACAAAGCTCATCTGAGTACGCATAGCGGCCCGTTGTTAGGCCATAGGTGAACGCAGACCTTGTACTGACTAGATTCTATCAAAAACAGGGCAGAGGAAGAAAATGGTCAGCGTAAGGGTTGCCCTGCTGAAAGGAAGCACCAAAGAAATATGAGATGTCTGCCTACTAAACTATGACGATTAGTCTCTGTCACAAATTTGCTGTCCTTGTTATTAGAATACCTTATTCAAAGGTTTTTTTGTTAAAATTGCCATTAGTTGGTAGAAAATTTTTAAAAAAAACCAAAACGACCCTCTTATTATTCTTCTATTTTCTCCTGGTGAGTTAATTTTCGAAATCTGTCACAGAATATTATGATTATTAAACGAAAACGATTAAAATATCTTTGAAATAATCTGCTGAAAAGCCTGTTTCATATTAATTTATTAATAATGAAGTCTTTATAAGGGATTGGATGAGGGGGGTGGGCGACTGGCCATAAACTTGACAACATAACAGCTTAATATGGACTATACAGTCAATTAAATTATAAATTTATCTGCTCTTGGAAATCTTTTAGATCGATTTCATTTAATGAACTGAAATTATACATGAAATAATGGCAACAATAATAACAACAAAAAAAGATATCCACGACATTAAGTATCAAATTAATGTGTTTCATTAGACGATATTAGCTGTCATTCATCATAAGTTATGACGTCGGCACAAATGGTGGACATAATAAAAATGTGAGTGTATTTGTGAGGGGCATAATAACACTTATGTGTGTGTGAAGATAAATTCAAATTTGAAAACCCAAGACGCAATTCATAAATTTTAGCAGCGCCACATTTAGCATTAACAGTGCAAAATTTGCTTTTAACAAAGGAACATTTGCTCTTAACAGAGCACTGTTAATAATTTACCAGTATTCCCCTGAATAAGGTCACTTGTTTGGGAGGTAATTTTAAGGCATATACTTGGTCTATGAGTACAATATTATACTCAAAGATTGTTTCAAGGTGAAACAAGGCTATGTAAATATCAAAATTTTGATTGAAAATTCTCTAGAAGATCAGTGGCCATTTGGGAACATATAAGAAATAGTACACCATACAGACTATATGCATATGATAGTCCAGAGGATGCTCTTTCCAATCGTGGTAGTGGGATAGCTGAGCTTGTTTTCTGAGTCAAGATTTTCAATTTAAAAAAATAGATTTTTGGCCGAAAAATTAGATGAAAATTCTCTTGAAGATCTATATGCAAATGATAGCCCAGAGGATGCTATTTCCCACCATGGTAGTGGATAGTTAATTTTGGGAGTCAAGATTTTCAATTGAAAAAAAATCGATTTTTGGCTGAAAAATTAGATGAAAATTCTCTAGAAGATCAGTGGCCATTTGGGAGCATATAAGAAATAGTACACCATACAGACTATATGCAAATTGTAGTCCAGAGGGTCCCCTTTCCAACCGTGGTAGTGGGATAGTTGAACTAATTTTGTGAATCGAGATTTTCAATTTTAAAAAAATCGATTTTTAGCCAAAAATTAGATGAAAATTCTCTAGAAGATCAGTGGCCATTTGGAAACATATAAGGAATAGTACACCATACAGATTATTTGCATATGGTGGTCAAGAGGATACTCTCTCCAATCGTGGTAGTGGGATAGTTGAACTAGTTTTGTAAGTCAAGATTTTTAACTAAAAAACAACGATTTTTGGCTGAAAAATTAGATGAAAATTCTCTTGAAGATCAATGGCTCTTTGAGAACATATAAGGAATAGTACACCATACAGAGTATATGCCAATGGTAGTCAAGAGGGTGCTCTTTCCAACCGTGGTAGTGGGATGGCAGAACTAATTCTGTGATTCGAGATTTTGAATTTAAAAAAAATCGATTTTTGACCGAAAAATTATATGAAAATTCTGAAAAAGATCAATCAATGGCTCTTTGGGAGCCATATAGGCAATATTAGAAACAAGAAGTGAAGCTGTCGTCCCAGAGTGAAAAGCTTTTAACGCAGCCGTTAAAGCCTAAAAACCTCAGAAAGCTGAAGCTTAAAGCCTAAAAAAGTTTCAAATTGAAATAAATATCGAGAAAAGAATACAAATAGCCAATAATGAGTCCAATACATCATAACCTATATGATTTTATAAATATAATCTATGTATGTACATACCAACTAATTCCTTCCCGAATATGGAATCTATGAGGCATTCACTGTTTCTTCAAGCAGCACAAGCTATGCGCTACGAAGAAATAACCAGCAAAGCCAATTGGATTTGTACCGGATATGTGACAATTGTAAAGGAGCTCCAGGATGTTATTTTTCTGAAATAAAAGAAAACAAAAAATTATTATTTGAATAGCTGTTAATTAAAAGTAATAATAAAGAGTTCAATTCAAAAGTTTTAATTTATTTGTTCAAATAAAAATTCCTTTCTCTCTCCCCCACTCTCTCCCCCTCTCTCTCTCTCTTCTCCATTTACCTAAGTACCTAGTAATTTCCATACTTAAGGCAAATAAATTTGTTTAAAAGATCAATAAAATGTCATCAGATATTGTGTCCTTTAAAGTGTTATTGGCCAGACATCGGCTTAAAGAGAGTATGATAAAAAAGTGAATGTATTTGTGAGAGGCATGTGTATAACCCCGAAGAAAATTGTTAGTGTAACCTAATAATATGTACAGCCCCAAATCGCCGTAGTCTAGTAGGTAGTGTGTTGGGTTATTAGACGTAAGGTCCGAGTTTTCACATCCCAGGTCAGATATCAAATCGAAATTATGAAAATATTTCCTCGGCAACTTCCTCTCAACAGATTTCTGGCAAAAATTCTGAGAGTAAATAAAAATTGCCATGAAAAGCTTCTCAAAAATCTGTCTTTCGGAGTCAACTTTAAACTGAAGGACCCGTCAAATCTATCGTTCGTAGTCAACTTTAAACTGAAGCTCCCGCTAAATCTATCGTTCGAAGTCGCCTTTAAACTGTAGGTTCCGCCAAATCTATCGTTCGTAGTCCCCTTTAAACTGTACGTCCCCCGCCATTCATATATAAAAATTAACACACACAACATAAGTGCTGTGTGAGAAGCTAGGTCGTAATCCTGACTGAAGGCTTGTAATGACCAATTTTGTATGTCGTAATCTTGACTGAACGATTATAAGGGGTTAATCTGTTGTTCGGAGTCGACTTTAAGCTGTAGGTCCCGCCACTTCTGTATAAAATTAACACACACAACATAAGTGGTGTGAGAAACTGCGGGCTTCTTGGGGACGATTGCTGTAGACTATCTAATAGTGAAGGTATAGCATTTGACCATTTTATAGTCACCAGCAGCAACTCGTTTCCTTACCGTTCGCATCTTCCCTCTTTCCATATTTCCTAAACCTGCACAATGCACTTTATGAAAAGGGGTCATCCCCTGAGTGCAGGTTTAATAATAATAAAAAAAGCAGATGTCGGCAGACAAAGAGGATATAATAAAAATATGACTGTAGTGGTGAGAAGCATATGTATAACCCCAAGGAAAATTGTTAGTAATATTTGCAACAGTAACCTAATATTTTCAAGTGTAAACAAATCCCTAAAGACTGCATATTTTACCTGACAGATATTCTTCCTAAAATGGAGATAATTTTTCATTGCTATTGGTAAATCTCACTGAATATTAGGGCATCCTACTGTAATATTTCTTTGGGTGTATAATTTAAACCTGAAAAAAAGCGACTTGAAACTTCTTCTTTCAAAGCTTACAAGCAACTGAAAGCATTTTTATGCTTTTTTTAACGAAAATTGTTGATATTCGTGTCTTATTTATGGAAAAAGCCAAAGATGCTCGACCTCCGGGGGCTATTAGTGCCGACGTTTGATTATTATTATGATTATTTTCATCATTATTATGATTATTAATATGTTTATTATGTTTTTTGTTTTTATTTCATAATAAATATTATTATGTACCACATGTATGCCCATGTATGTATGTATATATACTACGTTGTCATGTTTAATTTATTGGAATATTTCCTAAGAATAGTTTGGCCTACAGATGTTCTATAAAACAAAAAAAAAACACTGAAAAAATATATTTGCATGACCTTTCCATGATTCTCTGTTGAATGTTATGTTTCACCCTCTTTTTATTTTGTTTTGTTTTGTTGGAATAATTATGTAATGTTGGCAAATGTTCTTACCCTCTATGCCAAGCCATTGTCTAAGGCTTTTGTAATGTGTCCGTAGTAATGACATGAGATGGCATAAAAAAAGAGCATAATGTAGTCATGATGTCAAAACATTTGTTAGACATAGATTGTCTGTGATAATATGTAACATAAACAACTGTGGCATATTAGACAGCAACATAAAAATGGCATTTAAAAATAATTTCATGTTTTTGCAACGAAAATATTGTTTAGTACCAAATTTTAGTACCAAAAGGCATTATTTGTTGTACCAAATTGTCTCCTTACTGAATTTATACTAAAGCAGAGGGCTAACACGCAGAAACAAAGGCTCAATGATAGTCCCATGCATTTAAAAATATTCCCATGGAACAAAAATATTATTTGGTACTAAATTTTAGTACCAAAAGGCATTATTTGTTACACCAAATTGGCTCCTTACTCAATTTCTACTGAAGCAGAGGGCTAACACGCAGAAACAAAGGCTTAGTGCAAATAAAAAATATTTCAATGGAATAAAAATATTATTTGGTACTAAATTTTAGTACTAAAAGGCATTATTTCTTGTACGAAATTGTCTCCCTACTGAATTTCTACTGAAGCAAAGTGCTAACACCATGAAACTAAGGCTCAATGATAGCCCCATGCATTTAAAAATACTCCCATGGAACAAAAATATTATTTGGTACTAAATTTTAGTACCAAAAGGCTTTATTTGTTAAACTAAATAGGCACCTAATTAAATTTCTACTGAAACAGAGGGCTAACACGCAGAAACAAAGGCTTAATGCATTTAAAAATATTTCCATGGAACAAAAATATTATTTGGTACCAAATTTTAGTACCAAAAGGCATTATTTGTTACACAAAATTAGCTCCTTACTGAATTTCTACTAAAGCAAAGGGCTAAAACGTTCAAGCAAAGGCTCAATGACAGCCCATACATTTAAAAATACTCCCATAGGACAAAAGTATTATTTGGTACTAAATTTTAATACCAAAAAGCATTATTTGTTTGTACCAAATTGGCTAGATACTGAATTTGTACTGAAGCAAAGGGCTACGATGTGAAAGCAAAGGCGCAATGATTTCAAATACGACTTTAAACTGTAGACAGAGCCAGTCATTGATTAAAATAACATTAACACAACAAGGAGAAGTGTGAGAAGCTAGGTTGTAATCTTGGCTAAAGAGTTATAATGGCTCATGTACAGTAATCCTTCGATTTACAACACTTCGATTAATGTTGTTTCGATTTGCGTCGTCAAATTTTTTGTTTCCTTAAACTTTAATTTGCGTTGTCATTCGATTCGATTTACGTCGCCATTTTTTTTTTTTTTTTTTTTTTGGTACCAACTGCAACGTAAATCGAGGGATTACTGTAAATTCATATAAGTTTTTTTAAGTTCCTTGTTAAAAACATACTACTTTGTAGTACAAGCAATATGAAATTCAATTTACGTCGTTTCGATTTACGATGCCTTTCTTTGGAGTCAACTGTGACATAAATCGAGGGATTACTGTAAATTTACATTACTTTTTTAAGTTTCTCGAATTATGTCGTTTCGATTTACGTCGTCTTCCTTTGGAATCAACTGCGACATAAATCGAGGGATTACTGTAAATTTACATTACTTTTTTAAGTTTCTCGAATTATGTCGTTTCGATTTACGTCGTCTTTTTTTGGCACCAACTGTGACATAAATCGAGGGATTACTGTAATGTCAGTAATGTTTATGCCTTGATTGTTGATTGAATTCGAATGGAATTTTGGAAAATTATAACAAAAATGGAATTGCCTTCTAGAAGTTTGGGGCATAACATAGCGAGAACAGGAGTTTGTGTAATTTTTCTAAATATTTTACATAAAAAAAAAATGCTTCCGAAATAATAATTTCCTTCCCTTATTAGAAGTAGGGGCAGCCAGAAACCAAGTGGAATGCGTGGGAGTGTAAATATGTGTTGCAGTAACAAAATATTTTCGAAATACCTCAACATCTGTATACTTTGGCAATAACAAATTACGCAGAATTTTGTATGTACAGTGCGGGAATGAATGCATGAATGAATGAATGAATGAACAAAACAATGTTATTGTAGAACTGTGTCACTGTCAGCAATCCAAAATTGATTTTATTGTTTTCAATTTTGACGATGATATTCTGTCGTTGTGTCAACGCTGTATTGAACAATAAAAATTTTCTGTTGTGACTGTAATGTTGCACGAAAGTTTTTTTTTTATTTAATTTTTGCTTCCTTTTATTGTCTGTGTACTTCCTTTGGAATCAACTGCGACATAAATCGAGGGATTACTGTAAGTTTACATTACTTTTTTAAGTTTCTCGAATTATGTCGTTTCGATTTACGTCGTCTTTTTTTGGCACCAACTGTGACATAAATCGAGGGATTACTGTAATGTCAGTAATGTTTATGCCTTGATTGTTGATTGAATTCGAATGGAATTTTGGAAAATTATAACAAAAATGGAATTGCCTTCTAGAAGTTTGGGGCATAACATAGCGAGAACAGGAGTTTGTGTAATTTTTCTAAATATTTTACATAAAAAAAAAATGCTTCCGAAATAATAATTTCCTTCCCTTATTAGAAGTAGGGGCAGCCAGAAACCAAGTGGAATGCGTGGGAGTGTAAATATGTGTTGCAGTAACAAAATATTTTCGAAATACCTCAACATCTGTATACTTTGGCAATAACAAATTACGCAGAATTTTGTATGTACAGTGCGGGAATGAATGCATGAATGAATGAATGAATGAACAAAACAATGTTATTGTAGAACTGTGTCACTGTCAGCAATCCAAAATTGATTTTATTGTTTTCAATTTTGACGATGATATTCTGTCGTTGTGTCAACGCTGTATTGAACAATAAAAATTTTCTGTTGTGACTGTAATGTTGCACGAAAGTTTTTTTTTTATTTAATTTTTGCTTCCTTTTATTGTCTGTGTACTTACTTTTGAAATCGATCGCCTAAAGTTATCTTAAACAGTTTAAAGGACATACAGTCAGTTTAAGAGTTTAGAGTTAAGTAAAGGGTGTTATAGCCAGATGTGTTCAGCATCATAATAGGAGAGTAGGCGGCCTTATTTCTTCAGAATAGGAAGTTTTTTTACTATGCAGTCATGACTGTCATAAACACTGGATAGGCGGCTTCAGATACGATCGAAAAGAGCGAAGAAAATCTGATCAAAATTATATAGAAGTCATACGAAAACTCTGCTTAAACTCGAACGAAGCCTGCACAGTATGGTTGTAGGGGACATTACGAGGTTTGCCATTATTGGCAAGCATGCTAAGGGCATAGCAATGTATTACTACAGAAGCTGTGGAGATGAGGAAGAAGAGGAGACCGTTATTACTTATTTTGGATATATAGTTGATCTAGAGGCTTGGTCAAGCCCTGATATTAGCCGTTCGAATAATTTAAACAACGCCTATTAGATATAAGGCCACGGTTTAAACGCCAGGTTAGGCATCTCGAACATAACGAAATATGAAAAAAAAATTTCTTTGGCGATTGGCTCTGGGCTGAAAATAAAATTCCCAAGTAAAGCTTCTCAAAAATTTGTCTTTCAGAGTAGACTTTAAACTGTAGGTCCCGCCACTCATGCATAAAATTAACTCACACGACATAAGTGTTGTGTGCGAAGGTGGTATGGTAATCCTGACTGTAGGTAGTGTACACATCAGAGATCAGATATGAATAATTTTTACGCTACTCATGAGTGACTCAAGAGTACTGAAATTTAACGAATGTTATTCATTCGTACTCGCTACAACATTGATTTATATGTACAGGTTGCAACGAGTATGACTACAACGTTGACATTCAACTCACAACATTCGAAATGTGTTTGATTCATACCAGAGATCAGGAATGAGTCGTTTTTCCGCTACTCATAAGCACTCATGCAGTTTTGAGTATGAGTGATTCAACAGAATTAAAATTCAACTACACTTATTCATTCGTACTCAGTACAATATTGATTTATAAGTACAGGTTGCAATGAGTATGAGTACAACGTTGAATTCAAACTCATAACATTCTAAATATGTTTGATTCATACGCTTACTCATTCAGATTCATAAATTAAAAAAAAAATACTTATAATACTCATGAAATGATTCAAGTGATTCGAATCATTCATCAAAATTTACAGTCTTTGTTGTTGTTACATATACAAACAAAGCAGAAAGGAAAGACAAAGACAACCAGCAAAGCATATACACAATCTGCTTGTGAGTATTGCGGTGTTCGTACGCGAATCATACTTATTTTGTGCTTCGTTCGTAAATGTTAAGTAGAGAGGAGTCAAAGTTAATAACATCATGCGTATTCTTAGTATGAATACTTTGAGTATGAGTAGTATGAGTATCATATTAAAATAAATATGAATGCGTATAAGTATCAGAAATTATAAATATGATTTGAATCATTTTGAATACTCGCTGCTGACCTCTGGTTCATACTCCTACTTATTCAGATCCAGTCTTAGTTGTTGTTGCATTTACAAAAAAAGAAGAAAATAAAACACAAAGACAACAAGCAAAGCAAACACTCAATCTTCTTGTGAGTATTTCAGTGTTCGTAAGCGAATCATACTTATTTTGTGCTTCGTGTATATATAGAGTCCTGGAGAGTCGAAATCAACAATATCGTGCATATTGTTAAGTATGAATACATGAGTATTTTAAACTTTGAATATGAGTAGTATGAGTATGATTTTAAAATAAGTATGAATGCGTATAAGTATCAGAAATTTTAAGTATGATTTGAATCGCTTTAAATACTCATTGCTGATCTCTGATTCATACTCCTACTCATTCGGATCCAGTCTTATTTGTTGTTGCATTTACAAACAAAGAAGGGAGAAAAGACAAAGACAGCAAGCAAAGCAAACGCACAAACTTCTAGCGAGTATTGTGGTGTTCGTACGCGATTCATAATTATTTAATGCTTCGTGTATATATTGAGTCCTGGAGAGTCGAAATCAACAATATCGTGCGTATTGTTAAGTATGAATACGATGAGTATATTAAACTTTGAATATGAGTAGTATGAGTATGATTTTCAAATAAGTATGAATGCGTATAAGTATCTGAAATTTTAAGTATGATTTGAATCGTTTTGAATACTCATTGCTGATCTCTAATTCATACTCCTACTCATTTAGATCCAGTCTTAGTTGTTGTTGCATTTACAAAAAGAGAAGAAAGAAAAGACAAAGACCGCAAGCAAAGCAAGCGCACAACCTTCTAGCGAGTATTGTGGTGTTCGTACGCGATTCATAATTATTTAATGCTTCGTGTATATATTGAGTCCTGGAGAGTCGAAATCAACAATATCGTGCGTATTGTTAAGTATGAATACGATGAGTATTTTAAACTTTAAATATGAGTAGTATGGGTATGATTTTAAAATAAGTATGAATGCGTATAAGTATCTGAAATTATAAGTATGATTTGAATCGTTTTGAATACTCGTTGCTGATCTCTGATTCATACTCCTACTCATTCAGATTCAGTCTTAGTTGTTGTTGTATTTACAAAAAAAGAAGAAAATAAAACACAAAGACAGCAAGCAAAGCAAACGCACAAACTTCTTGTGAGTATTGTAGTGTTCGTAAGCGAATCATACTTATTTTGTGATTCGTGTATACATATGTAAAGTCATAGAGAGTCGAAAACAACAATAACACGCTTATTGTTAAGTAGGAGTATGATGAATATTTTAAACTTTGAATATGAGTAGTATGAGTATGATATTCAAATAATTACGAATGCTTATAAGTATCAGAAATGATAAGTATGACTCGAATCTCTTCATCGTTGTGAATACTTCCTGCTGATCTCTGGGACATATGTATGTGTCAAATTCTAACTGAGACTGTAACAAATTCTAGTTTGAAATCTAACATCCGCACACATCTTCTGATATCATCCTGCAGTTGTGGCATTCAATCTTCCTTTGTTACTCTTTACATATACGATGATGTATACGAGTATTGTAGAGTGTCATGTCAATGTCAACGATTCAATGGTATGGCATTTGACAGTATTATTGACATTTTGATATTCGATGTAGGAAATGATTAATGAAACTGAAGAAGAAATGTTCATTCTGTTGTCAATTTTTTTCCTTTACGGTTTTTAACTGTCAGCAGTTTGTCTACCACTTCGCAACAGACATTGCAATGAATTAGAAGTTTAATGTGTAAGTGTTATGGCATCACTATGATAGCCGAAGTTGGGAATGCTTTTTAGCCTGTTTAAAACGATGATAAGGTAATGCATGTATCGGCAACATTTTAGCCTGCACTGTTAATAGGGGTGGGATCCTTGTTCTTTAGCAAATTTTTAAAAGAAAATTTTAAAGAAAAGCTTCTGTTCATGATTCTTTTTATTTGCTGCAATACTTCCAACTTATCTTAACCGTTTGCTCGCAATATTATGTACCATTCCCCTAATCCCATCGAAATACATGAAATTTTTTCTTTTTTTGTCTGCTCTTTTTAAACTTTTGTTATTGACCTTTACTTAATCCGTAAATATAAACAGTTTGTATCTCCTTTTAGCCTTTTTTTCCATTTTATTTTTATAAAAAATTTTTTTATAATTTTAAGGAATGGATCACCAAATTCAACAAAAATGGAAAAGTTTTAGACAATTTTGGCGCAATGCTTTTTTTTACAAAAAAATTTTAAATGAAAAGTTTTAAAAACACTTAAAAGGGTTTGTATAACAAAGAAAGAAACGAACATTATAAGCCTTCTTCAGACTTACCTTCATTAAACACTTTAAGTTTAAAGTACGTCTGAGCACCTGTTTGCATAAAATAAAAAAAATTTTTAATTTGAAAATTTAGTTCCAACTCCCACCCTTTCCTTTTGCAGTTGGCAGCGAAGATATTTAGGTAAATTACTACTTACTTACAATCTTTTAGTCAATATTACAACCTAGCTTCTGACACAACCCATGTTCTGTATGCGTTAATTTTATCCAAGAACAGCAGACTCTGCCGAATGACAAATTTGCAGAACTTTTCATGACAATTTTATTTACATTCAAAATTTTTGCCAGAAGACTGCTAAGGGGATATCTCCTAAGGAATATTTTCACCAGATTTCGTTTTGTTCAAACCAAGTCTAAACTGGCATATGAACCACTAGCTCTTGTATATAATACATACATACATAATTGGCCATTACAACCCTTCAGTCAGGATTACGACCTAGCTTCTCACACCACTTATGTTGTGTGCGTTAATTTTTTATACATGAGTGGTGGGACCTACAGTTTAAAGTCGACTCCGAACGACAGATTTTTGAGAAGCTTTTCATGGCAATTTTTACTCTCAGAGTCTTTGCCAGAAATCTGCAGAGAGGAAGTCGCCGAAGAAAAACTTTTCGTTTTGATGTCTGACCTGGGATTCGAACCCGGGCCTTTCGTCTAATAAGCAACCACTACCCACTAGACCACGGCGACTACATGTAGACATAACGTTCTAATAATGGAATAAGGCAGTCGTATATATTTTGTTAACAGCCTGCCAGACGTACTACTAATGTGAGAAGAGTTAAGTTTTTAAAGAGAAGCTTTTGGAAACTCTCATTAGTGAGCTTACAACCAGGCGATATGTTGGATTAGGTGTATGCCGATAAAGCATACATCAGGTTCTATGAAGAATGGGTTGCTTTAGGTGCTGTACTTTCAACTTTTTCTTCAATAACCTCATCACCTAAGCTTCCTATTCATTCTAGAGAGGTAACCAGGCTTGTAACCAGGCTCTTGTATATAATAGTGTTACGAAAATGGAAATGGTGTTCTTAAAATGATAAAAGAAAGTTCTAAAAACAAAAATACTGGACTTGTTTACATGCTCAACGTATAAACAAAAAAATATAGCAACAACATCAGTATTAAAAAGGGCACAAAGAAGTAAACAAGCAACAACAACAACACTGCAAGCAACTTGTTTACATTTATGGAAAATTCTCGAAAGCAAAGATATTCTCCTTCAAGTGCATTCATTAGACTGTTTACCCTGCTTTATAAAAGGCAAGACGGATCAGATACCGGAATTCAGTAAGAATTCAGTTAGTCTCGTATGAAAACAGGTAGCGTGTGAAAAGAATCAGTAAGAATTCAGTTAGTCTCGTATGAAAACAGGTTTCGTGTGAAGAGAATAAAATGAAAAGTTTTAATAACACTTAAAAGGGTTTGTATAACAAAGGAATGTTATAAACCTTCTTCAGTATTGAGGTCGCCGTGGTCTAGTAGGTAGTGAGTTGGCTTATTAAACGAAAGACCCGAGTTCGAATTCCAGATCAGACATCTAAACGAAAATTTGAAAATAATTTTTCGGTGACTTCCTCTCAGCAGATTTCTGGCAAAAACTCTGAGAGTAAAAGAATTGCCATGGAATGCTTCTCAAAAAATGTATCGTTCGGAGTCGACTTTAAAAACTGCAGTTATAAAATTAACGCACATGCATGTATAAAATTAACGCACACAACATAAGTGGTGTGAGAAGCTAGGACGTAGTACAATGGGTCAATTCGACCACCGAGTATTGTACTTGTCAGAATTGACAAGTACATGTCCTCTAACCTAACCTAACTTAACCTTCTTCAGAATTACCTTCATTAAGCACTTTTAAGTTTAAAGTATGTGTGACCACCTGTTTGCATAATAAAAAAATTTAAATTAAGAAATGTATAGCAGGCAACGGCGTACAGTAAGAATTCAGTCAGTCTTGTGTGAAGACAGGCTGCGTGTGAAGAGAATAATTGTGGTTTGAAGATCTCTGTTATAAAGATCTATTGAACAGAACGCGGAAGAGTGTGAAAGAACAAAAACAATTAAAGTAAATTGTTGTTCTTTAAGTCAAATGGTTAAAGGTGTCACACGGAATTGTGCGAACAATAAAGAATTGATTTAAAATTAAACACGAATTTATTTTTATTTTTGTTAGCACTCTACGAATTCATATTTTCAACGTTGTTAAAAGGGTAAAAACGTAACAATCTTGCTGGATTGCAAGATTCAAAAGTAAAAATAAACAGACAACGACGACTTCATGTTAGCCATATTTGTATGCGTGCATAGCATATATAACAAGTGGTTTTTTAAGGGCTATAGGAAAATTTTTCAAGAAAAAAACACATAGAATTCAAAAAAATACATGAAATCTTTATTTGGATCGATAGTACGGTCCATATAAGTTAATGTTTGAAGATTATTTGATGCAAATGTTGACTGCGACTAGGCCTCAAATGGTTCTTTCCAACATTTCGGCCGGTAACTCACGAATAAATGCATCAATATTGTCATCCAATGCGTCAATTGAAGCGGGCTTGTCTGTACAGACATGAACTTTAATATAGCCCCACAAAAAATATGCTAAAGGCGTTAAATTGCACGATCTAGGCGGCCAATTGCCCGGTCCCGAACGTGAAATAAAGTGTTCACCGAACAAGCCTCTCAATAAGTCCATTCCTATAGCTCTTAAAAAATCACCCTTTATTAGACAAGAGTTTTTACGCGGTTAAAAACGAAACAAAAAAATTTTTTTTATGAAACCATTTTATAAAATCTTCCAACAGCAACAGGACTTCTGAAATTTAACATTTGACAGCGACCTTGTAATTGTACCTACAATGGCTAAATCAGCTGTCATTTATTCAGTTTTGTTTGGCCAAATCACCATGGAGGCCTAAAGTTGGCAGTTGATCTTAGTTTTCTATGAAGACATTTTATAAAATCTTCCAACAGCAACAGGACTTCTGAAATTTAACATTTGACAGCGACCTTGTAATTGTACCTACAATGGCTAAATCAGCTGTCATTTATTCAGTTTTGTTTGGCCAAATCACCATGGAGGCCTAAAGTTGGCAGTTGATCTTAGTTTTCATTTAAAAAATCATCTTGAGAGGAGGAGGCTCTTTTCTCAATGAATGGTTATGTCAACAAATAAAATTATAAATTTTAATAAATTTAAAATGATTAAAGTCAGTCCGTATTAAGCTCTTATATTGTCAAGTTTATGACCAGTCGTCATAGTTTAGTAGGCAGACATCTCCAAACTAAATGCAGCATGAAAAAATATTTCTTAAGTGACTTCCTTTCTACAGGGCAGTCCTTGCGCTGACCAACTTCTTCCCCTTCCCTGATTTTGCTGAAACTTGGTCAGTACAGGGAGTGCTTTGTGATATCACACCTACCACTACAACCTAATTCCCTAATGACCTAAGCCACTTAAGATCCACTTGAGACTATTTGTTGCGAATTTTAGAGATCCATATCTCATTGAGAATTACATAGGCCAGGCCATCACTGTCACTATTTGATAGTAGAAGAAGTATACAATACGACTCTCTTTTAATGAAATCAAAAAATTGAATGCTTTTGGCAAATCATCATTCTGTGGTAGAATATTCGCCATGACAATGACAAATATGGTGGATTTGATACATACTGAATATGTTTAAGGGTTGTCATCGCAGAGACAAAAAAAGATAATTCCCATGAAAACATTTAAATCTTAAAGCTCATTTCATACCGGTACAACTGTTGCATGAATTTGTATTTCGCATAGAATTTCAAGCATTAAAATGCAACAAAATGTTCAATGAAATTATAACTTTAAGTGTGTTGATTACTTGACATTGTTATAGGCGTGAAGGCATGAAAGGTAACATTTGTCTACACTTTTACGTATGTTAAGTGTAAAGACACAACAAAGGCTGTATTACATAGTTTACCCTTGAGTTTCGGTTAATAAAAATTCTACAAGTAGGCAGAAAAAAACAAAAAAATACACACGCATTTACAAAACAAACGTCATTACCAAAAAAACCTTTGTTAAACAACAATCAGTTTAAACTGTTATTGTTACTGATACTGACCTTAATGACCCCAAAAACTATTGACTAAACGCGTTCGCTTATATTCGTTTAAGTTTACAATTTTAAACAGGATATACGTGCGATACGGGGAAAAAAAAACTCATGAGTATCATCCATAAACTGTTTTATTACAACGAATAATTTGTTGTTGTTGTTGTTGTTTTTTTTTTTAATAATTTCCGTGCTCAATAGAAAGTAACAACAACAACTACAACACTTACAAGGAAAAATATTTGAAAAGAGCGTAAGTAAATTGAAAAGAAAATGAAAAAAAAAACACGGAAAATTGTATAGAAAAACTTAAAGTAACTTAGAGCAGCGCTTCGGAGTCCGAACAGCATTAGATTTTATTTAGCGCACGCTCATACAAGTGTTTGATTAATACGTGTATGTATGCTTGTTGGTGTTGGTGTTTGTTGTTAATAAAGTTTTACTACATATTGTGTTGCTCTTTTAATATACAGAATAGAATGCAAAAACAAGTGTGTGTGTGTGTGCGTGTCTGTGTGTTTGTATTTCCTTTGCATATTTTATGCTTAAAAAATTATGTTGAATTTTTGTTTTTTTTTTTTTAATGTTTACAACAAATACAATAACAAAAATAATGAGAGAAGAAAAAAATTGCTAATAAATGTACACTCGCACACACACACGCACACACACTCGTGCATAAAATAGAATAGAAATAGCAAAAAACACAGAAACACACACACAAAAGAAAAAAACACTCTCACTTCGGCTGGCACGGAGAAATTGTGTTTTGTAAAGCTCCATGTTGTCCCCAAGATTAATTTAGTTGGACAACAACCATCAAACAAGACACAACGCAACTTGTATTCGTACGTACGTATTTCGTTTGTTATTTAAAGAACAAAACATATGGATTTTTGGGAATTTTTCAAAATAAAAAAAAAAATTTTAACAATCTGTCGCGCTAAATATAAAAATTTAATAAATGAAAAAAAATAAAAAAAAACAATATTTAATTAAAAACAACAACAACAACAATTTTATGAAACAAAAAAAACAAAAAATTTTTTTTTTAATTTCTGTTTTTATTACCAAAAAATAAATAAACTTTGTGAGTAACAGCAGCAGCAGTGTATGCATGTATGCAAATCAAGAAAATATTTAGGCGGACAAGTTTATAAAAACAATTTATAAATGCGATTTTGGTTTTCTTTTTTGTCTTTGTCTTAAAATATAACAAAAAAAAATCACTCTAAAAAAAATCTTCTTTTGTCTAGTGTCTCGTGGCCTCTCTCTAGTAACCGGCATATGGGATTAAACGCCCACCTACATACGTAAAGTGGTTTTTTATTAATTCATAAAAACGAAAATAAAAAATAAAACAAAATAAAAAAAAAAACAAAAAAAACAAAAAATAAATAAATTATTATTATAAAGAAACGCATCATATTTTGCAAAGCCAATAATGTGCAGAAAAATAAATCAAAAAAAAATTTTTTTTTAAGAAATTTTATCGAAAAAGGAAATTTCAAATAAATTTTTTGTAAAGGAAATATTAATGGATATGAATGAGTGAGCGTTTATAAGTAAATGAGTGTGTGTGTGTGTGTGTGTGTGTGTGAGTGTAAATCTTTTCAACATATGTAACAGTGGTCATCAAAAAGTGAAATTTCTAAGGACAAATTTTATGGTAACTAAATACAGGATAATAAACAATAACTTTCCAAATCAAACAAAAAAAAAACTACAAAAATATGTTTTTTTTTTATTTTTGATAAATATTTAATTGTGGAATAAAAAAATATTTAATACTAGTTAACCCAGGTGAAGTCGCCGTGGTCTAATAGGTAGTGTGTTGGCTTATTAGACGAAAGGCCCGAGTTCGACTCCCAGGTCAGACATCAAAACAAAAATATGAAAATACTTTATGGCGACTTCTTCTCAGCAGATTTCTGGCAAAAACTCTGAGCGTAAAAATTGCCATGAAATGCTTCTCAAAAATCTGTCGTTCGGAGTCGACTTTAAACTGTAGGTCCCGCCGCCACTCATGTATAAAATTAACGCCCCACAACATAAGTGGTGTGAGAAGCTAGGACCTCCGGGTACTGTATTTGTCAGAATTGACAAGTACACGTCATCTAACCTAACCTAACCTAACCCAGCGAACTTCTTCCTGCTCAAAATTGTTTTTTTTTATTATTTCCCCAAAACAGATCACATTATATATTTATTGTAATACGCTGTACCTTTCCCTCTGAGTACTTCTTAAAAAGAACACCGTAAACCATCTATATTCTACGGTATGTAGATGTACATTTCTAGTTCAAAATTTAATCGTAGTCAGTACGTTATTTAGTTGAGGCATACAAAGAATAACAATAAAAGGTTCGAATCATGGGTAGCGCTAACAAAGATGTAGACAGACATACATGTTATATATGTACATCCATATGTAGTTATAAACCATCGAATTAGCCAACTGATAGGTATCTCTTAAAGGGGAAGGATTGCCACGCCAATTTTTGGTGAGTTTATCCATATCGACTCTACGAAGTTTACCACCAAATTACATTAATCTACGGTCACTATTTCCCTAAATATTCAATTTTGAATGTTTGCCACGCCTACATTTCTTTAAAACCATCTAAACCTGATAAGCATTCGAAGAAAAAAAAATGGTTAAAATCGGTTCAGTAGTGTAAGAGTTATTGGTATAACTTGCAGGGAGACGGTTTCCACGCCCACTTTTTGGTGGGATTGTTCATATCGACTCTACAAACTTACCCACCAATTTGCATTCATCTACGATCACTATATCCCTAAATATTCAATTTTAAAGGTTTGCCACACCTACTTTTTACTATATCGAATTTTTTCTCTAAACCATCTAAACCTGAATAGCTGTTGAATAAGAAAAGAATGGTTGAAATCGGTTCAGTACTTTAAAAGTTATAGGTATCAGTTGAAAGGTTGTGTAGCCCGTTCTTAGTGGGATTGTCGATAACGACTCTACAAACTTACCCACCAAATTGCATTCGTCTACGATCACTATATCCCTAAATATTCAATTTTAAAAGTTTGCCACGCCTACTTTTTGCAATATCAAATTTTCTTTTTAATCATCTGATAACCTTTCGAACAAAAAAGAACGATTAAAATCGGTTCAGGAATTTAAGAGTTGAAGGCGATGGGTTGTCACAACCATATTTGGAGGGATCGTCGATATCGGCTATACGAACTTACATACCAAATTGCATTAATCTACGATCGCTATATCCGTAAATATTCAATTTTAAAGATTTACCACGCCTATTATTATTAAAATCGGTTCAGTAGAGTGTAAGAGTTATTGGTATCACTTGAAGGGGGAGGTTTACCTCGCCCATTTTGGGTGGGATTGTCTATATCGACTCTACAAACTTACCCACCAATTTGCATTCATCTACGATCACTATATCCCTAAATATTCAATTTTAAAGGTTTGCCACGCCTACTTTTTACTATATCGAATTTTTTTTCTAAACCATCTAAACCTGAATAGCTGTTGAATAAGAAAAGAATGGTTGAAATCGGTTCAGTACTTTAAAAGTTATAGGTATCAGTTGAAAGGTTGTGTAGCCCGTTCTTAGTGGGATTGTCGATAACGACTCTACAAACTTACCCACCAAATTGCATTCGTCTATGATCACTATATCCCTAAATATTCAATTTTAAAAGTTTGCCACGCCTACTTTTTGCAATATCGAATTTTCTTTTTAACCATCTGATAACCTTTCGAACAAAAAAGAACGATTAAAATCGGTTCAGGAATTTAAGAGTTGAAGGGTTGTCACAACCATATTTGGAGGGATCGTCGATATCGGCTATACGAACTTACATACCAAATTGCATTAATCTACGATCGCTATATCCGTAAATATTCAATTTTAAAGATTTACCACGCCTATTATTATTAAAATCGGTTCAGTAGAGTGTAAGAGTTATTGGTATCACTTGAAGGGGGAGGTTTACCTCGCCCATTTTGGGTGGGATTGTCTATATCGACTCTACAAACTTATCCACCAAATTGCATTCATCTACGATCACTATATCCCTAAATATTTAATTTTAAAGGTTCGCCACGCCTACTTTTTGCTATATTGAATTTTGTTTTTTAAACCATCTAAACGTGATAAGCTTTTGAATAAGAAAATAATGGTTAAAATCGGTTCAGTAATTTAAGAGTTATAGGTATCACTTGAAGAGGGAAGGTTATCACGCCCACCAAATTTTATTTGTCTACAAACAATATGTACCTAAATATTCAATTTTAACGATTTGCCATGCCCTCTTAACATTTAGGGATATTAAAAATAGATGTTGTCCAAATTAATTTTTTTTTGTGAAGTACAATTGTTCCGGTAAGAAATGGATATTATTTGATTCCTATGACTGCCGCAGTTGGCCTCACAGTATCTCATTCCATAGGATCAATTTTTGTACACTTTTTCGAATGCTTGGGATCATATGTCGGCAATGGCATCACGAATGCTCAATTGTCTTTGGTTTGTCGGAATAACAAATTTTTTTAACAGCACCTTATAGCAAAAATACAACGGTGTCAAATCGGATAATCTTGGCTCCATTACCATCTCGATAAATTAAATGGCTATCAAACGTTTGACACAATAAAATGATTGTGGCCTGAGATGTGTATTACGTTTCATCGTTCTATTGAAGCCAAACATCGTTTGCATCAATACCATGAAGACCGAGTACAACACAATCGGTTATCAGGGTGCGATTAATTTCTGCATTGATCGTAATGGTTGCATCGTCTTCATTTTCAAAGAAATATGGTCCAATGATGTTTAAGCTTTACATGTCCCATCAAACTGTCTCCCGCAATGGTTGCATTGGTCTCAATAAGACCACGTGTGGGTTTTCTGAGTCCCAAGTACGACAAATTTGTTTTTTTTTTTATTAACGTATCCACCAAAATAAAAAGGGGTTTTATCCGAAAACATTTTTTTTTTTTTACAAAATCGAACAGTTTTTCGTTAACATAAGAATTGCCAGATTCAATGGTTCAAATTTAAACCGATAGATGTCTCATAACATAAAAAACATTCACTTTAATTTTAATTTCATGGCTTTACATTAATTCACTGCTTCCGACCCACTGTAAACTTTTCATATTTTTGTGTGGTAGTCTTATGGTTTTTTTTTTTCTTGGTTTTTGCTTTTGCATTTGCCATCAATGCGTGAGTGTTGTGTTAGTGGCGCTGACAAGTTCTTGATTTGCGATATTATTTTTGTTTTTTTTTTGTTGTTTTTGTATTACTTCTGTTATTGTTGTTGTTGTATTTTAACATTGATTTGTTTCTCTTTTATCATCATTTCAAACTTGAAAAATCAGTCTCGTCTTGTATACTTTTTACTTACCACCACCTCTACACACCAACGAAGGCATACATATTGTTGTTTACATGGCGTTGTTGTTTGTTGATTTTTGTTTTTGTTTCTTTTCTTGTCTTGTTTTTTTTTTTGTTGTTTCTTGCTTGCATGTGTGTGTGTGAACATGTTCAGACATGTATTTCGATTTATTTATTTATCATACGTCGTGTAGTGCAGTTTTTCAAAAAAAAAAATCATTTTTTATTGTGTTGTGTTGGTGTTGGTGTTATTGTTGTTCCTCTTCAAAACTGTCAAAAAATTGGTAACGCCAATTAATCATAAATACTGTTCTAGTTACTAGATTTAAAATTAAATCGTAAAACTTTTACAGTTTTTCTGTTTCTGTTTCTGTAAGCATATGCAGAAACTCATTAACCGACTAGAGAGAGAGAGAGAGAGACATTAACTTGGAAAAAAAAAATATGAAAATGACAAGACGGCAATAATCGTTGTTTTATTTAAACACCTTCGCAATTAAGGTGGTGCCATATTCTAATGACACCCTCGGTAATCTTTGTTTGGTTTGTTGTTTTTGTTTTTAATACATGAATTATGTCATAAGTGTTGAATTGGAATTGAAATGCAAATGTGAGTCTATTTTTTACACTAGATTGAATGAATCGTAGGCAAACAAAGGATAAAATGCTTCAGTGACACAATAAAATAGTTGCTGTGAATAGTTTTTTCTTAAATAGTCAATGAATATTATATTGTGATCATTCGACAACCTTGCCAGACAGCTGTTATGTTTTTGTACTCTTTTTATCCACACGAATGATAATCGTTTTGATGCTGCTGCAATGTAATAGAGCCATGTTTTAATCAACACTGTCCAACACTATCAATTCGTTTTTGTTTTTTGGCAATAAATTGCTCGGGCGGGGTCCAATTTAAAAAAAGCTTAGATTAGATTGTCGTATCATCTTTTTGTCGTCTATAAGGCTGCTTTCGAGGTTTTCAAACTACGATTACTTTCTTCACACACCCGGCGTCTTCACACAAGACTGATTGACTGACTGAACCTCACAGAAACAAGTCAGGGCCATTTAATGTAACTGATTAGTTTTAAAAGAACTCAAAATTGTTACGTTTTTACTTTTTAAAAACCTAAAAAATCTTAGGTTAGATTGTCGCACCATCTTTTTATCGTCTATAAGGCTGATTTCGATGGCCCCATAAGGTATCGTGTTTTTAAACAACTTTAAATTCTTAAGTTTTTACCTTTTAAAAACGTTAAAAAAATATAAGCTTGTCGTTTGCAAATCAAATAAAAATAAATTTCTGTTTAGTTTAAACTAAAATTCTTTATTATTCGCTTAATCCTATGTGCCACTGTTCATAACTTGATGTAAACAACAACAATTGGCCTTTTCAATTACTAGGCAATTATCCGATAGATCTTTGTAATGGAGGTTTTCAAACTACGATTACTTTCTTCACACACCCGGCGTCTTCACACAAGACTGACTGACTGAACCTCACAGAAACAAGTTGAGGCCATTTAATGTAACTGATTAGTTTTAAAACAACTCAAAATTGTTACGTTTTTACCTTTTAAAAACGTTTAAAATATAAGCTTATCGATTGTGTTTAGTTTTAATTACAAATCCTTTATTATTCGCTTAATTCTGTGCGCCACTGTTTACAACTTGATGTAAACAACAACAATTGCCTTTTTTTTTGTTATTCCTCTGTTTATACCCTTTACATAAACAACAACAATTATTAGGCAAGTATTCGACAGATCTTTCGATAGTCCAATAAGGTATCGCGTTTGTGCCGCAATGTATGAGAGCTCGGTATACCTGCGAAGAAGCTGATAAGGCTGTACAGAATGACGTTAAGTAATTCCAGCGGCTCTGTCAGGCTCTGAACCTTTTGATACCGTGCGAGGTTTCAGACAAGGCGACCCCTAATCATGCGATCTCTTCAATTTCATCATGGAGAGTGTTCTACGAAAGGCGGTAGGGCATTGCAAAGGCACTATTTTTCACAAAACACGCTAAAGACATCGACATCATAGGGCGTACGAAGCGAGATGTTACTGCTGTCTTTAGTGCTATTGAACGGAAATCTAAGAAAATGGGGTCTGGCAGCAAAAGAGGGTAACACAAAGTATATGTTATCGACAAGTAGAGACATGGGGCGTATTGATTCTCAGATTACGTAAATCTAAGAATATGGGTCTGGTAGTAAATGAGAGCAAAACAAAGTATATGTTATCGACAAATAGAGTTCCGCGGCGTGTGTATTGATTCTCAGATTACGTCCGATAACTTAACTTTTGTTACATTCTAGGAATTTATTTATCTTGGCTTCGGCTTTTACCACCAAAAAAATAATGTCAGTCTTGAGATCAAGCTTAGGATTACTTTTGCCAACAGGTGCTACTATGGTCTCAATAGGCAATTGAATTGAGAGAGCTCTCTCGCAAGACGAAACTAATACTCTACAAGACGCTCATCCTACCCGTACTTCTTTATGGCGCAGAAGCATGGACCCTATTAAGAACTGATGCAGCTGCCTTGAGAGTATACGAGAGAAAAGTCCTACGTAAGATCTTCGGTCTAGTGCGAGTTGGTGATGATTTTCGCATCCGATTCAATAGTAAGCTGTATGAGCTCCTCAACGACATGGACGTTGTGCAGCGTATTAATATCCAGCGGTTGCGATGGCTCGGCCACTTGGTTCGAATGGAGGAGGATGCTCTGGCGAGACGGATATTTGCTGCAGGGATCTGCGGAAATCGCCGTAGTCTAGTAGGTAGTATGTTGGCTTATTAGACTTAAAGCTAGGGCTCGAGAGCCAGGCCAGACATCAAAACAAAATACAAAAAACGTATTTCTTCGGCGATTTTCTCTCAGGAGATTTCTGGCAAAAACTCCGGGAGTAAATAAACTTGCCATGAAAAGTTTCTCAAAAACATTCTGTCGTTCGGAGTCTAGTAGTCTAGTAGTCTAGTCTAGTAGTCTAGTCTAGTAGTCTAGTCTAGTAGTCTAGTCTAGTAGTCTAGTCTAGTAGTCTAGTCTAGTAGTCTAGTCTAGTAGTCTAGTCTAGTAGTCTAGTCTAGTCTAGTAGTCTAGTCTAGTCTAGTAGTCTAGTCTAGTCTAGTAGTCTAGTCTAGTAGTCTAGTCTAGTCTAGTAGTCTAGTCTAGTAGTCTAGTCTAGTAGTCTAGTCTAGTAGTCTAGTCTAGTAGTCTAGTCTAGTAGTCTAGTCTAGTCTAGTAGTCTAGTCTAGTCTAGTAGTCTAGTCTAGTCTAGTAGTCTAGTCTAGTCTAGTAGTCTAGTAGTCTAGTCTAGTCTAGTAGTCTAGTAGTCTAGTAGTCTAGTCTAGTCTAGTAGTCTAGTCTAGTCTAGTAGTCTAGTCTAGTCTAGTAGTCTAGTAGTCTAGTCTAGTAGTCTAGTCTAGTAGTCTAGTCTAGTAGTCTAGTCTAGTAGTCTAGTCTAGTAGTCTAGTCTAGTAGTCTAGTCTAGTAGTCTAGTCTAGTAGTCTAGTCTAGTAGTCTAGTCTAGTAGTCTAGTCTAGTAGTCTAGTCTAGTAGTTATGATGTTGTGTTATTACACGTGTGGTTCTGCTTTCAAGACAAACTATCCTCTCAGCAGATTTCTAGCAAAAAGTCTGCGAGTAAATAAATTTGCGATGTTTCTGAAGTTTCTTAAAAATCTGTAGTACAGAGTCGAATTTAAACTGTAGGTCCCAACACTCTTGTATAAAAATTATTTGCGTATGTTCATTTGCAACGGCCTTGGTCCAAGCCCTACCTAAAATTCCCATTAAAAATCTATCAAATCTGTCTTTCGGAGACGACTTTAAACTGTAGGTGCTGTAGCCCATGTATAATGTGAGAAACTAGGTTGTAATCTTGACTAATGTCGCTGTTGTTGGCAATATCTGCTCTTTTTTTCTTCAGTATTTTTTTATTTTTTTTAATATTTTTTATATTCAATTTCCGTTTCGAATTCCTTCTACATATTCATAGAATTGTAATTTAGACAGAAGGGTTGACCTTTAATGTAAAATAATACTAGATTCTGGCTGTTAATTATTGTGAAATATAAGCGCCATGCATGTTATTTTTAAAATAAAATGTGGTTTTTCTATTTAATTACGGCTTTCAAATGTAATTTTATTTGCAAATGCAAAAAAAAAAAAAAACAAAATTTAAAAAAAAAATTTTAAAAAAGATTGATTTGTCTAGAGTATCAATTTCAACTGAAATTAGTTCAAGTGGGGAAATTTTCGTTTAAATTACAATTGAATTTAAGTGAGATAAACGAAACACTTAAAACAACTATAGCAACAGATTGTATATCTTATTGCTACGGCTACTGCTAATGTGCTAAATCACTTTATCTGTCTGTCCAACCAACCGCCTGGCAACTTATGAATTTATTCACTTTTTCTATTCATAACTGGAACATTATAATTAAGTATGAACAACGGTTCATGTCGTATAGAAGTGATGTGTTTTGAAAAGATTTTCTTTTGTTTCGCTTTGCAAATTAACCCCGATAACATGCGAACTGTTTCGGAGGAAGTGTAAAGTGCAACTTGACAGCTCAAGAATTCCTTTAACACAGGCCATACTATATACATTATAGACATTAAAACAACTTTGAATTGTTAAGTTTTTACCTTTAAAAACATTTAAAATATAAGCTTATCGATTATGTTGGATTCTGGCTGTTAATTATTGTGAAATATAAGCGCCATGCATGTTATTTTTAAAACAAAATGTGGTTTTTCTATTTAATTACGGCTTTCAAATGTAATTTTATTTGCAAATGCAAAAAAAGCAAAAAAAAAACAAAAAAAAAATTTTAAAAAAGATTGATTTGTCTAGAGTATCAATTTCAACTGAAATTAGTTCAAGTGGGGAAATTTTCGTTTAAATTACAATTGAATTTAAGTGAGATAAACGAAACACTTAAAACAACTATAGCAACAGATTGTATATCTTATTGCTACGGCTACTGCTAATGTGCTAAATCACTTTATCTGTCTGTCCAACCAACCGCCTGGCAACTTATGAATTTATTCACTTTTTCTATTCATAACTGGAACATTATAATTAAGTATGAACAACGGTTCATGTCGTATAGAAGTGATGTGTTTTGAAAAGATTTTCTTTTGTTTCGTTTTGCAAATTAACCCCGATAACATGCGAACTGTTTCGGAGGAAGTGTGAAGTGCAGCTTGACAGCTCAAGAATTCCTTTAACACAGGCCATACTATATACATTATAGACATTAAACAACTTTGAATTGTTAAGTTTTTACCTTTTAAAAACGTTTAAAATATAAGCTTATCGATTATCGATAGTTTTAATTACAAATCCTTCGCTTAGTTCTATGTGCCACTGTTCACAACTTGATGTAAACAACAACAATTGGGCTTTTCAATTACTAGGCAATTATTCGACAGATCTTTGTAATCGAGATTTTCAAACCACAATTACTTTCTTCAAACACCCGGCGTCTTCACACAAGACTGACTGACTGAACCTCACAGAAACAAGTAAGGCCATTTAATGTAACTGATTAGTTTTAAAACAACTCTGAATTGTTACGTTTTTTACATTTTAAAAACGTTTAAAATATAAGCTTAGCGATTACAAATTCTTTATTATTCGCTTAATTTTGTGTGCCACTGTTTACAACTTGATGTAAACAACAACAATTGGTATTTCTGTTTTTTTTTTGTTATTCTTTTACTAAACAATAACAATTACTAGCCAAATAATTGATAAATCTTTGTGATGGAGATTTTCAATCTACGATTACTTTCTTCAAACACCCGGCGTCTTCACACAAGACTGACTGACTGAACCTCACAGAAACAAGTCGGGCCATTTAATGCAACTGATTAGTTTTAAAACAACTCTGAATTGTTACGTTTTTCACCTTTCAAAAACATTTAAAATATGAGCTTATCGATTGTGTTTCTTTTTAACTAAAATTCTATATTATTCAGTTAATTTTGTGTGCCACTGTTTACAACTTGATGTAAACAACAACAATTGCCTTATTTTTTTGTTATTCCTTTGCATAAACAATAACAATTACTAGGTAATTATTCGATAGATCTTTGTAATGGAGATTTTCAAACCACGATTACTTTCTTCAAACACCCGGCGTCTTCACACAAGACTGACTGACTGAACCTCACAGAAACAAGTCGGGCCATTTAATATAATTGTTAGTTTTTAAACAACTCTGAATTGTTACGTTTTTCATCTTTCAAAAACATTTAAAATATAAGCTTAGCGATTATGTTTAGTTTTAATTACAAATTCTTTATTATTCGTTTAATTCTGTGTGCCACTGTTTACAACTTGATGTAAACAACAACAATTGCCTTATTTTTTTGTTATTCCTTTGCATAAACAATAACAATTACTAGGCAATTATTCGATAGATCTTTGTAATCGAGATTTTTTTTAGTTTTTAAACAACTCTAAATTGTTACGTTTTTCACCTTTCAAAAACATTTAAAATATAAGCTTAGCGATTATGTTTAGTTTTAATTACAAATTCTTTATTATTCGCTTAATTCTTTGCTACACTTTACAACTTGATGTAAACAACAACAATTGCCATTTTTTGTCATTTCTCTGTTTATACCCTTTACATAAACTACAACAATTACTAGGCAATTATTCGATAGATCTTTGTAATGGAGATTTTCAAACCACGATTACTTTATTCAAACACCCGGCATCTTCACACAAGACTGACTGAAACTCACAAAAACAAGTCGAGCGATTTAATGTAATTAAATTAGTTTTTAAGTTATTCTTTCTTCAGCCTAGATTACAATCTAGCTTCTTACACCACCCATATTTTGTATTAATTTTATTTGTGAACAATGGAAGCTACAGTTAGTTCGAAAGCGAGTCTGACTTATTTTTAAGTAACTTTTCATGGCAATTTTTTTTTACTCTCAGTGCTCTTGCCAGAAGACTGCTGAGAGGAAGACACGTAAAGAAAGATTTCTCATATTTCGTTTTTCGTACGAGATTTACGGCATGAGTTTTAAACCACTACCTCGAACAAAAAAATTTTAATCATAAATTTCTCAATAATTAATAAATATGGCTTCAAGCAATGAAAATAAATTTGTTTATTTTTTTTCGTTAACAACAAATCATTTTTAATTGTTTATTGCATACAATAAATCACGTAAAATATTTATGTTTGCGACCCTTAAAAAAGGTTCAAGGTTTAATAAATAATTTTTAAATATTTAAAGAATCCACAAAAGAAAATTAAAAAGAGTGGCATAAAAAAAAGTAGAACCCCATGGAAGAAAAGGTACGTTAAAAAGCAACATAATAAACAGGCATTCTATATTGATTTATGATGCGAAATAAAACAATAAAACTAAATTGACACTTCCATTGTTCTATTCATCATTTGTCACGTACTCTTCTCCCATCCATACAAAGTAAGAACACTTTCATGCCAAACAAAGTTTTTAAACTTGGAAACAATTGCCACAAGCCATATACCGTCTTTGGGTGTAAGATAACTGCTGAAAATGTCTTGTCATTTATTTTATTTCTTTTTACCAATTTTTTATATTTCACTGCAATACCTTAAATGTATCGTTGACATTAATAATGGCAACAGTGTTGCTGGTAATTCTTTTTAATAACATCGTTAATATGCATCAGGGTTCTAACCTAGCCATACACATACCGTCGAGCCATAAAGCCATGTTTTATTTTTTGTAATTAAATTTATTACATTACATTACTACACGTTTTTATTGTTTAATTCAATAATTTAATTAATTTCCATATGTTTTATGAGCTTTTCAAAAATTATTTAAAATTCAACACATGTTTAGCCATTATGGATGGCCATACTTTTCGTTGGTATTCCCATATTTGCATATTAATAAAGTTCTAGACTGTTTGCTTTTGCCAGATAAAAATTAGCCAGTACTTGTGGTGACTTCAATCCTTAACAATATTATAGGCCAGTGTTGTAATATGGATTAGAACTCTTTGACGTATCAGCGTATCCCAATGTACCCAACTAACCTATATTCAAACGATTTACTATGGTTTTCCCCACTAAGAGTTGCTACTTTAGGTTGATATGTAGTTGGCTTAAAATTCGTTCTATATATAGGGTCTTCTTTCAAGTGCTTCCTATTTATAAAATTAAAAAAAAAAAAACAAAATTCTTATTCCCTTGAAAGATCAGTTGATTGCATTACAGCCAGGGGTTACCAAATTTTTTTTTGAGGTAAGAGAAAGCGAAAATAAGTTGAGAGAATTTATTTATTTACAGTCATAGAAAAATGTTAGTAATATACCCCATTTTCATTTTCCTTTCATCAGCATAATTGGCCATTACAATCCTTCACTTAGGACTACGGTTTAGCTTCTCACACCATTCATGTTGTGTGTGTGTTAATTTTATCCATGAGTATCGAGACCTACAGTTTAAAGTCTACTCAGAACGATAGATTTTTTGAGAATCTTTTTCATGGCAAATTTATTTTTAGTCTCAGAGGTAGTCACAGAGGAAATGTTTTCATGTTTTCGTTTTGATATCTGACCTGGGATACGAACCCGGGTTTTACGTCTAATAAGCCAACACCCTACCTACTAGAACTACGGTGACTTTCCTTAATATTTAAACTATTTCCTAGAATATTAAACCAATTAAAATGTCCTTTAAGAACATGTAAGACATTAAATTTTAATGTGTATGAAGATAAATTCGAATTTGAAAATCCAAGACGCAAACCATTAATTTTAACATCGCCACATTTGGCGTTAACAGAGCAAAATTTGCTTTTAACAGAACAAAATTTGCCTTAACAGATTACTCTTAGCTGTTTAGCGGTATCCATCTTAACAGGCCCATATGTTTAGAAGCTAATTTTAGGACAAATACTAGGTCTATGAGTACCATATCATACTCAAAGAAATGTCCCAAGGCCTCTTAATACAATCAGCAATATAGTCCCATATAAAGTGATATGGAGTATTGTGAAAATTGTCTTTGAAAATATAAATTTTTTGATTGAAAATTCTCTAAAAGATCAGTGGCCTTTTGGGAGCATTTAAAAAATATGCAAATGGTAGTCCAGAGGGTTCCCTTTCCAACCGTGTTAGTGGGATAACTGAAATAATTTTGTGAGTCGAGATATTGAATTTTAAAAAAATCGATTTTTGGCCAAAGAATAATCTCTACTATTGCCACTGTTAAACAGATAACAGTTTACCATGTTAGAGTCACGAAAATAGTGTCTAACGAACTTCCGCTTCATTATTTATTAGCCACTGTTCACACACAACTTCATAATATCCTCTCGTGTGTATAATCTCTAATTTTAAAAACTCATTTAATTTCTCTTTTTAAGTACACTTTTCATCTCATGTGCCATGTCCCACGGGTTTATTGTGCAAAAAGCAATTAAAGTGGAAACGATAATTTGGCTCAATGAAAATTTTTGATATTTGCCAAATACAGAGTCATTAACATTAAAATTTTTATTTCACAACACATATAATCAGCTATTAGGGAAGTTCTCCTCCTTTTTTTTTTTATTAACAATTTTAACAGTCATACTTTACACGCATTGCAACCGGAATAGCCAACAAAAACAAAAGTGATCTAAAAACTAGAAAAGAATAATAAAAAGAAAAAAAAAATTGAAGCGCATTGAAGCTCTATAAAATAACTTTGACCCCGTTCTCGGGTATTTGTGCCAAAAGATGATGGAAAAAGACAAAATTGAAAAAAAAAACAAAAATTTATTTAATCAGCAATAACTCAACGTTTAAATAATAAAAAAAAATATATTATATACGAGGGTAGTGCATCAAGGTCAAGCGAAATATATGTACATACATGCCAATACGCGATACTGTACTGTAAACTAAAAAAGAAATTTGTCGCACTTCTAAAGCATCCTGGAATTATACTCATAATTGCTTACATAGTCAGGACAACAACCTAGCTTATCACACCACCAAAGTTGTGGTCTTTTACTGCTAACGTGAACACTATAGCTCGATGATTAAAACATATTTTGGTCCCAACTGAATGATCTGAACACCAATGAACACATGTGCTTTCAACAGGATTGTCACATTGTAGAGTACACACGATCGATATTAAAGCATAGTCATTCCGCTGACGCTGTAGTCTAGTAGGTAGTTTGTTGGCTTATTAGACTAAGGCCCGAGTCCAAATCCCAAGCCAGACAAAAAATAAGAAGAAAATATTTCTTCGGTGACTTCCCAGCAGACGTTTTATTCTGAGACTTTATTTCGCCGCTGATGAATGCTGATAAGCCACAAATCACAATAAAGCGTAGACCCAACATTACCTCGGTTATTCAGATATAAACGCCAGGGCCCGTTTAACATGGCCAGGAATGGAATTTTAATGAGTGACCCTCTTCAGCCGAGAACAGAAGTAAATCCGAAATACGGTCTAGGTTTTAAACCACTTGTTTTAAAAGCTAAAGGCATAAGTGCTTCTAGAAAAAGCTATTGTAAGCAAACTAAACTACCCACTATCCACATGTTCGGATGTACTGGCAAGCTCGTCAGAAATATAATTTTCAACGATATCGCAACGTCCCAAACACACATAAGAGATATCTTTTAATGAATCGCAAAAGCATTGAGAAAGCGTTCGACATTCGCGAACAAGGGCGGACATTAAAAATATATTCTTTAAGGACTTTAAAACAGATTTTAAAAGAGAATCCTGCTACCCAAATAAAATTGCAACGCTTTCAAAATTTGTCAACCTGATGTTAGGCTGGAAAAACACTACAGTGGTCAGGCAACAGAATCACAATCCTCTGAGTCTTTGACATTAACCTCTAGAATTCCATTGCGAATCTTTAGATTTTAAGACCTCAAGTCCCTAAATAGAATCACAATCCTCTGACTCTTTGACATTAACGTCTAACGGAATCTATAGATTTTGAGATCACAAGTCGCTAATTAGAATTTTAAAATCAAACATTTTATTTCGAAAATTATATGGGGCCATATAATCGATCCGGATGATGTCCAATGTATCTTACGGCTAATGTATCTAAGTACTCTGTTTTAACGGAAGATCAAAGGGAAACCAACTGAGTATGTCTTCTTCGAATACCATCTCAGCCCTTTGCTTTAATAGAGGACCCTCTGATCAATTAATTTTAGCAAACAAAGACTTGGTTTAAGTGCTTCCATGAAAGTCAATTAAGAAGTATGGGAAATAATGTCTTGGTTGGAGCGCAATTTCTGTCTATCAGTTGGCAGTGGCCTTGCTATTTGCACACCAAACATGCCAAATATGTACAGAATGTATGAAAAAAAGTCGCCGTGGTCTAGTAGATAGTGTGTTGGCTTATTAGACGAAAGGCCCAGGTTCGTATCCCAGATCAGACATCAAAACGAAAATTATTTCTTCGGCGACTTCCTTTCAGCAGATTTCTGGCAAAAAAAATTGCCATGAAAAGCTTCTCAAAAATCTGTCCTTCGGAGTCGACTTTAAACTGTAGGTCCCGCCACTCATGTATAAATAATTAACGTACACAACATAAGTGGTGTGAGAAGCTAGATCGTAATCCTGACTGAAGGGTTGTAATGACCAATTATGTATGTATGTATGTATGAAAAAAATCTCAGATCTTGCCTACAATTCCTTTCAATCATATTGTGCTTACTAAGTACTTTCCCATTTTGGGATATGAAGAGTTGAGTCAACTATGAAAAGTTGTCCTAGGCAAGAAGGTAGTATATTAGGTTCAAGCCTTGACTGGGATATCTTTAAAGAAAGAACTGAATATCAAAAATATTTGATTCGACGAGAGTAAAGTAAAGTAGAATTGTCTTGAAAAGTTTCTCAAAAATCTGTCGTTCAGGAAACGACTTTAAACTGTAGATACTGCCTGCTACTCATGGATAAAATTAACTCGTACAACAAGAGTGATGTAAGAGGCTAGGTTGTAACCCTAACTATAGGATTGTAATGGCCCTTTAACACATGCACTGCCAAACCTAAATTATATGAAGTCATTCCCACTGCCATTTATATTTTGAATGCTATTGTTTGCCAAAACTATCCTGATAAACCTCCATTATGTATTGGACTTTGTTACAAATCCTATCAAAAAAAATCCTAGCAAGAAAAAACTTGCAAATTCAAAAGCCTGCATATTATAATATATTTAAAGTAGGACGAGTATACTCGTCCTTGGCAGTGCGGAATATCCTCCCCTGTCAAAGACGAGTATACTCGTCTTGGCAATGCGGAATACCCTGTCAAAGACGAGTATACTCGTCTTGGCAATGCGGAATATCCTCTCAAAGACGACTATACTCGTCTTGGCACTGCGGAATACCCTGTCAAAGACGACTATACTCGTCCTTGGCAGTGCGCAATACCCTGTCAAAGACGAGAATACTCGTCCTTGGCAGTGAATGTGTTAAGGAAGTGAAGTGAAGTTAATAGTTGCACCAAAAGAAGATATCAAAAAAATTTTAATTTCTGTTACGAACCTCGTATCAAATTGAATAAAATCAAAACGTATAATATACTTTAATAGTTACTATCTATCTTCTAGTTTATTACTTAAACAGATATTAACTCATACAGAAAATAAAAAAATAAAAACTATAACGACATGCCATAACCATTTGCATTCAATCTCATTCTCATATTGCTCGTCTAAATTCTAAAAGAAAAATTTCAAAAGTTTAAATGCAAAACAAAAAAAAATTGTTCTAATTTGTAATGAAATAAAATAAAATAAAAAACAGAAATTGCAAAAAAACGTAAATATTTTATTAAACGGATGAATAACATTTTGATCCATTTAACTTGACATGACATTGCGCGATTAAAATCTGTTCGGTTCGGTTCATAGTCTCCGTACAGATGATGTGATGTACGCCATAAGAGCCATCAGTGCTCATGTTATAATACCTAAATGGATATGCTTTTCAACAGTGATTACTATTCCAGTATATCATCTCATCTCATTTCATTTCATTTTTATCGTTCATTTTTATTGTGTTGCTATTCTATTCATGTGAAATGTATAATTTAGATGCGTTTTCCTATCTAAAACTGAAATAAATTTTGCTAATATAGTTAGAGCTTTAGCTAGTCAGTCATTCAGTTCGTCAGTCATTTTATTATATTTGATTTTGTTAAACTTTTATACAGTATTCCCCCTATTTACGTGGTAGAATGTTTCGGAAAAAGCCGACGGTTTGCGTCGCAAACCGGTATATTAGTGTACATAAAAAAATGCATCTGAAATTCGATTTACGTCGTTTGCGATTTATGTCGCCGAAACGACACAAAACGAAGCACGATTTTCCATATATTAGCATTGATTTTCATTTAATTGGTTCCGAGATTCAGAATTTTAGCTGAAAAAATAGATTTTTCAATAAAAAAAATATTTAATTTATTAACGACCTACGACTTGCAACCATCAGACAACATAAATACATATTTAAATTAGACTTAAACGGGAAATCCCCTTTTTCTGTTTTAGTTTTGTACAAACATTTTCTTATTAACGACGCAAATCGAAGCACTAACAACGCAACTTCGAAACATGCGACGCAAACTGAAACAAAAACGACGCAACTTCGAAATTACAGAAATTTTAAAAAGACACAACTTCGAATTTGCACTAGATTTAAACGGGAATCCCCTTTTTCTGTTTTAGCTTTGTACAAACATTTCGTATTAACGACGCAAATCGAAACACTAACAACGCAACTTTGAAACATGCGACGCAATTCGAAATCACAGAAATTTTAAAAAGACACAACTTCGAATTTGCACTAGATTTAAACGGGAAATCCCCTTTTTCTGTTTTAGTTTTGTACAAACATTTTCGTATTAACGACGCAAATCGAAGCACTAACAACGCAACTTCGAAACATGCGACGCAAACTGAAACAAAAACGACGCAACTTCGAAATTACAGAAATTTTAAAAAGACACAACTTCGAATTTGCACTAGATTTAAACGGGAAATCCCCTTTTTCTGTTTTAGCTTTGTACAAACATTTTCGTATTAACGACGCAAATCGAAGCACTAACGACGCAACTTCGAAACATGCGACGCAAACTGAAACAAAAACGACGCAACTTTGAAATTACAGAAATTTTAAAAAGACACAACTTCGTATTTGCACTAGATTTAAACGGGAAATCCCCTTTTTCTGTTTTAGTTTTGTACAAACATTTTCGTATTAACGACGCAAATCGAAGCACTAACAACGCAACTTCGAAACATGCGACGCAAACTGAAACAAAAACGACGCAACTTCGAAATTACAGAAATTTTAAAAAGACACAACTTCGAAGCAAACGAAGGGTATCAGTGTACATTTTACAAGACTAAAATAATTACATTTCTATTCTATGTATTGAATTTTTTTTAAAAGAGGGAATTCCCCTGATTTTGTTCACAAACAATAGAAGCAACGTAAATCGAATGACAACAAAGTTGAAGGGAAGAAAATTTTTGACGACGTTAATCGAAACAATGTATATCGGGATGACGTAAATCGAGGGAATACTGTACTCTTGTTTTTTTTTATTATTCATTCAGTTTTTGTTTTGTATTGTATCATGAGAAAAGTAGTCTATCATGGTTATAAAATCTCATTGCATTTAATTGGATTTTAATAAGCGTAACACAAAAATGAGTTGCACAAAAAAACACGCTTTTTTTTTTTTGCTTGCCTTATCCGCTCATTAGCTTAGAAACATGAACAAAAGCTTTGGTTTTATAATAAAATATGTAATGCAGCGGCCCGTCAACATCTAAGGACGTTTTTTTTTTGTTGTGACACTAATTAATAACTTCCAAACTACAAGATCACTTCAGCTTCGCAAACGCAGGACGCGTTTTGGGTGCGTCAGCTTTTCAATGTATGCGTGCGGGTTTTCTGTGCCCCAAATGCGACAATCTTGCTTGTTTACATACCCGCCTAGAATCATCTGCACATAATCGATAATGTGTTTAAAAATTGGACCGATCGTGTAGGGTACTGCATGACTAGCCGAGGCAGCCATTTGAATGAAATTGGTTTTCCATTATTATCCGAAAGGATTATACTTTCAAATAAAAAAAGAAATTTGAGAAAATATTCAGAAGGTTTTTTTTAAAGCATTTTCAAAAAAAAAAAAAGTTATTTGTCGGACTCTTTACATATTTGTCTTCTTTAAGTATTTTCCATGAAAAAAAATTGGAAAAAAATGGTCATAAGTGCGAATAGTCGTAAGTCAGGCTTCAACTCTTCAGTGAGGATTACAACCTAGCTACTCACACCACCTGAGGTTTGAACGGTCACTTTACGTCTAATAACTCAACAGACTACGGCGACTATTCTATTGTTATGTCCTATCATCTGTACTGCCAGTTCAAATGAATTGATCATTCGATGTCGCAAACATTTGTCGGAAAGATTCCCATGAGTTTCATTATGGATTCCGAATATTCCACTCTGGTATGGAACACCCTTGCTTCTGCTATATATCTTTCTCTTAAAAGAGTATGTTGTAGCATCCAGTGAAGTCGCCGTGATCTAGTGGGTAGTGTGTTGGCTTATTAGACAAAAGGCCCGGGTTCGAATCCCAGGTCAGACATTAAAAAACGAAAAAATATTTCTTCGGCGACTTCCTCTCCGCAGATTTCTGGCAAAGATTCTGAGAGTAAAAAATTGCCATGAAAAGCTTCTCAAAAATCTGTCGTTCGGAGTCGACTTTAAACTGTAGGTTCCGCCACTCATGCATTAAATTAACGCACACAACATAAATGGTGTGAGAAGCTAGGTTGTAATCCTGACTGAAGGGTTGTAATGGCCAATTATGTATGTGTTCGTAGCATCCAGTTTGCAAGTCGCGCTTCTAATTTTAGAATTTGTTCCATCATAAAGACTGTCGTTCAGGGTCTACGTTATACTGTAAGGCGTGCCACTAATGATTAAAATTGACACTTGTGCTTCGAATCATAGCTCAGATATTCTTTTTAGAATTTGTTCCATCATAAAGTCTGGCGGTAAATAAAATTCCCACGGAAAGCTTTTCATATCTGTCGTTCGGTGTCCATGTTAAACTGTAAGTCGTGCCACTAATGAATAAAACTGGACACACATAAATTGGATTGTAATCGTGAATTGAATGATAAAATATTTTCAATAGTTATTGACCAAAATTTTATACACTTTACAACGTCAATACATAACAAATTTAAAAGATTTTTATCACACGAAATAGTGAATACGTACGTCATCATAAAACACGAACATTATTAACGTTTAGCAAGCAGCATTACAAATAAAATAGGCGGCATTGTTCAATGGTGATGAGAATGGAAGCAAAATAAGTCTTTTCTAGTAAGTTGTTCATACCCCCGATCTCAGACATCTCCCCCTCAGCAGATTTCTGGCAAAAACTCAGCGAGTAAAAAAAATTGCCATGAAAAGTGTCTTAAAAGTCTGTCGATTTCCACGAAAATTGTTTTCTTTTTTTAATAATTAATAAAAACAATTTATAACAATAATGCTGGTCAATTATAAAACAATACATTTTCTGAGATTGTTATCACACCACACGAAAAGTAATTTCTTTAAATGGACACTCTGCCATAAGCCATACCATAAGTGGGTTGTAAACGTTTACAACGTGACTACTGATGTAAGGAAATTAAAAACATGCAATCAATAACGAACGTCAAATATTGTCAGTATTTTTATATGTCATGCTACAATCCTTTTTAATTGAGAACAAAGGATACAATATGTGTGACAACTTCTATGTCGTATGCTATTTGCGGGCGGGGTGGAACCACTTAATTTGAAAAATTCGAAAATCATAATGAACATTTTTCTGTTCTCTATCAGGCCCAGCCTAGATGAAGGACACACGGAAGGTCTGTTTAAAATCCAGAGCGTCACGCTTTTTATGAGTACATATATGAGGCGCATTGGCCTTGGAGACCAATGAGTAGCTGCAGAAGAGCTTCACCTACTGTGTACATACGTAATTGGTCATTATAATATTTTTAGTTAGGATTACGACCTAGCTTCTCACACTACTTATGTTAGGTTAGGTGGTCGAAGTCACCCATTGTACGACGTCCTAGCTTCTCACACCACTTATGTTGTGTGCGTTATTTTATACATGAGTGCGGCGGGACCTACAGTTTAAAGTCGGCTCCGAACGACAGATTTTTGAGAAGCTTTTCATGGCCATTGTTGCTATCAGAGTCTTCGCCAGAAGAGAAAGAGAAGAAATCGCCGAAAAAATACTTGAATTTTTTTTATTTTTGATGTCTAGTCTGGGACTCGAACCCTGGCTTTACGTCTAATAAGCCAGCACACTATCTACTAGACCACGGCGACTTTTACAACGACTTCCACTAGTCCCCACATCAAATATCGTATTGCGGGAATATACTTTTTAATACGAACACAAAAATTAAAGAGGAGGATATTGGCAACATTTGGTTGTAACAGGACGACGCTACGTGCCACACAGCCGAAGCTACACTTGATATTTTGCGTTCTATTTTTGAAGATCGCATTATCAGCCGCAGAGCTGATGACGTTTGGCCACCTCGAAGCTGCGATTTGTAAAGCGCCGTCAAAGATAAATGTTACGCCGACAAGCCAGAGACACTTGACGCTTTAAAGGACAATATTCGATAATGTGCTTAAAAATTGGACCGATCGTATAGGCTACTGCATGGCCAGTCAAGGCAACCATTTGAATGAAATTGGTTTTCCATTATTAATCGGAAGCATTGTACTTTCAAATAAAAAAAAAGAAATTTGAGAAAATATTCAGTAGGAGAGCTTTTTTTTAAGCATTTTCAAAAAAAAGTTATTTGGCGGACCCTTTATGAAATTTTTGGCAAAATCATTGTATAGTTTCCAACGTTGCTCTTACCTAAATCGATTCATTACGTTCAATGGAGACGATATACTGAATTTTACGACAGAATTGAATGACATAAGTATTGCCATATTCAAATCTAATCCAATAGATGACCCACTCTATACATTAACTAGTCTATTGACGTTCGATTTAACCAATTTTTATTTCTATGCTTAAACAAGATTTATTTATTCATAAAAGGTTTCATAGCTCTAAGGAGACATAGAAAAAAATATTTGGAATTGTGCCATAAAGTCATAGGAAATTCGAAGGGGAAGAATTTAAAAAAATTTCTTCCCCCTTTGAACATAAATTGTATGAATTGCATTCATTATATGCCAATTAGTTTTAATTGGTTAAAGAAATAGAAAGTAATTTATAATAAGGACTCACAACAAATGCAACAACTTTCATGCAACATTGAAAGCACGTCTACAGAACAGTATGTATTCCACACTCCTTAATTTCTTATGAATTCTCAATTATGTATGTGAGGTTAGGTGCTACTAAGGACTTTATTTTTTATTTTTTTTTTTTAAATCCTTTTTTCAACTCTGATTCAACACATTAAACTCTGACTGTTGCATGTTCACTTACAATGTTTATTTTCAAAGGGTTAGTCTACACAGAGAACAGATGTGACCCAAATTTTTTTTCATTCGTTCTAAATGCTACTTTTAAAATAATTACTGCAGTTTGATTGTTTTAATTTGTTGTGTGGGAATTTTATTGGTCAAAGTAATTAAAAGTAATCACTTACAAGTAAAGGGATTGTATTCAGTCCACATCGATTACACAGGTTGTCCTACAACATCGTCATCAGACTACATTTTTATATAATGAAGCTAGTACTGGCATGTTTGAATCGGACAACTAAGTGTTAGTGCGCTCAAATGTTATACATGAGTTCACTGAGGCCATGAATTCAGCCTTAATGTTCTAGCACCACTCAATCAGCTCAAACTGCTTAAAAAGCAGCCCTAATGTCGACCCTCAACAATGAACCTAAGCCCTTAAGGATACCTCTGCCCAGGATCCTCATACTTCTACATGCTAGACGGTTGCACAGGAGATGTAAGCCCTTAAGAATACCTCTACCCAGGATCCTTATACTTTCTAAAAGCTAGGCGGTTACACAAGAAATGTTCGATAGTCTCCAATTCCTTCCCATCGCATCATACACCACAATAATCCGACTGTTTGTCGTTCTACATCTTATCAGCAAGCCCATTACAACCCTTCAGTCAGGATTACGACCTAGCTTCTCACACTACTTATGTTGTGTGCGTTAATTTTTATACAAGAGTGGCGGGACCTACAGTTTAAAGTCGACTCCGAACGACAGATTTTTGAGAAGCTTTTCATGGCAATTTTAACTCTCAGAGTCTTTGCCAGAAATCAGCTGAGAGGAAGTCGCCGAAGAAATATTTTTTCGTTTTGATGTCTGACCTGGGACGCCTAGTGCATTGCAATAAAACCAATAACCAACCTTTGGCTGGCCAAATCCAACATCAAATCTGTACAGGCACTGTCTATATCAGGCCATAGACTCCTAGACACATAACCACGCAATCCATCCCCAAAAACACTTCTGCTCTTTTTTCTTGACTAGCCTAATGGCGAGGCCGTAGACAAGGCAGATTGGAGATTAAGGATTAACTATTAAATCGTCCTTAGTAAGAACTTCCGCTAGGTTATCCCATAGAAAATACTCCGTTTTCTACGTGCCTTCTATGTTGAGGTCGCCGTGGTCTAGTAGGTAGTGTGTTGGCTTATTAGACGAAAGACCCGAGTTCGAATCCCAGGTCAGACATCAAAACGAAAATTTGAAAAATAACTTTTCGGTGACTTCCTCTCAGCAGATTTCTGGCAAAAACTCTGAGAGTAAAAAAATTGCCATAGAATGCTTCTGAAAAAATGTGTCGTTTGGAGTTGACTTTAAACTGTAGATCCCGCCACTCATGTATAAAATTAATGCTCACAACATAAGTGGTGTGAGAAGCTAGGACGTAGTGCAATGTCGAATTGACCACCACCGAGTACTGTACTTTTCAGAATTGATAAGTACACGTCCTCTAACCTAACCTACGTTTCTAGCCTTCAACTTTCTATACCGTTGCAAGGTATACTGCTATGTCCCGAAACTTAGCATAAAGGAACCCGATTTGGTCCAATATCTTTATGTATAGATTGCCCACAATCAGGAATAAGTCGCAATTTACACAAGACCAATGCAATTGCTCTTAGGGAAGCCTGACTGTCCACGAAGATCATATAAAATCCCAGATCTGAAATGGCTATGTTAGTTATGGTCACAATAGCCTTCAAAATAATAAAATATCTCCGCCTAAGAGACGCTATATGTCGTCATTTAACTTAAAATGAAGCTCCTCTTTGTTATCTGTACTGAAAGCCTAGCAACTGCGCCCACATCTGTGAAGATGGTGTATCTTACTACCCCTACAATAACCTACCACTTCAGAGTGTCCTAGCTGTTATGAGAATTGTGCAAACTCAGACATCTTCTACAAGATAGGATTTTTTTAGGTAGAATTCAGGTTCCGCAAACATAAAGAAGTACAAACGCGGTAAGTCACAGGACGTGCGTTGCACAGCAAGCAATAGCCACATTTAGCGAAAAATGTAGCTCAAGACCTCTGTTTATCTTCATAAAACCCTCACGCGACTGGCCTAGACCTTCTTTGAGAATTTGCAAACTCAGAACTCTGTACAAGATAGGATCCCTTTTTAGGTAGAATTCAGGTTCCGCAAACATAAAGAAGTACGAACGTGCTAAGTCACAGGCGTGCGTTGCTCAACAGGTATTTAGCCTGCGGGCTTTGCAACATTATTGAACCTTTCTATGGCGTTGTTATTGTTAGCGAAAGAGAAACTATTTTCGAAAGATTTGTCTTGTTAAAGTAGGTAGAGAGCCCGAATGTAAGGCTTATCTCTTTTTGATATCTCTTTTTGAACTTTTTAAATACTTTTAAGAATTTTATTGCGTTTTTTATTTCGTCTCACCCACCCAAAAATGTTTGTTTAAAAAATATCTTTTCGTTTTGGTTGTAAAATAACTTCACATTCAATCACGTAAGCATAGCGAATGAATGTTCATTAATGCCTTAATGTTTTTGGTTATAAAAATAATTGTAAAATAAAAAGGGAAAGAGAAGAAAAATTTAATTTTTAAATATTTTTCTATGCTGGGAATTCGTTTTCAAAGAAAAAAAAAAAACACTTTCAAATGAGGTCCCTCTTCCATGCTATCATGCTCTCCCTCCTTACAAAACATTTGCGCTTCCTTTTTAGCAACAGAAAAATTCATTTTAAAACCCTTAAGACGTCAGTTTTTTATAAAATTGTTGCCCCCATAACATGTGTTTATAATACAAAATTGTTGTTGTTGTTGTTGTTCTTTATCTCCCCGCATTATAAAAAGTGAGAGTATGTAGAATTCCGGGTATGAGTGTGATTGTTTGCAATTTCATAAATTATACCCTGATTTGCATGTTACAATGTTTGACCCATATTACACTCTTCTCTCTCTCTCTCTCTCTCTCTCCCCATTATTTTAAATGCATAATTGTGTGTGTGTATGTGTGTGTGTGCATTTTGCCTTTTGACAAAATGTTAAGTGACATACTGTTCTAAATTACGCCACGTAAGCCTTTAAAGCTCTCCTTCTCATCAATGTACGTACGTACGTATGTATATATGTCTCCACCACCCACCACAATCACTTTTGATTCCTTTTGTGTATGAGAATATGCATGAGTTTCTTGTAATTGTGCTTTATGGAGGTTATGTTTTTGGTTCCTCTCTGTTATTTATTTGTTGTTACGTTGTTTATTGTACTTTTAAGTTTGTGCGTGTGTGTGTGTGTTTAACATCGCAATTATTTATAATCACCACAATCATAATCTTGTTAAATGCGTCGTCGTCGCCGTCAACGCCGTCGCCATCATTATTATCAATGCTGTTGACGACATTTGACACTAACAGCGACATATGCACTCTCGTGTTTTAAGTAATTATTGCAGAAAATAAATACAAGAAGTGTATGTAAATACAGACGTATGGGGTATGCATGTGTACTTTAAATGGGTGGATAATGATATGAAAGGGTTACCAATACTTGTTAAAAATAGATATGAAATAAATTAAATCCCTTAGGATAAAATTTAGGCTAGCAAAGATGAATTCTTGTGATTCTAGAATTTATTTGCAGCATGTATCTAGTCAAAGGCGATTTAAATCTCCATAAAATGGGAAATCATAAGGAACCAACAAATACACAGTGGGCGTCAAAAGAAAATGTACTTTAATAAAATATAAAAAAACTTAAAAAAAATTAAAAAAATAATAAAAAAAATCTGTCGTTCGAAGTCGACTTTAAACTGTAGGTCCTGCCACTCATGCATAAAATAAACGCACACAACTCGAGTGGTGTGAGAAGCTAGATCCTGACTGAAGGGTTGTAATGGCCAATTATGTATGTTATGTAACATAGATGGTTTGAAAAGCTAGGCTGTGATCGTGACAAAAGATTTATAATGACCAACTGAGAAAGTAAGGGACCTTCGGTTTGGCAACTTCTGGAACCGCTGTAGTCTAGTAGTTAAAGTGTTGGCTTATTAGACGTAAAGCCAAGGTTCAAACCCCAGGTCAGACATCAAAAACGAAATATGAAAAAATATTTGTTCGACGACTTCCTCGCTGGACATTTTTGGCAAGAACTCTGAGAGTAAAAATAAAATTGCCATGAAAAGCTTGCAAAAAATGTGTCATTCGGAGTCGACTTTAAACTATAGGGCCCAGCACTCATGTATGGATTTAACTTACGCAACATTTGTGGTTTGTAAAGCTATAATAACCCAATGATAAAGCAAGGACTTTCGGTTTGGCAACTTCTGGAACTTGTTGTTTGCTTAGGCTTCGTTAATCCTAATACGAGTACTTGTAAAACTAAAAGAAAAACTTCAAATTGAATGAGGCCCCTATAATTTGCGTTGCTACTGTACAACTTTATTATTTTGTACCGAAAATCGTTATGTTGAAGGACTGCAGGCGGCTAGTTGAAATGTCAAAATCTTTGGATTTAGCCAATATGGAGCTACAAAAGAATTTATGAGTAAATTTGGTTGCAAAATGCTTGAAGTAAACGACCAATCGTAGGGGTCGCATAAAGAATTAAAAAAATTTCCAAAAAATTTTTCAATTACTACCTGGCAACTCTGTAGGTATAACAGGAGTAAAAATACATACATAAACAATCGTTTGCTAAAATTTATGTGTATGTGTGTGTGCAAAATGAGTATAAGAGTTCTTGTATAGTTGTTTGTACGTGTGAGTGAGTTATGATTCCCTCTCGTGTATGTATATAGGTAAACATTTGACGAAAACATCATTAGAATTCTCTCAACCTTTGTTAGTGTACGAGTATATACGTTCGTTCAACCGTGTATGAGAAAAATATTGATGAACTCGTAGCTAGGTATGTGTGGCTGTATGTAAGAGTGACTTTATGTTTGTATTTAAAGGAATATCAAAGTGAAAACCATTGAAGTTTATAAATGCAATGGTCAGTGTGCATTTAGTAGCTGGCCGGTGGTTGTGTTGTAAAGAGAAATTTCAAGTTTCTCCTTTTTTTTTTTGTTTAAACAAAAGTAATAATAAAAATAAAAAAAATTTAAAGCATACATTTAGGTTTAATTAACATTGATTTTAATCTTGTTGTAGAGCTGATGGCTTAAAAATGGGACTAAGCAGTAATGATGATGCTATGAATAAAATTCCTTTAAAATCGGTAACAGATGATGAAGAGAAAAATGGCGGTGAATTTATACATGATACAGCAACAGCTGAAGAAGCGAGGACGAGAGCAAAGGTAAGTAGAGAATGTACATGATACAGTGGTTTGACATGCACAAAAATTTTAATACAAAAAATAATTTATAAAAAAAAAAACAAAATTTCCTTGGAAACTGGCAATTGTTGCTTTTTAACAGACGGTAAGAGACGATCCTTAAGAGTGTAAAATATCTGGAGGGTTATTCTCGACCCAGAAGTCTCATTGTCCGATATTTGAGATGTAACGTTGGCAACTATAGCACGCTACATCTCTAAAAAAACAGTGATTGAAAGTAGTAGCCCTAGCCTAATAGGTAATGTCTTGGCTTCTTAGACATGAGGCCACGGTTCAGACCACAGATCATATTTCTTCGGCGACTTTCGCTCAGCAGATTTCTGCCAAAAGCCTGTGGGGACTCTGTTTTTGTCAAAATATATTGGTGTACGAAAACTTTTGTTGTCCAATGTATATTAAAAATTCTGATACTAAACTTTGGTGCCTGAAAATATATTAATTTAGTCAGATTGTGAGGTTACAATCGAGTTTCAAACAAAGATCTCGAACAGGATTGAATCTCAGGGAAATTTTGAATAATACAAAGCTTTTTGGACATATGGGACCACGTTATTGTCAAAAATGCAATAAAATCTTAACCCAACACTTTCAGATCGATTATATGGTGCCTTATAACTCTCTGAATAGATCGTTTGATTTTAGAATTTGAACTAGAAACCTCTAGTCCTATGGTCCGAAAAATTAACACAAAAAAGTCCTCAATTGAACACGTTGCAACTACTGCATCATGTGTACACTTCCATACACCCACATATGTACATATTAGGGTTGCCAAACGGGATCGATTTTTAAAAATCCCGGGATTCGAGATTTTGTAAATTCCGGGAATATTTTGGAATAATTTGGGATTCAAAAATCCCGAAATATCACGGGAAAAATCGCAATTTTCTGTTAATAATAAAAAATATTTCACTTATGTGCAGCTGATTGTGTGCGGGTATGCAAACAAGCAAAATTATAGCATTTAGGGCACAGAAAACCCGCACGCATACTTTGAAAAGCCGACGCACCCAAAACGAGCCACTGTTTGGTGCGGATTTTGATCCAGAGGAATAATTGGGCCATTTTTCTTCGAAACGGCGCAACGTGCCACACAGCAGAAGCTACACTCGATATTTTGCGCCCTACTTTTGAAAATCGCATTATCACCCGCAGAGCTGAATGACGTTTGGCCACCTCGGTGCTGCGATTTGACACTGTTGGACTATTATCAGTGGAGTGCCGTCAAAGATAAGTATTACGCCGACAAGCTAGAGACAATTGACGCTTTAAAGGACAATATTCGTGAAGCCATTGGTGAAGTACAGCTGCACATAATCTTTAATGTGCTTAAAAATTGGACCGGTCGTGTAGGCTACTGCATGGCTAGGCGAGGCAGCCATTTAAATGAAATTATTTTTCATTATATCCCAGGTCAGACATCAAAACGAAAAATATTTCTTCGGCGACTTCCTCTCAGTAGATTTCTGGCGAAGACTCTGAGAGTAAAAAATGGCCATGAAAAAGCTTCTCAAAAATCTGTCGTTCGGAGTCGACTTTAAAACTGTAGGTCCCGTCACTCATGTATAAAATTAACGCACACAACATAAGTGGTGTGAGAAGCTAGGTCGTAATCCTGAATGAAGGGTTGTAATGGCTAATTATGTATGTATATAGGAAGGATTGTACTTCCAAAGAAAAAAAGAAATTTAAGAAAATATTCACCCAGTAGAGTTTTTTAAAGCTTTTTCAAAATAAAAAAGTTACTTCGCGGACCGTTTACGTCTCGGAGTCAACATCTTAGGTAAAATAGTTCCAAGATTGCTGTATACAGCTTGTAAATCTTCGCCTCTACCACCTCCGGATGTAAATAAATCTATTTCTTTGGACTGTTGAGTACCCTATTAATTCGTTTTATAGGGTGTTTGCACTTTTCGATGGCATCAAATAAGTTTTTATCAATGGAAGTAGGGTTTTCCTCATCTGAGATGCTATTGAAATGCTATTATCGAAATCGAGTGGTACAGAAATTTTTTTTCAAGACCTTTTGTAGGGTCAAAATATATATGAATTCACAGTCCCGAAAATCCCGAAAAATTCCAGGGATTCGGAAATCACAAAAATCCCGGCATTTCGGAATTCGGGATTTCCCGATTGGCAACCCTAGTACATACATATGTATATACTTGCAAATTTATAAATATTTAATTCATCTTTTACTTTTTCTTTTTTTTAATTTTCTTCTTTTTTATTTACTTTTAGGAGAGTGAAATTATTAAATTTAATGAAAAAACTAACAATAGGCATCATATGTTTCATTGGCATTGCTTTAATTAGTTACGTTATAATCAGTTTATGTTTTAGTGGTAAGTACATACTTTAACTTTAATTAAATGAAATTAAATGAAATTAAATGAATTTTTTAAATATTTACACTGTAATGAACGAAAAAAAAATTGAAATTGAAAATAAATTTGCACTGTAACAATATACTGACTGACACTGTTTTTATGTCTGTTTTTTCTCTCTCTTTTTTTTATGCTCTCGTTTTTCTCCACACAATTTGTTGTTGTTTTTTTAATGCTTACAAAAAAAAAAAATTACATAAAAAATTATAAACTCTGTGCTATCAAAAATATAAACAAACAAACAAACAAACAATAAAAACCTGCCTCTGAACTCAACATGTTTTTGTTTGTATTTGTTTGGTTTTTATTTTTCGTTGTTCCTTGTTTTTTTTTACACTCATCCGCTGGCAATTGTTTACATTTTGTTTTGTTTTTTGTTTTTGCATTATGCTTCTGTGAATTTTATTGTGCTTGTTTTGCGCCGCCTCTTGTTCTCTTTTTGTTTTTCTGTTCTCTCTCTCTCTCTCTTGTTTCGGTTTATGTTCCTGTTCTTGCTCTTTGTTCTTTGGCATTTTTTCTCTTTGTAGAATGGCCAAAGTCAACAAGCACAAATCCCCACAAATATCACAACAGCAAACATTCAAATACGACTACAACTACAACTACATCTACGTCTACGACAACAACAACAACAGCAAGTCCTTTAATAATCACCACCTCCACCACCACTATAATTACTACCAACACTCCAAACAATACCAACAAGAACAATACAGCAACAACAACAAATAATACAAATCCTTTAAATAACTCCCCATCATCATTATCATCACCAACATCATTACCCTCTGCTAGTCCTATACTAAGTTTACCCTCAACCTTTAAATCTTCTTTTTTATCAGATGATAACAATAACAACAACAACACTAACAACGGCCACCATCATGCAAACTCTTCTTCTGCCAATACTAATGAAATGCAAGCAAACCCAACCATAGATAATGGCCAAGCTGATGACATTGCCATTTTAAATGCAACCCAACCCACCAATATGGCATCGGCAACAGTTGATACTGTAACAACAATAGATGCAACAGTTACAACGGCAACAACAACAACAGCCACAACTGCCACCACAGAGATGCCATTGTTATTCAGGGATATTCCAATATTAGAAAAGAATTTCACCTCGAAATTGGGTGTCTTTCAAAATGCCGCCGTGTGTTCGGATAAACCTGTGTGCAGTCAAATTGGCAGGTAAGTGGGAATAAAAAAAAAAATTAATTGTGTAGACACTCACACACACACAGATAGACATACTTCCTTACGCATAGACTTTATGAATCGTGTATGCTTTTGTTGGAATAAAAGTAACTTTCGAAAATTCCCACCTCCTGCCCACAAGACACAAAAAAAAAACGCTTAAACTTATGAAATTAAAACTATTATTGCGTAAAACGGAATAAACGCCATTATTGAGCTCAATATTTCATATAAAGTTTCAATTAATTACCAGGCAGTAAATAAGCAAATTGTTATAATATTGAGCAAAAGTTTAAAAACATAAATACATTCAATTTACCAAACACTTCCTGTTGATATTTGACAGCTCAAACGTCAACAACGACAAACAAAAAATGGCGTGTCAAATGAACAACCAGCTGTCAAATAAATATTGCGTGCATTATGTGTCTGAACACTTTAAATATTGTACTTCAATAAACGAATATTGACACAATAAAAGTGCCTGTCTGAACATAGTGTTATGAAAGGAAAAGATTCCTTTTTTTAATTAACCAGTCATAAATTTTTATGTACTGGACTTAATTTTCCGTAAATATTTACAATAACACTTCCTATCTTACTTTACATATTTATTTGGATATTTCAACTCTTTAGTCAGGATTCGAACCCATCCATGCTGTGACTGTCACTTTTATCCATGAATGGCAGGATCTACACGATTTTAGTGGTCAAGTGTTCAATGGTAAAGGCAGGATCAACAAGAGAATTGATGCCTGAAGCGAAAGTTTTGGTCACGGTGTGAAATATTCTAAACCTATGAGAAAAAGGTCTTATATTCTATACCATCAAGATAAGAAGGTTCAAAGCAGCGAACATAGCAATATTACAACATAGTAAAGCCACTATTCGGTCACTTGTCCCTTAAGAGGTCAAATCAAAGCAAATACCAAGTCTGAATCTGCTATATAGACAAAATAAGGTTGTCCTCTGCTGGGATCCAGATTATATGGAACTTCTTGGCAATAAGCAAGCAGACAAGCTTGGAAGGGAGGAGCTTTCATTTTTGAAAAGGTATCCTCAATGCCAGGCACGAAAAAAGAACCAGTTGGGTTTGAGGCAATCAAACCCTATTATTTTTTTGGGAAATTACCATAAGAGGGAAAAACTGACTCATGCATTAGGCTATCAAGAAATATCTTAAAATCCGGAAACTATAGACTCAGAGTACAGCAGTCAGTGCAAGGAAAGAGCTTCCATGTTTGGAAAAGATATGTTCAACGAAAAAGAAGAAAAATAAGTTCAAAGACTCTTCCCACACCAGTTGGGTTTGAGGCAAATAAAAGTTCTTTTATTTTTTGGAAGACTGGGAAGAAATAGCCTAAAACCCGGTTTCTTAACAGGGCACTGCAGACTTAGAGTACACTTATGCGGAATCTATTATGAAAGCACATTTCTGGAACCTGTGGGGCATTAATGCATTCCAGAAGTGTGCTAGAAAGGGAATTGGCATTGCTCACAATCAGTAACACCTAGAGTTTTGTCACGGCAATAGGCTTGGAAGTGAGTAGTGATGCAATCATGAGAGCACATTTCTGGAACCTGTGGGGCATTAATGCATTCCAGAAGTGTGCTAGAAAGGGAATTGGCATTGCTCACAATCAGTAACACCTAGAGTTTTGTCAAGGCAATAGGCTTGGAAGTGAGTAGTGATGCAATCATGAGAGTACATTTCTGGAACCTGTGGAGCATTAATGCATCCCAGAAGTGCACTAGAAAGGGATTTGGCATTGCTCACAATCAGTAACATTCAGAGTTCTGTCAAAGCAATAGGCTTGGAAGCGGCTTTATAGTGATACAATCAAAAGTATGGGGGGAATAGATTAGATCCTGTGATGAGTTCATACAATGCAATAGTTTATCCAATCTAGAATTTATGTTCGGCAATTCTCTAGCTCTATTAGCTAGAATACTTTCTGCTTTATATCCGAGCACTCTCTGTACTAAGTACCTTGCCCGTTTGCAATGTAAATCTATCCTTGTTTACATATCCCTGGAAAATCTTATCCTAATTGCCATTTGATTATCGGTGAGGATATTTAAATCCCTTTGTGTCAAGTTTGCTAAATCAAGAACCAGATCGTACTATCATTTGGAGAACCGTATTATGACTTGGTAGCGAAAAGTATTAGTTTGGTTACTAGTTCTTCTATAGAGGCTCAGGCCCTGTCTGCCTCCCTATTCAAAATCGCATGTGTAACAATCGGTCTCAAGGAGCTCTATGCCTTGGGTTCGATTGAACCCGAGTTGTGGCAAAAACTCTGCGGAGTAAATAAAATGGCAATGCAAAAGTGTCTCGAAAATCTGTCATTTGGAATCGACTTTAAGCTGTCGGTCCGCTGTCACACGTGTATTAAATTAACACGCACAACATATGTAAGTGGTGTGAGAAGCTATGTCGTAAACTTGCCTTAAGGGTTGTACGGCCCGGTTATGTGTATACAATTTTAAATAAACTTTTCATAATATTTCTGATCTCGTGTGAACTGACCTTGATTATATTTACAGTAAAATTCTACAGGACGGTGGCAGTGCTGTAGACTCTGCCATAGCGGCTTTGCTTTGTGTTGGCATGACAACGTTACAAAGTATGGGCATTGGTGGGGGCATGCTAATGAACATTTTTGTAAAGAGTCACAAAAAGGCCTACGCGGTCGATGCAAGAGAAGTGGCGCCATTCTATGCAACTGAAGATATGTTTAATGAAGACATTAACTTGTCAGTACATGGCGGTTTATCGATAGCTGTACCTGGCGAACTAATGGGCTACGAAAGAGCCCACAATAAATTTGGTAAATTACCGTGGAAGAAACTGGTGGAACCCTCATTACAGCTTTGTAAAGGTGGTTTCTATATGACAAAACATTTAAATCGGGCCTATACGAATAAGTTCAATCGAACGAAAAGCAATGACATCTTGAGGTGAGTTATAGTGGTGAGTTAAAGTTGCATGGAATTTGTAGTTTTAATGTTAACAACAATTACAGTAAAGTGTTCATTAATGAGACCACTCAGGAGGTGCATCCAGTCGGCACTAAATTGTATCCCTTGCCTGAATTGTGTAATACTTATCAACTGTTGGCGGATAATGGTCCAAGTGATTTCTATAATGGCACTTTGGCCAAATTGGTAGCTGAAGATCTTAAAGATTTAGGCAGTTTGGTGACCTTTGATGATTTGGAGACATACAGAGCGGATTTGGTTAGCTCGGTAACCATGCAACTAGGCAATGATATTCTTTATGCTCTACCACCAATTAGTAGTGGCACTGTGGTGGCCAATATCTTAAGTATATTGGAAGGTTTCAATTTCACCCAAAACGATCTGCAAGATGTTGAAAAACGTGCCTTAACCATACATCGTATTGTGGAGGCTTTAAAGTTTGGTTATGCCAAGCGTTGGGAATTGGGAGATGTTCGGTTCAATGATGTTCGAGAGGTAAGCTACAAGGGGTTTTAGTACTTTACAATTTTCCAAATTAAAATTCGAAAAATAATTTTTCTTAAAGCTGGTTAGTCGTCTTACAAATCCCGAAACTGGCATTGAATTAAGAAAACAAATTAATGACAGTTCGGTCTTAAAAGATGTTCACGAGTACGGTGCCCAGTTCTCCGAGGAAGATGATTTTGGTACAAGTCCTTTGGTTGTCATGGCAGCCAATGGTGATGCAGTGGCCGTTACTTCTACCGTAAATGATTAGTAAGTTTTCCCATCATTTTCTCTCTTAAAAATAAATTTAATTTTTCATTTCCCCCTCCCCCCTAGTTTCGGTTCTGGTCAAGTTGGCAAACGTACTGGCATTGTTTTTAACAATGCCATGAATGATTTTTCATCACCTGGCCATACCAATATTTTCAAATTACCACCATCACCCACAAACTTTGTATCGCCACAAAAGCGGCCCATGTCCTCGATGTCACCAATGATTTTGACCGATCAAAAGTATAATGTACGCATGGCTATAAGTGCTGCTGGTGGTTCGAAAATTATATCAGCCATCGTAGATGTTATGACAAGAGTATTGTGGTTTAATCAGAATATTAAAGAAGCTATTGATGCGCCCCGGTTTCATAGTCAGCTGGTGCCAAACAATTTGGAGTATGACAAATCTTCATTCTTTTCGGAGGTAAGTTGCCAAAATATAATATTTTAGTCAGGACTACAACCTATACATCTTAGCACAGCACCCATATTTGTGTGTTAATTTTGAACGAAAGTTTTGTGAAACTTATCATGGCAATTTTATTTAATACATGGCGAGGAAAAGTCATAAAAGGAAGAATTTTCTTTTAATTTAATTCTATTCGAGATGTCTTAGCTGGGGCTCGAATCACAGGCTTACACTACCTATCGTAGTCTAGTAGGTAGTGATACTTTGTAGTGTGCTTTATTTCAGATCTACTAAAATGTTACTTGCAATACACAATTGGCTCTGATCGTGTATTGAAGCAGAGCCCTGGGTTGATGGCGGTATGACAAAGCCCTTGGACCTGGCGTAATTTCGGAAAGACATTGACAGTACTATGTCGATTGTGAGATCACTTAAAACCTTCTAAATAAAATATTTAACGTCTCTGTTGAAAATCTAGTTATTGCCGGTGGAAGCTTTGGTAGAGAAAGAGGGCTGTGGCACATACATATACAGTGGACAGCAAAAATATAAGTACTCCAATATAGTTTGACAATTTCATGAATTTTAACAAACATTTTGTGTAGAAAATTAAGGTTTTTATATTTTTTTTAATAATTTATTTCTGTTTTATTAAAAATCAAAAAATTTTTTAATGTTTTTCATAAAACAAGAACAAAAATATCGAAAAGTTGCAGATGACTCCATAGGTACCCCGAACTCAAAGGCCTAATATATGAAAATATTATCCCTTGTATTTAATAGGATATCCTTTAGGCTCAAGCACTCCATTTAACCCCATTTGGAATTGAATGTAAAAGTTTTGTTTAGTGTTTTCTGGTGGCCCCGAGAGCAAGTTTTTCGATTGACTTTTGTTTAGGGTTTAGCGATTACGTAACCATTCCTTCAAATGATCTCCTAAATACTTTCTTAAAGTCATATCGGGACTAGGTGCGAGAGTATTAAGCCTGTGGGCACTTTGTTTGTTAAAATATATTGGAGTACGAAGACTTTTGCTGTCCACTGTATATTAAGAATTCTGATATTAAACTTTAGTATAGACTACCTGAAAATATATTGATTTAGTCAGATTGTAAGGTTATAATCGAATTTCAAAGAAAGATCTAGAACATGGTTGAATAGGCAAATTTTGGGTTATACAAAGGTTCCAGGACATATAGGACCGAGTTATTGTCAGAAATGTAATAAAATCTTAACCCAACACTTTCAGATCGATTGTATGGTGCCTTGTAACTCTCTGAATAGATTATTTGATTTTAGAATTTCAATTAGAAACCTCTAATCTAAAGATCCGAAGAATTAACACAATAAAGCCCTCAATTGAACACGTTTCAATCACTGCATCATGTGCATAATAGTTACATTTTCTCATAAGTGGTGTGAGAAGATAGAACGTAACCTGAATGAAGGGTTTGTAATGATCAATTACACAGCCCTGCATGGGTTTTGCAAATAAGATGGCTTCAGGTGTTTCCGAAGGCATCTTGCGCGCTGAACACGAATTTGGGCTTTTGGCTATTTTTGAAAAATTGTACAGCTAAACACTGACGTGCTAGAACCAGCGCCAGATTGTAAGCAATTGACAATTGATCTTTGCCTCAAATTGATTGCATGCATCCTTAAAGTAGGAAACGGGTGGCTTTATGTCAAGGGATGCAAGAGAAAAAGAAATACATTATGGAGGGAGGTCCTTAAAACTTCAGATCAGATTTACTTGAAAATTCTTAGTCCGGGGTTTTTGGGATCTCTTCGTTAGATTTAAAAAATCAAAATGGCCGATCCAATATGGCGATCAAGATTTATAAAAATTAATCAGATTTACTTGAAAATTGTTACTCAGGGGTTTTTGGGGTCGCTGATTATAGATCTTCATACAGATTTAAAAACTTCAAAATGGCGGATCCAATATGGCGGCCGAAGTTTATAAAAATTAATCCGATTTACTTGAAAATTGTTATTCAGAAGTTTTTGGAGTCGCTGATTGCAGATCTTCGTACAGATTTACAAAAATCAAAATGGCGGATCCAATATGGCGGTCGAAGTTTATAAAAATTAATCAGATTTACTTGAAAATTGTTATTCAGAGGTTTTTGGGATCGCTGATTACTGATCTTAATTTAGATTTAAAAAATTTAAAATGGCGGTAACAATTTTAAAAAAAATCCGATTAATTTTTATAAACCTCGACTACCATATTGGGGCCAACATTTTGAGCTTTTTTTCGAAAACATCATGTAACGGAAAGATTTTGCTTTTGGAAACACCTGGAGCCATTTTATTTGCACAAAAAAAGTCCAAACTTGCAGGGCTATGTTATCTAGATTGAATGAATATCCAATTTATTTTCGATAACTTTCTTTATTTCTACTTGGTTTTCTTTAATAAAATTCACTTATTTTTTTTTTTAATTTACTTTCTAATAGGAAGTCTTAAAATCACTGGCTAATAGAGGACATGTCTTGAAAGAAGCCACTGCTATTGGTGCTGTATTGTGTGGTGTTGTTAAAAATTCAACAGCAATTTATGCAAATGCTGACTATCGGAAACAAGGTGGTATTGCAGGTTATTAAAAACAATACAAATCTTTATAATTGTTTTTGTTTATAATAAAAACTAAAGAAATTTTGGGAAAAAAATTTCCAAAATATGTAGAATTGAAAATCATAAATGAAATGAAATCAAATCAAATCAAATCAAACAATAACATCAAATTAGAAAAAAAAAATAAAAATCTCAATTAAATGTGCTTTATATTTGAATAATAAAACCAAACAAATCAAATAAATAAATGAATAAAAAATTATATAAAAAAATATATAAAAAAATAATATAAATTTGATAAATAATAATACAAGAGAGTATGTATTTGAAAACTATACAAAAAACTTTTTGTAATGATATTAAAACAAAAAAAAAAACAAAAAAAAGTGAAACTATATATTAAAAAAAAAAACCAAGTAATATATACAATACATATATATTTGTATAATAAATAAATTTTTTTTTAAATCTTAATGAAAAAAAAACTTTTCTAAACATTTAGCTTTTTAAAACTATCCATTAATTACAAAGAAAAAACAAAAATAAAATAAATTAATAAAAAAAAAATATTTTATAATATTTTCCAATAAGAAATTTATACCAAAACATATCAATATTTGCTTACATACATTATTACACTGGGTATAAAAAGTTTGCATACACCACCTTTACTTTTGACTTTGTATCAAAATTGTTTTAAAATATTATTCTCAAGTGAAATGACTGCCTCTAATAATCTTAATAACAAATCTGATTTACAATTATCGATAACACTGAACATTAAAAAAGACTGCGCCTATTCCGAATTTTCCGCCTTATGCTATAAAACACAATTAACGCAACCCAGCAACCAAAAAAATATTGCAATTATAAAGCCAGTATAGTCTTCATTAAAATATTTTATATTTCTTAAATTGTGGTTTTAAATCTCGATCCTCTCATTGCCAGTAGAAATCCTTTCACTGTTGGCTTCATTTCTCTTAATGCTGCTAATAAAATTTGAAATTAGCCTAAATACAATAAAGCAGCAGAATCGTCTCGCCGCCTTAAATAATGATAGTTTTTAAGATACTGTACTGCAGCGTTGCTTTATTGAGCGCTAATAAAAAATTGTAATTACCCTAAATACAATACAGCAGCAGAATCGTCTCGCGCTGCCTTTAAAATAATCACTAGTTTTTAGAGATTACTGTACTTGCAGCGTTGCATTTATTGTGTTTTATAGCAGTAGACTTAATGCAAAACAGCAGAATTGTGGTTTGTTGTCGCGCTGCCTTTGAGAGATTACTGTACTTGCAGCGTTGCGTTTATTGTGTTTTATAGCAATAGCCTTAATGCAAAACAGCAGAATTGTTGTTCGTTCTCGGCGCTGCCTTTAAAATAATCACTAGTTTTTGGAGATTACTGTACTTGCAGCGTTGCGTTTATTGTGTTTTATAGCAATAGTCTTAATGCAAAACAACAGAATCGTTATTTATAGTCGCGCTAGCTTTAGAATAATCACTTTCACATAAGCCTATGTATTCTATTTTTTAAGAGATTGCAGCCTTTGAAGCGTTACATTGATTGTGACATGAATGTTGTGCAGCGTATTAACATGCAGCGGTTGTGCTGGCTCGACAATATCGTTCGAATGGAAGAAAATTTTGCTGCGAGACATAATTTCGATACGGCAAAGTGGATAACATTGGCTATGTTGGAAAGCTTTCTCTTGGAGTGATGTAACCAAATGGCAAAGGCGCCTAAGAAGCAGAGGCGCCTTGAAGGATGTATTAAAGCTCATCCGATAAACGGATAGTTAATGGCCAATTAAAGTATAATTAAGTTTCACATTGCTAAAGCAAAGTATCGCATCGCACCCAAAAAATTCCATGCATAACTCAATCGCTGGCACAAACACTTGATGGCGCTTGCATGCCCTTTTGGGGGAGTTTAATGGCCTAACAAGGAGCATATAAAGAAGCATCCAGAAGGTGAGGCTTTCGAATGATAGGAAATATTACAATTTCGACAATAAACTAAAAGCATGATGGTGACATTGGGATGGTTTATGGGCATGTATTGCAGCAAGCAACATGGATGAGAGGGGAAATTTTAATATAAATAAACAAATTTCCACAAAGTGCCATAAAATTGGGCCTTCTTGGTCAATTTATCTTTCAGCAATAATAATGATTCTAATCATAGCGCTGATTTAATGAAACAGTGGCTACTACATAATGTTCCTAAACAATTGGGGACGCCTACTCTATTAGCCGACCTGGATTTCATTGATTTCATCTGATAGAATTATATTTGTTTCATTGACAATTATTTGAAATTGCATTGCTTCAGTTGCTTAAGTCTTCTGGATGGGACAGAGTACAGTCTCTCCAACACGAAAAGTGTATGAAACCATAAGAAACATTCTATGTAATTGGAATTTTGTACAATTTTTTCCAATAAATCTGGTGAATGACGTTAATAATGAATATTGGCCTCAAGTTTGACTCAAGACTTGTTATTTTATTCATTTTATTCATTTACCAGGTTATGTTAACAAAATCCCCATCCATAACATATCCCCATAAAAATAAAAAATTCACGAACATTTAGTTACACGAATGCGAAATCCAGTGAACGGGGCCAAATTTGAAGCAGGTCCACATAAACCAATTTTTTTTTAAGTAAATTTAAAGTGTTTTCGATTTTATCGAACCATTATCGAAATAGTTTCAGTACACTTACAAGCAAAACACAAGCTATTAAGCTAGGAATTATATATATGGGCTTCATATATCTAAGGAATACTGTATTTCATTATATTTCAATTTATTATTTCCAAATTGTACACAGTCTTTTTCATGGATTTTTTACAGTCTTTATTTTGTTGAAGTTTATTATCAAAAATTTATTTTAATTTACGTTTTTTATTTTTATTTTAAGAGACTAATAGATTTAAAATAAATAAAAACCATAGAAATTAAAAAAAAAATATTTGTACCCAAACTTTTTATTCCCACTGTATGTATAATGTATGTATGTACACATATTGATTAAAACGAATTAAATAAATACTCTTATAATTGTCTATTTTTGTAAAATATTTAAGAATATTTTTTCTTCTTGTTTTATATACGATTATATAATTAATAATTTTATTTATTTTTATAATTAAACAAAAAGAAAAAACAAAATCCACTAAAATTAATTTTCCATTTATTTTGTAAATTATTAAAATGTAATAATATTTTTATTTTATTTTTTGTAATTTATTTTAATTTTTATATTTTTTTTTAATTCAATTTAATTTTTATAATTTTTGTTTTTAATTTTATTTTTTTAACTTTACCGTCTTTTTTATATGTACGAGTATTTTACTATCAGTATACAAGCAAAAAAACAAAACAATAATTACTATTAAAGATAAAAAAATTAAATTAATTATGGAATTAATTTTAATAATTGAAAAATTAAATTCTAATAAATTTACAAAAAATAATAATAATAATAAATGAAACACAAATTATTCGTATATTTATTATGATAATGTTGTATTTATCATATCAATAATAATAAAAACAAACAAAAAAAAAAAAACATTTCTTTCACAATAAAATAAAATTTATTTTTTAAATAAAAAACAAAAAAAAAATTTTTTTTTTAATTTTTAATTTATTTCCTCTCTAAGGGGACCCCTTCTAAGCTTACATACAGGACTTACATACCGCAAGATAGAAGGAAAAAATTTCCTTCCACTTCTGAGTGAGATAATATCACATAAACTGCAGATAAAATATTTGAAAATGCCTCTGCATCAAGAGTGATAAACTAAAGATTAAGCCATCATGCACACAAAATTAAAACTTTCTGCGCATGTTGAATCAATGACGTCAAACAAATTGTGTTCCTATTGGCTAATGATAATGTAAGTTATACTGCAGAGCTGCCAACTACTTTCACTTAGTGCATACACTTTTCAGAAAAAATGATAATTTTCCCATGTGAAAAAGACTTGGAAACCTTTAAAATAGCCCAACGACGTCATCTAACGGGAAATCATGCGCAAGGCGTATTCTTTGGTTTATCATTCTTGCCACTATATAGTAAATTGATATGGCGATCGCATATAGACGGCATATCTGAAAAGCCTAGACATGCCATAATAACATTTAAAGGACTTGCACGATAATTCTCTAACATAGAAATTACATAGTATATACATAACACAACCCTGCAAGGGTTTAGCAAATAAGATGGCTCCAAGTGTTTCTGAAGGCATTTTCCGAATTTACGACTTTCCATCACGTCAGGTTTTTGAGAAAAGGGGGATTGAAACCCCTAAAAGTAGCGTAAGTAAGTGGTGTGAGAAGATAGAACGTAATCCTGAATGAAGGGTTTGTAATGATCAATTACACAGCCCTGCATGGGTTTTACAAATAAGATGGCTCCAGGTGTTTCCGAAGGCATTTTGCGCGCTGAACACGAATCTGGGCTTTTGGCTATTTTTGAAAAATTGTAGAGCTAAACACTGACGTGCTAGAACCGTCGCCAGATTGCCAGAAATTGACAATTGATCTTTGCTCTTTAAAATGAGCCCAAAGCCCCAAATTGATTGCATGCATCCTTAAAGTAAGGGGAAGGCTTTATGTCAAGGGATGTAAGAGAAAAAGAAACACATTATGGAGGTCCTTAAAAATTCAAATCAAATTTACTTGAAAATTGTTATTCCAAAGGTTTTCGGGGTCGCTGATTATAGATCTTCATTCAAATTTAAAAAAAAATTTTAAATGACGGGTCCAATATGGCTTTCGAGGTTTATAAAAATTAATCAGCTTTGCTTGAAAATCGTTACTCAGGGGTTTTTGAGATCGCTGATTATAGATCTTCATACAGATTCAAAAAATTCAAAATGGCGAATCCAATATTGCGTTCCTGGTGTATAAAAATTAATCAACTCTACTTGAAAATTGTTATTCAGGGGTTTTAGGGGTCACTGATTATAGATCTTCATACAGATTTATAAAATTCAGAATGGCGAATCCAATATGGAGGTCGAGCTTTATAAAAATTAATTACATTTAGTTCAAAATCGTTATTCAGACGTTTTTGGGATCGCTGATTACACATCTTCAGACAGATTTAAAAAATTCAAAATGGCGGATCCAATATGGCGTTAGAGGTTTATAAAAATTAATCAGCTTTACTTGAAAATTGTTACTCAGGGGTTTTTGGGGTCGCTGATTATAGATCTTCATTCAGATTTAAAAAATTCAAAATGGCGGATCCAATATGGTGGTCAAGATTTATAAAAATTAATCAGATTTACTTGAAAATTGTTATTCAGGGGTTTTTGGGGTCACTGATTATGGATCTTCATACAGATTTAAAAAATTCAAAATGGCGAATCCAATATGGCGGTCGAGGTTAATAAAAATTAATTTGCTTTACTTGAAAATTGTTAATCAGGGGTTTTTGGGGTCGCTGATTACAGATCTTCATACAGATTTAAAAAATTCAAAATGGCGAATCCAATATGGCGGTAACAATATTGAATCAATTTTTATAAACCTCGACTACCATTTAGGGGTTTCAACCCCCTTTTTCTCGAAAACCTGACGTGATGGAAAGTTTTTGAACCCAGATTCGTGTTCAGCGTGCTTAATACTTTCGAAAACACCTGGAGCCATCTTATTTGCACAAAAAAAGTTCAAATTTGCAGGGCTGCGTAATTTGTCATTACGACCTAGCTTCTCACACTACTTATGCTGTTTGTGTTAATTTTATACATGAGTGACGGGATCTACAATTTAAAATCGACTCCGAACGACAGGTTTTTGAGAAACTTTTCATGGAAATTTTATTTACTCTCAGAGTTTTTGCCAGAAATCTGCTGGGAGAGGAAGTCGCCGAAGAAATATTTTCATATTTTCGTTTTGATGTCTGACAAGGGCTTTGAACTCTAGCCTTACGTTTAATAAGCCAACACACTACCTACTAGACTACGGGGACTTCAGGTGCTAGATTTGGATATAAGAATTCCCCGCTTTAAGCACTGTTTTGCAAGCATTTTTAATAGTGGTTATATCCGGCGAATACTGTATTTCAATTGATCTCATGTTTAAGAGTCTATTGAAAAGCATATCAAAATACATACGTACATACATACTCGTACATACATAATTGGTCAATACAACCTTTTAGTTAGGATTACAACCTATCTTCTAACATCACTTGTGTTGTATATGGTAATTTTATAAATGAGGGACAGGACCTAAAGTTTAAGGTTGACTCCAAACGCTAGGTTTTATTTTTTTAAAGGAACTTTTCATGGCAAATTTACTTCGAACAAAGCTCATGTATAGACCTTTTTTCTTGAGTGCTACAAAGACAGCTGATTCAATGTCACAGACAGAAATACAGATTCTTGAGAAACTATTTCATAACGATTTTATTTACTCTCAGAGTTTTTGCCAGAAATCTGCTGAGAGGAAGTCGTCGTAGAAATATTTTTGCTTTGTTTATTTGGTTTTGTTGGAAAGGTCTGACATGGGGCTTAAATCGTGGCCACACATCTAATTAGACTATACATTACGTACCCTTGACTAAATTAATTAAACTAACAAAAATAATTGTGCAAAATTATTAATTTTATATTGTATTTACAGTGAAAACTTTACTAACGGACACCTCCCGTAGGCGATCACCTCTTTTAAACGGACAATTTTCCTAGTACCTTTGTTTTACAAGAATTTTTCGAGTAGATTATTCTAATAAACTATCACGAGAACGGACACCACCTCCCGTTAACGATCAAATTTGCTGTGACGATCAGTGTCCGTCTACGGGAGATTTCACTGTACATATGTATCCAACAAATTTTATAGTTAATTACGTTTAAATTTCATAAATTGAAAAGTGGCAACAAACTTGAAAATTATAAATCGGTGCAAGAGAGGTAAATCAAATATTCATAAACTGACTTAAACTAATTAAGATCACTTAAAAAAATATTTAACACTTTGCCCCCCAATTATAAATAAAATATAAAAAAACTCTTTTTGGTAAGTTCAAGTTCAAACTAAGAAACTAATTAGAGTGTAGCGGCAGCATTTGTATTCTAAAAACAATTTAATTTGACTTTCACTTTTATGAAACGCCAAAATTAAACTAAAACGTTGTGTTAATTTTAGTATTTCTTATATGCTGGCGCGATCACTATAAATACTCGAATTAAATTGAAGTAGAAATACAGTTTAATTTGAAATTCTTTTAAATAATTATCCTTCGTAAATAACAAATATTTGTGGCAATTGAATTAAAGCCAGTAAAATGACTTCCTTCATTACATTCACCGTACTTTTGGCTGTTGCCGGCTTAGCCACAGCAGGATATTATCCAGAATACTCGCATCATGATAAAGATGCCGAAGTGCATTATTCAGTTGTTACAGAACATAAAGAGGATTCTCATGGCCATAGTCATGGTGGACATGGCCATGGTGGACATGGTCATGATAGTGGACATGTTACGGTCCACATTTCGGGTCATGACAATGGCCATGACAGTCATCACTATGGCGGCCACCATGATGGACATGATCATCATGATCATGAACATGATGCTCATGCTAAATATGAATTTTCTTATGGTGTTAAGGATCCCAAGACGGGTGATATTAAAAGTCAAAAGGAAACCCGAGATGGTGACAAAGTTAAAGGTTCGTACCACAGTTTTACAAAACATTATTTTTGATATCAAAATAAAAAAAAAGAAAATAACATGGAATTTATAAATTTACAGGCAGTTATACCCTCAAAGAAGCCGATGGCACTACCCGTCATGTAGAATACACTTCCGATAAACACGATGGCTTCAAAGCTATTGTCCATAAATTGGGTCATGCTCATGCCGCCGCTCATGATAGTCATCATGAGCATGATTATGCCCATGGCCATGGTCATGGCAAGGCCACTAGTTATATTAATGTTAAGAAACATGAAGAGAAGAAGCATTAACTTTGTGAGCCTTTCATAGCCTCTATTCTTGTTTATAATAAAAATTTACGTTGAAATTGTTTCAAAAAATAACCTTCTGTGTTCTCTATATTGATCAAGGGGTTTTTAAAACCATATTAACTCATGAAAAGTTACTAGCATTATAAACTGATTGAAAATTCGTAACAATCCTTTAGACAGGATTACAACCTAGCTTCTAGATTTTGAATTTAAAACAAAAAATCTATTTTTGGCCAAAAATTATATGAAAATTCTCTTGAAGATCAGTCGCCATCTGCAAACATATAAGAAATAGTACACCAAACAGACTATAGGCAAATGGAAGTCCAGAGGATCCGCTTTCCAACCGTGATAGTGGGATAGCGAAACTAATTCTGTGATTCGAGATTTTGACTTTTAAAAAAATCGTTTTTTGGTCACAAAGGATACGAAAATTCTCTTGAAGATCAGTGGCCATTTGCAAACATATAGGAAATAGTACACCAGACAGACTGATATGCAAATGGTAGTCCAAAGGGTGCTTTTCCAACCGTGGTAGTATGTTAGCGAAGCTAATTTTGTGATTCGTGATTTTGAATTTAAAAAAAATCGGTTTTTAGCCAAACATCTTATGAAAATTCTCTTCAAGATCAGTGGCCATTTGGGAACTTAAAAGAAATAGTACACCATACAGACTATATGCAAATGGTAGTCCAGAGGATGGTCTTTCCAATCGTGGTAGTGGAATAGCTGAACTAATTCTGTGATTCGAGATTTTGAATTTAATAAAAATCGATTTTTAGCCAAAAATTATACGAAAATTCTCTAGAAGATCAGTGGCTATTTGGGAACTTAAAAGTAATAGTACACCCTACAGATTATATGCAAATGATAGTCCAGAGGGTGTTCTCTCCAATCGTGGTAGTGGGATAGCTAAACTAATTTTGTGATTCGAAATTTTCAATTTTGAAAAAATCGATGTTTGGCCGAAAAATTATATGAAAACTCTTTTGAAGATCAGTGGACATCTGCAAACATATAAAAAATAGTACACCAAACAGACTATAGGCAAATGGAAATCCAAAGGATAAGCTTTCCAACCCTGGTAGTGGAATAGCTAAACTAATTCTGTGATTCGTGGATTTAAATTTTAAAAAAATCGATTTTTGGCCAAAAATTATATGAAAATACTTTTGAAGACCAGTGGCCATTTGGGAACTTAAAAGAAATAGTACACTTTACAGACTATATGCAAATGGCAGTTCTGAGGGTTCTCTTTCCAACCGTGGTAGTGGGATGGCTGAACTAATTTTGTGATTCGAGATTTTAAATTAAAAAAAATCGATTTTTAGCCAAAAATTATATGATAAATCTCTTAAAGATCAGTGGCCATTTGGGAACTTAAAAGAAATAGTACACCCTACAGACTATATGTAAATGGTAGTCCAGAGAGTGCTCTTTTCAACCGTGTTAGTATGATAACGAAACTAATTCTGTGATTCGAGATTTTCAATTTTGAAAAAATCGTTTTTTGGCAAAAATTTATATGGAAATTTTCTTGAACATATCCGAGCATTTAAGAAATAGTACACCAAACAGACTATATGCAAATGGTAGTCCAGAGGGTCCCCTTTCCAACCGTGGTAGTAGGATAGCTGAAATAATTGTGTGAGTCGAGTTATTGAATTTAAAAAAAAATCGATTTTTGGCCAAAAATTATATGAAAATTCTCTTGAAGATCAGTGGCCGTCTGCAAACATATAAGAAATAGTACACCAAACAGACTATGGTAATGCAGAGGGTGCTCTTTTCAGTCGTGGAATGTTGTATAAGTTAATTTCGTACATGAGTGGCGTAACTTACAGTTTAAAGTCGATTCCGAAAGACAGAATGTATTTACTACCCAGAGTTTTTGCCAGAAAGCTGCTGAAAGGTAGTCGCCGAAGAAATATTTTCATATTTAAGTTTTGATATGTCTGACCTGGGATTTAAACTCGGGGCTTATGGCTAATAAGCCAACACACGACCAACTAGACCCAATGTTGGGTAAATTTTTTTAAAAAAATAATTACAAATTTAATTAATTTATTGCTTTAATCGGTATTCTATTTTTATAAAAAAAAAAAACAAGAGATTAATTAACATAAAAATATGTACTGTGTTCCAGAAGCATTCTGATTCCCAACAACCTATATATATATATTTCTATAATTTTCCACCAAAAAATCAAGAGCACCTTCAAAACACGCCTGGTCACAAAATCAAGCATTTATGTATCGTATGATGAAACTAATAAATTTTGTATGAAATAACTTAAAAAGGAAGAAAGCGAATGAAAGAGAGATGACTTTCAATCGAAACTATCCCTACACATAATTTTTTATTAATTTACTGCCACGCCTTCATTCCATATTAATGTTCTTGCGTCATTTTTAAATTCTACGTTCTCTAACGTAAACACAGTAAAAATTTGGTTAAGATGCGACGATTCGTTTCGAAGTTATAGGAAAAACTTTAAGAGCCCATAACTAAAAACATACTTTCACGACTTGGAATTTAATAGATCGAAGGCGTCGATAAAAAAATCTCTACATAGTCACCCTGTTATTCAACGTATTTGTATACCACAATACAACTCTGTCTATAGATGCTATATTGTGGTGAAAACAAAGTCACTTTGTATGTATAACGCCGTTAAATTGTGAATGACATACGTCATATTCGTACCAAAAAAAAAACATCTGATAACAAATGTCAAACATCTAGTGGTAAACAAAAATATTTTTATTGAGCAACGCTTTTTTTCGCTCAAAAAATATTGAAAATTAAAATAAAATTTTTTGTGTTTTTATGCCAAACGTGCTAATAATTTAAGTGTTACATATTCTAACTGGTGTAGGCATAGTTGTTTACCATGGGTTTTCCACGTATAATAAGTAAAAATAATAAAATCTATACCAAATTGGGTGCGTTTTGTCTATCTGGCGACGGCCAGCAATTCTGGATTGTTTGTCATACCTGCCAAGAGGAATTGCAGACACAGGATAAATTTTGGAAGCACATACAGGACGAACATAATTTTATGCATGGGCCCAAGCAAGTGAGTTGGTATTTTGTGTTTATTGTTGTTTACGACTGTTGTCGGTTGTCTGTTTAGCAATAGCAATGCAATGGTAGAGAGAGAGAGAGTGTCTGTATTGACGTGCTGTGCTGGCTGTGTTGTGTGCGGGGGGGAGGGGCGCTAAGAGGGCCACCCAGCCAGTCAGCGGTTGGTATGAGAGTTGTATTGAATAAAACGCGCCAATTTTATTTTTTTTTTTTGTTATTTTTCTGTGTTATTTTACATTTACAGGAACAAGGACGTACAGCGGCACAGGCTTATATGGAAGCGGCGGAAGCTGCAGCCATGACGCCATTGCCTCTATACCGTAAAGTTAGTGAAAATGATCAACAGCGTGATGATGTTGTATCGACAGAAGATGAGGATATGCAAAAGGAACCAAAAGACTATACGGAAATGAGGGCACACGATGATCAGCAACAGACGGCGGCTGTGGCCATAGACATTAAATTGGAACCCTCTTCGTTAAGTCAACAGTCAGCGGTGCAGGCACAGCAACAACAACAACAACAGCAACAACAACAACAGCAGCAGCAACAACAGCAACAACAAGAACAATTACAACAACAGCAACAACAACAACAGACCCAACAAATTGAAATAACAACACCTTTAATGTATCAAATACCGCAAGTACACCCACCAGTCAGTGCATATGCCGCCTTAGTACAAGCACCAGCCATAAACACTTTAAATATGTCAGTGGCCGCTGCTGCTGCGGCCGTAGCCTCCAATCAGGTGCCATCGACAATGGCAAATCTATTGCCGCAAGAGCTGCAATACAAACAGGAACTGCAGTACAAGCAAGAGGTGCAACAACACAAAGAATCAACCAACAATAGTACTACGGCCAGTGCCAGCAGTGCTATGTCCTCGGATGATGGCGAACGTTTCTATATCTGTGACTTTGAGAATTGTGGTCTCAAATTTAAATATCAATCACGCCTCGAACTGCATCGTAGTGTTCATAGTAAGGTAAGACGTTTCGCCTGCGAAATATGTGGTGCCAGTTTTAAACAGTCGTGTAATCTGTCAACGCATCGCAAAAAGAAACATGCCCTTAAGGGCACCACTAAAGCCACCCTAGTACCGCCACAGAGTTTTTGAAATCCATTTATAAATTTCTTACAGTTACCCTTCTATTTTTGAATGAAAAAAAAAAAAATCACTAGAAAAAAAAACAACAACAACAACAACAACAGCAACAGTAACAACACACAGAAAATAAGAAATAAGAATTACAAAAAAAAAAAAGAATCTAGAAAAACAATAAGAACAACAACAGTACAGTGACTTCTCTTCTCTAACCCGCCCTAGAAATACTACAATTAATGAAATTATTATTAAAAAAAAACGTATTTTTTTTCGAAAATATTGAAAACAATCAAAGGGATCAGTTAGTTTTAAACCGAAATTTAATTAAAAAAATTTTTTTTTAAAAAAAAATTCAGTGTCGTCTGACGAATGGAATTTTAAAGCAAAATTTCTAAAATTTCTTAACATTTCCTTGTAATTTTATTTTGTTTATTCTTTATACTTCCTCTTCTCCATTTCCAATGTGCCCTGTCTCCTGTACTATCCTCTCTCTTTCGCTCTTTTAAGACGATTCTTCAAGGGATCAGTTAGTTTTAGACCGAAATTTAATTAAAAAGAAAGATTTTTTTTGGAAGAATTCAGTGTCGTCTGACGAATGGAATTTCATAGCAAAATTTCTTAACATTTCCTTGTAATTTTATTTTGTTTGTTCTTTATACTTGCTTTTCCACCTCTTCTCCATTTTCAATGTGCCCTATATCCTCACTCTTTCGCTCCTTTAGGACGTATTACAATGGGTCATTTTGATCTCTGGGTATTGCACTTGCGCCCCAATGAGAAGACGTATACGACCACCTTAAACCTTGTAAGGCATAAACAGAATTCATAAAATTCATTGGGAAATTTGGAATCTTTAACAGTTCCTAAGGATTGCAATTGCTACTGGAAATAAACAATGGGATTAGAAGCAAGTCTTGCCTTCCTAACCTTACATAAGTAAGTGAGAGGACATCTAATCAAGAATGATAAAAAGTTCAGGAATTGGTCGCTGGTTTCGGCCGCAAAGTTTATATCATCTTTGTTGCTATTTTAGTTGTACGTTTAGAGGCTATTAAGTCCTCCATCATGGTCCTTAAACGCTCTTTGTTTAAGTAATTAATTTAATTTTAATTTTCTTTCCCTTTTTGGAAACATTTTTTCAATATTCGTCCAACAAATCAAAGAGAAGCATTTCCAAATGATCGACAATTTATTGTTTTGTTCTTGAAAGGTTAGAAATTTCTAGCAATTGGAACATTTTCTATGAAAAACATTTAATTACTCAAATATTTCCAAGTTTTTTTTTCTTTCAATTAAGCTTGCAATGTTCAGAAATCGTTTGTTTACTTAATCCCTTAAATATTTTGGATTTGCTTTCATACAATTAGGAGGGGACTATGTCTATTTAAATGATTTATTCTCAGAATCAGCAACAAACAAGAATTTATTTGAGAAACACTGTGTTCAGTAACTGTTTTTAAAAGCCTAGTTCGTTTTATAGAAACAAGGATGTACTGTGTTCAAATTATTTTAAAATTTTTACCAAAAGTGTTAGGTTTTTAAAGCTTTTCATTAGTAGTTCGTGTTTAGATTTAAGAAAATAGAACGAAAGTACATCCCGGTATACTCGGTTCTGTTTATGTTTATGCCTTTAATTGGTCAACACTTTATTGCAATTTGACATTTCATTATGTTTAACCCTTTGACAGACACTAACATCTCTAGACGTCATAACAATTGTTTCTGGGGGGGACATGACATGTATACACGTCATAAATTGTATCTTGTCAAATAACGGAGATACAGCAAGTGTCCCAAGGGAAAGTCTCCTAAAATTTTGGTATCCGCCAAAGAGTTAAAGGCGTTCTACTGATTACTATTCCCTAGTTTCTTAGATTTTTAAAACATTTTTTTCATTTCTCTTTAATTCTTACAGTTGCTAGTATGTAATGACTTCCTCTATCTGTTTTCTTTTATGCGTATGCTTTCCTCGTCTTCTAAGAATGACTTGCGCCTCCATATTTTAATCAATAATGCGTGTTAACAGGATTTTATTCCATTTGTTAAGTTCCTTGGCACTTAAAAATACTAAAGTTTTATACTTTAACTTGCAACTGCTCCGGCTTCCATGCATCTACGCCTAATGAGACTTAGGCGGAATCTTTTTCGGCTATTTTGTGGCTTTAGATCGCTCTCTGGGTGTGTTATAACATCCTTTATGGGTACATTTATTGCTTATCGTGTTCGTACAATGAAAACTTAGTAGTCTGCGTAGGGCCGGTTAGAAGTAGTTTTGTTAGGGTAGTGTATTTGGCTTATTAGACACAAGCCAAGCCAATTGTTCGAATTCTTGCTTTGATTTTCTCAAACAAAATGAAATTTAAAGGAAAAATATTTTTTTGACAACTTCCTGCGCAACAGTCATTTGGTAAACACTTTGAGAATGTCATAAAAAATTTCTCAAAATAACTCGTTCACCGTTCTGAGTTGATTTTAACATGTTGAATGCCGACTACGAGATAACTCGTACATTGTGTTCCTTTCTAAGAAGCTAAACTACGATTTATCTCGTACTCACTAATGGGAAAACATCAAGTTGTCGTTTTTTATGGCTAGTTTTCTGAAAATTACCACGGCAGTCGACATGTTTAACTTTAGATCTCGCTATTACATACACACAACATGGGGGGTGTGTGAGAGACTAGGTTATAATGCTGACAAACAAATATGTTTTATCAAATATATGCTTAATGTGACTTAAATTTATGTGTGAATAGGACATCTTTTAAATCAGAGAAGCGAAAATAAAGCCACATTGTTAGCCAAGCAAGCGATTCAAAAAGAAACAATTTTTAAACTAATCTTGACAAACTACTTTCGAAACAAATATTTGTTTAATGTGACTGCGTACTAAAAGAAAATTTAAAAGATGAAAATCTTTTTAAACCAAGTAAATGTGCAGATGAAAATATTTTTTTTTCTTTTGGTAAATATTTGTCTAATGTGACAATGTAAGAAAATGTTTGAAAATTAAAATAAAAACTATAAAAAAAATGTTATACAGAATTTTTAAAATTTAAAAATTAAAAAGAAATTATTTTTGAACTAATCTTGACAAACTACTTTCTAAACAAATATTTGTTTAATGTGACTGCGTACTAAAAGAAAATTCAAAAGATGAAAATCTTTTTATACCAAGTAAAATGTACAGAAGAAAATATTTTTTTTTTTTTTTTGGTAAATATTTGTCTAATGTGACAATGTAAGAAAATGTTTAAAAATTAAAATAAAAACTATAAAAAAAATGTTACACAGAATTTTTAAAATTTAAAAATTAAAAAGAAATTATTTTTGAACTAATCTTGACAAACTACTTTCTAAACAAATATTTGTTTAATGTGACTGCGTACTAAAAGAAAATTCAAAAGATGAAAATCTTTTTATAAATGTACAGAAGAATATAATTTTTTTTTGGTAAATATTTGTCAAATGTGACAAACACAATTTTTAAAATTTCATTTAAATTAGGATTTTTACAATAATAATTTTAAAATAATTTTTTTTTTTTATGAAATTCTATAACTTTTGGTCCCTTTTATTGTTTTCAATATTTAATTGCTTTAAACTTTCCTAAACGTACAATATTTATTCTGAAACCTTTGTTGTAATACTAAATTCAAGGCTCAAGTGTTTTTCAATTACTCTTTTTATATAATTTTTATTTTTATTTTTTTTTTTTTTAAATTTTATTTTTAAATAATTTTTAAATACAATTTTATTTAATATTTAAGTCGAAACGTTCATATAATTTAGTTTTTTGTTTTATTTTATTGTATAAATATTAAAAAGAATGTCAAACAAATTAAAGAAATGAAGAAAATAAAATAAAAAAATTTAAATTTTAATATTAAAATTAAATTAAAAATTAAATTTCACAGTAAAATTTAAAACCTGATTTTAGCATTAACAATTGTTTCTTCAACTTTATAAATTTTCAAATATTTTTATATAAATTTTTTTATATAAAAATTAATTAATTTCATTTCTATTTTTTATGAACTTTTTAAAACTTTTTTTTTTTTGGTTTATTTTAAATGTAGTTTTAATTTCTTTTTTCTCTTCTAATTTTAAACAAATTTGTTTAAATAGTTAAAATCTTTTGTGTTTTTATTTTTATTTTAATTATTTTTATTATTTTTTTATTTTATTTTATAAACTTGATAGTGTTAGTTTTTAAGTTAATAAATAAAATTGTAATTTTTTTTTTGTTCTTTTTCGCTAAAAACCTATTTTAATTTTAAGTATAAAATTAAATTTTAATTAAAAAAAAAACAAAAATGAAATTAAAAAAAAAATAGAAACAACTACAAATTAAGAAAGTTTTGTAATAAATTTCTAAGAGTGTATATTTTTCTATACACCAATAATTAATATATGATTTTAAATTTTAAGCAAAAAAAAAAAGAAAATACAAAACAAAAACAAATTAAACTTAAACTTTCTAAATTGTTAAAAAAAAATTTTTTTTTTTTGTTTTCTGTTTTAAAAAGTAAAAAAAAAATTCTAATTTTTCTTTTCCTTTTTTTTTATTATTTTTAGCTGTAATTACTGTGCAATTAATAATAAAAAAAATGAAAAACAAAATTCTATAATAATAAAATAAAAACAAGAAAATGAAAACAAATTAAAGATTTTAAATAAATAAAATTAAAAGAAAAAAAAAAATAGTTTCAAAATTGAATTATATTTTCAAACTATATAGGATCAAGAGATCTCCGTCACTTTCAATTGATATTTCTTAAGGGAATTAAAGAAAGAAAATTCCTTGCAACCATTTTGATTATACTACTTAAAGGACCTTATAATTCCACACTACCTTCTATAACAATTCTTAGATGTGCTACAGATTTGCTATAATTCCATACCAAACTGTACTATAATGTATAAACATTTTGGTTATAGTCCTTAAAGGACCTTATAACTCAAACCATATTTTTTATAACGATTCATACATGTGCTACAGATTTGCTATAAATCCCTACCAAACTGTACTATACTGTATAAACATTTTGGTTATAGTCCTTAAAGGTCCTTATACAAATTTCAAACCATATTTTTTATAACAATTCAAACATCTGCTACAAATTTGCTATAAATCCCTACCAAACTGTAATATACTGTACATGCAACTCGTCGAAAATGATTACCACATCCTTGCCTGGATAATTGAGTTTAAAAAAGGATAAATTTCTGGGTTTGTAACCATACTAAACCGTTATTTTTATTTTTAAGTTTTCACAAAAAGAGGGCATTAACTTTTGTAAAGCACGGTACATGACTCTAAGCAATCAAAATTTGCTATTTGTTAAACCAATTGGTCCTGCAGTAATGAGAATTTTTGAAGATGGTTTTGTTGGCCACTGGCCGGGTCTAAGAGCTATACGAAACTATATAAATTTTTTTTTTAGGATTCAAAAGAGATTGAATTTTTTTTTATTCATTAAACCTGCACTCAGGGGATGACCCCTACTCATGCAGTGCATTGTGCAGGTTTAGGAAAGTTGGAAAGAGGGAAGATGCGAACGGTAAGGAAACGAGTTGCTGCTGGTGACTATAAAATGGCCAGTGCTAGCTATACATACATACATAATTGGCCTTTACAACCCTTCAGTCAGGGTTACGACCTAGCTTCTCACACCACTTATGTTGTGTGCGTTAATTTTATACATGAGTGGCGGAACCTACTGTTTAAAGTCGACTCCGAACGACAGATTTTTTGAGAAGCTTTTCATGGCAATTTTTACTTTCAGAGTCTTTGCCAGAAATCTGCTGAGAGGAAGTCGCCGAAGTAATATTTTTCGTTTTGATGTCTGACCTGGGATTCGAACCCGGGCCTTTCGTCTAATAAGCCAACACACTACCTACTAGACCACGGCGACTTCTAGTGCTAGCTATACCTTCACCATTAGACAGTCTACAGCAATCGTCCCCAAGAAGCCCGCAGTTTGTCACACCACTTGTGTTGTGTGTGTTAATTTTATATTATTGCTCGTATTTGGACCCATATTTGCGGTGAATTGACAGAAGGGTGTTAATTGCTTGAAAGAATATTAAGTTTTAAAATTAAGTACTTAAGCCAGTTGGTCCTGTAATACTGAGAATTTTTAAAGGTGGCCTTGTCTACTACCGGCCTTTATTAAGGATCACACCAAATTGTAACCAAAATTTTTTACTTCATAAGTGGATGAAATACTCGTGATTCCAGTCCTATTTACGGTGAATAGACGGGATCTTGAACATAGAATTTGAAAAACTGAGAGACAGAGACATGTTTGAAGGAGCTTTGCTTATAAGAACGTATTAAAAGTATGTCTCTTCTATCCTTGAAAAAGAACTTGTGAATCAGAAAAGCTTTTTGGGATGGGTTTTCATCTATAGTTGAAGTCAAGAATGATAAAAAATTAACATTTCTTCTGAAAAGTGTGTGCACTACGTGAAAGTAGTTGGCAGCCCTACAATATAACCTACATAGTCATTAGCCAATAGGAACATAATTTGCTTGACGTCATTGATTCAGCATGCGCAGAAAGTATTAATTTTGTGTGCGTGATGGCGTAATCTTTAGTTTATCATTCTTGAGTTGTAGTGGAACCAGCTTTTTTTGTAGAAAGGCTCAAGCTAAGTTGGGAATCTTTGACTTAGTGATACTTGGGGGGGGCGTTTCGGAACGTTTCTAATTACTATTAGAACGTCATCTTTAGCATTAGTTGTTACAGTGGTAAAGCTAAAGTTTTCTCTGAGCTTATGACAATTTTTATGGGCAACACGGCGCCGCATGACGTCATTTTAAGGCTCCTTTTATAAGCCAGAGAAATGAGGTCAAAGAAATTTTCATGGGGGAAACGAAGTTAGAAGGTCGCCGTGGCTTAGTAGTTATTGTGTTGGTGGCTTTTTGGACGTAAGGCCCGAGTTGAAGTCTCAGGTCATACATCAAAACGAAAATATGACTTCCTCGCAGCAGATTTCTGGTAAAAACTCTGGGAGTAAAATAAAATTGCCATGAAAAAGTTTCTCAAAACAATCTGTCGTTCGGAGTAGACATTAAACTGTAGGTCCCACCTTTCATGTATAAAATTTAACACACACAACATAAGTGGTGTGAGAAGTTAGGTCATAATTCTGACTGAAGGGTTGTAATGACCAATTATGTATGTATGTAAGGTTGTTTACACATCATCTTAGCTATTGTTAGTCTTCTCCTGAAATCTGTGAAATTTTCATAAGAAAAACAACATCGTATGGCCGTTGGCACCCGTTTAAAAACATATCGGATAAGCCTGTATTGATATTGAAGTCAATGATTATTCACATTCTAGCCAATGTCATAAATCTATTAAAATTGGAGAAATTTTTAAGGGAAAATGTGACTTTTTTGACTGTTGAAGCCATGCAAAGCCTACTAGAATGGGCAGGAAGATTTATATGGAAAATTTTGCTGGGAAATTTTATGTTTTACAAGTTAAGTGACAGAATCAAGTAACTGCTATGGCTTTTGAAGAATAACCTTACATTCATAGCTTAAGTGGTTCCTTACAAGTCTGGTTATTATTTCTAAAGCCACTATGGTAAGGTCAACGACTTTGAAATACTTTGCTAAGGTAAACTAACGTAGAAATATTTAAAATAAAGCATTTCACAATCTTCTACTCCTTCCGGTGGTCTAATTAGGACTTCAATTCACTGCTTACACTGTCATTCGTACGTTTAATAGATCAGACAGCGTTTAGTGAGGACATGGCTTATATGATAATACATATGGCTTAGGTTTAAGTCTTCATTTTTAATACATACTTTGGCTATTTCCAATTAGTTTTTAAATATTTTACGAATAAAATCATTCATTTTCGATAATAATTCGTTTCTTTAGCTATTGTATTCGAATTTTTTGTTTTTATTATTACAAAAACTACATTAAGTAAGTAAAATAAATTGTTGTATTTCAACTTTTCTTTTGTTATTTAACACACATTTCCTTTTCCGTTAGTTACCGGATATAACATGACAATCTTTTTTGAGAATATAAATAGAAAATTCTGTGTGAATATGAGCATATTTGTGTAGGGGGTAGTAAGATGGGATAGGAATGCTTTTTAACAAGTTGACAACTTTGTTTTCTTAGTACAAACGTTGACAGCATTGCAGCAATGTAAAGGAATAAATGAATGTCAGTGGAAGAGTAAGGGGAGGTTTTTGTGGTATTGCTTGTTGTATTGCTTTTTGTAGTGAAAAAAATTTTTCCATTGTTTGTAATTAGCAAGTAGCTTTTGATGTAATTTTTAATTGTTAGCTCTTGTAACCACTAAGGTAGTGTGGTTTTAAAAGTTTTAAAAATTATTATTAATCATACGACATAATGCCTCTTTATGAATACTACTAATCATAAAGAAATTTCCATATTTGTGTAAAAACAAGCATTGGAAACCTGTTGCTCTAGCTCTCTATTGCATTTTATATGAATGGATATGCAAAGCAAAATGTGAAAGTCACTGTAATAAACCGTAAAATAGGCCTAATTGCTAAGAAAGTCTTACAATCGACAAATTCGAATTATCGACAACACTAACAGAAACAATATTGTTACGAATATGGAAATGGTCTTCTCAAAAATGATAAACAAAATCTTCAAAAACAAAACAATGGAGTTGATTAACTCATGGTTAACGAATAAATATAAAATATAGCAACAACCTCAGAATAAAAAAAAGGTATTAACAAGTAAACAAGCAACAACAACAACACTACAAGCAACTTGTTTACATTTACAGAGATTTCGCGAAGACAAAGACATTCTCCTTCAAAAGCATTCATTAATCTTCTCAGTCTGCGATATAAAAGGCAAGACAGACCAGGCAACAGAGTTCAGTAAGAATTCAGTCAGTGTTATCTGAAGACAGGTTGTGTGTGAAGAGAATCAGTAAGTATTCAGTCAGTTTTGTGTAAAGGTATGTTGCGTGTGAAGAGAATAATTGTGGTTTGAAGATCTCCGTATTTAAGATTTAACAAACAATTGTTATTGTGTACACGGAAGAGTGTAAAGAAGAAGAACAATTAAAGTAAATTGTTATTGTTTAAGTTAAATCGTTAAAGGTGGCACACGGAATTGAAAACTAAACAACTTATTTACATTTATAGAGATTTCGAAAAGACATTTTCAAATAAGTGAATGCATCAGACTGTTGACCTGCTTGTGATATAAAAGGACAAGACAGAGCAGGCAACGGCGATTCAGTAAGAATTCGGTCAGTCGTGTGTAAAGACACGTGGGATTCAGTAAAAATTCGCTCAGACGTGTGTGAAGACACGTAGGATTCAGTAAAAATTCTGTCTGCCGTGTGTGAAGACACGTAGATTCAGTAAGAATTCGTTCAGTCATGGTTTGCAGTTCTAACGAACAAGTGGAAGTAAATTGTTTTAGATAAAGTCCAATCATTAAAGGAATTGTGGGAACAAAAAAAGAACAAAAGAAGGCAAACTTATTTTTATTTTATTGGGAATCTACGAACTCATATTTTTAACGTTTTTAAAAGGGTAAAAACGTAACAATACTTTCACATTGCAATCGTATACGGTCCTAGCATCTTCAAATTTCATTATAATATTGAAAATTTCTTGCTTAGAAGGTTTAATATGCCGACTATAACAACTCCCTAATGCTAGGAAAGTGTCCCTATGCTAGGAAGTCTGCAAGTCTGTGATGTAAAATCTTCCCTAAATGACAATTCAGACACAAGTTAACAGCATTACCGACCCAGTGGTTTTGTCACCACTCAGTACATAACCTAATAACCCAGTCCATAACTGGTGGCGGATAATTTTGAAAAAAATTAACACGTCTTTGGACATGATTAAGCCTCCACATGGCCAAACTTTGTAGAAGAGTGTGCAGAGCATGTTCGATTGTTCCTTTTAATGAAATGCTCAGAAATAAAATAGAACGAATGCAGTCAGGATATGATGGCGGCAATTTTAAAACCTCGATAATTGGACAGACAAAATGGATGTGAGGAATTATAACATTAAAGATAACTAGTTCTTTGAAAGATAATACACAGGCACTTAACAACAGTGCCGCAAGGGAAAAGGTGAGGGACGGAGATAGGAGGTGAGTTTAGTAAGTACACCCAAATGATGGCGAATAGCACGTGTTTATGTGCTAATATAAAAATAAAACCTTTCTTTTTGTATAAAAACACAAGATTTTGCAAATCATTTGCTAGGTTTTTCTTTTCAAATATGGAAATAATAATTGCAATAAATCAACCTTTACAATGTAAAAAAAAATCTTTAATATGTACTCACCATTACACTTTTACTGTTATTTTATCTGAAAACATATTAAAAATATTTATTAAAATAAAACAACAACTATTAGCCACTAATTACTCACCTCGATGCACTCGTTTGCGGCGTTTCTGCTGTTAGCTTTGAACAAGCAGAACTTCTTTACATACTTTTTTTTATTAAAAAAAAACCGCACACGCACTAACAAAAATAAAACTGAAATAAAACAACAACTTCATTAAAAAGATGTATATACAGCAAACACACAATATACTAATACTCACCACTATACGCAAACACTTGTTTGCTTTGAAACCCCGAATTAATATAATACGATTAAACGCGAGCCCTTCCTAATACGAACACAATAAGACATTAATTTCTAAAAAAAAACAATAATTTCATTAATAAGAAATATTCATAATAAAACCACAAATAAGTACTCACCACGACTAATTACGGGCTTTTTAACAAACACGACATTTTTTGCTGAAAATAAAACAACAATTTTATTAAAGAAATGAAGATACCTAACACTCACTATTTACTGAAAATAAATAACAACAATTTTATTAAATAGAAGAAAACATTCTTAGGTACAACAATACTTACCACTATATATGCGATTGTTTTACATACGCGCACTAAGAAACATATTTTAACAGGCCATTTCATCAAAAAAAAAAAAAAAAACACACACACGCACAAAAAAACGGCACTTTTTGCTGAAAATAAAACAACAACTTTATTAAAGAAAAGAAGCAAACTGCACATACATTACTACTCACCACTAAGCTTTCAATTGCTTAAAAAAAATGGCCATTTTGACGATAAAAAAAAACACGCACACGGAAAAAACCCGAAAAAATAATTAAACCGTAATAAATCACCGAAAATACTAATTAAAACTAATTCTAAAGCACCACATAATACATTTATTTCTTTTAAATACACAAATAATATGATTTTTTACTTTAATTTAACTTACAAACTTACAAACACTACTTAAAATATACGCACCAAATCACTAGACAAGTAAACGCAAACGATCCCGAATTCATACTAATTTTTATACTCACTCATCCCTACGCATTCAAATGCTTTAAAATCTTTTAAGCTGACCCTTACTCTCTTAATTGTTTTAAAACTCAAAGCAACAAGTAAAAAACAACATTAACAAATATACATACATTCTTACATAAGTACACTACATACGTATGTATGTCAACGCATTTTGCATATTACACCCTCCCCCCACACACTTCTTTCAATAGATTACATTGATGCTTTGCTTCTATTTCCTATACCTTATAAAAGAGATTTGCACTGCTAACCAACAATTAATCTCTCTCTCTCTCTCTCTCACTCACAATCTTTAAAAACAACTCCACATAAAAAAATTCTTGCGTTTTTCTCCCGAAAACCAATAACACTCAATTGCATAAACCCTTTATAACAATGAAAACAAAAACAACACCCTACCACACCACGGCGACATAATTACTCTCAGAGTAAAAATAATATTTGTTCACCTCTTACTCCCCAACCCAACCTTGATAGATGTTAAGCAAAAGACTGTAATTGTAACAACAAATCATAAGAACATGATCTAGCATGTTAAATTTGCATTGAAAATAAACACACAAACATGTATAAACACTTCAAAGACTACACCGCACTCCCTACCTTCTTCCTTTCTCAACAAAAATTTATTCCAATTGGTAACAAGAAAAAAAGAACTTCTTTTCATTAATAGTAAGAAAAGAATGCCCCTGCAACTTCAAAAGAAGAAGAAGAAAATTTGGCTAATATTTTCACCACAAATCTTCACATTTACAAGCAACAACAATACTAAAGACTCTTCATATCAAGAAAAAAAGTTCTAACAGAATAAAGACGATAACTACAGACGTTTTTTTTAAATGTCTACTTTCTTCTTTTCTTATGCTAATAATTTCCACTAGAAAACTTACCAACATTCTGTTCGCGAAGCCTATAGTTATGGAAGAAATGTTATTGTTGTTCTTTTTCCAGCTTTTTTTTACGTCGCTACACCACTCACTCTAACCACAAGTAAAAGAAAGACTTTGTCACACAAATTTAACACTTTTCTACTGTATGGGTTTTAATAGTAATGCCTTTAAGAACATGGGTGAGAATGGAGTCTGCAGTGTGGCATATTCTTTGATGTCTTTATTTATGTGCGTGTGTTATACCCCTTTAGATCATGTTCTTGTGTTTTGTTGTTACATTGACATTGATTTGTATAATCTTAGCTACCATTGAGAGTAAGAGGTGAACAAATATTATTTTTACTCAGAGAACAATTTTGGTAACACAATTAAGAAGGGTGTTGTTTTTGTTATATTTGTTTTAAAGGGTTTTTGCAATTGAATGTTGTTGTTGGTTTTCGGAAGAAACACGGAAGTATTTTTTTGTGTGCCGTGTTGGTTTTTAAAGAAATTTTGTGAGAGCGAGAATATGAGCATTCTCTTCTGTTCTTTTGAGTTATAGAGGGGGGTATTGTAATGCGTTTATTTATAGGTGTTTGTAGGAATGTTTGTTAAGCTTATTACTTGTTGCATGGGTTTTCTGATGCAATTGAACGCGTAGGGGTGAGTATAAAAATTAGTATGAATTCGGGATCGTTTGCGTTTACTTGTCTTGTGTTTTTGTGCGTATATTTTAGGTAGTGTTTGTAAGTTTGTAAGTTAAATTAAAGCAAAAAATCATATTATTTGTGTGTTTAAAATAAATAAATGTATTATGTGGTGTTTTAGAATTAGTTTTAATTAGTATTTCCAGTGATTTATTACGGTTTAATTATTTTTTCGGGGGTTTTCCGTGTGCGTGTTTTTTTTTTATCGTAAAAATGGCCATCTTGTGTTAACGCGAATTTCTTCAGCAATTGAAAGCCTAGTGGTGAGTAGTAATGTATGTGTAACTGTCTTCTTTTCTTTAATAAAGTTGTTGTTTTATTTTCAGCAAAAAGTGCCGTTTTTTTGTGTGTGTGTGTGTTTTTTTTTTTTTGATGAAATGGCCTGTTAAAATATGTTTCTTAGTGCGCGTATGTAAAGCAATCGCATATATAGTGGTAAGTATTGTTGTACCTAAGAATGTTTTCTTCTATTTAATAAAGTTGTTGTTTTTTATTTTCAGTAGATAGTTTTAGTGCGGGTTTTTGTTCAACCGGATATATAGTGGTGAGTATTAAACTGATTGTAGTTTTCTTCATTGCTTTAATATAATTATGTTGTTTTATTTTCAGCAAAAAATGTCGCGTTTGTTAAAAAGCCCTATTAATTCGTAATTAGTCGTGGTGAGTACTTATTTGTGGTTTTATTATGAATATTTCTTATTAATGAAATTATTGTTTTTTTTTAGGAAAAAATGTCTTATTGTATTCGTATAAGGGCTCGCGTTTAATCGTATTATATTAATTCGGGGTTTCAAAGCAAACAAGTGTTTGTGTATAGTGGTGAGTATTAGTATATTGTATGCTTACTGTATATACATCTTTTTAATGAAGTTGTTGTTTCATTTCAGTTTTTTTTTAGAGCGTATGTGTTTTTGAAAAAAAAAGTATGTAAAGAAGTTTTGCTTGTTCATGGTTAACAACAAAAATGCGGCAAACAAGTGCATCGAGGTGAGTAATTAGAGTTAAGAGTTGTTGTTTTATTTTAATGAATATTTTTAATATATTATCACGTTGCTTTTTTATAACGATTATTTACTTGTTTAAAGAGTAAATCAATGCAAATTATTTACTTAATTTTGATTTTATTTTTAACAAAAAAAATTATTAGTTTTATATTAATTACCAGTATGAACATTTACGATTTTTCCATAGCTTTCTTGTACTTACTAAACTCACCTCTTATTTCGGTCTGCCATTTTTTAGAAAGTGCTTTCCGACTAGCTAATTAGTTTTAGACCTCAATTAGTTTCAGTATGACCTCACCCATATGTTGACTGTACTTGTTCTATTTTATTTCTGAACTTAAAATTTCACTGGGAAACTGTCAGGGACTATCTCTTTTAAAAAAAAAAAAATGTATTTCAAAGATGCTCTGCATCTACACAGTTTAGTCATATAGAGGCTTCATTAGGTCCAAATCTGTGCAGATATTTTCAAAAACAATCATCACTAGTTAAGAGATGGTGTTATCCATATAATTCTTCCCACACGACTGACCGAATTTCTACTGAATCCCGTTGTCTTCTGTGTCTGTATTGGTTTTTATATCACAAGGGTCAGCAATCTAATGAATTCACTTGTTTGAGAATGTCTTTGCATTCGTGGAATCTCTATAAATGTAAACAAGTTGCTTGCAGTGTTGTTGTTGCTCGTTTACTTCTTTGTCTGCTTTTTTTATACTGCATTTTGTTGTTGCTTGTTTACATCTTAATTCCTTTAATTTTTTATGCTGATGTTGTTTCTATATTTTTGTTTATTCGCTGATCATGTAAACAAGTCCATTATTTTTGTTTCTGGAATTTTTGTTTATCATTTTTGAGAACACCATTTCCATTTCCGTAACAGTATTTTGTATTATCCTAGTTCATGTAGCAATTAAAGCCGACAACACCGTTGATATATTGATAGGGTGCCAGAGTTACAGATTTTCAATGCTGATTTTAACAAAAAAAAAAAAGTTTTTTTTAACGTAGAAGCTGATTTAATAATCGGTTGTTATGTGAAATGAGGGTTTGTGAGGCTTGAAGGGCAAACTTGGATTGATTGAAGTTTTATTTTTTTTCATTGTAAACCTTTTTCAAACGTTTACAAATAATTTAATTAAATCAAGAGAATTATTTTCTCTTCTTCCATCTGCTTCTCGCAAAATATTTTGCTTTTTCGTAATGAAAGGACGTTTCTTTTCAATTTCTTTTTTCGTTTCCAGAAGAGGAAAAAAGGCTTTTAAGGTTTATAATATAATTGGAGGGTTATTTAAAAAATAAAAGATTTTAAAGGTAAAAGGAAAGCCAAAGAAATTGACCTTTTGTTCTTGTGTTAAACAATTTTTCTTTAAAAGTAAGTAAGTAAGCTTAATAACGTGCAGTGAGTTCTTAGAATTTTGATTAATTTTTCGTTGCCATTTGCATTATTTGCATTTGAAAAAGGTGAATTTCTAAGCCAATAAATTTAAACCCAAATCCGGTACAAAACCAAATTGAAAACTCAATTTTAAGCAATAAATCTCTGCTAAAGAAATTATCCTTTTAAAATAAAATAAGACTTCTTCCTCTTTTATTTTAAGAAAAGAAAAGATTTTAATTTCAAGCACTTTTCGAATGAAAATTCAAATGCAAATTTCCTTTACCTGTACCTTTACCTTTCTCTCATTAATAAACTGTATTGATGCCAAGATTTTTGTACTCTTTTGGCTTTTATTTACAGAACCTTCTTCGTTGTTGCTATAAAAAAAAGAGAAAAAAAAAACATAAAACCCGTTAAGCTTTTTAAATGGTTGGTACAAAAACGTTCTTCGTGGCATACACTAAATTATACGTTTTACTTGGGGTAGATAAATTACAATCTATTCTCTATTGTTTTAGTTCATTGGTTTTTGGGGCGAATGTTTTGCGGTTACCTTATAACACTCGGTTAAAAAAGTCAATGTATGACTAAATACAAACATTCTTGTATAGAAAAAGTTTAATTTTCCCTGCAGTTGAAACGAAATTATTTATAATTTTTCTAGTTTTTATAAAAATCTTGTAGTGATGAAATTATTGTTACTCACTGTAATTTATGCAAGTCGTTAAAAACCAAATACACTGTTTGAAATTTTTTTTATAGGTGAACTACCACTTTTATAAACAGAAATTTATGGAATTTTTTTAAAAGCCTTTGTACTTTGAATGCTTTGTCTGTTTAATGGACATTCAAATTTTATAGATTTCTCCATATTTTCCATGCTTGCCCCAAGTTTCAAGGTATTTTAATTGTTTGCTATGAAAGCACAAAAAGAACAGAATACTGGCACAAAAGTATTGAATTTAAATGATTTAATTGCGCCAAGAAAAAGGAAAAATATACGCAAAAAAGAGGTTGCAACACATCACCTAGTGAAATAAAATCTGAATTCGAATCCTATTTCATAACAGTTTTAAAAAATAATAAAGAAATCCGGCTTTTTAAAGTTAAATACACTGCCTAGAGTGTGCTAAGCACACAATTATTTCCTTCTAGGTTAAATTAATGCCCCAGAGGTTCCAAAAATATGCCGCTATGATTCATTATCAGAGTTACAGAATCTATATCTTGGGCTTAAGGCAGCCCCAATTCTGAAAAAGTCTACAGAGACCTGTCAGAACTTCTGCTTCTGGTTATTGTAGTTTCTCAACAAAAGTTTTTATTGCCTCAAACCCAATTGATTTTGGAAGAGTCTTTCCCTCATCATATACTCCGTTTCGTTGAGCATAGCTTTTTAAATATTCGCTCTTACTCCACATAAAGGTTCTGGTCACATCATGTGGAAACTCCCTTCCTTTCAAACTCGTTTGTTTGCTGATTGCCAAGAATTTCCTCACGATTTGGGGTCCAAGAGAGGTTAATCTTATTCTGTCTGCTTAACTGGTTTAGTAAATCCAGACAGTCCTGTACTATTTACGATTTAACCTTATAAGAGCTGAGCCGAGTCGAGTACTTGAATGACAGCTTGACTGTTAGATAATATTGCTATGTCTTGTCCTTTTTATCTTTTATCCAAGTAGGATTGTACACAACTTTCGATGGCATAAACATATCGAAACCAAATCTCTCCCTTCTGGTCTAGAATCCATTCTTGAACCATCCGTATTTAAGAGAATTTAAGAGAATATGTAGCATCCAGGTTCTTCCATTAATTTTTGTTACTTTCGCTAGATCGTGAAGTTAACTGGTTCGGTCCAGGAGACATTTAAGACAGTCAATCGATTCCTTAGGTCCCAAAATTTTTAATGAATTTCATGTTAGACTTGTCTGCCATCGATCTAACCAACCGAAAGACTCAAAACTTTTGGTCTTAATTAACATGCCTTGCTTCGATCGTCACTGTAGCTCAGGTTCCCATTCGTTCTGTCTACCCAAAGAACCAATAATACTGGTCTAAATATCATGGTGTACGGGTTGTTTTCTCCAGATTTCAGAGTCGACTTTAAACCGTAGGTCCCGCCACTCACGTATAAAATGAACGCGCAGAACATAATTGTCGTGAAAAGATTGTAATCCTGGCTGAAATGTTTTAAGGACCAGTTATCTATGTATGTATGTATGTTCCCAGGATTTCTGGTTAATTATTGCATGTCTAGCCTTTATTGAGATGCTCTCTATAAGAGCTCTTAATGGTGTTTTACCAGCAATACAATATTTTACCTCCATTTTCTATGATATTGTCTCACCCGAGAGTCGAATATTTTTCCATTTGGGGTTTACCCTCAGGCCCACTGTAATACACAAAAGAATTATAGTCTGTTTCTGTGCAAATTTTTGTTTTGCCATCAGGACCATAATCATCTGCATATCCGCCTCAGATAGTTTTGTCACTAGTTTATCCACAATCCGGCATCACATTAGCGGTAATAGGGCTCCATTCTGTTGCCATTCCCTAGTTGCGTAAATTCTTATTATCATAGTTCCTGCGTATGTTTCATCACGTCGTGTGTATAGGACTTCTGCTATCCATCAATCCTTTTGATATCAAGACTACATCAATCCCTGGCAGTTAATCCCAGCCTCAGACAGTTTTATTGCGAGTTTAACCGCAATCAGGCATTCCATTAGCGGTGGTTGTTCAGTCTTATAGGCTGCCCGCGTTTCATAGTTTAATATCAGAATCCTTATAAATAAGGTGACCATCCTGCCTCATTTCAGTGTAAACTTTAAGGTTCCCATAGGGAATCTCCGGGTCTTTGGGACCAGAAGTCCCTACTTGGATTTCTAAAATCAAATTTTTTATTTAGAAAATTGTAAAGAATTTTATAATCGATCCTAGGTAGGCTAGGTAACCTAAACCTAATACTCGTATAATCGGCCCTAGTGGTATATATGTTTCCACAGATCACGAGTATATCCGTCTGGATATCATAACTCTTCTTCGAATACGTAATTCCAACAGTTGAAATAATTTGACCCCTGCATGACCTCACTTATTAGGGGTATAAACTTCTCCTTATCATTTCAAATTGTTCCAACATGGCATTGCCCTCAAGTAACTACTATAGTAGGGACAGAACCTTAACTTTGGGTGTCATTCGGGAGCTCCATAAATAAAACAAGACATTTTTTTAATTCTTTCATGATTAAATTTCTATTCTTTCCTCTTTATTTATGTTCATGTCCTTTTGAGAAATAAATAACAGAGAGTGGCATTTTAGGGTAGAGTTTTAGTATCGCCATTAAATCCACAATAGTTGCAGTAATTTGTACACGATATGGAGCAAGCAATGGCAGAAAAAAAAAATACAGTGGGGCTTATAAAAAACCTAAATAGAAAAATATTTTAAATCGTAAAAACAATTTTTTTCCAAATTTATTTTATTTTTAAAGCATTTAAAATTATATTTTTAAATTTGATTTTTTTGAATGGTATACACTATTACAAGGTTCCACTGTAATTGATTGTATGTGTCATAATAATATGTTTCATTTATGGTTGAAAACACATCATTGAAGCAATACAATGACATTCCATTTTTAAATCATTTCATATACTAATGGACACATGCTGTATACAGTAATAATTATACATACAAACATACATAGGATACAGTGGAACCTTGATAGAAAAAAAAATATTGTAAATATTCACTTCAAAATCTTAGAAAGTATGGAAATATTTTTTTATTTTTTTTTACTGATTTTTCTCTTCTGTTAACGGTACCTCTTTATACATTAAACTCCTATATAAAGTACCCACTGTTTGTTGTTAGTTGAACAATAGCAAAACATTTCAAAAAACCCACACACATATTGTGCCAATGTATAGTTCATACATAAAAGCAACCAGGATATGTCAATGACATCAATGTCCACATTATGGTTTGGATTTTTCATACGCTGTGTTCCTATTTATTTTTTCTGTTTTTTTTTCTCTTCTAAATAATGCCACGAGCTCTGTTTAGATATGCTGTTGAAAAACCCAACAAAATATTAGTAAAGCTCTGCTATAAATTGAAAAATAAACACAGATTTTAAAGGCGATGGAAGAATAAACCAAATGACCCATATTTGTATGGAGTTATGTTGTCATGTCAAAAGACACCAACAGGCGGCAATAAAATTTATTCTCCTCTTTTTATTTTTTCGAAAAAATATTGAATCGTTTGTGAGTAGAAATCAATTTTAATATTCTATGGAGTATTTAAACGGGGTATTTTTCCTTATTAAATGTATGTAAAGGGTTAGCCATTGCAAGGTTTCAAAAGTTAAGTTAAAAAAACAAACACTCTTAAAGCTATGAATGCTTGATTTTTAGGAAAATTCCCGCAACCCAACAAAAAGTGCAGTATTCAGTCTTATAGGCTGCCCTAGTTTTATAGTTTAATATCAGAATCCGTAATAAATATACAACAGACCACCCTATCTCATTTCATCAGTGTAAACTTCAAGGTTCCCATAGGGAATCTTTGGATCTTTGGACCAGAAGTCCCTACTTGGATTTCTAAAATCAAATTTTCTCTTCAGAAAATTGCAAAGAATTATTTAATCGATCCTAGGTAGGTTAAGTAGGAAGACGCCGTGGTCTAGTGGGTAGTGTGTTGGCTTATTAGACAAAAGGCCCGGGTTCGTATCCCAGGTCAGACATCAAAACGAAAAAATATTTCTTCGGCGACTTCCTCTCAGCAGATTTCTGGCAAAGACTCTGAGAGTAAAAATTGCCATGAAAAGCTTCTCAAAAATCTGTCGTTCGGAGTCGACTTTAAACTGTAGGTCCCGCCACTGATGTATAAAATTAACGCACACAACATAAGTGGTGTGAGAAGCTAGGTCGTAATCCTGACTGAAGGGTTGTAATGGCCAATTATGTATGTATGTAGGTAGGTTAGGTAACCTACTATAATCAACCCTAATGTGCCTATGTCTTCCCAGAATAACGGCATGTCCATAGTCTAAATTTCTTTATTTACTCCGAGCAGGGGTTAACGTACCTAACCGCACCATAGAGGAAGTTGTTACATCCCCCGTATGTGGGGCCCTCACCCACTAAATCCCCCCCTTCGTCTCGTGGACTTGTTGTGCCCACTCTGGGAACTAAGGTGGTATTACTTCAAAGTGGAGTTCTTTTTACCCTTTGACCACTGCGTGCTCATAACCGCGTCCGGATTGCGTATCGAAAGTTGAGAAGACATCTAAGTGTCTCCACTTAGATCCCCTACTTCTAGATCGCTGTTTCGAATTTCATTTGACACGTGTGCAGCATTATCGATGCCGGCGTGCATACATGTTCAGCAGCCTCAGGATCTTTCTTCTTCAGTCTGAGAATGCGCTCCACGTATTTCACAATGGGTCAGGATTTGATTACATTGAGTCTTACTGCCTTCAATTCAGTCCTCTGCGTTAATACGAGCTCAAAGGGAAGCCAATTAAGCAAATAGCAAACAGTACCTTTGGTTGCTCTGAATCAGAACAGCTGACTTTCTGCGTACTCTGTTCTCAGGCGGCGGTGGCATTGGTCTTTTCACATGGTCCACCAGACATCTACGAAATTGCCATGAAATTTTTAGTTTCTGTGAAGTTTAGGGGTTAGAGTCACAATTGAATAAAATTATCACAACCAGTATGTGTCGTGTAAGACGCTAGGTTGTAATTCTGGCTAAAATTTGCCTTAAAAAGTTTATCAGATTTGTTGTTCGGAGTTGACGTTGAGCTGTAGATCCTACCACTCATACATACATACATACATAATTGGCCATTACAACCCTTCAGTCAGGATTACGACCTAGCTTCTCACACCACTTATGTTGTGTGCGTTAATTTCTATACATGAGTGGCGGGACCTACAGCTTAAAGTCGACTCCGAACGACAGATTTTTGAGAAGCTTTTCATGGCAATTTTTACTCTCAGAGTCTTTGCCAAAAATCTGCTGAGAGGAAGTCGCCGAAGAAATATTTTTCGTTTTGATGTCTGACCTGGGATTCGAACCTGGGCCTTTTGTCTAATAAGCCAACATACTACCCACTAGACCAAGGCGACCACGGCCGTGTAAGACGCTAGGTTGTAATTCTGGCTAAAATTTGCCAAAGTTTATCAGGTTTGTTGTTCAGAGTTGACGTTAAGCTGTAGGTCCTCGCCCTCTTGTTTAAAGGAAACACATGAACTGTGGGTGTTGTAACAAGCTGACTAAAGACTTGTAATAACTTATTTAAGTAACTAAGTACGTCAAAGACCAAGCCTATGCGTAAGGATATTCTCCTTACGCTGAAGCGATTTTAAGTCATTGGCCAACCAATCCAGAGGCGAACATATAAATTACTTTGTGTTTCGGAACAGAGCCCAAACCTGTGTTAATACAACGGATCGCTAAGAGTACTCAACTGAGCATTGGTAATCAAAGCTACCACTTTGATCCAACCTAAACCTAGCAACAGAGGCTAAGGCTTTATAATGAAATAAAAACTTAAAAGAAATTAAGGCTTTTTAAGTCCCTTCCCCACAGAATCCTTTCTAATTCGCACAATTCACTTTAAATCCGCTATTCAAAGTGGCCCTTGAACTTTTTTTTGGAATTCTTTTCGCATTTCTTATGGAAAATATTCCTTTTTAGACAGCCCGCGCGCTATTCATGCTATTGTATAGTATGGGGGTCATAAATTACAGCCACTCATTCGTTCGTTGGTATGGTATTTGCGATTATTCTGTTTTAATTGTTTCATTAATTATTAAATAATCCCGCTGTAAGTATATCGAGAATTATTGGTCTTTTGCTGATGATGGTTTGAAATTATTTTTTAATGGCGCAATAATTTGCCAAAAGCACTATTGTCGCTATCTATTTTGCAATGAATTTTTAATTGATATATTAACAGGGATTAAATAGGGATTGTGTATCACAATAAATGAGCATTTTTAATTATTTATGGATTAAAAAAAAAACAACAACAAATAATTAATAATAATTGTGTAAATTAAATTTCCTAGAAACACAAAAACAATCGCAACAAATAGGAATTTATTCATTTAAAAAGAATTTTAATTTCATTGTAAATCATGCTGTCTTTTCCCCTTTGCTTTGCTTTTGAAATTCTCATAAAATTCTCGGAAATATAGTAAAAACAATTTAGTGTTGTGCTTGACACAAATAAACCCGTAAAAAATTTTGTTGCATATTTTGGGGGCGGTGGGAATTCTTTGCACACGGCTTAAGGGATAATGTTAAATTAAAACCACCTTAAAACTGTGGCCATAAATCAGGGTATATAACGTGCAGCTTTAATACTTATGAGATTTTAATTAGAAACTACATTAAATACGTTAGCTAAGGATGTAACGAGGGTGGTTGGTAAACATTTAAAAAAACTAAAAATAAACAAACATATGTATTATGTATGTATGTACTATACCTAGAAGTATAAACGTTAATTAAGAATTTTTTCAGTTAAAAGTTTTCAATGGAAATGTAAAAAAATTTAAAGCATATTTTATGGTGTTAAAACTACTAGCAGTATAAGTATACAATTTAAAATAAACACTGTTTGTTTTATTAAATTTTTTAAAGCAAAATTATGTTTTCAAAAATTTAAAACATACTTTAAAGGATTACAAAAATGTTTTTTCTCACTATAAAATGTTGGTTTTTTAAATTTTATTTTTTGTTTGTTAATAAAACAGCAGCAACACATGAATAGTTGCAAAAAAATACAAAACCAAAGCATATAAAGAAATAAACAAAACGTGTTCATATTCTAGAGTTAAAGAACATGAAAGAAAATAAATAATAATTACAGTATACTTTAGGGTAAGCTTTAGAAAACATATGCCATTAAAGACTAGTTGAACAAAAACTTCTAAATTAAGCACTAGTCGAGTAAATATAGAAATTTTTTTCGTAAAAAATTTAAAGCATATTTTAAGGTAAAAAATTAAAGCATTTCTCAGAGGGAGAATATACAGTTTAAAAATTTTAAAATGAAAATAAGGTTGATATAAATAGGAGTTTATTTTAAACTAAATTTAGGGCATATTTTTTAGGAAGAATAAAATTAAAGTATATTTTAAGGGGCCCTTAATAGAATAAAATTTTGGTACAGGATTCTTAGAAAGAATAAATCAAAACAAAACAGAGTTCAAGGCATACTTCTGGTGTGAGAACCTTGAGGTCGAATTGGTAGGGAACAAATTCGAATCCTTGCTATGCCGTAGGAAACTTAAAACCGTGCTGTCCTGTATTTTTTAAAATCACCCGTATTTTCTAATGTTTGCTTTACCACGATCTGGAAGACTTCTTCCCCGTACGGCTTCTTGAATTCCTTCGGGTAAGCCCAGAACAAAATTATGATTTTTACTTACCCAATCTTTGAAGTCAGTTTCATGCTTTAAGCATTTACTCCAAGCTTTTTTCTCAACGCTACAACTGAGTTCTCTTTCCAGGATTATATATTCCTTTCAAGTCCGTGGTGACTGATTTATCAACATCACTATCCGAAAAAATATAAAGGACTTCATCAGAACTCAAGTCGTTCTTTTCACTTTCTTCTGAGGTCTTGCTTAAGACTGGCTGTAAGATCTTCCTTTATCGGAAACTCTTGGTTCTGGTTACTGTTTTAATTTTGGTCTCTTTGTTCCACTTGATATAAATTCAAACAGAATATTTTAAACATATTTTTAGGGAGCAAAAATTTTCCAATGAAAAATTACTTGACAATTGTTAAACAAATATTTTAAATTGAACTCAAACTTCAATTTATTATTGCCAACACATTTCTCATGTCTTTGAATTTTTTTTAACTACAATGAAAATTTTTTTACTTGCTGAACAATACAGAAAGTATGAATAAAAATTAAAGCATATTTCAATGGGCCATAAAATAGAAATATTTCTTGTCTATTAAAGAAAAAAAAAAAAAAGAAGACAAATGCCAGACTGCATAATTTGGCTATAAAACGTTTTAATTTATACAAAAAGTTGTAAGTGACAAGAATTAATTTCAAAAAATTAAAGCATATTTTTAGGTTTCAATGGCAATAAAATTTATTTTAAATATTTACAACAAATAAAACAATTATTTAATAAATGAGTATAATTGCTAAAGCAGATTAGTTTAAGATTTAATAACGGATTTGCATTTATAATTTTGTGTTTGAGTTCCTATTTATTGAAAGGCCTAAGTGAGTACCTTACGTGGTTCTTCATATGGACTGATGCCATTTAACTTTTTCGACACTTACAAAATATAAATTTTAAAGTCTATTGTAATGATTTTTCTTTTGAAAAAAAAAATCCCATTTTGTCTGTTACATATTACACAAAGCAAGACCTAAAAATAAAGCATATTTTAAGGGGTTTGTCAGAAAACAAATACAACTAAGTGACGGAAAAGATTTCTAAGAAGAAAATCTTAAAATAAACATAAATAAACTTGACATTGTTCTGTAGAGACAATACAAAAAGACAAGAAAACAAAGTCAAAGGTCATGTTAAACGCCGTGAGGGAGAATATAAAAATATTTTAAAGTCAAGGTAACACATTTCGTGTTTAATAATTTAAAGCAAAGAATTATTTTTAGACTTTTATAGAAAATGAGGACATAAATGTTAAAGCAAATTTTTAATAACTAATGCATACATTTAGGCTTTAGGAGAACAAATAGCAAAGCAGCATACTTTTAGGTTTATCTCATACAAATGTCGGTTGTATGCAGTTACTAACACAGAAGGCATTGTTAATTGCTGTTTGGCTTAAGACACACAAAAAACAGAAAAAAATCTGGCATATTTTAAGGCATACACAAAATGGTAGGGTAGTGATAAGATAAATATACATAGAAAATAGTCATGATAATATACATTCATACTTAAGAACGTAATAAAAACTACTAGCAGAAAAACTAAAGCCTGTTTTTAGTTGCTGCATTTATGCAAGGGCATATTCAATGTAAATAAGGCATATTTCTAGGCACGTGCATCATAAACTCTTTTGCCAGGACAACTTATTTCCTCCTAGAAATAAATCTAACAAAAGCTTATGTTTTTTGCAAAAGAGACACAAAAATTGTGAGAAATATTGTAGCATACTTTTAGACATGTAAACAGTAAGCGAATTCAACACAAATAAGTAAAGAAGTAGTAATTGTACAGATAAACTGTCGTGTATAGCATAATTTTAGGCAAACTAATATATATTGAGACATAGTTACATGCGCTTGAAAGAAGAAAGATTTCAGACGACACTTTTGAATCGATTTAAGACTTAAAGCATGTAGAAGATAATTGAAAAATAAATGCAACTTAAATATAAGCCTACTTTAAGGCTGTTGTGTCAGGAGTTTATTGACCCTACCCTTGTATCTAAGTAAATGACGTATAATTAAATGGCATAAATTGAGGTCTTTTGCCTTTTAAAAGCATTAAATCAGTTTTGTAAAGGCTGTCGTTAAGCCCAAGTTCATTACTTCAACTGCATAGAACGCTAGGAAGGTAAATTAATTGAAATACCTTCAGATTTCTGAATACAATGCATTGATTTATTACAGGCAGTTAGTGCTTCAAAGTGAGAGGTGACTTCATAAATGAGTCAATACAGTTAGCTTTTAACGCTTAGCTACGTGTAATACGGTCATCATAGTGTGCCTGCCTTCATATGATCCAAAAGGGAAAGAACCCCTTTTCTTTATTTTCTAAACATTTTATTTTCAAATGCAACAAATTCGGCGAAGGAATGAAAAGACAAAAAACATTTAACCTGCTATTATTGAAACCCATATTTTAAGTTCAAATTAATTTATGACTTGACTTGAGTGTAAAACAGAAAATCCAGCTAAGGCAAAACAGCTCTATTGCGACATAAATAACAAGTTTAACCACAAAGTAAGCGTAGCACAAAAAGTCCTGCATAAGCAGTTTTTCTATTGTAGCACAGACTGTTTTATTCAAGACGCCTAAAAGTATGTGGCGAAAAATACATTAACATTTTTGCCCAGCCAAACGCATGTATATGGATGGTATGGCTATGTAAACTTTTTCTGTGCACAAAACATTACTTTACGGAAATTAATGTCTAACCATTAGTTCAAGATATCTTAATACAATGGATAAACAGTCGTACTAGACGTTTTCTAAATTTGCCTCTTAGAATAAACAGTGATTTATAAAAGTCTACTTGTAGGCTTTAGTTCTCTCTCTCTCTCTCTCTTGATGTTTCCTTTGCTTTCTATTTTGCTGTGTGTCTTGCATGTGTTTTGCCTGGGGGAGGTAATGAAGCATTATAAAGTAAAATATAAATAAATAGTACCTCAGACCAATACTCCAATTAAATAAGACCATAAGACCTATTGTTTTCTTTGTTTACATTGTTTTATATTGGAATAGAAATTTTTCACCAATTTTCTCTGTACATATACGAATTTTGCTGATATTAAAGATTTGATATAAAGATTCCTAATTATTTTGCATATTTTAAGGATACTTCAACGTACATATTTCTTTTGTTTTCAGTTTATTAATACATTTTCTATTAAAGACTTGAGCAATAAATTATTTTGGTTTAAATACGTTGTTTAGTTCTCCTAATAGTAGGCTTTACTTATAATAAGTAAATAAGACACCTAAAAGTAGTTGTAGTTTTATTAAACAAAACAGTAGTTGTATTTTTTTATCAAACTAAAACTATTTTGGAATCTTTAATATCATGGCTATTCAGTCCACTTTCATTATTTCTCCCACAAGTCCATTTTTTGCCCTATTTTGGCCAATTTAATGGAGCGCTTTTTTTTTGCTCATTTCAAGAAAATCATTAGCTTCATCGGCTATATCTTTGATTCCAAAGGTGGCCCGAACATAGCAAAAACTGTTTTAGAAACCTTAATCCAATAGGTATCCAGCCCTCAGGTCTAAAAACTGCTCCTTCTTAAACTTTATCGAATTTTACCCGATTTATGCAGAGCACTTTTATGACCCCAGAATATAGAATAAAACTTTCGTAGCTAACTTCATATACATGTCTAGATCATCAACCAGAGACCCTCCAAGTGCTATTGGAAACTGAAGTAACTCGACCTTACAGAATGCCTCCATCAACTGCCCTAGTCTTATAAAATTTAATGACCCTTCTGGTGTTAATTAAGTCAAGTAAGAAATTTTACAATTTCTATGAAATGTGTAACTGCATTTACAAGGAGAATTATCGTTAAATTTTCCAGAGACATTAAAAATAAAATAAAAAACTCTCAACTGTATTCTTTTGGATGGCTTTAATTTAATTTAAAATGGTTTTTTGGTGTGTGTCTCTCTTTTTTTTGAATATTTTTATTTAAAAGTCATTCAATTAAAAAGCCATTCAAGTTTATTGAAGCCTACCTTTAGACATCATATCAATTTATATTTTTTATTGCCTATTTACAGGCTGTATATTTTCGTTTTCTGTTTTTTTTTTTGTTTTTTTTATTTTGTAGCATGAATTAAATACAACATTTCATTTACATTTTTGGGTTTTATTTTCACTTTTTTTCCGTGTACTTTTATCTGAAAAAAAAAGGATAATTTTTAACCCCATGTAAGTACCCACGTATGGCAGTTATAAATATTTATTAACTTTTTTTCGTCAATAATTCTTTGTTTTTTCCAATTTATTGAATTGACTTTTACCAACGAAATTGTTTCGTAACGTTCAATTGATGGAATTATTTATTCGTTTACATTCGTATTCATATATTGGGATTTTGTGGATTTTTTTTTATCAATGAGGGGGCGACATTTACTTTTTTAACTCTTTTGGCTTCTGATGACAATTACGGATTTTGTTTATGGAATTCTTAAACAATTCGGTTTTGAAGCAGAATATTTTTAAATTATTTTCTATTTATTCTATTGAAGGGATTATCTGTTTAAAGCTAAAATTTGTCTCATGACAGCTGAGCTAGCACATTTAAAAATAAATTTCGTATACAATTTTGTAAATGCTAGCAGTTTCAATTCATTGGGAAGAAAGTTAGGTTATGTTCAATAACAAGTTGAATTTATTTTCCCTTAAAATAGGGTTCATTGTTTTTAAAATTCATTTATTCCGTTTCCCATTGAGAGTATGGGTGCAAAATTTGATAACAGATAACCCTTTCCATCGAGTTATGGAGAAGTAAACCTTGCTTGACAGATAAATCTTGTATTAGTCTTGTCTTGCGATATCCAAACAATAGTTTCCTTAGTTCTGGTTACTAACATGTGTAATGGGTTTAAATCTAGCTGAGTTTCCAGTGATACTACAGAGTAAGTTCTCATTTATTTGGTTATACCAACGTATGCCAGTCTGTTTCAATTTACTTAACTTCGTCTGAACTGTTTTGAAAGTCGTTTGTTTATATTTACCTCTTGCCGTCAGTTCTATATCAACTACAAGGCCCAGATAGTCGAAATCCTTTTCAAAGAGTTTCATCAAGAGTTCATCTACAACCAAGTTACTCATTAAAGGTGAAAGAACACAACCTCGTAAGTAAACTTTGGTTGTTGTTCAATTACTATTGAACTTAATTGGGAAGAATCAGGAAAAAAGCTCTGAGATTGCATACTTTGCAGCCCTAGGATGTATGCTAGGGTTTCTTATACCTTTTTTATATGCCTTAAAGTAGGCAATGCAATTTGTTTTATTTTTTAATGCTTTTTCCATTGTTTCCTTACATGACTTATTTCATTTAATTTTTTGTGTTTAAATTTCTTTTAAATTTTGTTGATTTCTAATAACCTAAAAGTATGCTATTGTTTTTTTTTGTTATGTTATTGTTAAAAAATATATTGAAATAATTAAATTAAATTAAATTTTGTTTTGTTTTTCCCATGTGTATGCTGCTTCAATTTCATTTTCAAGACAATACTTAAAGTTTTCCAATTTCATTTAGTTTGTGTTTAATAGCCTAATAGTATACTTTAGTTTTTTTTTTGTCTTACTTTTATTTCTAAATTTCTATTAAGAGCAAATATAAGTTGAAAAAGTTTATTTATTTCTATTTTAAAATTGTTGTTGTTTTCCAAGTATTTGTCTTGGAAAACCGCACATACAACAATACTTTTATTTCTCAAATCAATTTATTTGTTTTAAAGCAAAAAAATACTATAAAAACTGTTTTAAGTTTATATTGAATTGAATGCAATTGCTTAGTTTATGGGTTTTTACAAATAACCCAGCAAATGTTGTAGTGCTGGATATAAAAGAATTTCGCTTTATTTTAATATTTTTCTAAAGAAAAAATTCATGGGGTTTTAATGTAAACGTAGCATATGTTGTGTACACGGTTTATTTCAATGAAAAAGTTTTTCGTTTTATTTTTGTAGCCAAACAATTCATATGAATTTTGTCTTTATTTTTTGTAAATTCATGTCAATATTGCTGCATATAACAAGGGGGTATGAAAATCAAATTGTCATGAAATTGTTTAAAAATAATAAAATCCTTTCGATATTTTTAAAAAAGAAATCAATTATTACAGCGCTATTGCCATGTCCTACAGTATTCTGGGATTAATTTGTTGGGAGTTTAAAAGGTTTGAATTTCGTGAAAGCTCTTCGGAAAGCCACTCAGGAGCTTCTTGAAGCCAAAGAGGCAAGACATGTCAAAAATACGAGGCCATAATAGGGCATTGAGTGGAAAGCTTGTAAGCCCGATAATATCCAGATAAACGATCAAGATCAGAGTTTGACCTTTGATTTAAACCTCTGAGTATCAAAGCTATATGAACTAATGTTAGAATAATGGGAGACAAGTCTAATACTTGGTTAGGGGATAACTTGATTGACAAATCGGGCCTCTGACAGTTTCTTTGTTAACTGTTTAGCTTGAGCGCATTTACTCTCTCGACTACAAGCACAAATTCCGGACCCTAATCAAGTACCCAAAAGAAAACGATTCAAATTATGCGAAGGATGAGGGTAAGTCGCAGTCCTATAAATAGACTCACGAGAGTCGAAAGGAAATATTCTTTGTTTCTCCTCTTCATAGTAGCATACTCCTAAAACGGCTCAATTATGCGAAGATGAGGGTACAGTCGGTCCTATTATAGGCCTCACTAGAGTCGAAAGGAAATATCCTATGGTTTCTCCTCCTCATCGTAACATACTTCTCAATATTTTTGCTAAGAAATATATTTCAGATTCCAATCAGGGACCTAAATTCAGTAGAAAGTCTGTTCTACCATTTCCTGTAGAAGGCCAAACATACATACATAATTGGCCATTACAACCCTTCAGTCAGGATTACGACCTAGCTTCTCCCACCACTTATGTTGTGTACGTTAATTTTATGCATGAGTAGCAGGACCTACAGTTTAAAGTCGACTTCGAACAACAGATTTTTGAGAAGCTTTTCATGGCAATTTTTATTCTCAGAGTCTTTGCCAGAAATCTGCTGACAGGAAGTTGCCGAAAAAATATTTTTCGTTTTGATGTCTGATCTGGGATTCGAACCCGGGCCTTTTGTCTAATAAGCCAACACGCTACCTACTAGACCACAGCGACTTCGTAGAAGGCCAAAGCCTCCTTGAATTTGTCTTGAAAATAAACAGATTGTCCTACCTACCTTACATACAACTCACATAAGATTCTTCATTCGACGTGGCTAAATCAGCTAAGTACTCAAGAGCCTTTAAAATAGCAAACTTTTCGAATTTTCCTTACATAAATTTAAACTTTTTTTTATAAAATATTCTTCTTCGGTATTTAGTTCATTAAATATTACAAAAAACCCATTTTTTTACCCAAATTTCTAATATAATTTTGTCTATTTCTTTCATTTCATATGATTTTTTTATATATTCCCTTTACCTGTACATGAATAAACACATAGCCCTTATTACCTAAAAGTATACTTTACTTTTTTTTTGCAAAATTTCCACCTCATAGCCTTCTTGATATTTGATACATTGATACGCAGTTTCCCTGTTTTATTTGCTTTTGTATTCATACTACAAAAGAGAAGCTGGTGATTAGATTAAATTGATTTATCAATCCGAAAGAGAGGGGGCAATAACGGTAGATATTGATTGAAGTGTGACGAAAAGAATTAAGCTACACAAGGATATTTAAGGTATGCTTTAAGGCATAATAATTTAAGAAGGGAGTAGTGAAATAGAAATAGAGAAATTCTTAACCACAACTGACACAATATGTCTGCTGAATTGAGGGATTGAGAGGCCGAAAATTTAAAATAATGATGTTAGGCTATCCAATTCACTTGATTGTTAAGAGCACCTTAGATATTTTTCTGAGTTCGAACACTATTTTTCTTGGGATGTGATCTCTTTCTTCAAAGTTAGCCGTAGACACATGCAAAGTTTGTCAATTCGTATTCCAAAAGTTTGTCAATTCCCAAGTTTTAGTTATCTCTGGTTTTGTTTTTTAATATTTCATTGCTTTCATTTGTTTCATTTAAAGGACCAGTCAGTTTCAATGACTACTTAGAATTTAGAAATAGTTGCGATACTATCTTTCGGTGACATAGGTTGCCCGTTTTTAATCAATATAAGGGCTATATTTTTCTTATACAAAATTGAAGCATACTTTCAGGCATATATAAGAAACAAACCGTCTTAAAGACATAAAAATATTATTGTGAGAAAAAATGTCTACAAAATTTTTCTTATCAACACTTTGTGTTTATGTTATAGAAAAATAACCCTAAAAATATGCAAAAATTTTTATTTAAATTTTATAAAATTTTATATCTCAACATGGCTTAACACGCCAACCCTCACCTTCTATAAATAGAAAAGCAGAAGCTTGGAAAAAAGGTCATGCCAGCACCATATTTTCTTACAATACATATATGTACACACTTTTATGCCCATATGGTATGCTATAAAATATGCAAAAAACAATTTCTGTTTTTTACCTCCAACCATTTGCTATGTTTCAGTTTCTTTCCATTTTTTTTACTGTTTTTTTCCCCGCTATTGTGATAACAAATACAGACTTTAATTACATTCCAGCGCATAAAAGCGAAAAAACTGAAATAAAATGAAATGTCACATACTGTAGGGAGGGCTAAAAATGCTAAAGGGGAAATACAAAACTACACATTAACTTGTAAAGCCTATTTAATAACAAAGGCTTAAGACATAAGAACATGTTTCTTTCTTTGTTTAGGTTTGCAAAGAATCATAATAGAAAAGTTAAGGAAAGGGTTCAAAGGGTGTTTTTAGAAAGCCTAAAAGTAGGTTACAATTATTCATCTTTATTTTTTATTTGCTAAAATGTATTTACAAATCTTTCTTCATATTTTCTTGCTTATTAAATAAAAGAATATTTATTTAAAAAGAGTGGGGGAGGGTTATAAGCCTTAAGCTATGCTTTAATATTTATGAATTTAAAAATTTTATTTTTTATTTTCTAATTATTATTTATAACAAGAAAAAGAGAAACAAATTTTGCTCTGTCATTTATTTAGATATTAATTGTCTCCTAAATGTATACTTTATTATAAAAAATATTTTTCATTTCATTTCTTTAAATAGCACACAGCCTTATTTGCATACAAAGAATGCTTTTTCTCGTTTATGTTTTTTTTTTGTTTCTTTGTTTCTTTGTCTACTCCTTCATATTTCATTGTTGGCACCACAATCTTAAGTGTCAAGATCTCAGTTAGCTTAACAATGATATGCAGAAATTCCAGCACAGCTCCACCACCCAGATAGTTGCGAGTGGACGTGTCTGTTTCATAGCACAAGTCTGCGGAATGTATTATAGAGAGAAAGAAAGTAAGACAAGTACTTAAATTACACTATTCAATTTGTTATAAGTATTAGACTTTGTTTAGATAAAACGTAAATTGAAAATAAATTACCATCTTCTCATTGCATACCTTAGGGGTTGCCAGTCACAAAAACAAACCCGTAAAGCATAGTATAATTTAAGCAGAACCCAAGGGATTTGCTTGAATTAATATTTATAAAATTATTAAGAGTTTGTTAAAAGCAATTGGATTGTAAGTGTAGTTATTAAATAAAGACATTTGCATACTTTTAAGCATTTTGGATGAAAACATTGATTAAAACAGTTTTGTTTACTTCAGAATGATATTTTTCTTTAAGTTAAATAATTATTATGGCAAGAAAATATTATTTTGAATAATTAAGTCCGACATGCCTACTTTAGGTGTCTTTACAAAAGCTAAGAGTACACAGATGCAAAAAATAATGGGTGGTTAAGGTAAATATAATTCCAATGACCGAAAACACTTGTCAGTGGCGTAAACCTTCATCCATAAAACAATGACATCATCGTATAATCCCCTCATAAGGACCACAATACCATCATCTTACATGATCTCATTGATACCAATGCTAATCAGCATAAAAACCTGTAGGGCTCCTAAGACTATGCTACATTTTTCAAATATTTCATTGATTTTAGTTTATTGTTGTTTGATTTAATATTTTTTGCAGTTTTTTTTATTTTAGTTGTGAATAATTGTTTTAAATATTTTCTTTTTCAAATCTTTCTCCTTAAAATATGCAACAATATTTTGTATTTGTTTTATTTAAATATTAAAAACTCAATTCTACATTTGCATTAAATTTTTTATATTCATAAAGCCTGTAAATATGCTTTGTTTTTCCAGTATTTTATTTAATTAATTTTATTTGTTTCCATATTCATATTTTCTGCTTTTTATTAAACAACAATTTAAATAAATATTCGTTAATAATTGATTGCATTTATTTGTTTTTGAATACTAGATTTTGCACTTGAATATAGGTGTTATAAAATGTTTTTGTATGTTGTTTGTTGTTGTTTTGTATGTTGTTGATTGAGTGCACGGTAATATATTTTATTTTTATTAAGCCCGAAAATATGCTATATTTTTGAACTATTTTGTATAATAAATTTTTGTTCACTTCTAATAATTGTTTTTGTTTTTTGCCATTGATTGAATTTAACATTTCATTTCTCTTTATCATGAATAATTGATTGAAATATTTTATTTTTGAATTTTAATGAATACACCTAAATGTAGGCATTATAAAATTTTTGATGAATTTATCAATATTTGTGTATTTTTTTTTTCAAATATCCACGCATCTAAAGTTCAATGCAATTTTATAATTAAATATTCATAAAGATTTTTTATTTTGATGGCTCCTAAAAATATGCTTTATTATTCAAAAAGTTGATTTAATTAACTTTTTTTATTTCTTCACTATTGTTTTAAATATTTTATTTCATTGCATGATAAATAATTGATAGAAAAATGTATATGCATTTCAAAATACTAATCAAATATTATTTTCCACCTAAAAATAGTCTGCATAGTTGTTTTTATATACTTTGTTTATAGGTTTTATTTTTAAATAAATAATTATAACAATAATACCCCAAATATTTGAAAATTTTTTTATAATTTCATTTTATTAAAACACAAAATTCTTTAAATGAATGTACGTAACATGTATTTATAATTAAATCTATTGAAATAATATGTAAAATAACCTTTCATTCCTTTACTGTCTTCTAAAGTTCAAAAGTTATCTTTTCCTTTATGTTTATTTTATTTATTTCCATGCCTAAAACTAGGCTACAGTTTTTTTCTGATGTTACTGATTATTTCCATAGTTTACTTGTACATATTTGTTTTTCCTTTTCAAATAAACTTTGTTAAAAACACAAAATAAAAAAAATGCAAATAATAACATTTTTATAGCCTACATTTAGGTGCCATTGCTTGGCTTGGCACTGCCAAAGATAAAGGGTTTTGTTCTACATAATTTGTTGCATACACTAATGGTTTGAATTTCTTTTTACAATGAAAAGTTGTTTAAACAACTTTTAAGCATGCAATCAATGCTTAGAAAGGAAAACAAAATTTTATATTTTATCAACTGCTATGGCCTGGTTTTGAAAGAAATGAATTAATTTTTTATTATATTGATTATTTTATAGTTCTTTTTAAAGAGATTTTAAAATAAAATAGAAAAATAATTAAAAACTAAAGCATGCTTTAGGGGGGTTTGAAAATAAACATACCCATCATCTACCGGTTGCTTATGCTTTACAATTTGAAAAGAGTTTCTTAGGTGAATTATTCTTAATTTTTCTCTCTAAATAAAGAGAGTAACATTTCCAGTGCTCTTAAAAATGATTGGAAAGTGTTCTCTTATTTTTATATCGTAAAGAATTAGTTGGAGTGACATTTTAGGCGCAAAATAATTTCTCTTTTAACAATTTTACTTGCCTTGGTTTTTGTTAATTTACCAATTTGATTTTATTTTATTTTTTTTTTAATTAAAAATAAAGGGTCATCCATTCATTGGTTTCAAAAGTAAAACCGAATCAAATATACGTAAAGCTATGACTCGTAAGTAAATTTATTTCATTATAAACGGCATATAACATAATTTAAATCAACTCCCCTGGATTTGTTGGATTAGGAAGTTGCCCTTAACAGAATTTACCACCATTTGCAGTACACATGGGCAGTATACTGGCGATACTTGGTAAATATAAGTCTTAAATTGCTTCAAAGTTAGAGGTTTATCTGCTTTGACAAGCTCTTTAAAGCAATCCAACAACAGAAAGTCTAACGAGCCAATTACCATAATTATGGGGCCTCACTATAGTTGCATTCTTTCTAGATATTTTTCATGCAATAAAGCTAAATTCAAAATACTTCATAATGGGCCATTAAATTTAGGAGAACCCCCGTGGCGTTGGCCAGTATGAATGCTTTGTTTATGGGCAACAGTCCGGACAATAGAAATTATCTAGAGTTCCAAAGCGAAAACGTAGAAGTTTAAAATTGAAATAAAAATTCTTCGCATCTCTTTGGTTTTTATTCTGCATTTTATTCTTTATTTGATTATATAACTTATACGCCAGCACTTGCTTGAAATTAATTTTATTCATACGTTTTATTAAGACAAAATGAGGGAAAAAAGTCGCAAGTTATTAAGAAAAAATTTTAACTGAAATTTAAACTTTCCAACTTTTTAAATGACTTTGTTGCTGAAAAAACAAAAAAAAAAAACATTTCAACTCATTGTGACATTCATTCATTTGCCCATTTGCTCCCCGGCTGTCTAACAGGCAAACTGGCATTTATACACGCATTTTTTCTGCTCTTCATGGCTGTTGAGTTTTTAATGAAATGACACACAAGTCTCTCGTAGAACCCACAGCAAAAAAATTCATAATTTTAGGATGGGGTGTTGAATTCAGCACGTGGAATTGAGGTCTCCAGAGACATGAACTTATGACTCGTACAAAAAATTATTTTTAATAATGAAAAGTTTTGTTGTAATAGTACTTTTTGTTTCTATAAATAGATTATTAGATTTAAAATAGCGAAAGTTTCTTGAAATTGTTCTTAAAATAGCTTTCTAAAAAAAAGTTCTTCTAGACATAACCATATTATTTTTTTCTTTAAAACTTTAATTTCTTACATTTTATTTAATAGGTCCTCATTAATTATAGAAAATTATTGTTATCGAAAAGTTTTCAATTGAAAATTATTGTTATCGCTAAGTTTTCTATATAAAAATATTGTTATCGATAAGTTTTCTATATAAAAATATTGTTATCGATAAGTTTTCTATAGAAAAATATTGTTATCGAAAAGTTTTCTATAGAAAATTATTGTTATCGATTAGTTTTCAATAGAAATTTCTAGAAATTAGTTTTCTGTTGAAGTTTCTACAGAAAATTGTTGATATCGAGAAGTTATCAATAGAAAATTATTGTTATTGAAAAGTTATCGATAGAAAAGTATTGTTGTTAAAAATTTTTTTTTTAATTTTTAATTAATTATTGCTATCGATAAATTTTCTATAGAAAAATATTGTTATCGATAAGTTTTCTATAGAAAAATATTGTTAACGTAAAGTTTTCCATTGAATATTATTGTTATCGTTTAGTTTTCTATAGAAATTTCCAGAAATTAGTTTTCTATAGAAGTTTCTATCCAAAAATTGTTAAGATCGAAAAGTTATCAATAGAAACTTATTTTTATCGAAAAGATTTCTATGAAAAATTATTGTTATTGAAAGTTTTTTTTTTAAATTATTGTTATCAAAATGTTTTTTATAGAAATTTATTTTGATCAAAATGTTTTATATTGAAAATGATTAAATTCAAAAAGTTTTCTTAGTTTTCTAGTTATCCCTTAAAATAGGCAATAGTTTCTCTATTCCACTGTAAATATAAATAAATACAATTTATTTTGAAACAAGATTTTCAACGCTGATAATAACTAAAAATGGTTTTTCATTTTAATTGAAATTTTATTAATAGATTTTAGATAATTTACAAAAGCCGAAATGCAAAATTAAGCAACATTTTTTCTAACACAGAGTCACGCGCTTAAACCGCATGAATATTTATAAATAATAGCGCCATTTACAATATGATAAAATTTATAATTTTTCGAGCCTTAAAGCAGTCATTATATAACGAAATTATTTTCTCTTTCTAGTTTTAAGCTATAATATATTTATTATAGAATTTTTAGCCTAAAAATAGGCAACATATTTACATAAAATAATCACGCACTTAAGCAACTTAAACTAATTTTATATCATAAACAAATAAAATCAAGGGTTACGCATTAATTATTATTCTTAGAGGCTAAAAATAATTGTAGCTTTTGAACACTCTTTTAATATGAGACTTGGTTAACATTTCATTTACATTTTAATTACCGTAAACTGTTATGTTTATAGCCAAGCCTAGAAGTAGCCAATTTTTGTTTAAATAAAGGTGTCACGCACATAATTTTAAATCAATAAAAATATAAATAGCCTTACCTGTATTATTTTAATACATAAATGGAACTTATTAAAGATTATTTAAAGACATAAAGTAGGCAATTTTTAAATTTATTACATTAAAAAACTTAATAAAAAATTTTAAAATTTCAACAATGTTTGCCTAAAAATATTCAACATTAAAAAGTAAATTAAATTCCTCCTCGTTTTATTAATCTCAATCGTTAAATTGCTTTTCAATGTTTACGAGAACTTGGCAATTTAACGTCAAACGTATTTTTATTTCTCTGAGCTGAAACTAAAAAACTTCCTCAGATAATTCTTATATTCGAAAAAATTTTCTGTAGAAAGTTATTGTTAGCGAGAAGATTTTTTTTTTATAGAAAATTATTGTTATCGGAAAGTTTTCTATGGAATATTAATGTTATCGAGAAGTTGTTTATTGAAAATTATTGTTATCGAGAAGTTTATTGAAGAAAATTATTATCGTCGAGAATTTTTCTAAAGAAAATGATTGTTATCGATAAAATTTTTTATTATTGTTATCGAAAATTATTACCTGAGTAGATAATCTGTTCTAATTTCTGTGTAGAAACTTTCTTCGGGGGGTCAGTTGTCATCAATAGGTTTTTTTATGGCTTGATCTCGGGAAAGAATCTTATACATTATCGGTAGAAGACACCACAAGAGTAAAATTTTGTATTTATTTTGAACTACGCTTTATTTTTCTTATATTATAATACCTAAAAGTAGACTTTATCGCATTGTAGTAGACCACTTTATGTTAATTTTTGTTGTTGTTGTGGTTTTAATCTCGAAATAAACACCTAAAAGTATACTTAATTTTCTGTGTGTTAATTTTATTACGGCTTGTTGTGCATGCCAATTTCTTTTTATCATAACTTTGTATTGCTTTCTTTTTTTGTTTTTAATAAACACCTAAAAGTAGGTTTTAATTTTTATTATCTTGTTTTTTCCTTTCTTTTTTTTGTTAAGAAAAAGGTTTCGAAAACAAATGATTTGTAAATAACGAAGAGATAAAAATTTTAGTATTAAATTTTAATCTTTTTCTATTTGTTTGGTTTTTCTTTGACCACATTTACCATTTATTTGGTCGGTTGTTATCTTTCATCTTAGAGTGGAGCGTGTGGGTGGTTAATGTTGGTTTTTTGGTTTTCCTGTAAATTTTGTGAAAACCATTTGCCATTATCTGGGAGCTGTCAACAAGGGTCAAATGACATACATTTTAAGCAATACATTGTGTTTAAAATGTAAGTTTTGGAGTGAGAGTGAGAGAGAAAGAGAAGATAATAAAAATTCAAAACGGAATTGTTTTCTTTTGACATTAAAAACACTTTAAAAAATGATATCATTTGAATGATGTTATCAAGGGGCCATAGATTTTTTTCTCTCTCTTTCTCTCTGTGTTTCATAATTCTTACAGCCAAATAAATATTAAAGGATTTCGTACAAGAGTGTTCTGTTTTCTTTTGTTTTGCTTTGTTTTGTGTTTCTTTTTGCAAATAAGAAGTCCTTCTCTGGGTTTATTTTTATAAAATCCTTAAATACCAACCAATACAGACTCCCTAAGCCGTCTAAGAAAACCAATATTTGTGTTTGTCTGGCTTTATTTCAAGGCAAGCGAGTTTTCCTTTTCAAAACAATCCTCCAGGCCCAATTCCAATGTCAATCTGTAAAGTTTGCAGGATATTTTTATACTCAATTTATTTAGTCAAGTATGAAAATTTCAAAATAAATTAGTTTTCCCTTCTAAATGTTGTTGTTCTGGTTGTTGTTGACTTTTTTTCTGTTTGCATTGAATATAAAACACTGGCAGGCAATAAAAAAATAAGAGAAATGTAAGAATTTAATATCCCAGACCCAGTTAAAGACAGAATACTCTAGGGTATTTTGGGGTTAAAATGCTTTAATATAAGTCTACATATTACATATTTAATCTTAAAGAAAAGAAAAAAAAAAAAATGCCAAATGACAACACCAAGAAGAACAAAAAAATGAAAACAAAAACCAGCTTTTATTTCTCTTCTCAACCCTAAAAGTATGCCATAAAAAGTAAGAAATTGAAGACAAAGCAAAAAACTAAAGAAAACAATTCAAAAACCAAAGCAGTTAAATAAGTTTCTTACTTTAAATAATGGTTTTATATAAATTAAGATTAAAATTAAAACATGTGTATACTTTTAGGCTGGTTAAAAAAACAAAATAAGCGCTCTATAGAACAATATTGTTATGAAAACATTTTGTATAGCACGTTAATGTTGTTATTGAAAAATATTCTATAGAAAATTGTTATCGAAAAATTTTCTATCGGAAATTTTTATTGTCGAAAAATTTCTTATCGGAAATTCTTGTTGAAAATTTCTATAGAAATTTTTATTTTTTTATAGAAAATTGTTTGTTATCGAAACGAATTTTCTATAGAAACTGTGTTATCGAAATTTTCTATAGAAATTGTTGTTATCGAAAATTTCTATAGAAAATGTGTTAGAAAAATTTCTTAGAAATTGTTGTTATCGAAAATTTCTATAGAAAATATGTTATCGAAACATTTTGTTATAGAAAACTGTTGTTACGAAAATTTCTATAGCAAACTGTATGCTATCGAAACATTTCTATTTGTTGTTATCGAAAGATTTCTATATAAAAATGTTGTTATCGAAACATTTTTATAGAAAATTGTTGTTATAGAAAAAATTGTTGTTTCGAAAATTTTTATAGAAAATTTTTTATCGAAATTATCATAGAATGTTGTTATCGATTTCTATAGAAAATTGATCGAAGACAATAGAAAATGTTGTTATCGAAACATTTTCTATAGAAAATTGTTGTTATCGAAAGATTTCTATAGAAAATTTGTTATCGAAATATTTCATAGAAAACGTATTATCGAACAATTCGATAAAAATATTTTATCGAAACAATTTTTAAGAAAATTTTTATCGAACAATTTTATAGGAAATTGTTTTATCGAAACAATTTTATAGAAATTGTTGTATCGAACATTTTTTATAGAAATTGTGTTATCGAACAATTTATAAAAATTGTTTTATCGAACTTTCTATAGAAATTGTTGTTATCGATCATAGAAAATTTTGTTATCGACAATTCTAGAAATATTTTAAAGAAATTGTTGTATGGATAATATTATTCTTTGAAAATCGGAAATGACCCAACTATCAAGTTAATGCGAATTTATTTTTCTCCCCCTAACTTCGCGCCTTTTTTCACATGTATTACTAACATTTTTGTACAGGATATGTATATGTATATAGTATTGAACAATTTTTTCCTTAAATATGCCATAAACATTGAGCAATTTTGTTCTTTTTTTAAATATTTATTTTACAGTTACTGCCTGCCTTTAGCTAATTGTATCTGTTTATACAGTGAACATATATGCTAATGTGTGCGAAGAAAAATCATGTATGCAAATTAATGAGCATCTTTATAACAGTCATTAGCATTAAAAGCCAAAAACCACAGTCTTCCCTTTGCCCCCCAAAAAAAAAATTGATAGTAATGAGCGAAAATGTAGATAAAATTGATATATGGTTATGACTTTGAAACCAACGTATTTGTAGCAATAGAACAGTGTTATAATAGTTACTGTTTTAACAAAAAAATAAAAATATTAAAGCATAATTTTAGGCTTTGAAAAATTTAAACTTTATTTGATAAACCACATTTATGTGCTCCTTAATACATGCTATATAAAAACCTTTCTTTCACTTTTTAACATAATTTTTGGTGTCAAAGTTCTTTTAATGTTTTTAAAAAATAAATGGCCAAAAAGTCCTTGACTGTGAAATAATTTAAAATAAAAATTTCTTGCACTTTCTCATAAGAACGTGGTTAACCATTGAAAAAAATTTGACTGTTGAAGTCTAAGTTATTAAGATTGATGGCTCCGTAATCGTGTTATCCACTATTTCAATTAGGAACAGGCTAAAGTAAACGCTTGGGAATAGCTTTTTTAGTGTAAAAAGAGCGAAATATTTGGAGAATTCCAGAAATGATTTGGCAACTATAACTAGACTTTAAAAGGCATGTCCTGAGACCCCAATACAAAACTTTTCATTGAAAAGTCATTAGTTTTGTTAATTTTGTATTTTACAGAAAACCTTCAGAATAATATTGCCTACTTTTAGGAATTTTTAATACGATTTTTTTCAAGTTTTTACTGTTCTTACGAACTATTCATTTCAATTTTAAATTTAATTAAAATTGTGTTAATTTATTGCAATTATTTGCTTCTGTATTATATTACAAAATCTACAAAAGTATTGCCTGCTTTAGGCTGCTTTTGAAGCTCTGATTTGTTTGGTATTTATTACTTTCTAATTCTAACTTAATTAAAATTATTTGTATTTATTTCATATTTTTTGTTTGTTTTATTAGGTGAGCAATTTTAATTGCATACTTTTAGACTAATTAAATATAATTAAAATACAAAACTATCTGGTGAAGTATTTAAAATTTAATTAAAATGAATTTAATTTAATATTTTTACTGATAATCTATGCCAGAATTTTGTTTATCAAATTTAAATTCGTTTCGAATTTAAACAAAAAAGGCAATAAGTATAGAATCTATAACTACTCTTTAATAGAACAGAAATGAAGTCAGTTTTAAAGCCTTTTAGGCAACATATGTATACAAATACCTTCTTTGTTTAACAAATTGTTCATTTAACAGTTCATTTGAGTGTCTAACTTCATTAAAATGATTTTTATTTACGAGCATAATTAATTTATTTCCATTCTTTTTATTACAACAGGTGACAAATTATTATAAAAAAAAATTATTTGCCTACTTTGAGGGAAAATCATATTTATTATCAAAAAACATTTTCTGTTGAAATTTGTTTAGAATTTAATTAAAATGACTTATAACTTATAGCCTACTTTTGTGGTTATTTGAGTTTGTTAAAAAACAGTTATGAAATATTGCCTAATTTTAGGCATCCGAACAAATAATATTTATGCTTTGTACCGTAAATATTAAACAATTCATTTCAAATTTAAACTAAATAAAAATTGAATGTATTTTATTTATTTTATATTTTTCTTCTTGTTAGAATAGCTGAAAAAATATTTGTTGCCTGCTTTCAGGCTATTTGGATTTGCTTTTGCAATTTATTATTTTTCGTTTCTAAAATTTAATGAAAATAATTTTATGATTTAAAGATCCTTTTTTGATTGGGTTTTATATTACGACAAATGGAAATTGTAAAATTATACAAGACGATGTTTCCACTGAGTCTAACGATTAACCCCTTAAAGAAACTACAAGCCGCAGACGGTAGTCTGGGTTATGTCTAGCGTAATAAATCACTGACATTCATGAATGAAGGCAATAGTTGAGCAAATAAACCGAAATTTCCATGAGAAATCACCAACATTCATGGGCGAGGACGAAGGCGAATTAACTTCACTAAGGGAATTACTTCAGCCTGGTTGCCAAGCAAATCAGTACATTTTTAGAGAGAATTCCATCATATAACCAGCAATGTGCAGTTTCCAATGACCTCTGTTTGGAGTAAACAGCAAACAAGTCTAAGTTGAGAAAGTCTCAACCAAATGTCTCAGCCAAATATTTTCGAGTATTCGTTACTGCCAGGCCTTGTCGAAAATTTGCGGGTAGTTATATAACTAGAATTTTTTAATATAAAATAATATTTACAACATTTCATTTCCTTTTCAATAAAAGGAAAATATTTCATAAAAAAATATTGCCTACTTTGAGGTGTTTTCACGTCTTTCATAGAGATAAAGTGCCTTTTTTCCATTTCCGTTCCATGACAGTTTTATTTTTATTTTTCCCCAACCCTCCATAAAATATTTATGTGTATAAAACGTGTTTGTTTATAAAAAAAAAAATCACCCCTTAACTTATGCAACAAGTTTCTGGTTGTTTATACATTTACATGTGATAAGCATTTATGATTAGTATTTCTGGGAAATTTATGTGTTAACACTTTTTAAATGCAAACAACATTCTCTCGGATGCTTTTATCCACTTTTTTTTCAAAAACAAGGTTAAATGAAAAAAAAAGAAAAGTCTACTCTAGGGATGAAAAATAAAATTTTTAACAGTGATTTCTTTTCTAGCTTATATACATAAATATAATGAGGGTTAGTAAGTAAATTAGAATTGGCAACAATTTTGGTAGTTCTAGGAAAAAATTATAAAAAATAGGTAAACAAAAAACCTGAAAGTATTCTCTGACTTAATATTTATCAAGGGATTAAAATCAGAATAGTTTTACAATGCCTTCCTCTGGATTTTTTAAATATAATGAGGGAAACTAAATTAGTATAGGAAAAGAAAAACATAATAATATGTGATATATATTTAAATCCCTTAAAGTAGGTTATGGTTTAATATTTAAAAAGAGATTAAAATATATTTTTTTTATTGTGAATCATTCAAAATATATTTGTATAATGAGGGTTAGGTAATTTGAAGAGGATTTTGTAAAAAAACAAAGAAATATGTGATAAAAAAATTTAAAACCCGTAAAGTATGCTTTATCTCAATATACGAGAAAAGGATTGGAGAGAGCAAAAATAGAGTTGCTCCAAATAACTACATCAAAACTGTGCTTACTCAACTACTTAGGTTTATTAGCAACCTATAAGCAATCTTTTAATTTAAAATCCTTATCCAGAATTCTTTGCATTGCGCTTCTTCTACTGATCCTGATACTAAAACAAGATATTGTTCTGTCTGACTTCCCATTTAGTATTGGGATCTTTTAAAGGTTTTCTATAATTTTAACGCATGATTTTGAATAACGGTAGTAGTTTTTGTCAGATTAAATTTCTTTCGACAGGACTTGGTCTAATGCTGCACCTTACCCTTCAATTATATCTTAGCCTTTACTCTGACATATAAGGCTCGCAATAATTTTTTTATACTGTTAGAAGAAGATTCAAAATATCGGAGGATCCTTTGTCGTTTGGTATTATCCGTCCGGGAATGTAGTACTTAGCATATTCTCTGGCTTACATGCTAGACATCCTTTATCATCATCCATCTGCTGGAAAAGACATCTGTACCAATACATACTATATTCTGAACATATTTCCGTAATTTCTGCTAAAAACCTGGTTCTGAATTTTATCAAATTCTCCGCAAATTGTATTTCTTCATTAGAAATAAATTCATTTTCTTAAAAATATTTCCACAAATTGTATTTCTGCATAGAAAATAGTTTAATATTTTAATCAAATTTCCGTAATTTGTATTTCTGCTTAAAAATTGGTTCTATATTTGATCAAATTCTCCGCAAATTGTATTTCTTCATTAGAAATAAATTTATTTTCTTAAAAATATTTCCACAAATTGTATTTCTGCATAGAAAATAGTTTAATATTTTAATAAAATTTCCGTAATTTGTATTTCTGCTTAAAAATTGGTTCTATATTTGATCAAATTCTCCGCAAATTGTATTTCTTCATTAGAAATAAATTTATCTTTTTAAAAATATTTCCACAAATTGTATTTCTGCATAGAAAATAGTTTAATATTTTAATCAAATTTCCGTAATTTGTATTTCTGCTTAAAAATTGGTTCTATATTTTATCAAATTCTCCGTAAATTATATTTCTGCATAAAAATTTCAGAATTTGTAATGCTGTTAAGAAACTCTTGTCTGTCATTATTTAATAATAAAACATTATTTAAACGTAAGGTGTTATAAAACTTAAAACTCTTATACTACTTCTTATATTATTTATTTCAAATTCTTTTTGCAAAATTTCATTTAAATTAAGAAATAAAGTTTCTGTCTAATATAATATGCTTTAAAAATTTTCATTTGCATTTCTTTCATCATAAGATAAAAATCGTTCAGCTTCTCCCCTATAATATAATACACTTTTATTAAGAACACTTTATAATTAAAATAAATCTTCTTTTTTTTTATTACTACATCTGATAAAAGAACAGAATATTTGTTTAATGGTCTTGTTTGTTTATCAGTTTTAATTAAATCAAATATTTTTATTTTTAGTTTCCTTTTGGTCTTTTGATTTACATTTCCTTCCTCTCTGGCTTAGAAAAGATGTTTAAAAAAGAAAGGAAAAACTTTTAAGCTTCTTAGTGTTTTTAGTTGTATTTATAGCAACTACGACAGCTTTAAGTCGATGTATTTACGAATATTTGCTTTATTTTTTGATTTGTATTGACGAAATGAAATGAAATCTATGGGATTTCTTTAATAGAATGTGAACATAATGCAAAGACTTGCATGAAACTCTTATACGGTATAAGATAACAGTTTTTGAAAGTATAAGAGAATGCTTGAATAAACAAAAGATGCGAAAGTTAAAACTACTTATTTTTGAAAGTGTTAAGATGTGACTATGACAGATAAATTGACCCATAGTGCAAGGAATTGTCACGATTGTAAAGAAATATCAAGAGGCCTTAAGCTTTAGAAATGCCTGCCGTTTCTGTTAGAAAAATTGTGCTAAATAATCTGAATTTTTCAATTTCAAAGCGTTCTTAGGAATCGGGCATAATTTACGGCACATTTAGCATTTAGGTTTGTACCCATAAAGCCCACTTAAAGAAGCATAACGCCGTAGATATAGGTTCACATTACTGATATTACAAAACAAAAATTTTCTTTACCGTGGAAGTTCATTTCATACTCTGTGGACACGCCCACTAGAAGAATTTTGGTTGTTGGAAATATATTTCGCCAGATGTGTTGTGTGTAGACCAAAAAAGTCTGTAATCGTACTACCATAACGCTGAAAATTGACGGTAATTGTTCATCTGCTCATCCTGCCTGTGCTTCTTTATGGCGCAGAAGCATGGACCCTATTAAGAACTGATGCAGATGCCTTGAGTGTATTCGGGGGAAAAGTCCTACGTAAGATCTTCGGTCTAGTGCGAGTTGGTGATGATTTTTGCATCCGATTCAACACTGAGCTGTATGAGCTCCACAACGACATGGACGTTGTACAGCGTATTAATATCCAGCGACTGCGCTGGCTCGGTCATGTCGTTCGAATGGAAGAGGATGCTCCGCCGAGACGAGTATTTTTTGCGGAGATCTGCGGAAGTCGGCGAAGAGGACGACCTTGTATCCGTTGGAAGAACCAAATCGAGGAAACCCTGTCATTGATTGGTGTAACCAATTGGCGTAGGCGCGCAAGAAGCAGAGGCGCCTGGAAGGATGTGTTGCGGCAGGCCGAAATTCGTTAATCGAGTTGTTATGGCCAATTAAGTAAGTAAGTAAGTTCTTTTAAGGCAAGAGCTCTTTCAAATGAAATCTGGTATTCAAAGGGAATACCCAGTCCTTCAACATGCCTTCCAATATAGTGGCTTTGCGAGAACCTCAACACTTCGAGGAGTGGGCATTAGAGATTCATATTACTGTACTAAGCAGAGCCCTGCAACATTGAACATGCACTCTTGTCCCCAACTTCGATGAACCATACTATTTAACGGAAGCCGTCGAAATGTGCTAGTCGCAGTCTAGTAGGTAGTGTGAACCCGTACTATGCGAAGGCTCGAACGTTCAAACCTTAGCTCTCAAATGAAACGAAATATGAAAAAATATTTCTTTCGGCGAGTATTCTGCAAAACTCTGAAGTTGTCGTTCGACAGTTGTTGCGAGTCGGCATTAAAATGTAGGTACTGGCTCTTATAAATAAAATTAACACACACAACGTGGGTAGTGTGAGAAGCTAGATTGTAAACCAGACTAAAGGGTTGTAATATAAATTTAAGTAAATGAGTAAGTGGATTATAAATCTCAAGTTTAATTAATTATGTGTGTAATTAAATCCCCTTAATTAGCTTTAAAAAATGTGAAACAAAGCAATATAAGACGTGTTCGTATAAGAGTTTTTAGGTGATAAATTAAAAAAAAAAAATTAAGAAATTTTTCATTCATCCATGCGTACATATGTATGTACATACATCGTATCATTATTATGCTCCTTTTACGTCTGTATGCCTTAAGAGACATACAAATTGGGCTTAACGTGCCCTTTTAAGATTGTTTAATTACTTGTTCGTATATTTTTAACGGTAATTAAGGATACAAAAAAATCATTTTGTGTATACGATTTTATCTTAGTAACAGTGACGATACACCGGTTACTGTGTATGTACATGGCAAAGTGTCATCTTCAGTTGGGTAATGACAAGAAAACCTGTGATTTTTCTTGAGCCTTGTAAACGTTATCATCACCATCTACATGATGATAAGTATAGTCTATTTAAGCCCCTTGGGTGTGAAAGGAAAAAGCATAAGGCCATAACATTTCTTAAAGCCTATATACTATGTGTTCTTTAAATCAATTACTAAACAAATTTGGAAAGAGTATTGAATTGGTCTAAGGGTAATGGAGGAAGTTGGTTGTAAAAGAGATTAAAGAGTATGCCTAAATGTATACTTTAAATCACTTTGATTTTTTATATTTTATTAAACTTGTTGCTTGATTTAAGGCTTAGAATCTAAAACAAAAGATTGCCGTCCATATTATGCGGGTTTAAATCGAAATTTCCAGTTTGTATTTTATAATTCCACACACGTATTGTAATATTTAATTTAGTTGTTCATTTTTAAGTCATATTGAAAAGAATAAAAATCAAAAATTCATAGGACATAGTTACCAACATAGAAACCATAAATCTTTTCGAATTTTAAATAACAATGCATGGCGCTTAATAATGGGGTTTAAAACTTTGATTGCTTTAACATAACCCAGTGAAATTTTTGCTTAAAACTGTTGCAAAAGGTTTTTTTTATGGTGAAAATAATGTCATTTCCAGCATAGTTTGATAATAACACAAATAGTTACTTGATTCTTAATTAATCATGACAATCCTTTAGACAGGTTTATAACCCAGCTTCTCACACCATCTCTGATATGAATGTTAGTTTAATCCGTTAATGACGAAATACATAAAGACCACTAAAAGTCCAACAATGGATTTTTGATAAACTTATCGTTACAAAATTATATACTCTCATAGGTTTTGCCAGAACTCTGCTTTTAAGCTAACACACTACCTATCTACTAGGCACTTTCTGAATTAATAATAACTCTTATACTTCTTATACTGCATTCAGAAATATGAAAAAGAGTTTATATTGTCTGAGACAAATTAATACTAAAATAAATATCCAAAAAACTCTTATACGCTTTAAAACTCTTATACTTTAAAGTATTTTTGTCGTGCTAGTCCTACTATAACGTCCTACGCGCTAGTCCTAAGATAACCTCTCGTCTCTTATACTACTATCAGTGCGCACTGCAGCCAAAGAAAAAACCAAGTTCGGCAGCATCTGGCAATTCTTTTGTCTCACAAAAAGTGAAGAGCTGAAGAACATTTCCTCAGGCGTTATAGCTCAGTCTATGGAAACTTGACGAATTATTTCCAAGACGGAATAATATCATCTAATGTCATCTACGAGGAAATATTTATACTACCCTTACAATTTCAATATAAGTCTTACAGATTTTTAGCATTTCCTAATATACATTGATCGTGTTTTCATCTTGAAATTGAATAGGTACTTTCATAGTTCTGATTAGATGTCTTATATTTAAAAAAAAACTCTAATACTAGTAACAGTTTTTATGTTTTTCAGCATATTTTAAATTCTTTGTTTTGGTTTACTTTATTTATCCACTATTTTGATATGTTTTACATTCCTTATATACTTAGAAACTCTTATACTCTTACAGTAATTTTTAGCCTTTCATACAATTGCTGTTGTTATTCATTATTTTTACGTGTTGATGGACCAAATGTAGCTTTATTAGTCTTATACTCAAAGGCACTCTTATAACTCTTATGGTAATAATAATTTCCAGATTTTCAATATAAGTTTTGTTTTTCTTCATCACTTTTCAATATTGATAACAAAATTATTTTAACTTTAAGCAACTCTTTTACACTACAAAACTCTTATACTAGTTATAGTTTTTTATTTTTTAAACTTTTAAACTTTTTAATGAATTAAATGCATTATGTGAAAAATCAGACATTTTTGTACTGGTATAAGAGTTTTATATTTTTTTAAGGAACTCTTATACACTTCGAAACTTTTATACTAGTTATAGTTTTTTATTTTTTAAGGACTTTTTAACAAATTAAGTGCATTATATGAAAAATCGGACATTTTTGTACTCGTATAAGAGTTTTATATTTTTATGGATTAAAAACTTCACTGGGGTTTATTTTAAGTGACAAAAATTTAGAAAAATAAATAAACCCAGTCGCCGCCCCCTAAAAATACAGTTTTATAGCATACATATAGGATACTAAATCATAAAAAAAACACGTAATAAATGAAATTAATTTACGAAATGACATGTGACATATGACATGACATGACACATACGAGAGTGAAATTTATTTTCAACAGGATTAATAATCCCATACAGAACAAACATAAATTGAAATGATTAGATGATAAGAAAACAATTTTTTTTTTTGGAATATAATAACAAGAGTTTTGTTATAATTTCTATAATAGAATACATATGGGACCTAAAAGTAGGTAGCAGTTTTTAATTTAATGTATATGTAAATATAAGTATTATAATTAGGTTGAAGGTTTGATTTGTAAGTTAATTCGGTAACTTTAAAAATAAAGCATAATTTAAGGGGTTAAAATAAAGATCATGTTTTATTTTAGTTTACAAAAGGTATACTTTTAAATGGTTTGTAATTCTTTATATTTTAATGGATAAATAAGGGCAAGTTTTAATTATAAATATGTATTTACTAAGCACACTTTTAGGCTTATTTAACTCCAATTATTACTTTTTAAATTCTTTCATATTAAAAAGTTTTAATTAAAAACTTCTTCCAAATACAACAATTAAATTATCAAAATAATTGAATCTTAAGACTTTTTGTTATTCATTCAAATAGTTTATATCATAGCCTACTTTAAGGATTTTTGAAAATTTTTCCATTCTTGGAATTAACAAAAGAAAAGAACTGTTGAGTTTACATTGCCAACTTAAAGTTTCTTTTGTTTACATAAAAATGTAAACACTGCCTAAAAAACTGAAAACAATTCCTTTTTACCTAAGAGTATGCCCTAAAACATTTCAATTGGAAAATTTTTGTTTAATTTTCAATTAACTTTTAGCTTTGTGCATGTGTGCAAATACTCTTAATTCATATTAAAAAACATATTTTTCAAAGGTGTTACATTTTAAAGTATACTTAAAGGAGCCATGCAATGTTTTGAAATTGTTATTTAAACATTTTTTTCGAACAGTAAGTCTTAAAATTATAATTTTATTGCACACTTTCAGATGTAAGAAGCCTTAAAAAGTTTTTTTTTAGCATAGAAAGACAAATGGAAGCGTTGGAGAATAATTTTCTATTTGTTTTATTAGACAAGACAAGAAAGAATAGAAAATTTCTTTCGTTGACTTCCCTTTACAAAAAAACTTTAAGAATTAAACAAAATTGCCATAAAAATTTTCTCAAAATATCTAAGTCGATATGGTTACCAAACAGTAGCTCACGCCACTTACGAAAAATATTAAACTACACAATATGAGCGATTTGCGAAACAAGGTTATATTTCTGACTAAGGGATTGTAACTACCAATTAAGTAAGCAAAAGAATGAAGGTTTAATTTTGTGGCATACTTTAGGGAGTCAGTAAAATTTTTCAAAACACTTTTTTCAATTAATTTTTTCTTAGAGAACAGAGAAACACAATAAAGGCTATAAAATAATTAAAAAAAATACTAAAACCGTTGAACAGTTTGGCCACCAATTAATTTTATAAGAAAATTTTTGGTGTGTTTTATTATTAATCGTATGAAGTTTATTTTGAAGTATAATTTGAGGAGCCAATTAAATTTTTTAAAAATTCTGTATTAATATTTGAAAAATTTTAAAATTTAAATGGCTAAAAGCAATGAGTTTAGTTTCTAGCATACTTTAAGGACTTAGTTGATTTAATAGAAAAATTTTGCTCCCCTAAAATTATGCTTTAAAAGCCCACTTTTATCTATACTATTTCTTTCTACGAAACTTCTACATTTACTCATTAGTTTTGATAGACATTTCAAAAGAAAAACTTTTAAAAATGTAAACTTCAATAAACCAGGAAAATAAGCGTGATTAGCCGAAGGTATTACTCACCCAACTGATGAAAATGTTTTGCTTTGAAAAGACAATTTATTTGTACAAATGAAAAAATAGAAACGCGGCGTAAAATAAACTAAAAACAGAAACAAAAACTAAAACTTTTCTCGTAAAATAAAGTTGACAAAAACTGGTGTTTACCGATAAAACGAAAGTGTCTGTCAGTCATCCTTCGCTTAAAAAGTGGAAGGGGTGGTAGAAAGATAAATTTCTGTTTAACTACTGGGTATAGGCATGACATGGCATTAGAGTTGTTAAATGAAATCCTAAGAGGATTATAAATTGGAATATTTTGGAAAATTTTTCTTAAATTTGAGGCAGCTTTAATAATTTTAGGATATTTTTTTTTAAAGGGTGGGTATATCAATTTTAAAAGTGACCACATTAGAATCACCACTCTTATGGAGCATATTCAATTCATTTCATGCGTTCTTGGGTAGTTGTCTAATGGAAAATCTTTCACTAAATGGAAGACACTTCAGATGACAGTCCAGAGATTTTAAGCACAATAGCATCGGAATTAGTAATTGAGATTAATTCCTTAATGTTTAGGTTTTAAAACATAACTGAATAAATTCTAAATCCTCAAAATCATGCCCGTTTGTGATAATAACAAATAAATTTTCTTTTTGTTAACTTCATTTTTATGTATGGCTAACGCCTTAAACTATACTATGATTTTTTTTCAATTTTCTCTTTTACATTCATACATATCACTTTAAAACATCTGTTCCAACAATACTCTAAGCCGGTGGCAATAACGTAATAAGCAAAGATTTAAAATAAATTTATTATCCATCTTCAGTTTGTTCTTCTTTTTATCTACAAATAAGAAAAATTATAGCATACTTTAAGGCCTTTAGGTATACACCAAGACATAAATGAAACCTTAATGCTAGTTTTTTAACCCCAACTGTATATTAGAACTACAAAAGAAAAATTACTGCAGTTTTCACACAAATATTACTTGCAAATAGAAAATTATTGCATATACTCAGGCTGTTGACTTAAACTAAAGTACTGACTTCACTTATAATAACTTGGCAATGGATATTGAAAATAAATTATAAAAGAAAACGAGAAGGAATTACATTAAAATTTATTTGCAAGGGATAGAGATTTATGAATATGTAAAGAAAATGTTGCATACTTTTGGGTGCTTAGGAATTTAAGAAAAATATAATAAATTAACCTATATAGAGAACTTGGTCATTACCCTTACCGTCTATCTAAGGCAGTATTTTTTAGTAAAGGATACACTAACACCCTTTCCTCTAAAAGTTTTTACCAGTAGATTTCGTCTTTGGCTTCTTTTGCCAGTTTATTCGCAGGTCTTTTGACCCAGACCCAGCGCCATAGAACTCAACACATATCTTACAATCCCTTGACAGACTCCTTCTATAGACTGTAACCATTCTTGCCTTCAAAGCATCTTAACTGTCTACGTGGATAACTACTGTATTCCAGACACAATTTTTAATGTAGTTTCGCTGTCTTGGAGATCGGAATACTCAGTATTCTTTAAGCAGCCTCTAGTCCAGAGGTTCCAGTGCCAATATTCATTTTCAAGTCATGCATAAAGATCAATTGATCGAATGACAAGCAGTTACGTCAGTTTTACATTGATTCTCATTATAAATACAACTAAGCTTGTATTCACAGCATATTTTTAAGCTTAATATAACGTGTTGCATAGTTTCAGGTAAGGTGAATTAATTAAAAACATATATTCCTTACTCATACATTTTTTTGATTTCAATTTAAAGTTTTAATTGAAATTATTAAAAAAATTTTTCGAATAAAGTTTTTAATTAACAAAATTATTGCCTATTTCAAGGTAAAATACATAGCTTATAGGCTCTTTTGAAAGCAGGAGTAAGTTTTCGTGCACATTAATTAAAGAGTTGGTTTTTATTATTATGAAAAATAATTTTAATATATTTATAGCATACTTTCAAGTTTAAGGTAAATTGTGGCATACTTTTGGGGTGTAAAGATTTAAATAAATTTAAATTTGTTTTGGTTTCAATTGAAATATTTAATGAAAAATACTAACTGGCAGTTTAAAAAATTATTTGACTGCTTTTATGAGTCTAAGACTTCTTGTTCGGACTAGTAGTGAGTAATTATTTTTTTAATTAATTTAATTAATTAAATAGTAGAACCGAAATTTTCTATTCTATCTGGAATTTGTTTAAAATTGTTAAGAAATTCAAATTAAATTGTTCGTGGCATACTTTAACGGGTTATTTCTAAATTTTGTAGCATATTTTGAATGTTTTTTAGTTTTTGCTTTAATCGCTGCTTAAATCTCATATCTAGGTCAACATAGCATACTTTTAGACGAACAATTCAGCATAAAATACTACTAGTTTTTGTGGAAACCAGTTTTTGTGGTTTCTCGCTAATCACAAAAGCTTTGCTTTACTCACATGCATATGCCATATGGCATGGCGAATAATTTATGCAGCTTCACTAATTGCAGCAGAAAGCCGTACACAACCATTGGACAGATTTCATTGCACCCAGAATTTGCACTTTAATCACCATACCGTAGACCATTAACAAGATTTCAAACTGAAGCCTCACAACTGTATGCCAGCAATAGGTTGGTTTGCTTTGGTGTACATGTCCATCCCCCTTAAAGTAGGCAAATAAAAATGTTTTTAAAGCAATTATGAAATGAGAAGAACTTTTAATCAAGCATCCGTTTTAAGCAAATACTACAGGAATAATGGCGTATTTAAGGTATGCCTCAGTAAAAGGGGATATGTCATCACATTTATGTGTTGATACTGGCAAAGACAATATGATGATGCCTGACTGAGGTATGGAATTGATTGAGTGAGTAAATGTAATGCAAGGTAAGGTTTACAAACGTGCACACAAATAGTTCGTTTGATTCAATTTGGAATTGTATTGCAGGCAAAAGTTTTGTGGGATGTTTTTTTTTCTATTTTTGAGATCTGTTTGGCTTTTGTTATGACATTTATAAAGAGAATTTTTGTTGAAATAAAATCTGTCATCAGACAGTAAAAGGAATAAGAAACGAATATTGAAGATGTAAACTTTAGCTAAAAATGTAGCATACTTTTGAGGATTAAATGTTAATTTTTTTGCATACTTTCAGGAGTTTTAATATTCAATTTTTTAAATTTTTTTAAAGAAATGATAAATTTATGAATATTTTGCTAATGATTTTGTGACGTTTTTAAAGGTTTCACTGTTTTCCTGTTCTTTAAGGTTTAGAGCTTAGCTGTGCAGTTAATGGAAATTGTTTATTTCTATTTTTTGAAATTCTTTTTTTTTTTTTTGTGTCTTTAACAATTGGATTCTTTTGTGGCCATAAATAGAAATTCTAAATAACTTAAATGAATGCAAAAAATCGATAAATTTTAGTTTTAAACATACTTTAAGGGGTTTCAGTATAGACACAGAGAATGTTTTGTTTATTTTTAAAGCATACATTTAGGTTTTCATAGTGAAAGGATAATTTTTATAAGGATGGAAGGAAAATCAATGAGCGGCAATCATTAGAACAGAATAGTTTATAAGGTAAATAAAAACTGAGGGTAAAGAAAGGCGTGGCCGGGGACAAAATTTTTAAAAATATTTTTGTTATAAATAATAAAGAATTTATTTTAAATTTTATTAAATAATTTCTTTTTTTTTTGAGCAAGTAATCAAAAATTCTTAATTTTATTCAACCCTAAAAGTATGCTTTATATTTTAAATATTAAAATAAGGGGGAATACTAAGGGAATAATAAAAATATCCGTTAACTTTAGCTTTTTAAAAGTTAATAAACATTTTTGGTAAATAACTATGCTCTGCCACTCACTCTCTCTCTCTCTCTCTCTTGCAAAGTTTTCCATACTCAAAGGAATGCAATATCCTGCTTATATTATAAGAAAACAATCAATGAATTGCTGTTTCCTTTTGAAAGGGGAACATACAAGCATTGTCTTACTTTCAGCAAAATATAGCTGTGTTCTGAACTGTCACCATTAGCCAGAAACAACAATAACAACAACAACAATAAATAAAACTACAGTTACGTTTAACGTCAACATCAAGTTGACGATAAATAACCTGCTGCTTGAAATATCCTTGAGAGAGTTTTAAACAAATTTTTGACACATTGACGACAGTCAACTTGTATGCACACATATAATACAACAAAAACACACAACATAACACAACTCTAAAGAGAACAACATAGCAAAAGGAAACCATTTTGAAGGATTTACAACACTTGGCTTTGCCATCATATACTTACCCTAACAACTAGCAGGGACTTGGCCTGGTTATTCCGCAGATATTTGCGCAACTTACTCTTCTTGCTCCTTAGCTTATGCTATACAAAATAATCGCATTTGTTTGTGCACACACGTATTTATTAGTACGTAAATGCTTCGCATTTTAACGTCATGCATGCATGTTTGTTAAGCTCTAAAGTTACTTTCTTTACCAGCTGGTAGATAATGGTTTTGCCCTATAGTGGATGTGTTCGAAGCTATGTTTGGTTAGGTTAAACTGGTAGCCGCCTGAAAAATCATTAGTTACTAGGGTCCTATTAGATTCTCCTGTAATTATGATGACAAAACTTTTGACTGGTATTTTTCTATCATCCTGATAGTCTTAGGAAGGTGTGGATTTGATTTTAACCACCATAGGCTAGACGTGTTTTGTAAAAAAATTCCTGGGTGCCAACAAATATAAATGAAAAGTTGGTCTTTGGAAGTCACTTCTGCCGAGAGCTCGCAGCATGTTTCTTAGAAGAAATCTTATGAGGTATCTAAGGAGGATTCTGGTTAGGTTTAACGAATATTTCAGTGCATATTTATTCGTGCTCTTTAGGCCATTGGATCGTAATACGTTTTGCCATCCGACTGTCCCTTTCTAGAGCTCTCAATGCTTTGATATTAAATTTCCAGTGTCTAGTTTTATTTTATTTTACAGCCATTAACTGTCGCTATTAAATGCCCAATTCTTCCCTTACAAAAATGTTTTTATTTCCCTTACCAAGTGTGCAAACAATTCATAATTTTTCTTCGTCTCGGTCTTAGTTTCTTTTTTTTTGGCTTTCAAAAAGTCACCAAACTTTCAGCATTAATTTCAACGTGATAAAGAAAAGCTGGCAGACGAACACTTATTCTAGTATTTTTGAAAACAACAACAACAACAACAACAAAAAGTACCAGCTGAGAATGAAGAAAAGAAAAACAGTGACCCAACACGTTAAGAGAGAATTTGAGAAAAAATGTCTAAGAATTGTTTACACAAGGTTTCACTGTTGGCTTATAGACGGATTATTAACGGAGCAAAAAACTGCATGTATGAGTTGGTATTTGAAATCATTGTAGCAGAAGATTTGTTAAAGTTTTATGAGTAACTTTGTTAACCAGCTTGTAGAACAAGAAAAGTAAAGAGAAAGCGTAAAAGGGATAAGGTTTCAGTTGATTTCAACATATTACAAACACACTTTTTAAACGTTGTTATTGCTAAAGTAAAAACTTTAGAAAACGATGCTTAAATAATTTTTTTGGTGCCTAAAATTAGGCAACATTTTTTCTATTTTTTTTTGCATGCCACCCTAAAGTTTGTTTCATGGAGTTTGTTGTTTTAGAGGTTTTTATTATTTTTTATTATCATTGGCTAAAAGTAGGCAATCTTTTTAATGTAAAACTAACACTTAGGGGAAGGCCCCTTTGTCATGCAGTGCATTGCATTGGAATATGAAAAATAGTTTGTAGGAACAGTTTTTATTTAGGTTTGAATCTGTTTATGTTATAACAGCTACTATACACAGTGAAATGTATAATTTGGGTTATCCACGTTAGAATAGAATTGGAAAAAAAGTTAAAACTCAAAAATAATTTACAAAAATTATTGCCTACTTTTAGACAGTCCACTGTATTTTATATGTAATGCCGTTTAAATACTAGAAAGTGTTGAAAGTATTTCTCTACTACTCAGTGGTATTTTTTTTCCAAGATCACATTCATTCGATAGCAATTTAAAGTTTCATGCAGATTCATATACTTTTGTGCACATGGTTGCATTTATGCCAACAGTTGTAGTCGAAATTCTTTGATTTTATTTTTCGTGTGTTTTTTTTTTTGTTCTTCTTTTTCTTGCTTTTTCTATGTAAATGTTGTCGAAAGTTTATTGAGAAGAAATTGAATGTAGAGGAGGGTGTAGTTTTGTGTGTTTTTTTTTAATTCTTTTGATATGGCATGCGAATATTAAATAGTTTTTTCAAGTTTCCTTTTTTTCAACATTTTGTTCTGGAACAATAAACTGGTGAAAGTCAAGAATGCAGATTTAAATGTAAGAATTGGTGGCAAAAATATATAAAAAAATTAAAAGGAAATTGAAAAAAATAATTTATTTAAAAGCAGAAATTAAAAATTGAAATGAAAAGCATTCTTTAAGGCGCTTTCACAATAATTTTGTAATTTGTTTGTCTGTTTTAAAACTGTTTAAACCTTTAATCCTAAGAAATGTAATTTTTTTAAGTACAGTATGTAACAAATTATCTGCCTATTTCCAGGCTGGGAAAATTATTGTATTTAATAAATAAGATTTTAGAACTTTTAAATTTCTTTATTTACTCTTTTAAAATAAAAGTTTTGGAAAATGTTTTAATTTTTGCCTACCTTTAGATTGTTAAAAACTAATTAATTTTTTTTATTGTCTACTTTCAGGCTATTAAAAATCCAGTATTTGGTAAGTTTGAACTAGAATTTCTTTAAACTTCAATATATGTATTCTTATATTAAAAAAAAAACATATTTTTAAAAATGTATTCAACAATATTTGCCTATTTTTAGGCTTTAATTTATAACAAAATTCTGTTGCTTACCGTTAGGCTAAATAAGCTTAGTTATATGCTATTTAGTGAACTAGAAATATATTTTGATATTTGTTAAAGTCAAAAATATTAGGAAATGTTTGCCAATACTTAGGTTTTACAAAATAATTTTGTTAACAGTAACTACGCAGTTTTAGGCTTCTAAGATGTGACATTTAGATTATGAAATTTAGAATTTATTTTCATTTTTATGTAGCATATTTTAGCCAAAACTATTAAAAATTTTTTTTTTTTGCATAATTTTAGGGTATTGAAAAATAAATTTTACAATTTTTCTTACTACTCCTAAGCTGTTGAACATATTTCATTTATCAAATAAAAACTAGATTTCTTCTTTACAAAGAACAAAAATATTTTTTCTTAAGAAGTGTCTGCCTTTGGTTGTATGTATATTACACCCATGACACACATAATTAAAATGGAAGTTAATGAAATTATCATTACATTTTTTAAACAATAAAATTTATGAACGTCATCATAAACTTTTGAACATTAAGTTAAAGTTATGAAATATTAAAAACTATGGCATACTTTAAGGAGTGTATAGTAAAAATAAAAACCCGCCATAAAATAGTTAATTGCCTTATTTTATAACAACTTTAAAGTAATGAAAAATTAAAAGCATAATAAAAAATAAAAAAGAAATGGCAACTGTTAAGGAGTTTTTAAAAAGAAAATAAAGCATACTTTTGTGAGGGAAATAATAGAATAATTTTATACCATATTAAATAACTGTTTCAGTGTTCATTTAGTTGTTTGCAAAGTAACAAAATAATTTTGTACTTAAAAGTAAAATAGTTTTATATTTTATTGTTAGAATTTTATTTTGAAATTGTTGCATACTTTTAGGTAGTAATAAAAAAGAAAACTTAAGGTACATTAACAGGTATTTAATCAAGAATAAAATTGAAATTGTAACTTCAAACCTAAGAATTTTAAATTGAAATTATATTTGTGTTAAAAAAATTAATAATTTATAGCATAATTTAAGGAAATGTATAACGTAGTATAAGCTTACAAGTTCTGAGGTGTATAATCGATACAACAAATCTTATCAGTCAAGCTCTCATTTTAATTAAATTCTTTGCTTCAATTTCTTTAACGGTTGCCATTATAGAAACTCATAATGAATAATTTTCTAACCAGACAAGTATGATTAACTTCCTTCATGTTATACCTTTACCACCATATGTAAAGTTTTGTCTCACTTCTACCACAATTTTCTTCGTATATTATTGATGTACAAAGGCATAATCTCCATAATCAGTAGAAAAGCTTTGTTGAGATATAAATTCATGGTGTGCTGTTTCCCCATTTGCCGCACACTTGTGGGCTTTCAAAAATCTGCTTTGTCTGAATTATTCCCCAGTGCCTCAAGCTACATTTTTGTAGCATACATTTAGGTAACAAATAAACATTTCTGTTCCTATTACATTGTCCTGAATTTAAAGACAGTGTCTTTAATTTATTTGAAAATAAAATTTATACATTTCATTAAAGTATGCTTAAGGCAAAGAAACAGAAAATTTCGATATATTATTAAGGCATACTTTAAGGTTAAGAAAAGAAAAATAGGAAAATAAATACAAAGAATTTATTTATGTTTTCTTTATTTATTTTATTCGATAACAAAAACCATTTTCTGAGTTTTTAATTGAATTTATGACATTTATTTAGTTTTTTAAAAAATGGAAAAAAACAATGCTTTCAAATGAAATATATGGTTGTGCTTAGAATATTTATTTAAATTGCATTCTATTGTTAATAAAAAAAAATACAAATATTTTGTTGTTTCTTTAGGGAATTTATGTCTTTCTAATAAAAGAAAGACAAATTTTTATTATAAAATAAAATATTTTTATAGGGTCAAGAGATTTATCAAAAAGGACAAAACGAATGAAAAGGATTTTAAGAAAAAAAATGCTAAAAATCTGTTTAAGAAAGAAAAAATTATTAAATCGTAGCCAATATTTAAAGGATATCTTCTTTAAAACTCACTCCGGTGATCTGAGCAATCACAATGGGATCAATCATTGGCTAAGGTCTTCTAAATTGTTAGATTTTCGTTCATAATTAATCTCGTTTTTAAATTGTTTTAAAATCGTTAATTAAAAAAAAATATTTCCTAAATTGAGCATACCTTTAGGATGTTTAACAAAAATTTTTTTTAATTAGAAAAATTTAATAGAATTTAAATTCTTGCATTACTTTATGCCTTTAAATGCTTATACTTCAAGAACATCAACTTCCTTATTGTAATGCTTTAATGGTTCCCCAAATATTTATACAAATAATTGCTTTGCCTTTAACCAAAAAGTCAAACTCCCCTATTACAGGCGCTTTGTAAGTGTAAATTTTACAATTAAATATTAGGCAACCAAACACTTAACCTATAAACACCCTATTAAATTACAAAAAACAACAAGAAATTGCAAGAAAAAGAGACCCCAAAATGCCATTTTACCCTGTAAAAATAAAATAAACATTTTAAAATATTGTGTATAAATAATTGAATGGTTTCTTGTTCTCTAGATGATGGTATGCAGTAAAATGTCAAGTGTTTTGTACAAAAGATATTACAAATGGAAAGTATTTTTCAAATTGTTTTTTATATAAGGCCCCCTAAAGTGTGTTTTAAAATTTTTTATTCTATGGAATTTATTAATGAAAGGAAATTTCACTGTGATTGTTTTTTATATTTATAAAGTAGTAACAAATTCATAGGATAATAGAATAAATTCAATAGATAATAGGATAAACAATTTAATTTTTTATTTAAAGAAAGTGCCTTAAAGAAGGCTTTAAAATTTTACAATGGATGATAAATCTTTTACAGATTTAAAGTTACTTACTCTTCAATATGAGCTTGTTCTTTCTAGGCTTTTAAAACAGAAATTCATTCATTCGAGGTTTAGGTTTACATAAGATTTAAATAAAGATTAAAGCCTACCTAAAGGGGTAAATATTATAAAATATATAAAACAATTGAAATATGTTGTTCAATATCAGCAATTATTTAAAACATCGATTCTCATGCTTTAATGGCTTTAAGACTTCGAAACCTCTCTTTTTTACAGTATACTTTTAGGGTGTTTTTAATACTGCAAGAATGATATCCGTTTTCTTATTTGTTTCCCTAAAATTTGAATATTCTCATTACTTTTAAAAAAAATTTCCTATTGAAATGATCACAGCATTTGTCAACAAAAGACCCTTTTCAATTACCGCCATTTTGTATATACAATAGAACCCTTTTTTTTTTTGCCTTCAAAGCTATTGGATAATAGCATAGAGGCATTATAAATGTAAATGAATATTTTAAAGACCACCATTTATTTAGAAATTACAAAAATAACTCTTCTTTTATAATTTATTGCCTATTTTTAGGAAGCCAATCGTTTTGTTTTAAAGGCTTTAATGACAAGAATTGTAAATGAGGTAGAAAATTTAAAGGCAAATGGATTTATTTAAAAGAAAGGAAGATAAATGCATTGACATAGCAAGCAAAATAATTTTATTTAATTTTTTTTAAGCAAATACGCCTAAAAGTAGGCTTCAGTTTTTTAAATTTTGTGTGAATTTGAATTTTGATTTTAATAGGATAACAAGTTATTCTGTTTTAGCTAAACTTTACAGAATTTTTAGCAATAATAAGCCTAAAAGTAGGCAATATTTTTTAACTTATTTTTTAAAGACATAGAATTAAACAAAAAAATTGTTTATTGCCTGTCCTTGAGATATCCTCGTTGACGAATATGTGTATGTGATGAGTTTTTTATTCAAATTGTTTTTCTTTTTTTTCAATAAATGATGATGAATATGAATACTGCCGTTAGTATGTTAGCATAATCGATTTTTATCGTATTTATGGCATATAATTTGGGTCCCTTTTTTTAATGCAGCTCACGATTTGTCAACGCTATTTACAGCTTCCGAAAGATGACAAATGAAAATTATTTTGTATTGCCTGGCACAGTCCAACGTATAAGACTTATAAACATGACTTTCATCCTAAAAATTTTTGAACAAATCTTTGGCTACAACAACAATAAACAAATTAGCCATTGAAATTCAGGCAAGCATAAACAAAAAACTACAGCAATAAGTCAAAAATAGTGTAGCATAAGCGAAGGCTCATGCTAAACCACAAAAGGAAACAAAGATTCACTGTGCCACTGCCACTCTATATGTTCTCTTGGCTTTGTTAAAACATTGTCTTTCACTAATAACACTCTCTTATTTACATACGCATTCTTCTCTTTCCTTACACACATATATACAAATAAAACGACACTTGCACAATAGCCGCAATGTATGCCATGAAAATTATTTAGAAAGCATGAAAGAAGAAAAGAGAACAATGTGTAGATGACAAGCTAGTATTGTGTTGATATGCTATTATTCATACATTTTTCTTTATTTTACATGCCACAAACAATTACAACAACTATGCAAGAACAACATCATGTATAGTAGTTGTGTTATACAGTAATGAATAATTCCAACAATAAATTGTTATTGTTACTCACACACTTGTTACTGTCATTTATTGCTTTTTGCCTGGAAGTAAAACGTTGGCTAAGGCCACTGCAAACATTTAGAATTCATGCCACTAACTGCGAGTATGTGTAATACATACCTTATTACATATACTCACACACTCGCACTCGCACATGTTTTCATACACACATACGTACATATATGTTTATAAGAAAAAAAAAATGCATAAAAAATAACTGTTAAATAGATGTGGCATGAATTATAATCATGCAGCATGTTTAACGAGTTACATGAGTACTCACATATACATTTCAACTCAAACCTAGTTACACACACTCGTTTATTAATAATTTTGAAGTTGTATAACTAACCATACGAGGGTACACTAAAATCCCATTGCGATAGCAACACGTTTTCTATAGAAAATTGTTTCGATAACAAAATATTATGTATTCTTTCGATTCCAAAAACATTTTCTATATAAAAGTATTTCGATAACAAAAATATTTTCTATATAAAAGTATTTCGATAACAAAAATTTTATATAAAAGTATTTCGATAACAAATACTTTTTTCTATATGGAAGTATTTCGATAACAAAACACTTGATAAGATAGATATTTCGATAACAAAAACATTTTCTATATAAAAGTATTTCGATAACAAAAAATTTTTCTATATAAAAGTATTTCGATAACAAAAAAATTTTCTATATAAAAGTATTTCGATAACAGAAACATTTGCTATAGAAAGATATTTCGATAACAAAAACATTTTCTATATAAAAGTATTTCGATAACAAAAACATTTTTTATATAAAAGTATTTCGATAACAAAAAATTTTTCTATATAAAAGTATTTCGATAACAAAAACATTTGCTATAGAAAGAAATTTCGATAACAAAAACATTTTCTATATAAAAGTATTTCGATAATAAAACATTTTTTATATAAAAATATTTCGATAAAAAAAAACGTTTTCTATATAAAATTATTTCGATAACAAAAACATTTTCTATACGAAAGTATTTCGATAACAAAAACATTTTCTATATAAAAGTATTTCGATAACAAACCATTTTTTTGTAGAAAATTATTTCAATAACAACAAATTTTTTATAGAAAAATGTTTCGATAACAAAAATATTTTCTATTCTTTCGATATTAAAAATATTTTGTATATAAAAGTATTTCGATAACAAAAGTTTTTTCTATGTAAGTATTTCGATAACAAAAACATTTTCTATATAAACGTATTTCGATAACAAAAATTTTTCTATATAAACGTATTTCGATAACAAAAACTTTTTCTATATAAAAGTATTTCGATAATAAAAAAAATTTTCTATATGAAAGTATTTCGATAACTCAAACTTTTTCTATATAAAAGTGTTTCGATAACAAAACATTTTGTATTCAAAATTATTTCAATAACAACAGATTTTTTTATAGAAAATTATTTCGATAACAAAATATTTTCTATTCTTACGATAACGAAAACTTTTTCTTTATAAAAATATTTCGATAACAAAAACATTTTCTATATAAAAGTAATTCGATAACAAAAACTTTTTCTATATAAAAGTATTTCGATAACAAAACATTTTTCTATATAAAAGTATTTCGATAACAAAACATTTGCTATAAAAAGAAATTTCGATAACAAAAATATTTTCTATTCTTTCGATAACAAAAATATTTTCTATTCTTACGATAACGAAAACTTTTTCTTTATAAAAATATTTCGATAACAAAAACTTTTTCTATATAAAATTATTTCGATAACAAAACATTTTCTATACGAAAGTATTTCGATAACAAAACATTTTCTATATAAAAGTATTTCGATAACAAAACATTTTTTATAGAAAATTATTTCAATAACAACAAATTTTTTATAGAAAAATGTTTCGATAACAAAAACTTTTTCTATATAAAAGTATTTCGATAATAAAAAAAATTTTCTATATGAAAGTATTTCGATAACTCAAACTTTTTCTATATAAAAGTGTTTCGATAACAAAACATTTTGTATTCAAAATTATTTCAATAACAACAGATTTTTTTATAGAAAATTATTTCGATAACAAAATATTTTCTATTCTTACGATAACGAAAACTTTTTCTTTATAAAAATATTTCGATAACAAAAACATTTTCTATATAAAAGTAATTCGATAACAAAAACTTTTTCTATATAAAAGTATTTCGATTACAAAAATTTTTCTATAGAAAAGTATTTCGATAACAAAAATATTTTCAAAATAAAAGTATTTCGATAACAAAACATTTCCTATATAAAAGTATTTCGATAACAAAAATATTTCCTATATAAAAGTATTTCGATAACAAAACATTTTTTATACAAAATTGTTTCGATAACAAACTATTTTCTATTCTTTCGATAACAAAAATATTTTCTATATAAAAGCATTTCGATAAGAAAACATTTTTAATAGAAAAGTTTTTCGATAACAAAACATTTTTTATAGAAAATTGTTTCGATAACAAAACATTTTTTATAGAAAATTGTTTCGATATCAAAACATTTTTTATAGAAAATTGTTTCGATAACAGAACATTTTTTATAGAAAATTTATAACAAAAATATTTTCGAAAACAAAAATTTTCTTAAATTATTTTTTTTAGAATTTTTAAATCAATTTTTTAGAACTTCTCTGCCTTACCACCTGTCTTAAATTCCCTGTGTTTTACTATTTGCTAACATAGTTATGAAGACATTTTTAGTGTGTAAAGTTCTAAAGTGACATGATTATCGTTGAGATTTTTTTTATTTTAAAATTTAAGTGAATATATGTAGTAGACATATATACAAATATTCCTAGAATTTTTCTGCATACACAGATAGTTACATGCATTAAAACAAGTACTAAAATGTACTGAAAAAAGTGCTATTTTTATGCACGATATTTATTTAAAGTTTTACAGTATTTGCCACACGTAAATGTTAAGCCACCACATGAAACACGTTATTTAATAACACCAGGGATTATAAACAGTCAAAGGTGACACGAAAGGGCTTTTTTTTTTGTAATGAAAAATCCATTTTCTCGAATTTCCACTGTACATGTACTAAAGTGCTGAAGGTCTTTTATTTACAAAAAAATTGTTGTATCATGTACAGAAGAAAAAAATTGTTAACTTGGCTACAAGCACAAAGCCTTTGCATACAGTAATGATGTTGATAATTTTATACGCACTTCATCCCTTCATTTTTTTTTGTTGAATATGAATGCTGATGTTGGATCCATTATCAGTCATACTACTCGTTTGTATTTGTATTCATGAATATATTCTTCATTCATATTCATTCATTTCACTCACACACACATCTACCTCCTCCGTGCTTTTGATATCAGTCAGTCAGTAAGTTTTTTCTACGTTCATGAATACATACAGACTTTCGCAGTAAATAATATACGAGCCATGCTGCCATTATACGCTTTTCATCAGCGTCACAATTGCTTCTTGTACCCCCTCGGCTTCGTTAATACCTTGTAGAACAGGAGAGGAAAACTTATTTTCATGGCATAAATTCACAGAGACGTTGTGTTGAAATTTAGAACGGTGTTGGAAGCCACGGCTGTCTAGTGGGTAGTGTGTTGGCTTATTAGATGAAAGGCCCGGGTTCGTATCCCAGGTCAGACATCAAAACGAAAAATATTTCTTCGGTGACTTCCTCTCAGCAGATTTCTGGCAAAGACTCTGAGAGTAAAAATTGCCATGAAAAGCTTCTCAAAAATCTGTCGTTCGGAGTCGACTGTAAACTGTAGGTCCCGCCACTCATGTATAAAATTAACGCACTCAACATAAGTGGTGTGAGAAGCTATGTCGTAATCCTTACTGAAGGGTTGTAATGACCAATTATGTATGTATGTATGTATGGATTAAATAGAATTTTTTTTTCTTATCTTAAAAGCTTATGCGATAAGCGAAACACTTATGAGTGCAAACTTCAACTCAAAATTGGTCGACATAAGACACACTACACTACACTACACTGCACTACCCTTGTTTGGCTGTGTCGTGGTTGGTTTGTTCCAATCTAATACGGATTCCTAGCCACAGCGATATATCCCAGATATTTGTGTAGTTGTTGCACTTGTTAGAGCAGGCTTGCTCCTACCGCATAGCAATCTTTACATGAATATGAGTATACCTCTTGCCTATATTAGGTTGTCCATTAGGAAAAGGTATTAACAGCTGAGAAAATATATCAAGTCTCACTTGGCCTAATCATAATCAATTTTTAAAGGAGTTGTACGCAAGCCTTATTTATAGTAGGGCTTCCGTCCATGGTAATTACCCCAGTGTCCAACGACAAAATCCTCAGAGAATCATATGATCGTCTATGGCATTATGCTTTTACGTTATATTCGTTGAAGTTGCCGTAGCCTACTAGGTAGTGTGTTGTCTTATTAGACTTAAAGCCAGGGCTCGAGCTCCAGGGCAGACATAAAAACAAATTACAAAAAGTATTTCTTCAGCGATTTCCTCTCAGTAGAATACTGGCTAAAACTCTGCGAGAGTAAATAAAATTTTTACATTCCTATATCCTCCATTTCCTTCCTCCCCTAAGCACAATGTACAATGGGTCAATTTCGATCTCCGGGTACTGTCTTGACCGACAGGTGAACGTCCTCTAACCTAACTTATCATTTATCTTACCAAGAGCTGTCATTTAGGCTCTGGGGCTTTGCTGTGAGAGTGATGTCACAACGTAGCCTTATATGTTCTCAGGCTTTGGTTTAACAAAGCTATCGTTGCTGTACAATTCTAAAGGTTCCGCCAAATAACTTTTTTTTTTTTTGAAAATGCTTTAAAAAACTCTACTTCAGAATATTTTCTGAAATTTCCTTTTTTATTTGAAAGTACAATCCTTCCGGTAAATAATGGAAAATAATTTCATTCCATGGCCATGCAGTAGCCTATACGACCGGTCCAATTTTAAGCACATTATCGCTTGTGTGCAACTGTATTTCACCAATGACTTCACGAATATTGTTCTTAAAAGCGTTAATTGTGTCTGGCTTATCGGCATAATACTTATCTTTGACGTCACCCAACAAATAATAGTCTAACGGTGTCAAATCTCAGCTCCGAGATGGCTAAACGACATCAGCTCTGCGGCTTATAAATCCGATCTTCAAAACAAAACTTCTTCCTCTTTGACTTGCCGTTTCTTGATACTGTACATACATGCATACATAATTGGCCAGCGATCGTTATCGGACCGCCATTGACAGTAAAGGCCACTCCTTGCTTATTTTTGAAGAAAAATTGCCCAATTATGCCTCTGGACCAAAATCCGCACCAAACAGTGACTCGTTTTGGATGCGTCGGCTCTTCAATGTATGCATGCGGGTTTTCTGTGTCCCAAATGCGGCAATTTTGCTTGTTTACATACCCGCCAAGATCAAAATAGGCTTCAGCTGAAAATATGATTTTTTTTTTTGCCAAAATCGGCATCTTCTGTAAGTCGTTCGTGGGCGTACTTAGCGAAGCGAAAACTCGTATACACAACGCGTATTCGTTCAGCGGAAGGACAAAACTAATTATCTGGCAAATCAGACATGAGCTAAGTGTTACAATTCACGAAATAAGCACTTGTTTGAAAAAAAAAATATGTTAGATGGGGCACCCGATACTATTTTACCCAGAAAACTCCTGCCTTAGTAATAATAGCTCTTCATAATAAATATATATTCCACAAAAGTACTTTTTGAGAAGTAGACCGTACAAAAGTACTACATGAACTGTACTTTATAAAAAAAAGTATTTTCTTTGCACCACAACTGTTACATACTTGTTTAGGAGCTATACACAAGGTTTTTAAGGCTCAAGTTATGTTTTGAAAAAAGTACTTTTTGAAGAAAGTACTTTTTGAAAGAGTACCTTTTGAGAACTATTAGTTTTTTTACTCCATAACTGCGATGGCCTTTTATTATATTAAAAAAATCAAAGCTTTTGAAAAAGGCACCTTGAAAAAAATACTTTTTTCAAAAAGTACCTTTTGAAGAGTGTGATTTCTTTACTCCAAAACTGTTAAGCCCTTGTTCTGTAACGTTTTTATTACCGAAAAACAAAAAATACGCATTTTTTTTATGTAAAAAATTGTTCCCACAACTAAAAATTTATTTTTGCTCGTTATGGGTACGCACACACCACCAGTGTAATAAATATTTGACTCTTCTTTACAACACAATGTAAAGCGAAGCATTTTAACATGATTTAACAGGGATGTGTTTTGAGAAAATTCTGAAACTATTTTGGAAACAATTTCTTTCATTTCCTACCCCCCTGCGCCCCCACGTTTTAAAAACAAAAATATTTTCATGCCATAAATTGGTTGGCATTGAAACATGATGTGATGGTGTACGGTAAAGTTTCAGCAGCAGCAGCAGCAATTTATCTCAAGCCAAAAGCAGAAGGAAGGGTATAGGGAGGATCTGTGTACCTCTTCTTCAATAAATTCTCTTTAATTAATTAAAACCATTGGTCACACGAAATACAACATTTTCTTTATGTAGGAAAATGAGAAAACGAAATAAAACTTTTTAATAATTTCATTTAAACTTTACAATTTTTTTTTGCTAACTTTCTTTAGATATCGGGGGGAGGGGGTAGGGAAAAAAGTTTGTTTTTATTTTGGTTTCTAAGAAAAGTTTTCATCTCCCCAAACAGCATCAAATTATCTTGAAATGTAACACTTTTTTAACTCCCCCCCCCTATATATAAATCAAGTAAATGCCAAGGAAGAAGTCCAAGAGGGGAGGCGATAGGAAACGATAACAAATTGTTAAAAAAAAACTTTTGAATTCTCAGTCAAATAGCCAATTGCCAACGACCAAGAAACAAATGCCAAATGCCAAGTGAATTGAATTTAGTTTCAAATCTATTCAAATCTGTTACTCCACAAAAAAACACTCAATAAGACAACAAGCAAGTGTAAAGCTTTAATAGATTAATTAGATTACAAAACTTAATTATGCTTCAAAATGAGATTTTAAAATAAAATACAAAAGGCAAGAATATTTAGAAAAAGATTTAAAGATTTTGTTGAAATACAGTATTCCCTCGATATACGTCGTCAAAAATTTTGTTCCCTTTAATTACGATTTGTGTACTGTACGCTTCGTATCGGAGTATATAGTGTGATGTCATAAGCATATTTACCCATAGCAAAGCGACAAATATCAGATCCCATAAGTTTGTCCAAGAGATAATGAATCCTCTTGTAAAAACTCCAAACTGATCTATACCGGTATGGCTATATGTATGCAAAATAGAATTTACACTTAGCGTTCATTTAATTAAGCTTAGCTTAAGAATTGAATCACTGTAAATACAGCAAAGCATATATTTGTTTACTATTCTGTTAATGCTATGTTCAGACATGCACTTTTATTGAGTCAATATTCTGTTTATTGAGCACAATATTTAATATTCGGTTTATTGAGCACAATATTTAATATTCGGTTTATTGAGCACAATATTTAATATTCGGTTTATTGAGCACAATATTTAATATTCGGTTTATTGAGCACAATATTTTTAGTATTCAGACATTATAATATACACAGTTCAGCTGCTTATTTAATATTCATTTGATAGCTTGTAAACAAAACAGCTGGTTGTTTCGATAACTTTGTTTTTATTGATAGTTGGTGACATTTGAACAAGAAAATTGTAATATGATCACTGAACGTACTTATTTGAAGTGCGTTATTTTAAGTTTTACTCAATATTGTATTATATTATATTTGCGTATTTATTGCACAATAATTAATTGAAATTTTGTATGAAATATTGAGTTCAATAATGGCGTTTATTGCAATTTACGCAGTCATTGGTAAACATAATGCTCACAAGGTGAGTAGTGTGAGAATCTTGGTTGTAGTCCTGACTAAAGGGCTGCAGTAAATGCAAACTGGATCGTCAGTAATCCACAAGTAAGGCATTAATAAGTGTATATTATTTATTTATTAATTACAATACAATATATTTTAATTATATACGAGCTGAGTAACATCAACCATGTGTGCTCGGTGTAGTGTCGCAGACCAGAGTCTTTGGTGGGAATCAAACCCACGACCCTCATGCTAATAGCATAGCAAGCTACCCACTAGACTATTAAAGAACTCAAGGGCATATTAAAGGGAAAATAATAAACGAAATTTTTAAAAGAACTCCACCTTCTTATTAAAAGTAGCCGTACAAGAACTTTCTTACGTTTTAAGATACATTGTGAGCGTCTTTATACCTTCTTTAAGATATCCAGTGTGTATTATTTATACATAAGTACAGATGCAGAACAAATATTTCTTCATTTTTTTTCCAATTTTTCTTAAGGAAAGAAGGACACAAAATTTTATTCACATTTTAATTCACACTCTTTATATGGTCCTTCATTTGTAGAATTTATTTGAGAAATAAATGGCGCCTCTTACAATTTTATATCTTTGTGTGTGGTTTTAAAAGGACATCAGCATTAAAATGCTTTTTAAAAAAGTAAAAAATAAAAGGAAGCAGAACAAATTAAAATAAAAGAAACCAAGAATATAAATTTTATCGCGCTTAAACGTATGCAAACAATATTTTTATTGAAATTGATTAAAAATTTAAAACATTTCCTTATAAAATTATGTTAAATAAAGTCAAAAGTGTGAAAAATATGCAGGAAATTAAACAGTTGGGATGATATTTCTAGATTTTCAAGGAATTCAATATTTTGCTTGAAATACTTTCTACATTGAGAGTAATGAACTCTTTTCTCTTCCTGGAAATAAAATAATTATTTAAACAAAACGTGTGTTAATTAACAGAATATCATCTAAGCTGTCATAAAAATTACTTCTCTTTAAAAATCCTAAGACAAAAGAATTTTAATTAATTTAAAACAAACTTCAAACACGTCATTATCTCCTGGTACATGAGGATATATTGCATGTAATTATAATCGTATTAATAAAACACTCATAATAATCTCTATTTAAATTCAAATACACCTTAAAGTAGGCTACATAATGTATTGTATACACTGGGTTATTTCTTTTCTTCCTTTTTCATGGTTTGGTTAAAGAAATTCTAAACGTTTTAAGTGTTGTGGCTTAATTGCTTAGAAAATTTTCTCAGACTTGTTTACATAGGCAACAATATTATATTTGTACTCTCTATGAGAGTGTTACAAAAAGAAAAACCTGAAAGTATGCTATGATTTCTTGTTGAGGTTTTATATTTCATAGAATTATATGAGAGCATAGCGTCATAATTTTTAATTTCTTTTGCTGCTAATTAAGCCTGTAAACGAAGTATGTGTCTGGGAAAATGAAAAGCCATATCAAAAGGAAATTATAAAATTTAAAATGCAGCAGCATAATAAAGAAGGCGCACTATTAAGAAAAATTTTCACGTTGAACAATCTGTTTGTAAATATTTTAAGGAGCAAAACCACAAAGAACTTTCTGAAACTTTTTTAAAGCAAAATTTTCTGTGAATTCAAAAATTTAATTCATGAAGCTTTTCATTTGATATGTATTCCCTTACCTGTGTCGTTGTAATTGAGGTTTCTGAAGGTTTTGACATAACTGCATGCCTATATGGTAAAAGTGGTTACAAATTCGTTAAAGTATGCAATAATACTGATCCATAACCTAATTTCAATTCGGTTTGTCATCAAATTTTATCTAAAATTATCTTTGACAATGAAATTTACAGCCTAAACTTCCTATATGATTTTTATTATTTATTTTATCCCTAAAAGTATGCTTGATTTCCTTAGTCATTCATGTTTCCTTTTTATAAATTTTATTTCTTGTTTCTTTTAAATCTTTTCAAGTTTAACTAGATTTTTAAAATATTTAAGCCTCCCCTTTTTCTTCCATGTTATTTGCTGATGACAAAACAATTTAATATTAGCGTAAATGAAGGTAAGCAAAAAAAAAAAAACATGGAGGCTTTATGTTTGTAAAATTATCTGCAAATCTTTCAACTTTTTTTTTCCAAAACAATTTATTTTTGCTGTTATTGCCATAATGAAATACGGGCCGTAAAAACGACGCTTAACAACGTTTCTTATACCCAAATATTGATGAAAAACAAGAAGGGAAATCCTAAAAGTATGTGAGAAAAAAATATAAGATGGGAAATGAAAAAGTTTTAAAAGGTTTTCGGTGTCTTTTTGAGTGAAAGTAAAAGTGATTCATGTTTATTGGTATTTGTCTTTTCCGCTTCAGAAGTTTTTTCTTCACTTTTTTTTATATTCTTATTTTTTTGTGTTCGTTATGGTAGGGAAATAAGAAAATGTGAAAATATGCGCTTAAATGTTGAAAAAAAATTTAATTTTGAAAGAAAGACAACCTTTTTTTTAAGGAAATTTACATTGAAGCCTAAATTTAGGCAATATTTTTTAGTGGCCAAAGAAAAAGTAATTGAAAGTGAATTAATAAGGAGAAAAAGATGAGAATAAATAAAATTTTACAAACGATAATTTAGAAAAAGCTTTTGTAAACATTGTCATCACAGTTATTATAGAAAAAAAAAAAATGATTTGAACCGCAAAAGTAGGCTTTAAATTTAAAAAAAATTTTTTTTAAACAATACAAAAGAAAACAGATTCCTTATCTTAAATTTTATAATTCTATCAAGTGTTTCTAATTTTTGGTTTACATTTTTTTGCCCCTCTCTAAAGTATGCTTTTAATTTTAATCACATATATTTGAAATTATTTTTAGAAACCCCCGTAATCCATGAAATAATAAAAACAAATGAACAAATAATCGATAAATAAACATGAAGCGAGAGAGGTCAGGGGGTCATTAAGAAAAATATCTCTAAACTTAATCCTCTAGAGTCCTTACAAGTTTAGCCCAGACAATGATTCATGCCATGGCAAATGCTTAATACAAATACCAATTATTTCCAACACAGTGGCACCATCATTTATTTTCCATTCTCTTGAAAACTTTCTATTATTGTTGGTGTTGGTGTTGGTGATGGTGTTGTTTGTGTTGTTGTTGAAAAACAAATCTACTGCCACCTACACTGCTGACCAACAACAGCAACTGTTTTTCTAATCTTTCGCATTAACAGAAAACAGAGAGAGAGAGAGAGAAAAATGGAATTGCGGAAATTGAAAAAACCAAAATGAATTGAAAAACAAAATGCTGAAGTAATCACATACAAAATCTTATGGCTCTTCAGGGCATTTAAAGTGATACATAATGCCACTATTGGGAGGCAGGGAGTATGATGTATATGTCGACAAGTGCTAATTTATAAGTGGCAAATGAAAATGCCGATTAAACTTTGTATAATTACTGGCAACACCATTTCAAAGAGGGAGATATCTTAGGAGGAGAACAAAATCATGATTTGACTTATAAAAAAAAAAATGTCTTTCAATGGCAAACTTATAATATTTCCCTGTAGGCGACATTGGAGCGGTGCGATTTTCTTTGCTTTTTTCGTACAAAATGTTTCCTTTTCGGAGGACCTCTGTCTTTTGGCATCTGCCAACGTAATTATTTAGTTCTCGAATTCTCCCATCTTTTCTGCAGCCCATGTAAGTGATTGTCCGATTGTCTTGTGAAATCAAAGAGAACTCTCGATTACTATCCTAGGGCTATTGCACTTCCTACGCCCCAGCCATGACTCTTTTATGTGCTGCAGTGAATCACATCAACCTTGACTTCCTAATTGAGATCTTTTCTAGTCTTGTCTGTTTTTCTGTGGTCCAGATAAGCGTATGTCTGTCTTTTGAAATCTAGGGGATTCCTTCAAATACTCTTCTAAAAATCTGTAGCTTCATTTGTCTACAGAAAATCTGCTCTAAAAAATTAAAGCATAGTTCAAAGAAGTTCTTTTTGGACAAGCTTTTAAAAAGGTTTGCATTTAAACTGGTTTATGTCTAAATTGCATTTCAAATTTTCATTTTATAAAGTCCTTTTGATATGTCTTTTCATTGTCCCAGACAAATATTTCGTTTATATTCTTAATTATTATTAATTATGACGCTATTCTCCCACATACAATTCTTTTAAATAATAAAAAAAACGACAAGAAATTGTGGCGTACTTTCAGGAGAGTACAAATATAATACTGTTGCCTATGCAAATAAGTCTGAGAAAATTTTCTAAGCAATTAAGCTCCTACAGTTAAAACGTTTATAATTTCTTTAAACAAACCATGAAAAAGGAAGAAAACAAATATCCCAGTGTATACAACATATTATGTAGCCTAATTTAAGGGGTATTTGAATTTAAATAGAGATTATTATGAGTGTTTTATTAATACGATTATAATTAAACGCAATATATCCTTATGTACCAGTAGATACTGATGAGAGTGGAGTTTTAAATTAATTAAAATTCTTTTGTCTTAGGTTTTTGAACGAAAAGGAATTCTTATGGGAGCTTAGATGATATTCTGTTAATTAACACACGTTTTGTTGAAATAATTATTTAATTTTCTGAAAGAGAATAGAGGTCATTACTACCATGGAGGAAAGTGTCTCAAGCAAACTATTGAATTCCTAGAAAATCTAGAAGTATTATCTCAACTGTTTAATTTCCTGCATATTTTTCACACTTTTGACTTTATGCCCCAGAATTTTATTAAGAAATGTTTTAAAATTTTTAATCCATTTTATTAAAGACATTATTTGCATACGTTTAAGCGTGATAAAATTTATTTTCTTGGTTTCTGTTATTTAAATTTGTTCTCTTTCCTTATATTTTTTAATTAAAAAAAAAAACATTTAATGCTGATGTCCTTTTAAAACCGCACACAAAGATATAAAATTGTAAGAGACGTCATTTATTTCTCAAATAAATTCTACAAATGAAGCACCACATAAACAGTCGAAATTAAAATGCGAATTGTGCCAAGAAAAGTTCTACCTTTCGTAAATATGATTGAAAATTTATGAAATTTCATCCTGTACCTAAATTATAAACAGGAATCCTTAAAAAATACCCTATAAATATATTTTCGATTATAAAATATTTTTTATAAGAATTTATCATGCAAAGGATTACATTCAAAGTTGTAAAAAATTTAAAAATCTAAAAAATATTGTATAATTTTAGGCTCTCAATAGATCTTAGATTTTAATTAACACCCTATTAGACTTTCAAAAAATCCCCCATGTTTTTCTATCCAACAGTCAATATTTTTGTGTAATAATTTCCCCAATTATTGTGTAACCACAAAAACATCTGTTACCGTAACAGAAATATTCCATTCTTTGCATTTACATGCCTAAAAAGCTGTTAACAAATATGAAAACCAAATAAAAAAAAATTTATAATTTTCCCTAAAAATATACCTTTTTTATGACATCGCAACAATGTAAGAAAAGAAAAAAACTCTAAACACGTGTTCTATCAAGATAAATTGCCTTAAAATATACTACACAAAAATGTGAAATGAAAATAAAATTTAAATATTTCTGTGCGTGCCGGTATTCAAACACAACAAACGACAGCACTTTAAAATGATAACAAAAGTATCAGCACGGAAAACATTTCTTAAGGAATTTTAGGTGTTTATCATGTTTATTCACTGTGCCTACCTCCTTCAAAAAATCCATTATTTTTTTTACCACCCAATGTAGCTTCCATTTCCAAAAATATAAATCCATTTTGTGGTATTAAATTTAACAAAAAGGGATACTGTTCGTGAGCACTGGAATAAGAAACAAAAACGATAAGCTTTAAAAGAAATATAATCATAAAATAACAATACTTTTAGGCGCTGTAACAGTGTAGTGTGAATTAAAGTGGAAAAGTGAAAATACTAAAAAAGCATTTTCTGTAACAACTTAGACAATTTTTGATAACAACACTTTCTACACGGCAACTGTTCGATAACAGTATTTTTCATATAGAAAATCTTCGATAACAGCATTTTTCATATAGAAAATCTTCGATAACAACAGAAAGTCTTCGATAACAACATTTTCCTTATAGAAAATCTTCAATAACAATATTTTCCTTATAGAAAATCTTCGATAACAATATTTTTCACGTTGAAAGTTATCGATAGTTATATTTTCTATTAAAATCGTCTATAAAAACATTTTCTATATAGATAATTATCGATAAAAACATTTTCTATATAGAAAATTATCGATAACAACATTTTCCATATAGAAAATTATCGATAACAACATTTTCCATATAGAAAATTTTCGATAACAACATTTTCTATATAGAAAATTTTCGATAACAACATTTTCTATACAGAAAATTTTCGATAACAACATTTTCTGTGTAGAAAATCTTCGATAATAACATGGTCAACATTTCCTTTCATCAATCTACTCATTTTGTTTAAAGAATTTCCTTTAATATTCCCTATATGCCATAATTTATTTTAAAAATTGTTCCTAAAAGTATGTAATGATAATTTTTCGCATAGCTAAAGATTTTAATAATATTTATTGATCACAGTGAAATGTCTTTAAAAACAACTTCATCTCACTTACCTTTCCATTTTTCTTTCGTAATAATTTTATTAATATGAAGCATACTTTTAGACTTATATATAAAAATCTATGTTTTTTTTATTTCACTAAATCTCGATATAATACATTACTGTACTTAAAACTATTGAACAGACAATATTTACAATAACTTCGCTTATAAAATGGAATTTTTACAAAAATTCATTATTTTTAACCCTCAAAGGGCCAACATAATTTTAAACCTCTTACCTGTATTACAACTAAACAATTCATATTTATAAAAAAATTAAAATTAAAAAAAAATAATAATAAACAGTCACTAGAATTTCAATGGATATTTACATATGCACACATACACTGGCAATGAACAGAATTTGAAACTATTTACGAAATATTATCTTCAGCAACCGTATAACCGGTGCCTCAAATACCACCGATATGAAAAAGGCCACTATGAATGAGACCACAGCATTGCCCAAAAACATGACCAGTATGAGGGAATTGCTTAAATGGACTGTGCCGTCCATTCGATAGGCAATGATCAGCATAATGACTGGATGTATTAAATAAGTACAATAGGTGAGACGTGATAAAGGCCACAAACAACGATACGATAGAATGCGATTCATAGTGGGTGATAGATTCCAACAGCAGGCTAAAACCATCCAAATCAAACCCAAACCAAAGGCTGAAAAATAAACAAAAAAAAAAAAGAAAACTTAATAAATCGTTTTCTTTTCCAATTGACTTTCGAAACTTACCCGTGTGACCTATGCTTACATAGAACGCTGTAGTCACTTCATTTAATTCCCCTTGCCATACACCAAATATTATGAGCAGTAATAGACCAAAACTAAGCAGCCATAAAAGATTATTTACACGTTGTGAGATTTTAGGTGGTGAACGCACTTTGAAAATGATGTAACCAGCTAGCATGCCTGGAATAGAAATCAGAAAAGCTAACGCTTTACAACGTCCAAAATTTCTTTATTTATTTACCCATTATATAGGGACCCACTCTCTGCCAAGGTTTATCGTATAGGAAGTCAAATGATTCAAAAGGTTTGGCTACTTTGTGCGTGTAATGAAAACGCAAAGATATGACACCTGCTATGCCCCATGAAGAGACCAGAAATGAGCAAACGGTTAACACCACCGTCTTAAAGTATCTGAAAAAGAAAGTTTTGAAATTACATTTCAGAAAAAAATTGTAAAATTAAAACAAATTTTATATATAGAAAATTATCGACAACAAATTTTATATATAGAAAATTATCGATAACAAATTTTGTATGTAGAAAATTTTCGATAACAAATTTTATATATATAGAAAATTTTCGATAACAAATTTTATATATATAGAAAATTTTCGATAACAAATTTTATATATATAGAAAATTTTCGATAACAAATTTTATATATATAGAAAATTTTCGATAACAAATTTTATATATATAGAAAATTTTCGATAACAAATTTTATATATATAGAAAATTTTCAATAACAAATTTTATATATATAGAAAATTTTCGATAACAAATTTTATATAAAAAATTTTCATTTCATTCCTTGCTAATATTGAAAGAAACCAATGCTATTAATTTTATTTTATGTTTTTATCTGCTTCTTACCTGGTAGATAATACCAGCAATACTGTGGCCATAATATAAAATTGCATATCATTGGCCATGTACCAACTCCATATCATGCAGATTTCATTTAAAGGATAAAAATTATTCACATACAATATGTTACGCCACCAATATTTGCTGCATGTATTCTGAGATACCGTAGGCTGGAATACAGAGTTATCGAAAGTGTGTCTAAAGAAAGAATAAAAAAATTCGGGCGATTTTTTTTTCACATATTCAAAGTAAAAATTGTTGTTGCCATAGCCGTGAGCATTCGTTACCTTAAGGTAAAATCATTGAAGAATATGACAAATAAGTAGGCTGGCGTTAAGCGTATGTAACGATATAAAACCAGTATGAAAGCATCCACGAAACGTTTTTTCGTACATTTGACGGTATCTTCCAAATCTTTTTTCATGCTCTTCAAATACAACAACGTGACCAAGAAGCCACTGATAAAGAAAAATGTATCCACAGAAAAAGTGGCATTGCCAACAATCTGATAACCAGGAGAACGTTCCACCATAATGCGCTTGAACTGCCAAAAACAGTAAAGAAAAATAGAAAAAAAATTAAGAAATTTGTTATAAAAATAGAATAGAAAAGTTATTTTTAAAGCATGACAAGGTCGTCATCTCACAACTATGAGTAGCTAAAAAAATATTTTTTTATTGATTTTCTTTTTTGCTGTTGTAATTGTTGTTGCTGATATTTACTCGATTTTCTCCAATATTAAACAGTTGTAGGTATGTGTGCACCATAATTGTCCATAAAACGGATATGACGCGTAAGCCATGTACACAGGATGTTTGTGACTATAACAAGGAAAAGAAAATGAAAGCAAAAAATTTTATTTCTAAAGGATAATTGTATTGTAAGTAGAATAATGTTGATATAAAAGGAAATGGAAACTACATTAGTTTAATAAGTCTTAAGTTTACTATACTTCTCTTGCATACCTCTTTCTGATGGTCTATATTTAGTATAGAACTAGCATTTGTTTGAAAGGCAAAACACAGTAAAAGCTGCTCATGGAAGCCTGTTAGAAATAAAAACAATTAATTTCTATAGATCTATAGAAAATCCAGTTATCGAAAATTTTCTATAGAAAATCCAGTTATCGAAAATTTTCTATAGAAAATCCAGTTATCGAAAATTTTCTATAGAAAATCCAGTTATCGAAAATTTTCTATAGAAAATCCAGTTATCGAAAATTTTCTATAGATAATCTAGTTATCGAAAATTTTCTATAGATAATCTAGTTATCGACAATTTTTCTATAGAAAATCTAGTTATCGAAAATTTTTCTATAGAAAATCTAGTTATCGAAAATTTTCTATAGAAAATCTAGTTATCGAAAATTTTCTATAGAAAATCTAGTTATCGAAAATTTTCTATAGAAAATCAAGTTATCGAAAATTTTCTATAGAAAATCCAGTTATCGAAATTTTTCTGTAGAAAACCTTGTTATCGAAAATTTTCTAAAGAAAATCTTGTTATCGAAAATTTTCTATAGAAAATTTCCACATATTAGGTTTTCTATAGGAAATTTCCAGTTATCGAATTATCTATAAGAAATTTTCAGTTATCGACCAATTTTCTAACCACAAACTAAGTCTAATTTTTTCATTTGGGTTTACCTACCTAAAGCCTGTTTGGCTTCATAACTGCCACCAGTTGTATTACTATTTGTAGCTTCTATACGGTATTCCATTTCTGCGGTACCAGCACTGGAGGCGCCATTACCACTTCCATTTTGTGAGCCATTACGCTGACGATATTGGGTTTCTGAACTCGTCGACTTTTTCCCATTCACTTCAGTTTCGGCATCCACGACATTATTATTCTCATTCAGATTGGACATCTGATACAATTCAAAGGTTTTTCCATTCTCACCCGATATATGATGTATCACAGGCGTCTCTACTTTATGGCCACTAATAACAGCAATGGGTGGCTGTTTATTTACAGATTCTCTTAACTTGGCCTGGAACCAAGTGGCTGCCACCACCAATAAAACCAAACTTAATATGAAACTGGCAAATATTTGGAATCTTAGTTCACGCCAGTAACTATAAATGCCCGGAACAGTGCGTACCCGTAATACTTTAACTACCGCCAATTGGGAATTATTTAAGGAACTTAACATTTGGGCATGCGGATCCATTTCAATGATATGCTGTACATCCATGGCTGTGCAGGATTTGGGTAGGCATTCGGCTAATTGCAGTTTAATATCCAATAGCTCGGGTAGACTTAATTTAAAGGCCACCACTGCTGTATAAAATTCAAATTCAAAATGCTTACGCTTCTCTGGATCCAATTGGCGATTAAGTTCATAGCAGTTTTGTTTTTGGCCCAACCATTTGTCATTGCCAAAGAACAGTTGGCCTCTATAGCGGCCAGATGAGTCATAGGCTAAAAGAAAAAAACAAGAGAGAAATAAATTTTAAAATGAAAATTATTGAGAAAAATCATGAAAATCATTGGCCTGCCATTAACAGGGAGTCACTCAATCAGTCAACCATCGTGTCCAACAGTTCAACTGTCTGTCAGTTTGTCTTTTGCCAGCATTTTGATTGAATGTATTGAAGCATTAAAATTCGTTTATAACTCTGAATTGTTAATTGACCGTTAAATTTACTGTTTGCTAAAGTTATTTATGGAGATAAATGGCGATCCCCCTACTGTTGGTAATTTGTGCAGGACAAAATGTTTTTTGAAGAGAAATTATTTCATATTAATGATCAATGAAGCCACCGTAAAGGGCAGTGTACTGGCTTATTAGTCGTAAGGCCATGGTTTAAATTGCAGCTTTCAGTTATCGAATTAGAAAAATTTTCAGTTATCGAATTTTCTATAGAAAAATTTCAGTTATCGAATTTTCTATAGAAATATTTTCAGTTATCGAATTTTCTAAAGAAAAATTTTCAGTTATCGAATTTTCTATAGAAAATTTTCAGTTATCGTACTATTTCTATAGAAAATTTTCAGTTATCGAATTTTCTATAGAAAATTTTCAGTTATCGTACTATTTTCTATAGAAAATTTTCAGTTATCGTACTATTTTCTATAGAAAATTTTCAGTTATCGTACTATTTTCTATAGAAAATTTTCAGTTATCGTACTATTTTCTACGAAAGGTTTGAATCCTTACTATTATTGTAGTACACATCTTAATTCCCTATTGCCTGTTCAAATATATTTCCTGACATATCCTCTTTAAATTTATTAACGTTTTAACGTTTTAAACATTTTTTCGTTCTCGTTGTTTGTTGCTACCAGTTTAGTCATGCAATCATCCCACTGACACATTCGCGTTTGAATGAAATATTGATTGAAAATTTATTACCGTTTAATATTTTCCCAAATTTTCTTCCTGGTGGGAGAAGTAGTGAGAAAGTTGGCAGGGGAAGTTTTGAATTTTTATTTTCGTAAATTGCCCAATTTAAATTTCAAACTCAAATCAAATCAATTCAATTATTAATCAATTGGAAAACATGCATAATCATGTTTTATGACTTGCTACAGATAAAATAGGGCTGAAAAGCTTGTGAAAAAAAGTAGAGAATATTTTTAGGCATTTTAATATAATAAATCAAGTTAAAAATGTTTTATTGAATAGGACACCTAAGAGGAGAGGGAAGTAAATGTTTTTAATGATTTATTCAAATTGTTTAGCAGAGTTTTGAAGCGATGGAAATTTGATTAGAGTTTGATGGTCACATGAACTGGTTGTGAACAAAGCTAAGTAGGGTTTAATAAGAGGTTTCTGTCTCGGCTTAAAAGTATATCTAGTTGCTGTATAGCTTGCCTTCATCTCTTCCGGGTACTTACCTTTCTGAGCCCAATAATAATTGCCATGTAAAGCTGTTAAATAGGCCTGCAATTCCAAACCACAACCGGTAGATACTTTAGAGCGTATATCAGCCGACTGCCAATAGAAATGATCATAAAGATTTGTTAGGATCTGGAAAACATTTGCCATTTGCAAGCTCTCAGCAGTGGCATTATGTTCGTTGTTATTATCCGGCGGAGTTAAATAATGTTCCAGGCTATTGTGGTTATTAAGGCCCTTGTGTAGATCCTCATGCTTTAGAAGCTCTCGACCTTTTTTATTTGATTTTGATTTTAGAATCTTAAAAATGTGTGGACTTACTGTGACCACATATGAAGAAGGTGTGGTAGAGGTTGTAGCCGTGGTAGTAGTTTTGGTCGTTGTTGATGTCGGTGTACTGGCGGCTACAAAATCCACTTGCACATTTAAATCATCTTGCAAAGCATCCATATCGGGGGATTTCAAATTATCCGTATAGGTAATGGTGGAAACATCTGCTACATTTGATGAATCCCTAAGTAATAATTTCTCTTCATTGCTTAAATCCTTTTTCTTAAAGGCTTCATGCTCTAAATCCTCCAGATCACCCAAATTGTAATCGAATATAACCGGATGTAAATCTAATTCTTTGACCGGCTTCGTTTTCTCATACAATAAAGTGGATTTCTCCAATGGGCTATAGGGTTTCTTTTTAACCGGTTTTAATGGTAAAATATCAGGGTTTAAGGGTTTATCTTTTTTAGTTGAAAAACTCTCCTCATGTACCTCGTGCAATATGGTTATATTGGCATTTGCCAGCAGAGTATCTGGTGTTAAAGTGGTAGAGTTTATGGCATGGCCGTCTGTTAAGGGGGTAAGATACAGCAAAAGGTTGAAAGCCAAACTAAGATAAGGCAGTTGTTGGGGTAGAGATTTTAAAGACATTTTTGTTTTTGTTTTTTTTTTTTTTAATAATTCTTTTTATTTTTGAATTCTTTTTTTTACTTATTTCGCTTGGAAACTTTAATTTTTTATTATTTTTTCAAAACTTGAGTTCCACTTTCATAGTTTGTTAGGGAAATAGCACACATTTTAAAATGGTAATTGTCCACACTTGTTATTAATATTTTCTAAAACAAATTTCATAACTTATTAACAATTTGCTTCAATGTTAAATATCCTTTATGCATAAGTTTGAAAGGGTTTGAATCCCTAATATTTTTTTATTTCTTTTTTGAATATTTTTACTCGTATATAAAAAAAATAATTAAAAAACATAATGACCAATTAATTCCATTGCTGGTTTGTGTCTCCACTTCAATTTATTTAAATTTTTTATTTCAATTATTTTTTATTTCAATTATTTAATAATTTTTATTATTTTGTTGTTTGTTTTTTATGATTTGACTTTTTGAATTTTTTAATTTACATTTTAATTATTTAATTATTTTTTTGATATTAATAACATCAATTTTTTCTCTCCATTTTTCGTCACCGATAACAAGGAACTATTACACAATTTTGTCTAAAGAGTAGTTTTCTGTATTAAAACTTGAAAAAATGTTAAATAAACAATTTTTTTAATAAGTAATTGCCATTAACGATGTTCGAAAAAGTCTTATTAAAAATTTAAGAAATCGAAATTATTATTATTAATTTTAAAATTTAAAATAGAGTCATTGTACGCTTCCTTTTCATATTGTTAATAAAGAGGTTAATCTGTTCGACTGAAAGAGTATTTCTAGTTCGCAAAGGCAGAGTAGAAAAAAAAATTATTTACCATTTTTAAAACCTGAAGGATCCAATCCATCAGCGAAGTCTCTTAACTATAATCACCTCCAAAGAGGATACGAAGAACACACACAGAACGTCATACGATTTTTATATTTTGTACAGAAAATATCGAAAAATTTTTATATAGAAAATTTTGTTATCGAAAAATTTTTATATAGAAAATTTTGTTATCGAAAAATTTTTCTATAGAAAATTTTAGTTATCGAAAAATTTTCTATAGAAAATTATAGTTATCGAAAAATTTCCTATAGAAAATTATTGTTATCGAAAAATTTCCTATAGAAAATTATAGTTATCGAAAAATTTCCTGTAGAAAATTATAGTTATCGAAAAATTTCCTATAGAAAATTATAGTTATTGAAAAATTTAAACATTTTCTATAAAAAATCGTGTTATCGAAAAATTGTTCTATAGAAAATTTTGTTATCGAAAATTTGTACTATAGAAAATTTTGTTATTGAAAAATTGTTTTATAGAAAATTTTGTTATCGAAAAATTGTTCTATAGAAAATTTTATTATCGAAGAATTGTGATATAGAAAATTTTGTTATCGAAAAATTTTTCTATAGAAAATTTTTTTATCGTAAAATTGTGATATAGATAATATTGTTATTGAAAAATTGTTTTATAGAAAATTTTGTTATCGAAAAATTGTACTATAGAAAATTTTGTTATTGAAAAATTGTTTTATAGAAAATTTTGTTATCGAAAAATTGTTCTATAGAAAATTTTGTTATCAAAAAATTGTACTATAGAAAATTTTGTTATCGAAAAATTGTTCTATAGGAAATTTTGTTATCGAAAGATTGTTCCGTAGAAAATTTTGTTATCGAAAAATTTTTCTATAATAAATTGTGCTATCGAGAAATTGTTCTATAAGAAATTCTGTTATCGAGAAATTGTTCTATAGAAAATTTTATTGTCGAAAAGTTATGCCATAGAAAATTAATGTTATCGAATAGTTTATTATAGAAATATAGTTGTTATAGAGAATAATTGGTGTTGAATATTTTGAAGTTCTCAAATATTTTTTTTATTATTTAGTTATCGAATAATTTTAATAAAGATTTAATTTTTTTCAAAAACAATTTCAAATCAATGTTTTTTTTTATTGTCTTGTTAAACATGGCTATACTATGTACATATTTGCTGTTCAATGAGGTTTTGAACTTAGCTTAAAATATTCAATATTTTAATTGCTTTACTTTAAAAATTATGTTTTTGATCATTTTTTATTAAAATAAAACATTTTTTTTCCTCAAAGTTAGTGAGTTGATTTTTCATTTTCCTTCAAACATATGAGCGTGTGTTAATTTGTATTGCAAACATATTTTTATTTGTAGATTTAATTTATTTCTTTTTAATTTTTTTTTTAAATTTATTTTCGTTTAATATTTACTTTATTTCCTTGTTTATATTTTTTTTGTGGTTAAAATATTCACAAGTATTTTTTCCCCAATATTTTTTTTTTATTTTTTTGTGTTTGGTTTCTCTCACTTCATGTTCAAAACAGGTCTTTATCATCAGGCAATTACACAGTGAAGTAAATGCTATGCGAACTGAGTTAGTTGTTGGTCCTATGGAAAACGGGCTTTAAATGTAACAAAAAAAAAATTATCGTGTTTTTTTTGTAAATTTTATTTTGTAAATTTTCAGTAGGCTTTGTGGCCACCAGTTTTATGTTTTTGTTATCGGTTTTCCTTTTCCTTAATTTCTTCTCTGTCTCTGTTATAATGGCACAAACAACATCTTTTAAAAACTTTTGAATAAAAATGCAACAAAAAACAAATCGAGTAAAAAAACCTGACCCAAAATAACCTGTTTATTGTCAACAATTTTGTAATTTGCACTCGTAATACTACTGCAAGTGCTGCATGCAGCATTTACAGCATAACTGAGTTGTCTGTGTACTATTTTGCTTAAACATTAGACAGTGAGTGGCATGCCAGCAGCCTATCTGTCTGTCAAAACAAAACTCAAAACGCAAAACGAGTCTGCTTAAGCAATTTTAGAGAAAAATAAAACAACAACAACAATAATAAAAAAAACTTATAAAATATGTCTGTTGTAATACATTTTCAACATTAAAAAACCGATTACACTTTCGTTTCGTTTACTTTCTTTTAAAAGCATTTTTCAATATTATCGCTGATAATCTTTCTTTCTTCTTTGCATTTCTTTTCATTGTGTTTGCAGGCATGTTTTGACATTAATTTCTTAGTTTTATTGTGTATTTCTGTTTCATTTTTCATATTATTTTTCAATTTTGTTTTACTTTAAATTTCTTGACTTTCTTTCTACCGCCCCAGGTATATGATGACTGCACGCTGTAAAGGAAATTCTTTAAAGTGTTGAATGTCAATGGTATGGGAGGCAATTTATTGTTTGTTTGTTTTTGTTTAAAATTTTCTGCTTCAATAATTGTGAGAAAATTAAAGATTTTGAACTTGCAGTTTACATTACCTTAACAATTGAATTGAAAAGATTCTCAACAGTTTTGTCTTTCGGATTTGTTTTTATTTTGTAAGTCTTGCCACTCATGGATAACATTAACACTTACAACTTGTTGGGTGGTGTGAGAAGCTAGGTTCTAATACTGACTAAGTAAGTCAGAGATACGTGGTGATCGCCATATTATTCTCTCAATCAAAAGATAGGCAGTTTATATTCAGTTTGTTAAAAGTTGCCGTGGTCTAGTGGGTAGTGTGTTAGGGCTCCATTCGAGTACTTGACTTTTACAAAGTTTAATTCCTACGATAGTATGGGTTAGCCTGAATGAGCTAAATCGGCTATGTAGACAAAGTGAGGTTACTCTCTGCTGGACTGCTGGTCAAGCAGGAAATGTCAATGGTAAGCAGTCAAATGACTTTAAGAGGAGGGAGGAGGAGGACTAGTACCCATCTAAAGAGTGGGGATGGCTTATTCGAAATGTATGTTCAATGAAAGCAAAGATAAAGAGAGGCATAGCCTTCCTCCATACTTCCAGGCTCTAGTGTCTCTCGATTTGCTACATTCATTGTGCAGTGCTCTCGTAATTTTCGATATTTTTTAAGAATTTTTGTTTGTTTGTTTGTAAAAAGTTATCGATAATTTTTTCCTTGTGATTACAAATAAATTTCAAGGCAATTGGTTGTGTTAAGAGCATAAAAAAAATAGACCCCATAGCTGTATAGCCTCCATACTTCCTGCCTCTAGTGTCTCTCGATTTCCTACACATTCTTTATCGGTGTATGTAGTGTTCCGTGGTAGTAGTCGCCGTGGTCTAGTGGGTAGTGTGTTGGCTTATTAGACAAAAGGCCCGGGTTCGAATCCCAGGTTAGACATCAAAACGAAAAAATATTTCTTCGGCGACTTCCTCTCAGCAGATTTCTGGCAAAGACCCTGAGAGTAAAAAATTGCCATGAAAAGCTTCTCAAAAATCTGTCGTTCGGAGTCGACTTTAAACTATAGGTCCCCCGCCGCTCATGTATAAAATTAACGCAAACACAACATAAGTGGTGTGAGAAGCTAGGTCGTAATCCTGACTGAAGGGTTGTAATGGCCAATTATGTTATGTATTCAGTTTGTTACATATTTCAGCCTTAAATTCGCTAAACGATATGATCATAAAGATTTATTAGAAACTGGAAAACATTGGCCATTTGTAAGCTCTCAGCAGTGGCATTATGCTCGTTGTTATTATCCAGCGGAGTTAAATAATGCTTTAGGCTATTAAGATTATTAAGGCCCTTGTGTAAATCCTCATGCTTTAGAAGCTCTCGATCTTTTTTATTTGATTTTGTTTTTAGAATCTTAAAAATATGTGGACTTACTGTGACCACATATGAAGAAGGTGTGGTAGAGAATGTAGCCGTGGTAGTAGTTTTAGTCGCTGTTGATGTCGGTGTACTGGCGGCTACAAAATCCACTTGCACATTTAAATCATCTTGCAAAGCATCCATATCGGGGGATTTCAAATTATCCGTATAGGTAATGGTGGAAACATCTGCTACATTTGATGAATCCCTAAGTAATAATTTCTCTTCATTGCTTAAATCCTTTTTCTTAAAGGCTTCATGCTCTAAATCCTCCAGATCACCCAAATTGTAATCGAATATAACCGGATGTAAATTCAATTCTTTAACCGGCTTCGTTTTCTCATACAATAAAGTGGACTTCTCCAATGGGGTATAGGGTTTCTTTTTAACCGGTTTTAATGTTAAATATCAGGGTTTAAGGGTTTATCTTTTTTGGTTTTGGAAAACTCTCCTCATGTACCTCGTGCAATATGGTTATATTGACATTTGCCAGTAAAGGATCTGGTGTTAAAGTGATAGAGTTTAGAGCACGGCCGTCTGCTAAGGGGGTAAGATACAGCCAAAGGTTAAAAGCCTTATATTCAGTTTGTTACATATTCCAGCATGAAATTTGCTAAACGTCGTAAGCATGCGGTCGAGATAACCAAGGGTTCTACTGGCTTCTGAATGTTGTAAAATGTGTGGACCAGAAGTCACATGTCGCCAGAGTAACTACCAGCCAACTTTCAAATTATTTGTTTTGACATGGATAAACATTGGAACAGACAGTCGTTGACCAAGTTGCACAGCAGCGTTGGGAGCTATAACCTCGCCTAACACTAAAATTTTAATTTGACGCCATTACCCTATAGAAATTCTGCATTGTATCCTATCTGGCAAAAACTCGGGGAAGTAAATAAAATTGTCATGAAAAGCTTCATAAAAATCTGTCGTTCGGAGTCGACTTTAAACTATAGGTCCCCCGCCGCTCATGTATAAAATTAACGCACACAACATAAGTGGTGTGTGAGAAGCTAGGTCGTAATCCTGACTGAAGGGTTGTAATGGCCAATTATGTATGTATTCAGTTTGTTACCTATTTCAGCCTTAAATTCGCTAAACGATATGATCATAAAGATTTATTAGAATCTGGAAAACATTGCCCATTTGTAAGCTCTCAGCAGTGGCATTATGCTCTTTGTTATTATCCAGCGGAGTTAAATAATGCTTTAGGCTATTAAGGTTATTAAGGCCCTTGTGTAGATCCTGATGCTTAAGAAACTCACGACCTTTTCTTTTTGATTTTAGAATCTTAAAATATGTGGACTTACTGTGACCACATATGAAGAAGGTGTGGTAGAGAATGTAGCCGTGGTAGTAGTTTTAGTCGCTGTTGATGTCGGTGTACTGGCGGCTACAAAATCCACTTGCACATTTAAATCATCTTGCAAAGCATCCATATCGGGGGATTTCAAATTATCCGTATAGGTAATGGTGGTGGAAACATCTGCTACATTTGATGAATCCCTAAGTAATAATTTCTCTTCATTGCTTAAATCCTTTTTCTTAAAGGCTTCATGCTCTAAATCCTCCAGATCACCCAAATTGTAATCGAATATAACCGGATGTAAATTCAATTCTTTAACCGGCTTCGTTTTCTCATACAATAAAGTGGACTTCTCCAATGGGGTATAGGGTTTCTTTTTAACCGGTTTTAATGTTAAATATCAGGGTTTAAGGGTTTATCTTTTTTGGTTTTGGAAAACTCTCCTCATGTACCTCGTGCAATATGGTTATATTGACATTTGCCAGTAAAGGATCTGGTGTTAAAGTGATAGAGTTTAGAGCACGGCCGTCTGCTAAGGGGGTTAGATACAGCCAAAGGTTAAAAGCCTTATATTCAGTTTGTTACATATTCTAGCATGAAATTTGCTAAACGTCGTAAGCATGCGGTCGAGATAACCAAGGGTTCTACTGGCTTCTGAATGTTGTAAAATGTGTGGACCAGAAGTCACATGTCGCCAGAGTAACTACCAGCCAACTTTCAAATTATTTGTTTTGACATGGATAAACATTGGAACAGACAGTCGTTGACCAAGTTGCACAGCAGCGTTGGGAGCTATAACCTCGCCTAACACTAAAATTTTAATTTGACGCCATTACCCTATAGAAATTCTGCATTGTATCCTATCTGGCAAAAACTCGGGGAAGTAAATAAAATTGTCATGAAAAGCTTCATAAAAATCTGTCGTTCGGTGTCAACTTTAGATCCCGCCGCCACTCATGTATAAAATTAACGCACACAACATAAGTGGTGTGAGAAGCTAAGTCGTAATCCTGGCTGAAGAGTTGTAATTATGTATTATGTATTTATGTATGTATAGCCTCAGCTGGAGAATTGCTAATTACTAATGCAATATTGTTCTTTGGTCGCTTGGCAGCACATCTCGGATAAGACCTATTTTAAAAATCATTGCCTCAACCACCTTACATCCCCACATACTTTTAGGCATGAAAAAAATTGCAGATCAAGTGATTCTTTTAGGCGCTCTTAATTTAACAAAAATCCTACACAATTAAGTTAAATAACCAGTTATTTTTAATATTTTTAAATTATATGCCTTAAATACTTTCGCTCTTTTCATTTAATATCCTTTACCAGGACATTTTTGTAATATTTTCAGTTTATTTTTCCACTCTTTTATATTATTTTTATGTTTGGCACATTCCCCCAAAATACCGCATTTAAACCGCTGAAATTATGCATTGACTATTATTCTTTTTTTTTTTTTTTGGTAAACCCCACATTATTGGTTATTCAATTTTAATGCATATTTTTAGGGATTATACATGTTCAGAGGAGCTTTAAAAATTTTTCCTGTGTTGTATTTGTAAAAATTTGTCTGTCACGTCATTAAATATGAATAATAAACTCTTAATAATTGGCTTTTATGACCTCAGACAGCTAATAATAGCTTACAAATTGCCATTTTCAATATAAATTTTGTAACAAAAAAAAAAAAATTTATAATAAATTATAAAAATGAAGCATATTTCTAGGGTGAGAAAAAATTCTTTTTTTAATTTTTATTAACCTGAAAAACATATTGTTGAATAATGTTTTCCACTTCCTAAACCGAAAAATATTCATCGAAAGTGGAGGCTAAAATATCTGGAAATATTACTGGCTAGTAAACTGACAGGGCCAGGACAAGGCTTCCCGAAAAGATCTGAGAGCGTTACCCAAAAATTATGCTATAGCTTTGGGCAAAGAGAACAAAAGTTTGAGACCGACTGGGAATCAACCAAGCAGTAGAAATAGAGCCACCACCTGGAGTATACCAGATTCTGTGAAATTTCACGGAAATGAAGACAGGTTAGCTTTCGAGATTAGGTTAGGCTAGGTTAGAGGACGTGTACTTGTCAACAGTGACAAGTACAGTACCCGGAGGTCGAATTGACCCATTGTACAACGTCCTAGCTTCTCACACCACTCGTGTTGTGTGCGTTAATTTTATACATGAATGCCGGGACCTACAGTTTAAATACGACTCCAAACGATAGATATTTTTGAGAAGCTCTTCATGGCAATTTTTACCCTCAAAGTTTTTGCCAGAGAAGAAGTCGCCGAAGAAATATTTTCATATTTTTCGTTTTGATGTCTGATCTGGGATCTGAACGCGGGCCTTTCGTCTAATAAGCCAACACACTACCTACTGGACTATGGCGACTTCTGAACTTTCAAGGCTTATAAGATCTAAACTTTTCTAAGGAGTGACATGAAATTTTTGAACTATAAGCTTGCAGGTGCGCATAAAGTCTTCTCAAGGCAAGTGGGCTTGAGACAATCTAGGCTTTTATTGGAACGAAATGTTAATGATGGGTCAGAGTAGCTTAAGAATAATTGGGCACTACAGATCCACTTAGCTCTTGTTCAAAATGCGAAACGCACTGGTACCCAATATGGGGATTCTGTGATTATGACAATGAGTCATTAGAATGCAAACTCTGAATCTGTGAGCCATTAATGCATCTTATATGGAAACCCCTCAAGTTTCATATCATATCCCTGATGGGTAGGGTACATTTCTTGTAGACACCGAATAGCCGCCTAAACTTAACCAACAGTCCTCTTTCTCTAGAGGTTTTAAGGGAGTTGGATAAATCCAGGTACTTCCTATCACCTTCCAAGCTTAGCCGTGACCTTTGTCTGCAAAACATTGCTACGATTAGGCGATCTATGTGGAGGTCTAATGGTCGATCGATCTAATGTGCAGGCAATAGGTAAGAAAATAAAGAACTGAACTTAACCAACAGTCGTCTTTCTCTCTAGGTAATGTTTTAAGTGAGTTGGGTGAATCCAAATATTTCCTATCACCTTCCAAGCTTGGCCGTGACTTTTGTCTGCAAAACATTGCTACGATTAGGCGATCTATGTGAAGGTCTAACGGTCGATCGATCTACTGTGCAGGAAATAGGCAAGAATATAAAGAACTGAACTTAACCAACAGTCGTCTTTCTCTAGAGGTAATGTTTTAAGTGAGTTGGGTAAATCCAAATATTGCCTATCACCTTCCAAGCTTGTCCGTGATCTTTGTCTGCAAAACTTTACTACGATTAGGGGGTCTATGTGAAGGTCTAATGAGTCGATCGATCCTACTGTGCAGGAAATAGGCAAGAACTTAACCAACAGTCGTCTTTCTCTCTAGGTAATATTTTATGTGAGTTGGGTGAATCCAAATATTTCCCATCACCTTCCAAGCTTGGCCGTGTCGTTTGTCTGCAAAACATTGCTACGATTAGGCGGTCTATGTGAAGGTCTAATGAGTCGATCGATCTACTGTGCAGGGAATAGGTAAGAATCTAAAGAAATTAGAGTGAGGTAGAGGAAAATGTTGTGGAACACCGTCATATAAATGACGTCATAAGTCACACACGATCGCAAGACTCAATCACTGTGATGAAATAACAGCACTCTTCTGCCTTAATCTGTGAAATTAAAAACCAAACAAATATTTTCCTTAGTTTGTACACCCCAAAACCACTGACCATCCATCGTCATAGTCTTTGGGAACATAAAATTTCAAGAATTTTTCGAAACAAAAATTCAAAACATAAACACCCCATTTAGACGGAGGAGGCATGGAAACACTAAAAAATAAATCGTTTTTAATCAAATTAAAAAAAAAAAAATTGTTTTGCTGCAGTTTCGTTTCGTGTATTTTCCTGTTTTTTTTTTTTTTGTTGTTGGTGTTGTTTTTTCGTTTTAATTTCATGTTGCTCTGTGCTGTGTATCCACTTGCAACAATTTCAACAAAACATTCAAAGACTTGCTCGATTTATTAACCAGCGATTGCATATGAAAACCGTAAAAAAATGGAAAAAAATCTGAAACTGAAACAGAAACACATTCACTCTCTATACAGAGGAGTTTTAAGCTGTGGATTTTGACATGAAGGAATGAATAAATGAAACAATGAATACATGAATGCATGAATGAACGAATGAATGAATGACTGAATGGATGAAATGAATGAACAAATGCTTGCAATATAAAAATATAAAGTATGTGGCAATAGAAAAATCGAAATACAATAATAACGGCCACAAAAAGCAACTACAACAACAACAACAATAACACCAACTGTTTGCAACACTTAAAACATGTTATGTGAGTCCAATATCCAGTACAGCAGCAACGACAACAATAAATGCCTTTTGAGATGGACAGACCAACCAGACACCAGCCAACCAACCAATCAACTGGCCAGGCCACTATAAATGTTGCACAATTTTCAATCGAAAAACAACTACAAAAACAATAAAAAAAAAATTAAAAATATTCGTAAATGGGGAAAGGAAATAAAATCGTTTAAAGCGGGCTTAAAACGAATTCGAAAAGGACTACACAGACTTAGCAATGAAACCAAGAAGCAATTTGCTTTGCTGAATATAAATTTCAATGGCTGAATTTTGATTTTTTAAGTAAAAAGCAATTTAAAAGAATTTTTTTGATTTAAAAACTGCTTGCTGAATAACATTTCCAATAGCTGAATATAAAAAGTTGGATTTGTATATAGTTTAGCTTTGCTGAATATAAATTTCAACGGTTGGATATTGATTTTCTAAGTAAAAAGCATTTTAAAACAATTTTTTTAATTCAAAAAGTACTGAAGTTCATAAAAATTACTTGCTGAATAACATTTCCAATAGCTGAATATAAAAAGTTGAAGCTATATATAGTTTAGAAGGCCTTATTTGATAGATTAAAAGCAAAAAAATATATGCTGAATATAATTACCAGTAGCTGAATAACATAATTCTTTAATTTTGAATTTTAATTATTAAAAATATTTAAATTAAAATTACTATGATTTCTATTAGAGGCATATGTTTATTCTTTGCTAAGTAAATATTACAAATATTGCTTTTAAATAAGCCAAGAATGCTGAATAGCATTTCCTATAGCTGAATATATAATTTTTATTTGGATTGCTGTCCAAAAGACTGTACTTTATATTTTGAAAACAAGAAAATCTTTGCTGAATATAATTTCCAGTAGCTGAATAAAGAAACTCGTTTAGTTTGACATTAAAATTATTCAAATTTTATGATGAATACAACTCGACGTAGTTTTTAAGGGGGACTTTTAAATTTTATCGCATTGAAAAGTTAAAAATACTGATTTCCAATAGCTGAATAAACAAAACAATAGCTGAATAGCATTTCCTATAGCTGAATATATAATTTTTATTTGTAATGCAGTCTAAAAGGTAAAGCAGATTTGCTGAATAACATTTCCAATAGCTGAATACAAAAAATAAATAATAAAAATATCATTTTTAAACAAACCGTGCTAGCTGAATAGCATTTCCTACAGCTGAATATATAATTTTTATTTGAATTGCAGTTTAAAAGACTGTATTTTATATTTTGAAAACAAAAAATCTTTGCTGAATATAATTTCTTTTAGTTTAAAATTAAAATTATTATAGTGAATCAAAAAAATAATACAAATCGAGATAGTTTTTAAGGGCGAAATTTCAATTTTATCGCATTTTAAAGTTAAAAATTACTGATTTTAAATAAAGCAGTCCTGCTGAATAACATTTCCAATAGCTGAATACAAAAAATAAATAATAAAAATATCATTTTTAAACAAACCGTGCTAGCTGAATAGCATTTCCTATAGCTGAATATATAATTTTTATTTGGATTGCAGTTTAAAAGGTTGTATTTTATATTTTGAAAACAAAAAAATCTTTGCTGAATATAATTTCTTTTAGTTTAAAATTGAAATTATTCAAATTTTAAAGTGAATCAAAAAATAATACAAATCGAGGTAGTTTTTAAGGGCGAAATTTAAATTTTATCGCATTTTAAGGTTAAATTAATGATTTTAAATAAAGCAGACTTGCTGAATAACATTTCCAATAGCTGAATACAAAAAATAAATAACAAAAATATCATTTTTAAACAAACCGTGCTAGCTGAATAGCATTTCCTATAGCTGAATATATAATTTTTATTTGAATTGCAGTTTAAAAGACTGTATTTTATATTTTGAAAACAAAAAATCTTTGCTGAATATAATTTCTTTTAGTTTAAAATTGAAATTATTCAAATTTTATAGTGAATCAAAAAAATAATACAAATCGAGATAGTTTTTAAGGGCGAAATTTCAATTTTATCGCATTTTAAAGTTAAAAATTACTGATTTTAAATAAAGCAGTCCTGCTGAATAACATTTCCAATAGCTGAATACAAAAAATTAATAATAAAAATATCATTTTTAAACAAACCGTGCTAGCTGAATAGCATTTCCTATAGCTGAATATATAATTTTTATTTGGATTGCAGTTTAAAAGGTTGTATTTTATATTTTGAAAACAAAAAAATCTTTGCTGAATATAATTTCTTTTAGTTTAAAATTAAAATTATTCAAATTTTATAGTGAATCAAAAATAATACAAATCGAGATAGTTTTTAAGGGCGAAATTTCAATTTTATCGCATTTTAAGGTTAAATTAATGATTTTAAATAAAGCAGTCCTGCTGAATCACATTTCCAATAGCTGAATACAAAAAATTAATAATAAAAATATCATTTTTAAACAACCGTGCTAGCTGAATAGCATTTCCTATAGCTGAATATATAATTTTTATTAGAATTGCAATTTAAAAGGTTGTATTTTATATTTAGAAAACAAAAAAATCTTTGCTGAATATAATTTGTTTTAGTTTAAAATTGAAATTATTCAAATTTTATAGTGAATCAAAAAAATATAATACAAATCGAGGTAGTTTTTAAGGGCGAAATTTCAATTTTATCGCATTAAAAAGTTAAAAATATTGATTTTAAATAAAGCAGACTTGCTGAATAACATTTCCAATAGCTGAATACAAATATTTTGATGTGAATATTGTTTTGAAGATTGTATTTTAATATTTAAAAATACAAAAATGTTCGCTGAATAAAATTTTTAGGCTTTCCGGCCTTAGTAATATTAGTTAAGAGCTTGGAAAGAGCGAATTTTGAATTTAGTTACTGATTCAGTTGAAGTTTGTGCGAGTATAGGAGCTCCTAAATACGGCCACGAACAGTGACAATTTTTCCGGTAGATTTTGCATTTTGTCTATCGAGCCAGTAGATATCGAACAAAGGTGGTGGACCCAACGGCATACATATTTGCCTGTGTTGCCGAATGCTGATTATGCAAAACAGACTTAATAAATGACAACTTATTTGACAGATATATGCAGGTTCAACAAGAAGATGTTCTATATCCTCTGATGATTCTGGTCTTCTTCTGGTTTTCTGCATTTTTTTGCATAAATCCATATCGATAACTTTAAATACTTATTTCATCGTGTAGCTAACTTCATATCCAATGGTGGCTGTTTTTATTGTTATTGTCTCTCTATTTCATTGTAACAAGTATCCTCTATGTCAGAGATATTTTTGTGTGGTTTATTTAATTTATGATAACAGAAAATCATTTCTTTTTCTTTTTTGTTGTCTTTGTGATTTCTTTTGTTTTTCCTTTAAAGTTTATTTTTTTGTCATATCCGCGTGATAAACGCGTTTTAATATTTTATTAAAGACGCAGCTTTTTGCAGCTCGTATTCGTCGCGATTTCAAGTTTTTATGTGTCTTTAGGTGGCTTGAAGATAGGTCGCCATGGTTGTCAATATAAAATATTATGCAACACACTGGTTAATAAATTGTGTATGTAATTGTGTATGTGAGTCGTTGATAATTTGAAAATAATTGCGTAAATTGTGGTTTAAGAAAAATGGAATTTCCTTGAAATTTTTTAAGTAAAACGAAGAACTCCTTACTTACATACTAAAGACTTGGTCATTACTAAAAAGTTGGTCATTACAAGCTTTGCTTTTTGTTCACACTACTCATATGGTGTGCAAATTTCGTTCATAAGTGGCGGAATCTATAGCTAAAAGCAGACTCTGAATAACCAGTGTTCTGAAGATAATCTCTTAAGATCAAAATTGCGTAGAGCCTTACTACGCGGTATATATTGGTTATACATAATACATACATATCAGAGATCAGCAAACGATAAGTAGATTCGAGTCATATTCATAATTTCTGATACTCATTCATACTTATTTTGATATCATACTCATACTACTTATACTCAAAGTTGGAAAAACTCATCATACTCATACTTAACAACACGCATGATGTTATTGACTTCGACTCGTCTCTACTTAATATTTACACGAAGCACAAAATAGTATGATTCGCTTACGAGTACTGCAATACTCACAAGAAGATTGTATGTAAGCTTTGCTTGTTGTCTTTGTCTAGCCTTTTTTCGTTATTTGTATATAAAACAACAACAAGGCTGTAAATTTTGATGAATGATTCAAATCACCGGAATCACTTATAAGTGTTATAAGTATTCTTTTAAATTTATGAATCAGAATGAGTATGAAGCATATGAATCAAACATATTTCGAATGTTGTGAGTTTGATGTCAACGTTGTACTTATACTCATTCTGATTCATAAATTTAGAAAAATACTTATAATACTTATAAGTGATTCGAGTGATTCGAATCATTCCTCAAAATTTACAGCCTTTGTTTTTGTTGCATATACAAACAAAGAAGAAAGAAAAGACAAAGATAACAAACAAAGCATGCATGCAATCTTCTTGTGAGTGTTGCAGTGGTCGTACTCGAATCATACCTATTTTGTGCTTCGTGTAAATATTAAGTAGAGACGAGTCGAAATCAATAACATCATGCGTATTGTTAAGTATAGTTATAAATCAATGTTGTAGCGATTACCAATGAATCAGAGTAGTTGAATATTAATTCTGTTAATTCACTCATACTCAAAATTGCATAAGTACTTATGAGTAGCGAAAAAACGATTCATTGCTGATCTCAATTATGAATCAAACATATTTCGATTGTTGTTGCATCAGAGTAGTTGAATAACAATTCTGTTGATTTACTCATACTCAAAATTGCATGAGTACTTATGAGTAGCGGAAAAACGATTGATCATTATAACCTTTTAATCAGGACTATTGACCTATACCACCACCACTTATACTTTCTGTATTTTGTTGTGATGTTCGGCCTGGGGCTCGAACCCAATACACTACCTACTAGATTACGGCAACTTCATATTTAGATTATATGGTCCCTCAACGATCTGAATGCTATTTATCATCGCAAGTAGAGTTTACTTACATTACAGTAGCAAAGGGGATAGTAGCGTGCCGTCCAGCTGTCAAAAAGTTTCTTTCGAACTTTACATTGATGCCCAAGGTTGTAGATGAACACCACACCGGTAGCCTTATTCTACTCTTTGGACATAGGTCACATACTCCTTCAGAACGTAAGGAAGATTCCATATGTGATGAGAGTTACTTTGGCCAAGATTAAGTTGGAAAGTAGAAAAAAAAAATGCCAATCATAGGCTAAAGCCTTCAGGCTGTTAAGGAAGATCTATTCGCCTGCATGGTTGAACGGGCTGCACTTTAAACCCTATAGGGTGGATCGATTCCCGACTAGTTAATTATTATGTAGTCTTATGTAGATTATGTTATTTTATAATACTTTTAATTTTTAATATTTATTTTTTTAAGTTTTTTAAATTTTCAAAAAAAAATTTTTTTTTATTTTTATAATTTCTATAATTTCAGGTTTTTAAAATTTAATTTTTATGTCTCATAATTAAATATAGAGTCTTAAATAATTGATAAACAAAGAAAAAATCTTAAATTTCCTTGCTAAACTAAAGAAATTAAGGTATTTCTTAAATTTGTATAACAGGACGTATGATTAATATTAATTCTTGGGTATTTTAACAAAATCCATTATAACTTTTTTATTAAAAATGTTTTTTAAAAAATTTAAAATGGTTTAGAAAGCTAAGAAATTAAGGTTTTTTTTAATAATTTTTATTTAAATTTATGATTTTTTTTTATATTTTTATTTAAATTAAATTTTATTTTTCTAAAAAAATTTTTCTTTTTTCCAAAAAAATTTTTCTTTTTTGCTTTGATTTGTTTTTTTTTTTTGTTTGTTTTTCTTGTTTTAAAAACATGTTTAAATTTGGAAACACTTGTTATAGAGATCTTACATAACACTTGTTTGCAAAATAAAAATCCACTTTTGCTTATGTAACTTTAAACCGTTAAAATGAAATAAAATGCGAGTATTTTTTTAGTCACACTTAATTTTTTTTCTTCTTCTTGTAATAATTCTTTCCTTTTATAAAATCATTTTTATTAAAAAATCTCTTCACTTTATTTTTTTTATAAAATAATTACTTCGTTTCAAAACTGATTTATTTTTATTATTTTTTTTTTTACAATTTTAAAAAATTTTTCTTTTTTAAACTTCGCCTGTTAGCCAGATTTCGACAATACACCCGTTCGCTTTCAAATAATAACCGCAACTGATCATGCGCATTGACTAAAATATTCGCAATAGGCCTGTTGAGCATGAAATTTACAAAAAAAAAAAAACAGAAACAGATATAAAATCGCATAAAGAAACTGAAAATCAAATCAAATCATATCCCAAATCAACGTTCAAATGTACAATGGCTTTAAAACCTCAAAAGTAATAAAACAAAAAATAAAAAAACAACAACAACACAAACTGCACAACTGCAGTTTAAACTTAAAAAAAAAGAAACAAAAATGAAAAATTAAATACAAAAAAACAGATAAATAAACTGGCTAAAAGTCCATTCATTCAACATGTTGCACAAAAAAATTAAACGAAACAATATTAAGAAAATCTACACACTCGTCATATAAAATTGCGTTAAAAACTGTATGTGACTGTAATTCACATTTAAAAAAAAAAAACAAATAAAAAGAAAAACAACAACAATTTCATTACATTTGAAATTGTTTTTGTTTCTCTTAAAAATATCGTTATTAACACTAGACCAATACTAGAATATTCTAATAATATTCGTATAAAATATTTTGTTTTATTGAATTTAAAATTTTTTTCTTTTCGAAAATTTGTTTCTAAATCTAAATCTTTAGTTATTGAAACATTTACTGTTGAATTTTAATAAAATCGAAAAATTTTTAGTATAAAATTTTTGTTATCAAACAATTTTTGTCGCAACCTTTTTTCAGACTTAAAATTTTTATTTTAATTTTATATAATATAATAATTTTTGTTATCGATAACTTTTATTATCTATAATTTTTGTTATCGATAACTTTTATTATCGATAACTTTTAAAATCGATAAATTTTATTATTGATAACTTTTAAAATCGATAACTTTTATTATCAATAACTTTTATTATCGAAAACTTTTATTATCGATGACTTTTGTTATCAATAACTTTTATTATCTGTAACTTTTGTTATCGATAACTTTTATTATTGATAACTTTTGTTATCAATAACTTTTATTACCGACAACTTTTATTATCCATAACTTTTATTATCGATAACTTTTATTATCGATAACTTTTATTATCGATAACTTTTATTATCGATAACTTTTATTATCGAAAACTTTTATTATCGATGACTTTTGTTATCAATAACTTTTATTATCTGTAACTTTTGTTATCGATAACTTTTATTATTGATAACTTTTGTTATCGATAACTTTTATTATCAATAACTTTTATTATCGATAACTTTTATTATCGATAACTTATATTATCGATAACTTATATTATCGATAACTTTTATTATCGATAACTTTTGTTATCGATAACTTTTTATTATCGAGAACTTTTATTATCGAGAACTTTTATTATCGAAAGTTTCATTTATCTAACAATTTTCATATCATACACTTTTTATTATAAAATATATTTTTTATCGAAAGTTTTTGTTATCGGACAATGTTTGCAATGTTACAATGTTTGTTAACTTTTTTAACGAAAATATTTCAGATCCGATAACCTTTATTATCGAAACTTTCTATTATCGCATATATTTTGTTATCGATAATTATTGTTACCGAAAATTATTTTTATCGAAAATTTTTTGTTATCAATAATTTATTTTTATTGAAGATTTTTTGATATCATACACTTTTTGTTATAGAACATTTTTTTAAGTTATCGAAAGTTTTTGTTATCGAACAATGTTTGCATGTTGTAATGTTTAATAATTTTTTTATCGAAAATATTTCAGATCCGAGAACCTTTATTATCAAAACTTTCTATTATCGCATATATTTTATTATCGATAATTATTGTTACCGAAAATTATTATTATCGAAAATTTTTTGTTATCAATAATTTATTTTTATTGAAGATTTTTTGATATCATACACTTTTTGTTATAGAACATTTTTTTAAGTTATCGAAAGTTTTTGTTATCGAACAATGTTTGCATGTTGTAATGTTTAATAATTTTTTTATCGAAAATATTTCAGATCCGAGAACCTTTATTATCAAAACTTTCTATTATCGTATATATTTTATTATCGATAATTATTGTTACCGAAAATAATTGTTATCAAAAATTTTTTGTTATCAATAACTTAGTTTTATAGAAGTTTTTTGATATCATAAAGCTTTTGTTATAGAACATTTTTTTAAGTTATCGAAAGTTTTTGTTATCGAACAATGTTTGCAATGATACAATATTTGATTTTTTATTTATTTAATATATTTCAGATCCAAAATTTTCGTCATCGATAATTTTTATTATCGAAAGTTTCTATTATCGCACATATTTTGTTAACGATAATTTATATTAAAGAAAATTTTTGTTATTGAAAATTTTTTGTTATCAATAATTTAGTTTTATGGAAAATTTTTTGATATCATACAATTTGCAATATTACAATATTTGATTTTTTTTATCGAAAATATTTCAATTCGATAATTTATATTAATGAAAATTTTTATTATCGAAAATTTTTGTTATTGAAAATTTTTTGCTGTCGAGTTTTGCTATTATCGAAAATTTCCTGACTTCAAACATATTTTTTTGTTTTAATAGAATATATGTATGTAATTTTGCCAGTTATCGAGTAATTTTTGACATTGAAAACCTCTTGTTTTGGCAACTTTTTTTTATCGAATATTTTATATTACAGAACATTTTTTGTTATCAAAAATTTATGTTATTAATAAGCTTTTGTTAGCAAAATTATTTGCTAACGAAAAATTTTTATTATCGAAAGTTTTATTTATTTTATCGAAAACTATTCGGTTAGAGGATGTGAATTTGCCAATTAACACAAAAACGGTACCCGGAGGTCGATTTGTATTGATAACTATAGTTTGTGATCAAAATATTTTAGTTATCGGAAATTTTTGTTTTCGATAACTGTTTTTTTATCGATAAATTTTTTGATCAAAAAATTTTTTTCACTAAAATTTGTGTTTTCGAAATTTTAAAATTTTTATTAGCGCAATCAAAAGAAAATAATATTTTGCAAATAAATAAAATGCTATCGACAGGTGGAAAGAAACGACTTCTTGTTTACAATATTTAGGTTGCATGCATGCAATCATTGAAGTATGTGATGATGAAGAAATGCTTTTATTTGTTGCCAACAAATGTGTTGCACACACTTAAGGTAAATTGTTACAAATTAAAAAAAAAAAACAAAAAAAAAACTTAAAAACAAAATAAAATTATTAAGAAAATTCAATTGCAATTATTGTTGTCTTGTTGTTGTCTTAAACTTTAACTCAAAGAGAGAAAAAGTAATTTTAAAAAATTTTATTTAAAACTTCTTTTAACGATTTCTAGAATATCAAGGAAAATTTGTTGAAAATTTAATTAAATTCTAAAGAAAAAAACCGAAACAAAAAAATTAAATTAAAAAAACAAGACCTTGTTTAAACAACTAAACAACAATATGAGTGAGAAGAAACTAGAAACGATAACAACAAATTCAACAAAAATTAAGTTTCCAAGTCAAAAACTAAACACCACCAGTCATTGCTACCACTACCACTACCACCACCAATCACCACCAACCAAAATGTCTCTTCTAGCACCGACGTTTTTTGGGTTCAATGTCGTTCATGTAACATTCGATTTAAAAAAAAAAAATCGAAAAAAATCGAAAAAAATCGAGAAGTTGGTTGAATAATCTTTTTTTTCGATTACAACCAACAGAACCCCCAAAGAAGGTTAACAAGTTACGTATTATAATTGAATACCCAGAAAAAAAAACATACACACGCACACACCCATACAAAGTTATAAAAACAAATCAAATTTTAAACTGAATTTGTATCAAAGGTTTGTTTTCAATTTGATTTTCAAATTTATTGCATCAAATGTGCTGCTTCAAGAAATCTTTGTGCAAAATTATAATTTATCGTTTAAATTGTTGTTAATACAATACAATACAAGACAAAAAAATAACAACAACAACAACAAATTTTCAACAACAAAGGTCCACATTTTGAAACTTGTCTGAAAAACGTTTAAATATTGAGAATTGCACACCCATTGTTGCGCAAATAAAAAAAACGCTGTTGTTGTCCATAGAAAAAAGTGGTCGAAAATCAACAAAATAATCTGATTCTGAAGAGCATGACAATAAAACATGCAAGTGGATATTAACACTAGCCACACCGTTGGGGATTGTGGCAAAAAAAAAAAAAAATTTTTTATCGATAACAATCAACACTCGTTTGGAAATTTTGTGGGTCTTTGACACCTAGTTTCTTCTCTCCGAAACGCACTTGTCAAGAACTTGTCCCTCTAATACTGTAGGGCTCATTGTGTATGCTCTCCTCAACGCACTTGTCAATAACTTACCTCTCTGATACTGTGGGGCTCATTCTGCACGCTCTCCGGAACACACTTGTCAAGTACTTACCTCTCTGATACTGCGGTGCTCATTCTGCATGCTCTCCAGAGACACTTTTGTAATGAATTTATCTCTCTGGTACTCCGTGGCCCAAAAATCCCCAATACCTAATATATCCCGTCTTTCATCAGGCGCTAACTATTTTTAAATTTAAATAAAACAAAATATGTGTGTGTGTGAGGTACCATAGAACATTTTTATTCCTTTGAAAGACCTATTAATGGTATTATGTGAGGAATAAAACATCGTTTTAATGTCTGATATAACTTCTCTACGTAAAACTGATTCGAAATATTTCATTTGCAATGACTCAGGCGCATAAATCAAACTGAATTTGTCCGATGGTATAAGGCTGTGTTGGCTTCGAGCCTCGATTTGGCATTTCTGGCTTATTCGCATACGCTGCGCGCGACTGAAATAGGGTTCTAACAGCATCACATCGAAAAATCTTGATGGGCAGTTTCCACTACCTCTAGATGACCATGCCCCTAAATCCCTTGTCCAATATGGCATAAGCTGTGTGGCGCATGTCTTTGGTTTCCAGATCATCTAATTTAGATAAAAAATAACTCGATCTACAGTGCTTGCCTTTAACATTCTCAAAGAAATATGGAACAATAACGTTGCCAGCATAAAATCTACTCAAAACAGACAGAATACTTGGGTTTTCTTTATGGGCTGGTTACGTCTCAAATTCCACAATTTTGCTTGTTCACGTACCCACTCATCAGACATAGAACTAATCTCAGAAGATTATTTATCAATGAAGATTAGAGTCAGTTTTTAACTGCTCCACAGTTCACTGAGTGACCACTCACTATGGTCTACACTGAATGTCTGCTCGCCCATGGGCATTTAACAAATCAGACTGAATAAGCAACAACTAGTTTGACACATATAGCTTCATTTGACACATATAGTTATCAACTGTTCAATTTGGGAACACCCTGTTGGAAGACCCTATTGAATAAGATGGCACATTGCATTAGAATTGCTTTCTGATGGAATCACTAAAGCGTATTTATCGTTTTATAAAATTAAGTATTTTTCGATAAAAAAAAAATATCGATAACTACTAAAATTTCTTTAAAACCAGCTCAAAACCATTTATTTTATTTATTTAATTGGTCGATAACAAGGATATTTTAAAAATTTAAATACTTTTCGATAACAAAAAATATATATCGAAAACTACTACTAGAGTCTACTTTTGAAATTTATTTTTTCGATAAATAAAGGATTAAATATTTTTCGATAACAAAAAAATTTTCGATAACTACTACTTTTACTTTTGAAATTTATTTTTTCGATAACAAAAGGATTAAATATTTTTCGATAACAAAAAAATTATTATCGATAACTATTAAAATTTCTTAAATATACAGATGAGAACGATTTATTCTATTTCTGCTTTTGAATTAATTGTTTCGGTAACAAAAAGAATTCTAGGATGAATTTCTGTAACTAATAATATATATATGACTTGTTATCGAAAAAAAAAAATTATCAAGTTTTGTTTTGAAATCACTAAAGCGTATTTATCGTATTTATCAGAACCATTTATTTTATTTATTTAATTTTTCGATAACAAAAGGACATTTTAAAAATTTAAATATTTTTCCGTAACAAAAAAAAAAATATCGAAAACTTCTACTACAGTCTACTTTTGAAAATTATTTTTTCGATAACTAAAAAAGGATAGAATATTTTTCGCTTACAAAAAAATAGTTATCGATAACTATTAAAATTTATTTTATTTTATTTATTTAATTTTTCGATAACAAAAGGATATTTTAAAAATTTAAATATTTTTCGATAACAAAAAAAAAAAAAAAAAATTATCGATAACTACTCCTTCTACTTTTGAAATTTATTTTTTCAGTAACAAAAGGTTAAAAATTTTTTGCTTACAAAAACAATTGTTAGCGATAACTATTAAAATTTATTTTATTTATTTAATTTTTCGATAACAAAAGGACATTTTAAAATTTAAATATTTTGCGATAACAAAAACAAATATCTAAAGCTACTGCTAAAGTCTACTTTTAAAATTTATTTTTTCAATAACAAAAGGATTAAATATTTTTCGATAACAAAAAAATATAATTATCGATAACTATTAAAATTTCCTAAAAATACGATTTATTTATTCTATTTCTACTTTTGAATTAATTTTTTCGATAACAAAAATAATTCTACGATAAATTTCGATAACTAATAAAATATATATGTATACAAACCATGTTTTGTATATTTTTCACATTTTTCTTGTTATAGTTTTAACTTTTTTTTTGTACTGTTGTAGAAAATTTATTTATTTTAGGAACTCATATGTTTTGTGGCTTCATAAACGTTTGTGAGTAGTGAGTTTGAGTGAGAGTCACACTTACGGTAATTATTTGCAACACAATAAATTATTTGCCATTGTGAGATACTAAAACTGCCTACTACAACGACTACGAATACTACCACCAATACCACATATGTGGCGTAATAATACCAATACTAACGCAAATTATTATATTTTTGTATGTGAGTTAGAGAGTGTATAAGTGTGTAAGTGTGTATGAGAGATGTTCTGTTGCCAAGTTTATGTGGTTGTTTGGTAAAAATGTAACCCAGTTTTGGTTATAATTTTATTTTCTTGTTGCGGTTGTTGTTGTTGTTGTTAATGGTTTTTATCTTATTCCAGCAATTATGCCATCATTAAATTGTTTATCTGAACAAGTGTGAGTGTGTGTGTGTTAACAATATCTTTATGTGGGAATCTAATTATCAAGCATTACCTACAACTGCATAAACTAACTATTAAGGCTGCTACTGATATGGGCCATTTGGTCACTTAAAAGCACTCTCGCTCTCTCTCTAGTTATTCTTCACATTTTTATGGTTCACTCAACCAATTAAGTTGCCTGTTAGATGATGTGTAAAGGCGAAGGTGAAAGGGGATTGTATGCATACATATATGTTGCTGCTAAATTTTTAACCTTTTTAAGTGACCTACACTGAAAGAAAAAAATTTTTTTTTCAGTACAAAATTTATGGTTGTGTTTTTTCATTACCATGGCACTACATTTTAGTATGAAAATTTAATCGATAATTAGTATGAAATTAAGTTATATTAGCAGACTATTAGGCAACATTTTTAAAATTTTTTTACAGTGTTTCCTTTGCCATATAACCACTTAAAATGGGTTTTTGTTGTCCAGTTGCTCTCTCCTTTTTTTTTAAAGAGTTTTATTCTCCTGCCTGCTCAAGTGGTTTTTAAACTTCATATGCAGGCACCAAATTTTTTTTTTGGGGTACAAAAGTAATTAATTTTCTAACATTGTTTGCTAATGTTTGCCTGCAAAAAGTGCCATAAAGTTGTTCATTTAGTTTCAAATGAAACAGAAAACACAAAAACAACGAAACGTTTTTAAGAAATTATCTTTTGAAATAAAAAACAAAAGCAAAAAAAACCTGATTTTTCTGTAAACCCAATGCAATAATTGTTTGTAAATATAATTGCTCTTCTGTATAAGCTACTTGCCAATTGAACAAAAAAAACCAAAAAACACCAAAAAATATTTTTAATTGCCTCACCAAAAAAAAAAATTTTTTGTATTTTTTTTTCGGTTCAACTGAATGAGTTTTTAAAACGTTAAAAATTCTTGAAAACCTTTAAGTAAGACATTCTCCTAATTAACTTTGTTGTTTTGCTTACATAAGTACTTCTGTTCGGTTCTTAAATCCAAATCCCTGCAGTCAAAGCATAGAAAAAAAATCTAATTTTTGAAATGAGTTTTGATTAAAGCCATACATACCCTAGTAGAATTAAAGTGTGACTCACTGTAGATTGTAAAAAGCAAAAAAAAAAAAAAAATATTTGCTTAGCAATGCAGTAAACATAACCCAACGACTCAATTTACAAAAAAAAAAATTTGCTTTTCTGCAGGAAGGTTCCAGAACGCAAATTGTAAATAGTAGGCAGTGTGTTGGCTTATTAGACGAAAGACCCGAGTTCGAATCCCTGGTCAGACATCAAAACGAAAATAATTTTTCTGTGACTTCCTTTCAGCAGATTTCAGGCAGAAACTCTGAGAGTATAAAATTGCCATGGAATGCTTCTCAAAAAAATCTGTCGTTCGGAGTCGACTTTAAACTGTAGGTCCCGCCACTCATGTATAAAATTAACGGACACAACATAAGTGGTGTGAGAAGCTAGGACGTAGTACAATTATCAGAATTGACAAGTACACGTCCTCTAACCTAACCTAACTACCACCCAAGAATTTTTTTTACTCCAAGGTGGGGTAAATCTAACCGCATCATGAATTAGTCGTCACATCCTCCCTGGGTAGGGCCCTCACCCACTAAATCCCCCTTCGTCTCGTAGACTGTTGTGCCCACTCCGGGAACTACGGTGGTATTACTTCGGAGAGGAGTCCTTTTGGCCCTTTGGCATTCGGATTACGTATCGAAAGTTAAGGAGACTTCTAATTGTCTCCACTATTGTTTTCCTCTAGGTCCCCGTTCGGAATTTTGTTTGGCCCATGGGCCAGTATCATCTACACCGACGTGCCTACATGTTCTGCAGCCTCAAGATCTCTCTTCTTCATTCTTCTAGGTTCCCGTTCGGAATTTCGTTTGACCCATGGGCCAGTATCATCTACACCGACGTGCCTTCTTCTTAATTCTTCTAGGTCCCCGTTCGGTATCATCTACACCGACTTGCCAACATGTTCTGCAGCTTCAAGATCTCACTTCTTCATTCTTAGAATGCGCTCCACGTAATTCGCCACTGAGATCCAATACTCTCTACTCGCAATCATAATCCCGACAATGTTAGCGGCCTTGATCGTTCCAATTGTTGACATCACTATAGGCATAGTGTCCCGTAAGTCCATAGTGATATCAAAGCCTTTTAATTCCCCAAACATTAGAGCGATTTCCAGGTTCTAATTGTTGACGTCACTATACCCATGCTCGTAAGCCTATAGTGATATCAAAGCCTTTTAATTCCCCCAACACTGGAACCATTTGCAGGTTCTCTTGAAGCTATTTAGACTACCAAAACACATTCTTGACATTTGAGTGAAACCATAGGCATAGTAAAAGCCTCCAGATATTGGCTTCTCCTACTCCATTACTCAGGGTATCGTCCGACTTTCTTTCTTTCCTCATCCCTTCAGATCGTGCAGCAGTCATAAGAAGCATGGCCAAGAGCAATAAGTCTCATATGAATACCCAAATAACAATGCTCAGTAATGACTACAATAAATATGCTAAGCGTATTCCTTGGGCGGACCTTCTGCGCTTTTTTCAGTGAACTTTGAATGGATTTGCTATACTATCTCGCCCCATATTCAAGGCCTTGCAGTCCATGATCATGTTATCAATTCTAAGCTTGTAGGCTTACAACCTACTTAGTTAATTGATCATTACAACACTTTAGTCAGGACTACAACCTAGTTTCTCACAGCAACCATGTTGTAGGACTTACAAGGTACGGTCGCCTTCGAATAACAGACTTTATGAGAAACTTTTCATAGTAATTTTATTATTGCTGTCGTCAGAAAGACGCCCAAATAAATATTTTTGTTTAGATTTCGTTTTGTTCGAGATGTTTGAGTCGGGGTTTGAACCACAAGGTTGCGTTACACTACCCAGACTTTAGGCTTCATTCCAGAGTCCCAAATCTAGAATGCCATTTCAATTCTAAATGTAAATCGCTGACAGATCAGTAGGATTAATAGAAACTCAGATGCTTTGTTATCTCCTCCTACATAAAGATAGGCTTGTGTAACCACATTGTATCGATTGATAGTGCAGGAGCCATTAGCCTTATGGCTCTTCAACGGAAGTTGCAACGAGTCTTTACCGAAAATTTTAATAAACTTCGTCATCAGACAGTTGTCTACCTCACAACATACCCTTCAGTCAGGATTATTGACCTAGTTACTCACACCACTTATGTTGTGTGTGTTAATTTTTATACATGAGTGGCGGGACCTACAGTTTTAAAGTCGACTCCAAACGAAAGATTGTTTTGAGAAACCTTTAATGGCAGGTTTTTTTTACTCCCAGAGTGTTTGCCAGAAATTTAGTGGGAGAAAGTCACCGAAGAAATACTTTCTGTATTTTATTTTGATATCTGGCCTAGGGCACGAAGCCTGTCTTTACGTCTAATAAGCTAACACACTACCTACTAGATTACGGCGACTTTTCTACCTCACACTTGATTTCATCCAATGACACTACCTGATCGTTTTTTAAAAGTGCTGTAGGACGATGGGGGAAATGATCCTATACTGTGAGAGCTCCACTTTCTAAGCTTGTTGGGATGTAAGTGCTTCCTAGCGTTCCTAGATTGTGCTTTTGTGAACTATGTTCGGTCTTGCGTTAATTATAGTGGCCAGTACATTCAATTTTTACAGTTCCCTCGGTATTGCTACTAATTAAGAAGTCTTGCAGGTCTCCTCTATGTTTCTAAGCGTGCTGTCCCTTAGACAAGAGATTACCATCTAAAGACTAGCACAGCTTAATACCAATAAGGCTTACCATGGAATTTAACAGGAGATACTAAAGGGATTGCCTACTACCTTCGATATGAAGAACACTCCAATCGTCTAGCCAGTAATCCAGTCGAAGAGTAGTAAGGAACCCTGTGTCCGGACCCATTACATGCATACATAATTGGCCATTACAACCCTCCAATCAGGATTACGACCTAGCTTCTCACACCATTTATGCTGTGTGCGTTAATTTTATACATGAGCAGCGGGACCTACAATTTGAAGTCGACTCCGAACGACAGATTTTTGAGAAACTTTTCATGGCAATTTATTCTCTCAGAGTCTTTGCCAGAAATCTTCTGAGAGGAAGTCGCCGAAGAAATATTTTTTCGTTTTGATGTCTGACCTGGGATACGAACCCGGGTCTTTTGTCTAATAAGCCAACATACTACCCACTAGACCACGGCGACTTCTAACTTCATCTGTCCGGGCTCTTGCGTATTTAATTGCCTCTACAGATACAGTCGCTATGTACTCCTGAGATGGTGGGTACATACTTGCGTTGCTTAATCCTATCCTGATGGAACAAGGGTGTCGACGAGGATTTTAAAGGTTAATGGTTTTGAGTATACTTGGCTGAAAGACAAGAAATCTACAAAATTTCACTGGGTTATTTGGCTTTTGCTCATTTGGTTTACAATCAGATTGAATTTGTTCTTTAGAAATTGAGCCATCCATCATCAGCTGCATCATCATCTGTATCGTTGACTTTCTTTTATTGTTTATTTTACGAGATTTTATTCTTCTTTGCCACTTGTATTCCGAACAAATGAGTTTCTTCTATGGCATAAACAATATTCAAAATCCCTTCTGTGGATTTTGGAAGGTTGAGGAAAATTTTGTCAATAAAAAAATAATTTTTTTTTTTGAAAATAATAAAAATTAAATTGGGAATATAGAAGTGCATATTGAAAACTCATGATTTTTGGTGGAAATCTATTCAAATTTAATAAATTTAAAATTAATTTCGATTTTTAATCAAAATATATTCGCATTGAAAGCAGAAATTCTTGTAATAATTACGATAATAAGCAAGAAATGTTGTGCAGCAAAATTGCTGGACATGGCATTACAATGGAATTTTGTTTACAAAGTAAAGTAACATGTGAAATACAATAGTACAGTGTGGTACGTTATAATTCATACAGTTTGAAAATAACGCATAAAATCATTTGAATATTCAGCATGATTTCGGTCTCTGCTTACATACATACATAATTGGCCATTACAACCCTTCAGTCAGGATTATTGACCTAGTTTCTCACACTACTTATGTTGTGTGTTCTAATCTTATACATAAGAGGCGGGACCTACAGTTTAAAGTCGACTCCGAACGACAGATTTTATGAGAAACATTTCATGGCAATTTTATTCGCTCTCAGAGTTTTTGCCAGGAATCTGCTGAGCGGAAGTCGCCGAAGAAATATTTTCATTTTTTCGTTTTGATGTCTAGCCTGGGACTCGAACCCTGGCTTTACGTCTAATAAGCCAGCACACTACCTACTAGACCACGGCGAATTCGGTCTCTGCTTAATGTATGTGAATTTATGCTTTGCACACTATTTTTATTTTTTTTGATTTTGGCCCGGAGATGGAAATCTTCGAAAGATATTTTTGTACCAACAAAAGCATACACGATTCGCCATTACTAATGCCTACGTACTAAACCCACCCCTACATACTTCAACCTCTCTACCCACGAAGGACTGCCTGCCGTAAGATACTACTTCGCGGAGGACTGATTTTCTCGAAAGCTTTATTACATCAAGTCAAAAAATCGCCTCCGTTGCTCCAGTCATCGTTCTGGAGTTCTAGCATAAATTCACCCATTCTCTGACAATATTGACAGTTCTTCCATTAGCTGGTTTAATCCTAAACTCATTCCTCAGGGCCATCTAAATCTGGGTCAGCATGTTAGAATATGCTCTGCAACTTCCTCTTCATCTACAGAATTTGGGCATATAAGGGAAGTGTCATTACCAAACTTGTACAGGTACTACCTAAAACAACCATGACCGGTTAGGAATTGGGTTACATAGTAGTTCAGCTTGCCATGCTTGTTCTTCATCTCTTTAAAATACTCTCCTCCCATCGTGACCTTAACGAAGCTATCATCTATTGATATCAAGGATATAGCTTCGTTCATCAAATTTTCTGGGTGGTTTTCCAGTACGTGGTAGTCGTGCTTTTGTTGTGCAGCCCTTGAGCTGATCAACTTCTTACTTTCCCTGATTTAACGGAACTTGGTTAGTACAGGGACTGCGTTTCACCCGTGGCATCACAACGAGCCGCCATGCGTGCTCAAGTGAGCTTTGTGATATCAGAACTACCACTACGACCTAACCTAACCTAACCTCCCATCGTGACTGTAATCTGTGCGTGGAAGTCCTTCGTTACTCTGCTTTTATAGCTGCTATTTGTCCCGGGTACTCGAGTGCTGCCTTCAAATTCTGCCTACCTTGCTCTCTCAGCTATTCTTTGCTGCGTCAGTACCCTCCTTGCGAATACATTTACTGCGTTCCAATCAATTGTCACTTGAGGTGATAACTATGTTATCGGGCGTTACCTGGAATCCTATTGTCGATTTGATTACGAGGTCTGACGGGAGACTTAATTCTGATACCACGAGAGCCAAGAGCCCCTGGAACCACGGTTCCAGCCTGGCTGTTGGTGTGCCCCCTTAGGGAACATCGAGGTGGCTGTGGTTTGGAAGCAAATTGCGGGAAAAGTCTAGTTAATGGGGTCGGTGTGGAGTTGAATTTCTTCAACTGGGTGCCGTGACACAAAGATAGGAAGGAGTTTTAGATAGGCTTCGCTCCTAACCAAGGGGGAAGTCATGTCCAAATACATGGCTTCGAATTGGTACTCATGTGTAACAGTCTGTTGCATTTGTAGGCGTTGGTAGACGCATTGTATTTCAGCCTGTGCGAAGAGCACCGCGGAATTAGGTCCTCGCGAACTGGCACCCACGTAAAATCCATGGTCGTTGGCCTCTCCAGACAATTTCGCTGAACAACATAGCCCGGGCAAGTTAAGAAAACATGCTTTGCCGTCTCCGTTTCATTACGGCTTTCTGAGCATGCGTCCATGCATCCATGTCATGACCATATTTGTAGAGGTATGCCCTAGGACATCCATGGCCCATTAGCAACTTTATAAAGGGGAAGTTCGCCTAACCGTGTCTCTTTTTTGATTCAAGCGCCTATGCTCGGTATGAGTCTGTACATCTTCCCTTGGTGGAATTGGACCAGTCCTGTTGCCATCTATCCATACCGTCTTCAAATAGTTGAGGTTTCGAAAAATCTATTCCCCTCCTTGTGTCATGTTTCCTTCTCTCTATATCCACTACTAGCTTCAGGGGCAGCATTACCGCAATCACCAACGTTGCATCAGTAAACACCGTGCGGAAGGCAGGAATCACCCTGTGAGCTCACCTCCTGTAGGCCGCTTTAGGACCTCTTCTCATAGCTCCGGCTCATATAGGGTCACTACCTTCAGCAGTAGCCGTATCCTCTCCTGTCTTGGGTCTCCTAGGTTAGGCATTATTCAGGCAAGTGCACGTGGCGTCGCCCCACATTTTCCACCGACGTACGTCAGCAGTTCCCTAAACGTGAGCCTCTTGTCAATTATCACTCAAAGATATTTAATCGCCTGCTTTGATCATATGCGCTGATATTTCGCACACTGTGTCCATCACTGACTGTGTTATTTTATGTGCATTTTACTCTCACATATTTGTTTACATGCTCTCCGAACATAATGTACAAATTTTTATAGAGTCCTTGTGAAACAAAAGACAAAGAGAGCGGACGAGGAGGAGAGCAGAGCAAAGTGTGTGTAACCCCTTTATTATTATTTTAATACACAAATAATTTCTTGAGATCAACAGCAGCATACATGTATTACACATACATGCACATACATACACATACATACGTGACCCATCATCTCACTTCTATAATGATAACAATACTGACCCATGCTACTCTGTGCTTTGTGCAATGACTGGCTAATAAGTTTACATACTTACAACGGCCATAAGGATGAGAGCGAGAGTATGCATAGCTTATGTATGGTATTCATTGATGATTTGTTTGTTTTGTTGTTGTTGTTATTGCTGTTGCTGTTCAAGTATTATGTTAATCCAATGCTTGTGTACAAATTGTTGTCCAGCAAATTCAAGAGAATTGTTTAAAAAAAACAAAAACAAAAACAGTTATTTAAAGCAATGAGATGTTTATGTTCTCTCTTACTCCTACTCTCAGTCTCTTTTATTATGTTCAATAAATATTTTACTTTGGCTTACAAGCCTTAAAGTTTCCATTCTCTTTCAACTCTGTCTCATTAGTTGTTCTTCTTTCTCTCTGAAAATATGTTATGAATTCATGTTTTTTTGCACTCTCTCTCTCATACAATGCTTGGTAATAAGTACATATGCATTGAATTTTTGTATTATTAGAACACGTTTCCCTCTCATAAGTACATGCATTGATTGTGTTTTTCGAATAAAACGAAAACAAGTGAAACAAAAAAAATTGTTTCATTTTTAATGAATTTTCTCCAAATTAAAAATGTAAAGTTTTTTTTTTATTAAACCTACACATGCACACTCATATACACTTACACAAAAGTGTGTTTAACAATGCAAGAGACCGAGTGTTTCTTTTTTATTGCGATTTGTTGCATATTAAATGACCACAATAAATTTTTTGTTATATGAAGAGAGTCAGAATTTTAATTAAAAGTTAAGCGATGGAAAAATTTGCGTTTTCATTTAAAAATTTTGTAAAAATTTGTTATACATGGAGAGGCCTGAAGTATATTCTCTGGTTCGATAAGGAACATCACCTATAAGATTTTTGAAAACAATCCAATCCCAAGCGATAGAGATACGTACTCAGCTAGGAAACAGCTTTGTTGATGGGTAATCGTATTACCAAAGTGTAAATAAGATACTGGACCGATAGCATTGCTTCACATTAATTATCAAACATCATTAGCAAGGAATTGCATTCCTCTAATACTAGATCAACTGTTTTGATTAAGTAAAATGCCAGTTCGAATGAAAATAATGAGCGTGATCTAAACTAACAGGTCCAGAATTGTGTTCCCAATATAGAGAACTTACTTTTAAGTTCGTTGATGGCATAATGTTTGCAGATACATCCCCTCTGCAGTTTCCCAGAATGCTACTACAATCCGGTATCCATGTGATGTGAATGTTGTACCGCTCTTTTATGTCGTTGACATAACCTCGCGGTGGCTATTAGAAAGTCTAAAGGCCGTTATGTTTAAACCCACTGTCAAGGGAAATGCCTGATTATCAGAAATTATGGTAATATCGTCTTCAGACATATTGTCATCCATAATAATCGTTTTTCTCCTCTAAGACATTGTAATAATTCGTTTAACTAATCGAACTAATTGAAGAAAAACGCAGTCGTTGACTAGTATTAGTATATACAGAAGAACCCTAGCGGGAACAAAGGTAAAATTAAAACCACAAGTTAACCAATTCGTTCAGAATGAAAGATGAAAAAATATTACTTTCGGCAACTTTCTTTCAAAGTTTTATAAAGTTTCCTAAAAATTTGTCGTTCGTGATTGACGTTAAACTGTAGGTTACCTTCCCCCCTATCACTTATAGAAAATTTTAACACACATCCATGTTATGTGAAAAGATAGGTGGTTGTAATCCTGACTAGAGGATTGTAATAACCAATTAAGTAAGTAATACACTACAATCTGTAGTCTTCAGTGCGTCCACTGTAGCATCCAACTCCACATTATTGAAGGCAAGTCTTCTTTATATCCTGGAAGGCTGTTAGGGTAACACCGTTTCTGTGCTAGTGACTTCTATACCGTACACTTTAGGAAGTCTTAAATGGTCCCATTAGATCTCTCCTTATTATTTAAGTGTTCTGCCTTTGGAGAAGATATTACCAGTCAAGGTATAGAGTAAAATAATATTTTAGAGATCCTTCTTGGTATTCGGTAGGAAAGAATATCTTGATTTTATAAAAAAAAAGTTATCGATAACTGTCATTGCATAGGAAAGTCTTTGAAAGTAATTGCCCATAAAAGAAAATTGTCATACGTTTAATGCTTAGAAAAACTAATCGATAATTTATGAAATTTATCTGTTATTAATGAAGTTTATCGATCATTAATGAAATTTATTGATAATTTATGAAGTTTATCGACAATTTATGAAATCTATTGATACTTCAAGAAAATTTACCGATAATTTATAAAATTTATCGATAATTTATGAAATTTATTGATAACTTATGAAATTTTTCATTTATTTATGAAATTTTTGAAATTTATCGATAATTTATGAAATTTTTCGTTAATTTATGAAATTTATCGATAATTTATGAAATTATTCGTCAATTTATAAAATTTATCAATAATTTACGAAATTATTCGTTAATATATGAAATTTATTGGTGATTTATGAAATTTATCGATAATTTATGTAATTTATCAATGACTTATGTAATTTATCGACCATTTATGAAATTTATAAATAATTTATGAAATTTATTGATAATTTACGAAATTTAAAGATAATTTATGGATTTTATCGATAACTTATGTAATGCATCGATAATTTATTAAATTTATCAATAATTTATTTTATTTATCGATAATCGAAAATTTATCGATAATTTATAAAATTATTCGTTAATTTTTGTAATTTATTGATAATTTATGAAATTTATCTATAATTTATTTAATTTATCGATAACTTATGAAATTTATTGATATTTTATAAAATTTATTGATATTTTATAAAATTTATCGATATTTTATGAATTTTAATGAAATTTATCGATAATTTATGAAATTTTTCGTTAATTTATGTAATTTATCGATAATTTATGAAAATTTTCTATATTTTATGAAAGTTATCGGTAATTTATAAAGTTTTCCTTTAATTTATAAAATTTATTGATAATTTATCGATAATTTATGGATCTTGTTGATAACTTATGTAATTTATTGATAATTTATGAAATTTATCTATAATTTATTTAATTTATCGATAACTTATGAAATTTATTGATATTTTATGAATTTTAATGAAATTTATCAATAATTTATGAAATTGTTCGTTAATTTATGAAATTTATCGATAATTTATGTAATTTATCGATGACTTATGTAATTTATAGATAATTTATGAAAATTTTCTCTATTTTTTGTGGAAGTTATCGGTAATTTATAAAATTTATATTATATTAATTTATATTAATTCCATCAATTTATGGAATTTATCGATAATGCATGAAAATTTTCTATATCTTATGAAAGTTATCGGTAATTTATAAAGTTTTCCTTTAATTTATAAAATTTATTGATAATTTATCGATAATTTATGGATCTTGTTGATAACTTTTGTAATTTATCGATATTTAATTTATCGATAACATATGAAATTTATTGATATTTTATGAATTTTAATGAAATTTATCGATAATTTATTAAATTGTTCGTTAATTTTTGAAATTTATTGATAATGTATGGAATTTGAAAATAATTTATGAAATCTATCCACAACTGATGAAATTTATCGATTGTTTATAAAATTTATTGCTATCTATGATAATTATCGATAACGTAATGTAATTTATAGATAAATGTTCTCTATTTTTTTGTAGAAACTATCGGTAATTTATAAATTTATAAAATATTCCATCAATTTATGGAATTTATCGATAACTTATTAATTGAATTAAATTATTGATCATTTTTGAAAATTATTGATCATTTTTGAAAATTATTGATAATTTTTCGATAAATTATGAAATTTATTGATAATTCATGGAATTTATCGATAACTTATGAAATTTATTGATAAGTTATAGAATTTGGCGACAATTTATGAAATTTATCCACAATTTATGAAATTTATCGATTGTTTATATAATTTATTGCTAATTTATAATAATTATAGATAACAATAATAATTTATGAATTTATCGAAAATTTATGAAATTTATTGATAATTTATGAAATTTATTGATAATTTACAAAAATTTTCGTTAATTTATGACAATAATCGATAACAATAATTATTTATGAATTTATCGATAATGTATGATATTTATCGATTATTTAATTTTAATTCAAACTTTTTATACCTTCCCTAAAAATGAAAGAAATTTTTTTAAAATTGTTATGCAATATTCCCAGTAACGTTTTATATTTCCTTCTATGTCTTGCGCTTAAATCGAAAAAATCGATTTTAATTTTTAATTTAATAAAAAAAAAACGATATGTTTTCGATAATTGAAATTTTTTCTTCAGTATTAAATGAATAGATTTAAGCGCCTTCTAGAGTTTGATTATTGCAAATGTAAAGCTTTTCTTAAGCTTTTGTGCAAATAAAACTTTTCACCATTGTTAGTCAAATAGTCAAGACTAGTGACTATTGGGGTGGTAGAGCAATAGTGGTAAGAATTGTTAAGAATAGCTAAGTAAAGCTTACAAAATATAACAATAGAGGGCGAGATTGTATAGATTCTATAAATACTAGAAATAAATTATTAATTAAGCATTTTGAAAGGGGGCACTAATAGAGACTTTATTGGCCAAACGTATAGACATTAAGAAATAAATTCATGGCATGCAACAGCTATTGTTACAATAAACTTGCCACATTAACAAACGACATACTGAGGCATATGTACGTAGTATTGTACAACATATGTATTGCTTTAAAGTCATTGTGTTTTATTGCTTGTTGCAGCAACAACAACAACAATAATAATGAAAATAAAATAAAAACTGTTGCTTACGTTAAAATAATTTAACGCATGCGTAGCAACATCACAAAACGTTACAAAAGCGAAATAAAAAAAACAAAAAAATAATAAAATTGCTCATGTTGCTCATTTGTAACGGTTATTGTTGTTGTTGCAACATTAATTTGTAGGTGTTTGGGAAACGACCTTCAAGATGCCTAAATGGCGTGTTTAATTATGCGATCTTGATCATCATGTTTTGTGTTGCAACACTACATTTAAGAGACAAACTTTTTTTATTTTCCTCTTTAATGTTGCTGCTGTTGCTGTTGCTTATTTCTAACGCTTCTTAAACATAAGATAGAGAGAAGCAAACAATATTTCACAAAATTACCAAACCTGCCTGTTATTGCATGCAACAACAATTATTGCAGCAATTATTCTATGATTTTTTGGAAGAGGAAGACTGAATGAAATTATGCTTTAAATGAGTAGAAATGATAGAACGTTGTTATTTTGTTATTTTTGTTCTTTTCTTCTTCTATGATTTGTTATCCAATAAAGTGACTGCCGCTTAAAGAATGTGGTATTTAAACTACAAATGACATGCAATCTAGTGTGCAACATAAAATCTAACGGTTTGTTTTTTATTATATGTGGCAACGTATTTAAAATCTAAGTATGGCATTGGATTTAATAAGATTTCATTAAAAAACACATTACACATGACACAAGTCGGTGAAAATGAAATAAAAAAAAAGAATATTCTTTGAAGAATTTCCGATAATTATTTTTAATTAAAAAAGTTTTTTTTTTTAAATCAATTTTGTTAACAATTTTTTTTTTTTTGACTTCAAACATTGTTTTTAGCTTGAGGAGACTTCTAATTATCTCCACTATTCCTTTCGTCTTGGTCCTCGTTTGGAATTTCGTTTAAGACATGTGTCAGTATCATCTATGCTGATGTACCTACATGTTCTGCAGCCTCAGGATCTCTCTTCTTCATTCTTAGAATGCGCTCCACGTAATTATCCACTAAGTTCTAATTCTCTCCACTCGCAATCAAATCTCCGACAATGTTAACTGCCGTGATCGTGCCGTGATAACAAAGCCTTTCAATTTCCCTAACACTGGAGCCATTTGCAGGTTCTCTTGAAGCTATTTAGACTACCAAAACACATTCTTGACATATGAGCGAAACCATTTACATAGTAGAAGCCTAAATATTGCCTTCTCTTAATCCATTACTCAGGGTATTGCCGGAGTTTTTTTCTTTGCTTATCTCTACAAATCGCGCAGCAGTCTTAAGAAGCATGGCCAAGAGCAATAAGTCTCATATGAATACCCAAATAACAATGCTCAGTAATGACTACAATAAATACGCTAGGCGTATTCATTTGGCGGACCTTCTGCGCTTGTTTCAGCGAACTTTAGACAGATTTGCTGTACTATCTCGCCCACATATTCAAGGCCATGCAGTCCTTGATCGTATTATCAATTCTAAGCTTGTAGGCTTACAACCTACTTAGTTAATTGATCATTACAACACTTTAGTCAGGACTACAACCTAGTTTCTCACAGCAACCATGTTGTAGGACTTACAAGGTACGGTCGCCTTCGAATAACAGATTTGAGAAACTTTTCATAGCAATTTTATTAATGCTGTCGTCAGAAAGACCCATAAATAAATATTTTAGTTCAGATTTCGTTTTGTTCGAGATGTTTGAGTCGGGGTTTGTTACAGAAGCTTGTGTTACTCTACCAAGATTTAAGGCTTCATTACAGAGTCCCAAATCCAGAAAGCCGTTTCAATTCCAAATGTCCATCGCTGACAGATCAATGGGATTAATAGAAACCCAGATGCTTTGTTATCTCCTCCTATAAAAGGATAGGCTTGTGTAACCACATTGTATCGATTGATACTGCAGGAGCCATTAGCCTTATGGCTCTTCAAAGGAAGTTACACCGAGCCTTTACCGAAAATTTTAAGAAACTTCATCATCAGACAGTTGTCTACCTCACAACATACGCTTCAGTCAGGATTATTGACCTAGGTACTCACACCGCTTATGTTGTGTGTATTAATTTTTAAACAGAAGTGGCGGAACCTACAGTTTAAAGTCGACTCCGAACGACAGATTGTTTTGAGAAACTTTTTATGGCAGATTTTTTTTACTCTCAGAATTTTTGCAACAAATCTCCTGAGAGGAAATCGCCGAAGAAATACTTTTTTTGTATTTAAATTGATGTCTGGCCTGGGGCGCGAAGGTAGTAGGCAATCCCTTTAGTATCTCCTGTTACATGCAATGGTAAGCCTTATTGGTATTAAGCTGTGCTAGTCTTTAGATGGTAATCTCTTGTCTAAGGGACAGCACGCTTAGAAACATAGAGGAGACCTGCAAGACTTCTTAATTAGTAGCAATACCGAGCGAACTGTAAAAATTCAATATACGGAGCACTACGATTAAAGTAAGACCGAAATTACTTCACTTCACAACTCAAAAAAAAAAAAAAAAAAACAATCTAGGAACGCTAGGAAGCTCGTTCATCACTATAAACATAGAAAGAGGAACTCTAACAATATAGGATCATTTCCGCCTTCGTCCTACAGAATTTTATAATGAACGATCAAGTAGTGACGTTGGATTAAATCAAGTGTGAGGTAGAAAAGTCGCCGTAATCTAGTAGGTAGTGTGTTAGCTTATTAGACGTAAAGCCAGGCTTCGCGCCCCAAGGCAGACATCAAAATAAAATACAAAAAGGGTGTTTCTTCGGCGATTTCCTCTCAGGAGATTTCTGGCAAAAATTCTGAGATAAAAAAAACCTGCCATGAAAAGTATCTCAAAAAATCTGTCGTTCGGAGTCGACTTTAAAACTGTAGGTCCCGCCACTCATGTATAAAATTAACGCACACAACATAAGTGGTGTGAGAAGCTAAGTTGTAATCCTGACTGAAGGGTTGTACTGGCCAATTATGTATGTATGTAGTGTTTTATTGACCTGCTCTTGTAATTTTCGATATCTTTAAAGAATTTTTGTTTGCTTGTTTGTTTGTAAAAAAAATTATCGATAATTTTTTCCTTGTGATTACAAATAAATTTTGAATACAATTGTTATGTTAAGAGTATAAAAAATAGGCCCCTTAGCAGCATAGCAACCATACTTCCTGCTTCTAGTGTCTCTCAATTCTCTACATTCATTATCGGTGTATGCAGTGTTTTATTGACCTGCTCTTGTAATTTTCGATATTTTTAAAGAATTTTGTTTGTTTGTTTGTTTGTAAAAAATTATCGATAATTTTTTCCTTGTGATTACAAATAAATTTTGAATACAATTGTTATGTTAAGAGTATAAAAAAATAGGCCCCATAGCTGTATAGCTTCCATAGTTCCTGCCTCTAGTGTCTCTCGATTTCCGACATTCATTATCGGTGTAGGTAGTGTTTTATTGACCTGCTCTTGTAATTTTCGATATTTTTAAAGAATTTTGTTTGTTTGTTAATATCGATAATTTTTTCCTTGTGATCACAAATAAATTTCAGTGCAATTGGTTGTGTTAAGAGCATAAAAAATATGCCCCAGAGCAACATACCCTCCATACTTCCTGCCTCTAGTGTCTCTCAATTTCCTACATTCATTGTCGGTGTATGTAGTGTTCCGTGGACCTGCTCTTGTAATTTTCGATATTTTTAAAGAATTTTGTTTGTTTGTTTGTTTGTAAAAAATTATCGATAATTTTTTCCTTGTGATTACAAATAAATTTCAATGCAATTGGTTGTGTTAAGAGCATAAAAAATAGGCCCCTTAGCTGTATAGCCTCCATACTTCCTGCCTCTAGTGTCTCTCGATTTCCTACATTCATCATCGGTGTATGTAGTATTCCGTGGACCTGCTCTTGTAATTTTCGATATCTTTAAAGAATTTTTTTTGTTTGTTTGTTTGTAAAAAAAATTATCGATAATTTTTTCCTTGTGATTACAAATAAATTTTGAATACAATTGTTGTGTTAAGAGTATGACAAAAAAAAAAAATAGGCCCCATGGAAAATAATTGTCAATTTGGTTGTGATTTTTTGTTTTTTTGGAAAAGTTCTTCTGTCAGCGAGAGATGATCTTCATTATGAGCTAACGGTACAATATGTTTTGACTAAAAAAATTGTTTTTTCTTCTTCTTTCTAAATGTCTATGAAGATGATGATGATGACGATGATGACCACAATGACAACGAATACGATTGTCAAAATAGCAACAAAATAACGAAAAATAATGAAAAAAAAAATAGGAAAAAAAATTAACAACAACATTAAAAATTTTCCATAAAACGTAAGAAAATTTTTAAACAATTTTTTTTTGTTTTTGTTGTTGTTGTTTGAGAAAAAAAAAATGGCAAAAGAAAAATTCAAAAACCATTGAATAGTTATAAACCGTTTGCTTTTTTTGGCCTATTCGCAAATGAAGGAATTGAACAACATAGACGACAGACAGACAGACAGAATTACAACAAAAGACAACAAAAGAATGGGCAACACAGCAATAACAGTAAGTTCTTGCAACAAATATACAAACGACAACGACAATGATGACGACGACGACGATAGATTAACATCTTTTGACAATGACTAAATCAGCATGAATGTATTTGTTGTTGTTGTCTTAAAACAATTGACAATTGATCACATGTTGCCAAAACTGTCAAACGAAAGTCTGTCACAGAGTGCTTTATTTTTTTCTTTGGTTTCTTTTCATTTTTCTATTATTCTTTCCATATGGAAATTGTTGCATTGAAAGCCATGTTGCAAGAGAGCAACATGCTCATCCTATTTTTTCCCATTTGTTGTTGTTGTTGTTGTTTTTGAAATGGAACACACTATAATTTTTTTTGGTTTTTTTCTATTGGATGTTGAACATTATTTTAATGGGAATTTCGTTTGTTCGTTGGTTGTTGCAAATTCGCCAGTGATCATTACATGTGCAACAAAACCAACAATTTGAATTTTCTGTTCAATTTTCCAAACATCTACGAAATCTTGTTAAATGTCAATAATTTTTTTTCACATCCACACACACACATACAATTACAAAGCCAAAAACACAGCCGCCCAGGCCAAGTTAAAGTCTTAGTCAAAGCCTTAGCCAAAGTCAAATCCATTGCCAAAGTCTTGGCTTTCGACAGCATCATCTTTCATAATCATATAGTGGCTATGGCTGTGGCCAGTATTAATTCCCATAATTTTTGTTTCCAACATGTTTCCATTGCATATGAAATTCTTTGCTTGCTCTAGTCAACCCAATAGCCATGAGTACTGGCTGCCATTTGAAGACGATGACAACCTTAACTTTGGCGCTTTGGGTCTAATGCATTGACCTCCACTTAAATCTTCTTGTCTTTTGCTATTCATATGGAATTTGTTTGAAGCGCCATGTTTTTTTATTCAACAAAAAAAAATTCTTTTCTATGCGACTCGTTTATCTCGTTGTCTTCGATGGCTACCAGTTGATATTGTTGCTGCTGCTGGCTGCATCAGCACCTTTATGCCATCAACTGATGATTTGCTGCTTAAAAGTTAAATGTTGACTGGCGCTTATGCTTGCCAAATAATAAAAAAAAACCATAAGAATTCCTCTAAAGTCTTAATAAATATTAAAGTTTGACTCTTCATTTCTTTTAATGCGCAATAGTCATGTCGATAGTTATTGTAGGTCAATTTACCGATACGGTAAACACCGGCATAGGCAACTATTGTAGTAAACTAGCGGGCCATAATCAGACAGGTTGAGCAAGTAAGCTTTACCTATGAAAAGAAAATTGAAGAAAAAAAGATTTTAAGAAACTTTTTATAAACAAGGTTAGGTTAGGTCAGGAAGCAGTCTTTCCTTAGGCTAATATTTAAGCACTTTGTGATACAAGCATTGTGCTGTAAGACTCAGCCAGCCTATAACAAAGTCTAATGGTAGAGCCCTTAATAAATACACCACAACAGTCCATTCTGTTATACATATTTGAGCCATCAGTATAAGTCACTAAAATTAAAATCCCTAATTGGAATTCTAGAATCAAATCGGCGCCTCCATTCTTGCATTTTTTCATTCTACGTTCTCTAACTTAAATTCTTACAAAATTTGGTTAAGAAGCGCCCATCCGTTTCGAAGTTACAGGGCAAAATCTAATTAGAATGCACATATAGTCGTAAGTCGCGTGAAAACTTTGAAAACTCACAACTCAAGACACACTTTTTCGACTTAGAATGTTATAGAACGGATGCGTCAAAGTGTTCTACCCACAAGTTCATCATACTAATACGTAATCACCATACCCATACGAGAGATTGAATGGTTTTCCGCTACTCATAAGTACTCATTCAATTTTGAGTATGAGTGAATCAACAGAATTCATTAGAATTGAAATTTAACTACTCTGATTCATTCGTACTCGCTACAACATTGATTTATAAGTATAAGTACCAATAAGTACCAGGTACAACGCTGGCATCAAATACACAACATTCGAAATATGTTTGATTCATACCTAAGATCAGCAATGAATCATTTTTCCGCTACTCATGAGTACTCATGCAATTTTGAGTATAAGTAAATCAACAGAATTGAAATTCATCTACTCTGATTCATTCGTAATCGCTACAACATTGATTTATAAGCAAAAGTAGCAATGAGTATGAGTACAAAGTTGACATCAAACTCATAACATTCGAAATATGTTTGATTCATACGCTTCATACTCATTCTGATTCATAAATTTAGAAAAATACTTATAATACTTATAAGTGATTCGAGTCACTCGAATCATTTATCAAAATTTACAGCCTTAGCTGTTGTTGCATATACAAACAAAGAAGAAAGGAAAGACAAAGCCAATAAGCAAAACATACACACAATCTTCTTGTGAGTATTGCAGTACTCGTACGCGAATCATACTTATTTTGTGGGTCGTGTAAATGCTGAGTAAAGGAGAGTCAAAGTCAACAACATCATGCGTATTGTTAAGTATGAGTATGACGGCGAGTACTTGCAACTTTGAGTATGAGTAGTACGAGTATGATATTAAAATAAGTATGAATGCTTATAAGAATCAGAAATTATAAGTATCACTTGAATCTGCTCTTCGTTTTGAATACTCGTTGCAAGTCTCTGACCCATACATCAGCATCATGTTCCTATGTCATCATCATACTCATACATAATATGATGGTACATTTTGACTGCCATCATATTCACACATTAGACGGTGAGGCAGTGAAAATACACCTGAGTAACTACATAGTCCATGTTGTTCAGCTAGTTCAGTAGAACTCAAAAATAATTTTTTTTTTATATTTCAAACTTGTTTTATGTAACAAAAACTGTTTTTTCTAACTTTACGCACAAATTTTTGAATTACTCAAACATTTCGGGCACGATTTTAAAAAATTTCAATCTTGTTGGAAAGGGATGAAGAGATTCGACTTAATATTCTATGAGATTTGATCAAGGTAAACTTGGAATATCCGAATTTTTTTCATATTTTTTCAATATTTAATATTCGAATACTTTTCTTACAATCTTACAATTGTAAGCGACAACACTTGCTTGTTATTCTTCTCTGCTCACAACCTTTTTGTAAGCACAATAATTCTGTTCGCTTAAACACTAAACAACTTTTCGGTTGTTCTTTACAACTACGAACTTCAAGCCGCAACTGCTTACTTCACACGTAACTTCATGCAAGGCTGACTGAATTATAACAGCTTGGTTTTGGCATTTTGTATGTGAATCTCTTCAGTCTGATGATGGTTCTTGAAGTAAAATTTCGCATTCTCGACTACCTTGTTTGTTGTTGCGTATGCTTACGTGTTCATTCCTTTTGTTCTCATGGTTGTTGAGTCAGAGTTTTTATTTTTGAAAGAAAACCACTGAGAGGAAGTCGCCGCAGAAATTTTTTCATATTTTCGTTTTGATGTCTAGCCTAGGATTTGAACTTGGGCCTTACGTTTAGGAAGCCAACACACTACCTATTAGGCTACAGTGACTGCGGTTACCAAATTAATTATCGAATACATCTAACGGACCTATTAATGACGCCTTGAAAACAGTGCAACATGGTAGACAATTTGTGAGAGGCTGAGAAGCCAAGAATAAATACTCGATTTAGAGTCAGTGCCCGCTTTCTTTAAAGTCGACTCCGAACGACAGATTTTTGAGAAGCTATTCATGGCAATTTTTTTTTTTACTCTCAGAGTTTTTGCCAGAAATCTATTGAGTGGGAATGCCGAAAATATATTTTTTTCCATACTCCGTTTTTGATGCCAGAGCTGGTATACGAACCCGGGCTTTACGTCTAATAAGTCAACACACTACTTACGAGACTATGGCGACTACAATTCATGCATTCTTCCAAAATTTGCTAATTTTTCGAAAAATACTGTCACGATCAATGATCAAACTGGCTCCCTCAGTGCCACAGTCGAATTTACCCGAGAACCATTTGAATAAGACATTTAGAGCTCTGGAATGGTTCTTTAAAACCAAAACTTTCCTAAAAAATGTTAACGTCGTCATATATTTATAGTTTCTTATATTGTTTGTCCAATTAATTGCAAACATACGCTGTAATAATCTCTTATTTGTAAGAGGCATGTGTATAACCCAAAGGAAAAATGTTAGTAATATTTTCAAGTGTAAACTAATAATGAGTTTTTGTAGAGGAAAATGGAAAATGTACACTGTCAAATCCCTAAAGACTAGATATTTAACTTTACAAATATTCTGCCAAAAAATGAAAATCATTTCTCAGAGTTATTAGTGAATCTCATTAGAAAATTGTGAATCCTGCTGTAATTTTTCTTTGGGTGTATAATTGATATACAAAAAAAATTTCAAAAAGAAGCGACAAGAACCTGCTTCACTGAAAGCTGGCAAGCAATTGAATGCATTTTTTATGCTCTTTTTAACGAACATTGTTGATTTTCATGCCCTATGTGTGTAAAAAGTCGAACATTTACTTCCCCTGAGGGACATTGATGCCCTTATAACTTATGTATGTATGTAAAGAGAAGAAGAAACAGACAAAGAAGATGAAGATGAAAAAAAAGAATAACAATTTTGCGAACATCTCATAAATGTTAGACAAACGTTATGCCATAAAACACAGAGATCCTCTTGAAATCATGTTTGATTTTCAAAATGTTCACACACACAATCATGGATCACTTCATCATTTCATGTGTCAGGCCAGGCATCGTGAATGCTTGTTTAACAAGTTTATGACATTTGTAGAACACATTTCCTTAAAACGGTTATCGAATGGTCTTCTCTAAGTAAGCTGCGCCGTCCTCGTCCTCATCCTCGCCCTCAACGTCATTGCTGGCTGTTGTGGTCGTCCCCCCTTTAGAAATCAAACAGGCCCTTAGTGTATTGTTTGTTTGTTTGTTGTTGTTGTTATTATGTTTTGTTCATGTTGTTGTTGTTGTTGTTATTAATAACGTGTGAATTCCAATGAATTTTCTTTCCTTTCGCTTAGAGCCGGCAATGCGGTTGACAAAATGTGTTTGAACGTTTGCCTTGTTGCTAAAGTTATTGACAACAATGAAGAATGGCTAGGTTGGTTGGCTGCTTTGTTGCAACCAGAGGTGAACAAGGCTTAAACGAAAATTTCCGTGTTTAAAAAAAAAGAAAATTTATTACAACACGTCGTTTAAAGTACTCAGATAACAACAACAATAACAACAACAACACATTATGCGGCATCAATTGACTACCCGAGGGAAAACTGATACGAAAACAACACTTAAAAACAAACAAAAAAAAACAAACAACATCTGCTAGATGGATAATAGAGAGCCAAGAGTACAAAAAGGTAAGGTAAGGGGGTGGTGTTCTACACTAAAGGTGTCTATGCATTGCGCCTGCGTAAAATATCGCCAAAACTGTTGCTTGCTTGCTAGCTTATGCCGAAGCCTATGCCAAAGCAGTTGCCAATGCTAATGCCCATGTGCAATTTTCCTTTAGACAGAGACCACACACATAGCAGCGTCTTAACAGGAAATGATTGATGAAGCCTAACCACTTGCTAACAAGACATTGTCGTGTTTGTGCCATAAAAATTCGATAACACACGCATACTTAAACAGTTAGATTGCTGTTGTTGCTTGGGAGACCATACATAACCTTTAAATCTGTTCATTTAATTAAAAAGTTATGGAAATAAATCTTGCCAGTTTCCCTATTAAAAGTTATCGTTTTAAGTCTCTTCATTAGAAACCATTTGATGGTTGCTTGTTGTTGTTGTTTTTTTTTAATCGATTAATACTGTCCCCTGTTGTTAATCGCGGATATTTAATTTTCCTTTTTTTTTGTCTTCATCTTCATCTTCTTTGTTTTTGTCTTTTTTCTCATATTCACGGTCACTTCCGAATTAAGAATTTTTTTTTTTTGTTATGCTTGAGATTATTTCCCATGGGAAAAACAGTGGGAATTATACAAGAAATATGTAGGATAAGAAATATTCAAAGTGTTCATGGTGACCAATTTTTTTTTTTACTTTTTGTATAAAATTTTCAATATTTCGTTGAATATCAGTTAACGTTCCGGTACAAAAGTATAACGGTATGCCGTTACGGCGGAAACGTGCATAGACGGCCACCGCAGTACTAGAACCCGCAGCATCACTTACGTACAGTGCTAAGCTAAAACATCTATTACCTACAAAAAAAGAGGAAAATTTCGGCGGTAGTAAAGTCGATAAAGCTACAGTAGCGAGCACAAAAAATGCAACACTGTGCCATATGATCTTTAATAAGATCTGTTTCAAAATAACGGTAACTAATTTATCTATTTTCTTTTGCTGTTAATTCTTTCAATTATAAGTTTTCAAAGTAACCACAGTTTATTCCAAATTCTGCTTTAAAAAGTTAAATATTTTTGAATTAGTGAAAAAAGTGCAAATTTTTAGCGAGCAAAAAAAATGCAACACTGTGTCATATGATCTTTAATAAAAAAAGTGCAAATTTTTAGCGAGCGAAAAAATGCAACATAATAAAAAAATAGTTAAAGTAAGTTATTTATTTAATTATAATTGAAAATTTCTTAAATAAGTTATACAACATGTGTTTTGTAATAGAAGCAGCTCTCAGCTGACAGCAAAACTGCAATCATTAAAGCCTTAGAAGAAGGAAAATCCATGCGTGAAGTTGGACACCTCTTTGGTGTAAATCAATCAACCGTATGTCGGATTAAATCTCGATTTTCCTTGAGAAATAGTGTGGAAAGGAAACCAGGATTACCACTACGGTAATCCTCGAAAAACTACCTCTCGCCAAGACCGCCAGATGATTGCACGGGTTAAAAAAGATCCACAAAAGACCGGAGTGGACGTTGCTAATTTCGCAAATGAGCAAATGGGAGTCTCTATAGGCGTTCACACTGTTCGCCGTAGGTTGAAAGAGGCTAATTTGCATGCGAGACGACCCGCAAAGAAACCTCTCATCAGTGCAATCAATAAAAAGAAGCGCCTGGAATTTGCAAAACGTTACAAGGATTGGTCAAATGAATAATGGGCTAAAGTCTTGTGGAGTGATGAAAGCAAATTTAATTTGTTTGGCTCCGATGGGATAAATTTTGTTCGAAGACCGCCTGGACAGAGATATTCTCCAAGATATCAACTTCCAACCGTAAAACATGGCGGTGGATCAATAATGGTGTGGGGTAAGGAACGATATGTTTAAAAAAAATTATTGATTTTACGTCACGTATTTACAGGTGCGTTTTCCCGTGATGGGTTAGGTCCCTTAACTCAAATCGAAGGAAAAATGGACGCCAAGAAGTACTGTGAAATCCTTGGAGAACACATGCTTCCTCATCTGCGGGAAAAAAATGCCTCCTGGTAGCATATTCCAACAGGATAACGATCCAAAGCACTCAAGTCGCTTAGCTCGAAACTTTTTAAGCGACAATGATGTCAATGTTTTGGATTGGCCATCACAGTCTCCCGATCTAAACCCCATAGAAAATCTATGGGAGCTATTAGATCGGGAAGTTGAGAGGAAACATCCGTCAAATAAGAGGCAATTAGAAGAAATTTTGAAAAGTGAATGGGAGAAAATATCCATTAACACATTAATAGCTTTAGTCGACTCTATGCCTTCTAGGTTGCAAGAAGTCATAAAAAATAAGGGCTACGCCACTAAATATTAATTTTAAGATTTTTTTTTTGTAAGAATTACTATTTAATTTAAATAAACACATTAAAATTTATGCTGTTGCATTTTTATTGCTCCCTTTGAAATTCGCACTCTTTTTAATAAATGACAAAATAATATATCATTAATTAAATTAATATTTACATAATGTTATTGATAATAGGTATCTATAACTGTAGGGATTAATAACCCAAAGAAATATTTTGAACTGGTCACCATTTTTTTAAAATTATCGCACTTAAAGATAATTTTACCCAACGTTGCATTTTTTGTGCTCGCTACTGTATATGCTTGCCCAATATGGTGGGACACACTCTCACCTCGGTGTATCGCCTAAGTGCGATTAGATGGACAAGTGGTTTCAGGACAGTGTCTGATGCAGCTTTCTTGGTATTGGCAAAGACAATACCAATAGACATATCAGCGGATGAGATGAGGAGAATATACCTTCGCCGTCCCGTGGTTTCTGGGGCAAATAGCAGCTATAAAAGCCGAGGAACGAAGGACTTCCATGCACAGATGGCTGTCACGATGGGAGAGCAGTTTAAAGGGAAGATGGACATTTCGTCTTGTCCCTGATGTAACACTTTGAGTGAAGAACAAACATTGCGAGCTGAACTACTACGTGACCCAGTTCCTGTCAGGTCATGGGAGCTTCAGGAAGTATTTGCAAAGATTTGGTCATGGCACTTCTCCTATATACTGCTCCAGATTTAGATGACCCGGAGAAACGAGTTTAGGACCAAACCGGCTAATGGAAGAACTGTTGAATTCTAGGATTCTATGGACTCAATATACTCAGAGAATGGATGAAGTTATGCTTGAACTCCGAAGACTGGAGGAACGGAGGCGAAATTTGACTTATTGTGATAAAGCTTTCGAGCTGACCAGCCCTCCACGAAGTAATACCTTACGGCAGTCCCCGTGATGGGTGAGTGGTAGAAATGTGTAGGGGGTGGGTTTAGTACCTAGGCACTAGTGATAGTGAATCGTGCATGATTTTGTTGGAACAAAAGTATCTTTCGAAGATTCCTACCTCCGGGCCAAGACAAAAAAAAAATCCATTACCTATAGGGATATACAATCTATTCTAATGCCCTTAATCTGCATACGGTACCTCAACAGTGTCTTCTTCAAGTCTTTGGCCTTACAAACTATAAAATGCTGATCACTGATCCTCCAGAGGGTAATCTTGTTTTGTCTACATAGACTCATGTAGGTAGAGATGTCCAAATAGGGCCAATTTCCATTATCCCATAGTTCTGCAACTACTCAGAGCTTATGGTGAAACGACTGTGGCTAACAATGTCAATGCATGACAATTCTGTTAGATCGTTTACTAAGTAGGCAGCAAAATGCTTTCTCTTATACGATATAGTATTGGATACGTATCATATATCTCATCTTATATCATCTTTAAAACTCCGGAGCAAGGTGTCCAAGAATAATGTGCTTCGCATGCATTCCCATAATAACCCCGATAGCATAATAATAACCCCAGAGCAGTAGGCTCAGGGGCAAACTTGTCGTGCTACCTATAGCCAGTTTTGGCTAAATTTTCTACGCCGTTCTGCATGTTTCCGAAATCGCCTATTCCTATTGTTGACGGAATCGACGATTGCATTGTAAATTATAAATTTGCATGTTTTCAGAGGAATTCAAAGATTGTGCGACGCTTAGCCAGTTCATTCGCTCTACAACATAGCTCCGTACTATCTTTGAGTTGTCAACAACTCCAAGAGCTTAAAGAGTAAGTACGAGTTTGTCTATGCCTATGATGAATAAATGGCAACTAATTTGGCTGATGTAGCTTTAATAAGAAGTCGCTTCAGTCTTATTAGATGCGAGCTCGTTTATGAAGAAATATTTATTTCGGCGACTTCCTCTTTCAGTGTTCTGGCAAAAATTCTAAAGAGTAAAATAAAATTGCCGTGAAAAGTTTCTCAAATTTGAAGATCGAACGTACATAAGTTGTAATCCTAACTAGGGCGTTGGAATTACTAAAAACAATATGGCCATTATCAACTGTCAAACTTTGGAAGCCCCCCTGTTCGGAGGCTCTACATTTTCTTGGAGTAGAAAATTCGTAATTTTTTCCACAAAAATTTATTAAAAAAATGCTGATGATTTAAGTTTTTTTTCCCTCTACATAGTCAATATAATAATGAGCGTAATGACAGGTTCATTGATTACAAATCTTGGTTGATTTATTTCAAAAAAACAATTCTTACTTTTTATTTTAAAATTGTCTTGTTTTTGCTATACTGATGACCCACTTGTTTGGCCAAAACCTACAGAGAATTTTATTAAAGGGTCCGCCAAATAACTTTTTTTTTTGAAAATGCTTTAAAAAGGAAAACCTACTGAAAATTTTCTCAAATTTCTTTTTTTATTTGAAAGTACAATCCTTTTGGTTAATATAGGAAAATAATTTCATTCAAATGGCTGCCTCGGCTGTTCAATTTTTAAGCACTTTATTGATTGTGTGCAGCTGTATTTCACCAATGGCTTTACGAATATTGTCCTTTAAAGCGTAAATTGTCTTTGGCTTGTCAGCGTAATACTTACCTTTGACGGCACCCAACAAATAATAGTCCAACGGTGTTAAATCACAGTTTCCAACTGGTTAAACGATATCAGCCTTGCGGCTGATAATGCGATCTTCAAAAACAAGGCGCAAAACATCGAGTGTAGCTTCAGCTGTGTGGCACTAAACGCCGTCCTGTAGAAACCAAATGCTGCCTATATCCTCCTCTTCAATTTTGGTGAACAAAAATTCGTTCAACATGGCTCGATAACGATCGTCATTGACTGTAACGGCCACTCCTTGCTCATTTTCGAAGAAAAATGGCCCAATTATCCCTCTGGACCAGAGATCAGTAACGAGTATTCAACACGATGAGTAGATTCAAACCATATTTATAATTCCTGATACTTATATGCATCATACTTATTTTAATATCATACTCATACTACTCATATTCAATGTTGGAAGTACTCGTCGTACTCATACTTAACAATACGCATGATGTTACAGAGTTCGACTCGTCTCTACTTGGCATTTACACGAAGCAAAAAAAAAAAAGTATGTTTCGCGTACGAGTACTGCAATACTCACAAGAAGATTGTGTGTATGCTTTGCTTGTTGTCTTTGTCTTTCCATTCTTCTTTGTTTGTATATGCAACAACAACAACAAAGGGTGTAAATTTTTGATGAATGATTCGAATCACTGGAATGACTTATAAGTATTATAAGTATTTTTCTAAATTATTTATGAATCCGAATGAGTATGAGGCGTCTGAATCAAACATATTTCGAATGTTGTGAGTTTGATGTCAACTCATACTTGCAACCTGTACTTATAAATCAATGTTGTAGCGAGTACGAATGAATTAGAGTAGTTGAATTTCAATTCTGTTGATTCATTCATACCTCAAAATTGCATGAGTGCTTATGAGTAGCAGGAAAAACGATTCATTGCTGATCTTTGCTCTGGACCAAAAAATCCGTACCAAACAGTGACTCGTTTTGGGTGCGTCGGTTTTTCAATGTATGCGTGCGAGGTTTCTGTGCCCCAAATACGACAATTTTGCTTGTTTACATATCCGCCAAAATCAAAATGAGCTCTTCATCTGAAAAGATGATTTTTTTTTTTACAAAATCGCCATCTATTGTAAGTCGATAGCAGGCTTACCTAGCGAAGCGAAAACGTGTAAACACAACCATATTCGTTCAGCGGAAGGATAAAACTTATTATCTAGCAAACCAGACATAAGCTAAGTGTTACCATTCACGAAATAGGCACTTGTTGAAAACAAAAAACGTTAAATGGCGGACCCGATACAATTTCATTAAAATTGTTTACTGAGATTGTCGAAACATATGATGACAGTTTCATTAAGTGGACGTTGACAGTAAAAAAATTAATCTCTTTAGGCTGAAAAGAATTTTTTCAGTTACGTTTTCTAAAAACTGTCTGTCAACAACTGAAATTACAAAAAAAAAAAATTTTTTTTTAAAAATTATCTTTTGGTTCTTTTTTTGGAAATTAAAATGATGGCTAAGCCACGGGTTAGATTTTTTTTTAAATTTCTTGTGCAAAATACTGGCTTTAGCAGGCAGTCAGTGGTGGTGTTGTGTGGACCAACCAACCACTCAATAACTGCCGTTTTTGACAAGTTTGCTAAAGAAAATGAATTTTCCTGATTACAGGTTGTCTTACGTAGTAGACAAATGCTGCTGCTGCAAGAATAATTTTTTTTTTGTAAATGATAATTTGGGGCATGCAACTGTTTGTTGCTGGCTAATGAACATAAAAAATCAATTTCAGTTTTTATAGAATTTCTCTAAAATGGTTTTTGTGTTTTCCTAAATTATAAAAATAATGGGTGTGTTGTGCGCGATAGCGCTCAAGAAGATGAGTTTGTTGAGGTGTTGAGGTTAATCACAGAAATAATGAGAAATGCCAGTGAAAATGCTAAAAGTTCACTATTTTTCCAAACAAGTTGACCAATCGATTGACTTCAATTTCCACACTTTAAATGAATATTGTAAAGAAAATTTAACTCGTGCCACTTACATGTTCATGGCATTTTTTTAATACCCATTAACATGGTAGTACGATACTACCTACCATCATATGTACCACCATGTGCCGCCACCATTGTGGCATTGTAAAATGAATTTTAAAGACCAGAAAAAATATTTTTTTTTTCCTTATTAACACTTATAAAACCCCACTTTGTAAATGTATTTGTAAATTTGCCACATGTGTTGCAAGTACTCATACACTCACACACACACTCACACACACACTCACACACATCTCACACATCTAGTGTATATGTGTGTAGGTCATATTAGTTTAACTAACGTTTTCATAAATGTTTTGGCCTTCTGATTAAATGGGTCAATCGTCAAGGTAACTTTCATTTGGTCTACTAACACAACAATAACAACAACAACAACACCAACAATGCAACAATATAATATGATATGAAATGGCAAATAACAACAATTTGTTACCACCATAAATATGGTGGCTGGCATTACAAACAAAAGATTCACAAATCATTCACAAGTGGTTTAACAGACAACAGAAAAAAGGAAAAAAATAACCACCAGCACTCGTATAAGCTTTCGTATCCAAATATCAAAACACAACACAATTCAAAAATCTCATAGACTTCCGTCTCTTTAAAAGTGATATTTAAGCGGATTAAATTCTAGCCCCCATTAATAACAAGAAGAGGAGACTTGTTAACTAGATAACATAAAACATTAGGGGCATTCAGTGATAGAACTTGAGAAATTTTTCTCATCATTTTGTCATATCAGAAGTAACTTTTGTATGTCTCAGGTTATCCTAGGAGAGCTGGAGCTTTTTTTACGCCGAGGAGGGGTAAATGTACCTAACGGCACCATAGCGGAAGTCGTCACATCCTCCGTGCATGGGGCCCTCACCCACTAAATCCCCCCCTCGCCCCTCGTCTCGTGGACTGTTGTGACCACTCTGGAACTACGGTGATATTACTCCGGAGTGCAGTCCTTTTGGTCCTTTGGCGCCTGCATCCGGATTGCGTATCGAAAATTGAGGAGACATCTAACCGTCTCCACTACATACATACATAATTGGCCATTACAACCCTACAGTTAGGATTACGACCTAGCTTCTCACACCACTCATGTTGTGTGCGTTAATTTTTTATACATGAGTGGCGGGGGGACATACAGTTTAAAGTCGACTCCGAACGACAGATTTTTGAGAAGCTTTTCATGGCAATTTTTACTCTCAGAGTCTTTGCCAGAAATCTGCTGAGAGGAAGTCGCCGAAGAAATATTTTTCGTTTTGATGTCTGTCTACACTATTTCCTCTTAATTGGTTCCTAATTGATATTTCGTTTGAAATGGTATGCCAGTGTCAGTTATGCCGGCGTGCCTACATGTTCTGCAGCCTAAAAATCTTTCTTCTTCAGTCTTAGAATGCGCTTCACGTAATTCGCCATTGAGGCCCAATTCTCTGTTCACGCTATCATAACTTCAGCAATGTTAGCGGCCGAGATCGTTCCAATTATTGACGTTAGTACAGAGCCGATAGCTCTGCCATCGTGCACATTCGAAAACAGTGTGCTCTGCATCATCAATTACTTCCTCTTCCCCGTAAATACAGTAAGGGGAGACAGTCTTGCCCATTCTATGCAGATATTTCCTAAGATATCTCTGATCCTATAGCATCTCTGTAATGTAGTAATTTACCTCTTCAAATTTCCGAACAATCCATGGCTTTATGTCCCGAATAAGTCTCGCCGTCCACCTTCCTCTATCTTCATCGTTCGATCGTCGTTGTCATTTAATTTGTCTCTCCAAATTTCCGATCAATCCATGGCCTTATGTCCGGAATAAGTCTCGCCGTCCTCCACCTTCCTCTATCTTCATCGTTCCATCGTCATTGCCATTTTGAAATGGTGTTTTCCCTATAGTGATCGGTTATGTAATTTCCAGCCGATTTCCCCCTATAAATCTCCATCCGCTCTGCTGCCAGCAGATCCACAGGGATTATACCTGCTATCACAAGTACGGCTGGGGCGGACACTGTACGATATGCCGACGCGATACGTAATGCAGCAGTTCTTAGTACCGATAAAAGTAAATTTGCCCGGAGTATAGTAGTTAGTGTGTAGGATAATTGAAGCACGACCCCATGGTTCAAATCCCAATTTTTAAATGGAAAAATATTTCTCTACGTGACTTCCTTTCAGCAATCTTATTGCAGAAGCTCTGAGAGTAAGAGAAAATTAACAAGAAAAGTTTCTTAAATCTGAAGATCGAAGTCAACGTTAAGCTACAGCACTTAAAACTCATGAATAAAATTAGTACACACGACATAGGTGGTGTGAGAAGTTAAGTTTTAATACTGACTAAAGGTTTGTAGTCATCAATAGCCCTATAAACATTTATTACCAGCAACTGCATATTCCGAATTCTTGAGAAACGCTATTGGATCTTACCAAGAACATTTCACTGTCCGTGTTCAGCCACCTAAAATATCAGCCACTGAAATATCACTCACTGAAACCTAGCGTGCAATCGAAATACGAAAAAAGCATGAAAACTAACCTCATTAGAGCTCGAACTTTTATTGTTGAACTCAAACGTCTGCAGACATGTTAAAAGAAAACAAGAAAGTGAAATGCATGGATGAACTATAAACGGTCAAGGGGATAGCAACAACAAAGCCCTAAACTCTCATGTAATAACCGTTCACAACAGACTAAGTGCCCAAATGAGTCACACTTTCATACCGCCAGTATATAAACGGAATCCTGCTCGTTGGTAACGTGCAATTATGTTAGATTTTGCAGGTCAGATATGGATAAGATGAGCACCGATTTACATCTGCCGCATGTCGCACAATGGCGATGGCACAATGGCCCACTGTTCTTATGGCTCATGCGAAAGACTTGGCATTTTTATAAATGAAATTTACAGGAAATGTGGACCTGAGGCAGAGGCCTATTTACAAAGGCTTACTTACATCATATGCAGGGTCATGAAAAAAACGAGGCTTTTAACCTTTTACTTGACGTCCTTGCCAGAGTTATCTAATATAAAGTGCTGCTGGAATCAGCGTGGTTTGTTCTAGGTAATGTTTGATCCCTAGGTTGAACGTTGATTGTGGTATGACAACGGTCCGTAATGTTGGCATAGGCGGGACCTTGCCCTACAAAAAGGCCTAATCTAATGCTAACCTAATGGAATCTCTACTGAGCTTCTTAGGTCTGCCTTGCAATCTAGAGCTAAAATAATTCAAATGTTTTAGGGGAGCCAAAGGTGAAACAACGAGCTGACTAAGGTCACTGTAAAGAACCGACTAATAAATCCGGTCTATTGAAAAAAGATGAAAAATTGCATTGGAGGGGCCATACCCTTAAAAGACAAACAAACGAATTCATGAGATTGTCGTAGAAGATAATAATAACACGGACGTTCTAGGAGAGCCAAAGGCTGAACAACGAGTTGACTGAGGTCACGTTAAAGAACCGACTAATAAATCCGGTCTATTGAAAAAAGATGAAAAATGGCATTAGAGGGGCCATACCCTTAAAAGACAAACAAACGAATTCATGAGATTACCGGTGAATAGAAGCCCGAAAGGTAAAAGGATAAAGGGTGTTACTCTCACACAGTGGCAGGAGTTAAGGAGAAGTGAAGACGTTTAATAAGCCCCCTTGTTTCTGATAGGAACGACGGTTAAAACCAATTTTTTTTTTTTGGAAATCTTTTATAATTTTTTTTATAGCAAATCTAGAAAAGTTTTCTTTCACAAGCAATTTCCTTACACATCACCTCTCACAGAATATTTTCAACGTTCTTTTTGTCTACACAACTCAAGTTTCATTTGTGATGCGTCTTTAGAAACAAATGCTGGGTTATGGGGTATCATTTATTCATTCATTCCCTCATTCATTCATTATGTATGCCAAAGAAGCATAAACAATGACAAACATTTGCCACATTTTGTGTGATGGGTTCAAGACAATACAAACACTACAGACACCACACAGTGGAGGTAGTGGAAAAAGATGAATTTGTTGCAATTAGAACACAAAATAGAAATCATATTAGAAGAGAGAGAGAGAGAGAGAGAGAGATAGAGAAATAAATCAAAATTATGCCAAGTCACATTTAACCGCATTACCTAAATTTTGCTTAAGAAAATCACAAGCAGAAGACCCAAAAAAGCAACACAGAAAAACAAAAAGGTGAACTGACTGACTGACTGATCTATTGCAGATTTAAAACCACGCAGTAGGTTGTACAAGAGCACAACTAGACTGACAGAGCACAACTACTGCTGACACATTGCTTTTAGAAATTATTTTCATATTTATTTGAGAAACGTTCAGTAATTGTAGAAATTATAATTATAAGCCGCTTTACACTTAATCTTCCACATACAGTGGATCGTTTTCGCCTCTCTTCTCTTTTAGACTCACAATTTGTTGTCACCTATTTAAAATTTTTTTCTTCTTCTTCTTCTTCATCTTCTTTCATTTTTTTTCTGTGATTTTTATTTCAAAAACATGGCTTTAATGAGTTTTTGAACGAAAATGTAATTCGTTTTAATTCTCGCCTCTGGCTATTTAGTTAAAAATACATGAACTCTACAAAATAAATGGCAGGAAATTTGTTATAGAAAACATTCTTTTTTTTCTTTTGTCCAATGGAATTTGTTAAAGATGTTGTTGTTATTGTATTCGGAATGGTATTAATGTTGTCACACCACAACGTTATGGTGGTAAAAGAAAATTGATGAAATAACCTTAAGAAAATTTTCTATAATAAAGAAAATTTCAAAATTTTCATTAAATCTTTGTAAACAATTTTTTTATCGATTATGTTTTTTAAAGTTTTTGTTTTTTTTTATAAAAAAGTTATCGATAACAATCTTTGTTTGTAGAAAAGTTATCGATAACAATCTTTCTTTGTTGGAAAGTTATCGATAATAATCTTTGTTTGTAGGAAAGTTATCAATAACAATCTTTGTCTGTAGAAAAGTTATCAATAACAATCTTTGTCTGCAGAAAAGTTGTCGATAAGAATCTTTGTTTGTTGAAAAGTTATCGATAACAATCTTTGTTTTGTAGAAAAGTTATCGATAACAATCAGTTTCTATAGAAAAATTATCGATAATAATCATTTTCTATAGAAAAGTTATCGATAACAATATTTGTTTGTAGAAAAGTTATCGATAACAATCTTTGTTTGTAGAAAAGTTATCGATAACAATCTTCAGAAAAGAATCAATCAGAAAAGTTGTCGATAACAATCATTGTTTGTAGAAAAGTTATCAATAACAATCAGTTTCTATAGAAAAATGATCGATAATAATCATTTTCTATAGAAAAGTTATCAATAGCAATCTTTGTTTGTATAAAAGTTATCATCAACACTCTTTATCTGTAGAAAAGTTGTCGATAACAACAATTTTCTATAGAAAAGTTATCGATAACAATAATTTTGTATAGAGAATTTATCGTTAACAATAATTTCCTATAAAACATTTTTCAATAACAATAATTTTCTTTGTAAATTTTTCGATAACAATTTTTTATAAAATAGTTTTTCGATAACAATTATTTACAGAACAATTTTTTGATAACAATTTTCTATAGAACAATTTTCCGATAACAATTTTCTATGGAACAACTTTTCGATAACAATTTTCTATAGAATAGTTTTTTGACAACAATTTTCTGTAGAACAATTTTTTGATAACAATTTTCTATGGAAAAATTATTCGATAACAATTTTCTATGGAAAAATTATTCGATAACGATTTTCTATGGAAAAATTTCAAAAATTTTGTATAGAAAAATTTTCGATAACAATTTTCTATGGAAAAATTATTCGATAACAATTTTCTATTGAACAATTTCAAAAATTTTGTATAGAAAAATTTTCGATAACAATTCTCTATAGAAAATTTTCCAATAATAGTAATTTTGTATTAAAAATTTATCGATAGCAATAGTTTTCCATAGAACATTTTGCGATAACAGTTTTCTATAGAAAATTTTCCGATAAAAATTTTGGTATATCAATTACCTATTGTTTTTAATAACTATTTTCTATAATTTACGATAAAATCTATAGTTTACGATAACAATTTTTCGATAATAATTTCATATAGAACAATTTTTCGATAATAATTTCCTATAGAACAATTTTTCGATAACAATTTTCTATAGAACAATATTTCGATAACAATTTGCTATAGAACAGTTTTTGGATAACAATTTTCTATAGAACAATGTTTCGATAACAATTTCCTATAGAACAGTTTTTGGATAACAATTTTCTATAGAACAATGTTTCGATAATAATTTCTTAAAGAACAATTTGTCCATAACAATTCTCTAATGAAAATTTTTCGATAACAATTCTCAAAAGAATTCTCTATATCGATAGCAATAGTTTTCCATAGAACATTTTTCGATAAAAATTTTGGCATTACAATTTTCTATTGTTTTTAATAGCAATTTTCTATAGTTTACGATGAACGATAAGATTTCGACAACAATTTTCTATAATTTACAATAAAATTTTTTCCACAGTTTACGATAACATTCATTTACGGTTTTCGAAAACAATTCTATAGAAATTTTTCGTTACCAATTTGCTACAGAAATTTTTTCAATAATAATTTTCTATACATTTCGATAAAAATTATCTACAGATTTCGAAAAAAATTTCCTATAGTTTTCGATAACAATATTTTATAGAAAATATTTCGATAACAACAATTTTTTAGAAATTTTTTACGATAATAGGAATTCCGTATAGGAAATTCTTAGACTATACAGTTCTCCATAGGAAATTCTTCGATAAAATATGTTTTCTATAAAAAATTTTTCGAGTAATAATTTTCTGTGAAATATTTTTCGATTACATTTATTTTCTGTAAATTATTTGCCAATAACTATAATGTTCTGTAGAAAGCTTACTGACAACATTAATTTTTTATAGAAATATGTTTGATAACAATGATTTTTAATGAAACTTTTATCGATAACTATAATTTTCCATGCATATAAAATTTGTTCGCGTTCAATAGGAAAAAATGTATTGGAAAACCTAAAATAAAATTACAAGAAATATATTCACGTAAAGAAACTTAATTTTCTCTCTCTCTATCGCCCTATGCAATGGAACCTTAGTTCATGCCTTTCTATCGAAAGTTCCCACAATAAATTGTTATTTTTTTCGCCAGAGTTCATCTGTGATTAGTCATGGGAATCTCTTTAAGAGAACAAAATTACGGGCATTAAAATCTAAACGAAGCTTAAATTTGCATACATTACAGCACAGACAATTTTACATGAGTTGCTGCATGCCACATAAATATTTTGTTGCACTCGTACAAATTAGGGCAACTTGAACGCCCAACCCAATCACCTACAACAGCCAGCTACTTGCAAACGATATCAACTGCAGCAGCAACAATAACAACAACAACAGCACAAGTATGAGTTAATGAAACCACACATTACCCTTAATATACTCATGCAACACATACAACACTGCAAATAAATTCTTCTATAAGAGGCAAGGAAAATAAAAAAAGGCAGATAGACAGACAGACGGACAGACAAACGGACAGACAAAATAAAAGTATGCCATCTTGATTTTGATGTGCTGAGAAGAAAACCGATTTAACAAAAAAAAAAATCATTTTTTCCAATTCATTTTGTGCAGCAACATAACACAACACAACTCAACTCACTCACACTCCGCAACTCATTCAATGAATTAATGGCTGATGGCAGCAAGAAGAAGAAAAAATTACTCTCCGGCTACTTGCAGCAGCGGCAGCACAACAAAAGTGGATTGATGAGTGTTTGCCAGTTAATCAGCTTTGACTTCTTGACAACGAAAATCCAAAAAATGGATGATGACTTGAAATTATGACAGTAATAACAACAATATACAACAACAACATACAACAACAACAGATACAACAACATTAATAATAAAGTGCAATTTCTTGTTCGCAAATAAACAAAAAAAAGAAATCAAAAGAGATTCGCTTTGTAACGCTAATGCCAGCATTTTTGTAGAATGACGAGCTGAGCTGAGCTGATCTGTATTACTACTGTTGCCAATAAAAGAGAAGCTCTTCATGAAAAGTGATGCTGTGTTGGCAGGAGGAAAAGGAAAATGTGTGATTACCAGGCCCTCAACCACAAAGATATTAAAAATTTTTTTTTTGCTTTTCTCTACGGAAAAGTTAAAATCGAAAGGAAAAACCATGTTAACAGCGACATGTGGAGTCATTACTATCGAAAAATTTTCTGTAGAAAATCGTTGTTATCGAAAATTTTTCTATAGTAAATTATTGTTATAGACAATTTTTCTATAGAAAATTATTGTTATTAATTATATTTATCGATAACTTTTCTATAGAAAATTATGTTTATCGATAACTTTTCTATAGAAAATTATATTTATCGATAACTTTTCTATAGAAAATTATATTTATCGATAACTTTTCTATAGAAAATTATGGTAATCTTTATCGATAATTTTAAATTAATGTAATAGACAAATTTTCTATAGAAAATTAATGTTATAGACAAATTTTCTATAGAAAATTAATGTAATAGACAAATTTTCTATAGAAAATTAATGTAATAGACAAATTTTCTATAGAAAATTAATGTTATCGATAACTTTTCTGTAGAAAATTATTGTTATCGATAACTTTTCTGTAGAAAACTAATGTTATCGATAACTTTTCTGTAGAAAATTAATGTTGTAGACAAATTTTCCATAGAAAATTAATGTTGTAGACAAATTTTCCATAGAAAATTAATGTTGTAGACAAATTTTCCGTAGAAAATTAATGTAGAAATAAATGTAATAGAAAATTAATGTAATAGACAAATTTTCTATAGAAAATTAATGTTATCGATAACTTTTCTGTAGAAAATTATTGTTATCGATAACATTTCTGTAGAAAATTAATGTTGTAGACAAATTTTCTGTAGAAAATTAATGTTATAGACAAATTTTCTATAGAAAATTAATGTAATAGACAAATTTTCTATAGAAAATTAATGTAATAGACAAATTTTCTATAGAAAATTAATGTAATAGACAAATTTTCTATAGAAAATTAATGTAGAAATAAATGTAATAGAAAATTAATGTAATAGACAAATTTTCTGTAGAAAATTAATGTTATAGACAAATTTTCTATAGAAAACTAATGTTATGGACAAATTTTCTATAGAAAATTAATGTAATAGACAAATTTTCTATAGAAAATTAATGTAATAGACAAATTTTCTTTAGAAAATTAATGTTATCGATAACTTTTCTGTAGAAAATTATTGTTATCGATAACTTTTCTGTAGAAAATTAATGTTATAGACAAATTTTCTATAGAAAATTAATGTTATAGACAAATTTTCTATAGAAAATTAATGTAATAGACAAATTTTCTATAGAAAATTAATGTAATAGACAAATTTTCTATAGAAAATTAATGTAATAGACAAATTTTCTATAAAAAATTAATGTAGAAATAAATGTAATAGAAAATTAATGTAATAGACAAATTTTCTATAGAAAATTAATGTTATCGATAACTTTTCTGTAGAAAATTATTGTTATCGATAACTTTTCTGTAGAAAATTAATGTTATAGACAAATTTTCTATAGAAAATTAATGTTATAGACAAATTTTCTATAGAAAATTAATGTAATAGACAAATTTTCTATAGAAAATTAATGTTATAGACAAATTTTCTATAGAAAATTAATGTTATAGACAAATTTTCTATAGAAAATTAATGTTATGGACAAATTTTCTACAGAAAATTAATGTAATATACAAATTTTCTACAGAAAATTAATGTAATATACAAATTTTCTACAGAAAATTAATGTAATATACAAATTTTCTATAGAAAATTAATGTTATGGACAAATTTTCTATAGAAAATTAATGTAATAGACAAATTTTCTATAGAAAATTAATTAATTAATAGAGTAATAGACAAATTTTCTATAGAAAATTAATGTTATCGATAACTTTTCTATAGAAAATTAATGTTATCGATAACTTTTCTATAGAAAATTAATGTTATCGATAACTTTTCTATAGAAAATTAATGTTATAGACAAATTTTCTATAGAAAATTAATGTTATAGACAAATTTTCTATAGAAAATTAATGTTATAGACAAATTTTCTATAGAAAATCAATGTTTTAGACAAATTTTCTATAGAAAATTAATTAAATTAAAATTAATTAATTAATTAATTAAATTAATTAAAATTAATGTTATCGATAAATTAATTAAAATTTATGTTACCGATAAATTTTCTATAGAAAATTAATGTTGTCGATAACTTTTCTATAGAAAATTAATGTTGTCGATAACTTTTCTATAGGAAATTAATGTTATTGATAATTTTTCTATAGCAAATTATTGTTATCGATAATTTTTCTATAGCAAATTATTGTTATCGATAATTTTTCTATAGCAAATAATTGTTATCGATAACTTTAAAAAAAAATTATAAAATAGAAAAATTATAGAAAATTATATTTATCGAAAATTTTTTTATAGAAAATTATTGTTATCGAAAACCGTTGCTATAGAATACGTTTTCTTTAGAAAACACGTTTTTGATGGCATATTGTTGTCTATAGAAAACTGTTGTTATCGAAAAAATTTCTATAAAAAACTGTTGTTATGTACACATTTTCTAAAGGAAACTTTTGTTATCGAACACATTTTTTATAGGAAACTTATGTTATCTAACACGTTTTCTATAGAAAATTGTTATTATCGAACACGTTTTCTATAAAGAAAATTTTCTATGGGAAATTTTTATAGAAAAATTTTGTATTGAAAACTACTCTTAGCGAACACATTTTCTATAGAAAGTTCTTGTTATCGAACACATTTTGTATAGGAAATTATTATTATCGACAAACGTTCTATAGGAAATTGTCTTTATTGAAAAATTTTCTGTTGGAAAATGTTGTTATCGAAAAATTTTCTGTAGAAAATTCCAGCTATCGAAGCAAATTTTCAGTAAAATATGTTCAGACTAAAATATTATTTTCTTTATCCACTATTTGCTTGATGTAGAGTAACTCATTTGCAAAAAAATTATAATTTCTTTGAGGAATCATTACGTTTGCGGTTTGCATAGTTTTGCAAGATTTTAATTTCCCTCTAAAAAAAACAAAAAAGTCAGACAGTCCACGCCATCACAAATAGAAAATGAAAATTTGAATGCATTTCAATACGCAGTCATAGAGAGAACTTTGATTGTGGTTTGATACAAATATTTGAGTATTTCACGTTACCACAAAAAGCGAATCTCCACGATAATGATGGATGTGGTTTTATGGTCGTTATGAAGAAGCAGAGAAATTCTCATTATCGTAAAATTATGCATCAAGCACTGAGGCTGCATTATTATCGTCATCTGTTTTAGCGCATTCCCAGAGGGAAATGAGTTATAAGACACCATAAATGGCCCAAGGACTGATGCCACAATTTGTTAGAACTTGACTTTCTTTATGAAGCTGTCTGTTGCTGTTGCTGTTTTTATTTTATTTTTTTATTGTTTTCCTCTTTCTTCTTGGAATTTATTTGAGTCTGTTTTTAAAATGTCGTGCAATAGCCATTGGTAGTTGACATTAAAGATTTAAAGTTTAACCACTTACAACATTTAAAGGGCAGTCAGCCTTTATTGCTGTTACTACTGTTTCTCATTCTTCCACAAGCAGACAGAAAATTGTCGCTGCATGTCTGTTTTCTTTCTCTATTTTCAATTTTTGGTTTTGTTTTTTGTCATAAACATGAGAACTTCTATGTATTTTTGTGCCAATTTCAAATTTGTTTCAACTGATTTCACTAAATTTTCTCTGAAGGCAACATGAGCTATGCTACACAAAAAAGGGATTTTGAAAGTCTCATTTCATATGTTGAAAGGAAAGCGAAAAGTGGCACAAATATGATGGCACCGCGTGCTGAGAAACAGAAAAAAAAAACCTCCTGCATGTCTTCCAGTCAGACAAAGTGACAAGACAAAGTTTCATTATTTATGGCTAAAGGAAACTTTCACTTGTACAATGAGTTTGACTGCATGTTGGACAAAAGATATAGCAACTAATCGTTCAAAATAACTATTGATATTAAATGGCAAACGAAAAACTAAAGAAAGAACTCAAAATAATAGAACCATTATTTGAAGAATCTTTGAACTGCAACTTACAAGTACACGTAATTTTTAAAAAATATTTTGACAGAAATTACTGAATTTTCTATAAAAAATTTTCGATAACAATGAATTTTCTATATACAACTTTTCGATAACAATAAATTTTCCATAGAGAACTTCGATAGCAATAAAATTTCTATAGACACCAAGACAACTTTTCGAGAACAATAAATTTTCTATAGATAACTTTTCGAGAACAATAAATTTTCTATAGATAACTTTTCGAAAACAACGAATTTTCTATAGACAACTTTTCGATTACAATGAATTTTCTATAGACAATACTTCGATAACAATTATTTAATGTAGAAAACTTTTCGCTAATAATGAATTTTCTATAGACAACTTTTCTATAATTGAATTTTCTGTAGAGAACTTCGATAACAACAACTTTCTATAGACAACATTTCGATAACAAACATTTTCTATAGACAACATGTCGATAACAATAATTTTTACAGAAAGCTTTTCGATAACAATAATTTTCTATAGAAAATTTTTCGATAACAATAATTTTCTATAGAAAATTTTTCGATAACAATAATTTTCTATAGAAAATTTTTCGATAACAATAATTTTCTATAGAAAATTTTTCGATAACAATAATTTTCTATAGAAAATTTTTCGATAACAATAATTTTCTATAGAAAATTTTTCGATAACAATAATTTTCTACAGACAACTTTTCGATGACAATAATTTTCTATAGAGAAGTTTTCGATAACAATAATTTTCTATAGACAACTTTTCGATGACAATAATTTTATATTTTTTCGATGACAATAATTTTATATTTTTTTTCGATAACAACAAATTTTCTAAAGCCTACTTTTCGAAAATAATGAATTTTTTATAGACAACTTGTCGATAACATTAAATTTTCTATAGACAAGTTTTCGATATAATATAATAAACTTTTTGATAATAATGAATTTTCTATAGACAACATTTCGATAACAAACATTTTCTATAAACAACATGTCGATAACAATAACTTTTTATAGACAACATTTTGATAACAAACATTTTCTATTGACAATATTTAAAATTTTCGATAATAATAATTTTCTATAGAAAACGTTTCGATAATAAGGATAGGTCTATAGACATATTTTCGATATCAATAACCTTCTATAAAAAAATTTTCGATAACAATAATTTTCTATAGAAAACTTTTCGATAACAATAATTTTCTATAGACAACTTTTCGATAATAATAATTTTCTATAGAAAACTTTTCGATAACAATAATTTTCTATAGAAAACTTTTCGATAACAATAATTTTCTATAGAAAACTTTTCGATAACAATAATTTTCTATAGAAAACTTTTCGATAACAAAAATTTTTTATAGAAAACTTTTCGATATTTTTTCGATAAAAATAATTTTCTATAAAAAATTTTCGATAACAATTATTTTCTACAGACTACTTTTCGATAACAATAAATTTATATTTTTTCGATAACACCAAATTTTCTGCGGAAATCTTTTCGATAAAAACAAATCTTCTATAGCAATATTTTGATAATAACAAATTATCTCGAGAATTTTTTTTCCATAATAACAAATTTAAAAATCTTTAAAAAATGGTTCGATAACTGCAAATTTTCTGTAAAAAATTGTTCGATAAACGCAAACCTTCTATAAAAAATTTTTCGATAAACGAAATTGTCTATAAAAAATTGTTCGATAACTGCAAATTTTCTATAAGAATATTTTTCGATAACAGTAATTTACATTAAGAAAATGAAACAATAACATGAGTTGGCTTTAAAATGCCATAAATTATTTAAAAATTATCTCAATTTATAAATTATTGGATTTAATATTTTATTAAAGAAACAATTACGTATAATTGAAGCTTAACTGGCATAGTTTTTCAAAATTCAAAAGCACTTTAACAGTCATTATCGGTGTATTTCACACGCGACGTGTCTTTAGTTAAATAAAAAATAAAAAAAAATAAAAAAGATAATTTCATAATGACGATGAGGAAACATTAAAGAATTTTTTTTTTTGTAGTCAAAAAAGTGAAAACAAATTCAAACACAAGTAATCTGAACAACAAAATATAGAAGAGAGAAGAAAAGAAAAAGGTCAGGTCAATAAAATGCTTCCGCTGAATAACGAAATTAAATAAAATTTATAATCAATGGAAAAAAATCTTAAAAAAAAATCTCAAAAAAAAATCTCAAAAAAAAATTAAAACTTAAAACTTAAATTGATTTTGTAGGGGAACTTAGAGAAAAAAAATGTAAAATAAAAAGCATCGATAGCATAGAATGAATGAACCGAACCGCATGATAAAGAAAATAAAAGAAAATAAAGAAAAAACAACAATTCACAGGTTGATTTAACGATAAAAATAGAAATTTTTTCTTAAAAAGCAAACAAAACTACACACACACATACTAAGTGATTTTGTTTTTATTGTGCAACTAAAATAATCACAAAACAATAACAACAACAATAGTAGCACAAATATACATACACACATACATACATTCATTTGTATTAGTGCGTATGTGTGTGTGTGCCAGAGACGGCATTCATCAATTAGAAGAAGCATCTTAATGAAAAGTGCATTAACCGCTTGACTGGGCATGACAATAAAAACGATTAAAACCTGAAAACAACAACTACAGCAACAACAACAACATATACTACAACAATAAATTAAACTTTATTTATAATTAATTACAAGCAGAAGCATAAAACAACATGAAAAGAATTTTTCCTACACTCTCTTCTCATTTTTTTTATAATTCTTTGCCCTTCTCCTCACTCGCGCCTGCTATGAGAAATTCATTGCCGAGCATAAATCACTCACATTAGAATAAAATATTTTTCATAAACATGACAACAACAACAACAACGACTACAACAACTACAAGCAAGAATTGTAAATAAAAGCTTTAAAAGTTGTCCTCTCTATGAAGTTTTCAAGGCGGCATTTTTAATTTTTTTTTCGAATTTTTTTGTTAAAAAAAATGCAAAAATTATCCTTTTTAGACTGTTTTTGCAAAAAGCAAACGAGCGACAACAACAGCAATTAACAATAAGAACAATAGGAACAACAAAAATAAAAAAGCTTCTTCTGCATAAAATTCCATGTTCTCTCTTTCTTTTGAAATAGAGATTTGAGAGGGTCACATTATATCTCATTCAATATCTCTTTCCTTATCTCTCTCTCTCTCGGAGCACGCGCTTTATTTTTGTAAAATGTTGCATTTGTTGTAATCTATTATGAATTTTTAAATAAAAATTGTTGAAGCAAATAACCACAGAGTTGTATAAAAAGGTATACAAATTAAAATTCTTTTCAATAAGTTTGTTATCGAACTGTTTTTTACACATAAATATTTGTTATCGAAAATATATATTTCTATAAAAAAAATTGTTATCGAAAAAATTATTTACAGGAAATTGTTGTTATAGAAAATTGTTATCGAAATACATATTTTCTATAGAAAATTGTTATCGAAATACATATTTTCTATAGAAAATTGTTATCGAAATACATATTTTCTATAGAAAATTGTTATCGAAATACATATTTTCTATAGAAAATTGTTATCGAAATACATATTTTCTATAGAAAATTGTTATCGAAATACATACATATTTTCTATAGAAAATTGTTATCGAAATACATACATATTTTCTATAGAAAATTGTTATCGAAATACATATTTTCTATAGGAAATTGTTTCATCGATATATTTTCTATAGAAAATTGTTTTAACGATATATTTTCTACAGAAAATTGTTTATTCGATATATTTTCTATAGAAAATTGTTTTATTGACATATTTTCTAAAGAAAATTGTTTGATCGATATATTTTCTGAGGAAAATTGTAGTTATCAATATATTTTGTGTGGAATTTTATTGTTATGATATATTTTATGTGGAAATTTATTGTTATCGATATATTTTATGTGGAAATTTATTGTTATCGATATATTTTCTAAAAAAGAAAATTGTTATCGATTTATTTTCTGTTGACAGTTATAGCTATCGAAACATTTTCTCCAAAGAACAATTTTTTTCGATATATTTTTGTGGAAAATTACAGTTATCGATAAATGTTCTGTGAAAAATTATACTTATCGATATGTTTTTGTGGAAAATTATAGTTATCGATATATGTTCTGTAGAAGAATATAGTTATCGAGAGATTTTCTGTGGAAAATCATTGTTATCAAGAGATTTTCTGTAGCAAATTATTGTTATCGAAGGATTTTCTGTAGAAAATTATTGTTATGGAAGGATTTTCTGTGGAAAATTATTGTTATCGAAGGATTTTTTATTAAAAATTTATTGTTATCGAAGGATTTCCTACAGGAAATTGTTATTATCGAAGGATTTCCTAGAGGAAATTGTTGTTATCGAAAGAATTTCTATAGAAACTTCAGTCATCAAAAAGTTTCTATGGAAAATTCTGTTATCTAAAATATTCTATAGTTAGTTCAGTTATAGAAAATTCAGTTATCTAAAACTGAAAAAAATTATAAGTACACTTTATTTTATTTTATGTAAAATAGATTAGTAATCTTATTAAATTAATTTATTAAAAATAAACTGATTATTTACTAATAATTTGTGATTTTAATTAACGATTTTTTTTTTTATATTTCAGGCTGGAATACGTCATCTTTTGGTAAGTTTTGTTTTTATTTAAATAAATATTCAGTTATTGAAGATTTTCTATACATACTTTATTTATCGAAAAAATTTTTTATAGGATATTCACTTCTAGAAAATTATCATTCCCAACAAATTTTATCGACATTTTTTTTTTAGAAAATTGTTTCTATCGAAAATTTAATTATCATTCTGCTCTTTATTATTGATTTATTGAAACTGTTTTGAATTTTTTTGTGAACTTTTTAGCATTTCTGTGTGTTACTTTGCTCCAAAACCTTTTGAAGAATGTGTTTTCTATAGAAACTTTAGTTATCGAAAATGTTTTATACAAAACTGTAGTTATCGAAAATTTTCTATACAAAACATTAGTTATCGAAAATTTTCTATACACAACTTTAGTTATCGAAAATTTTCTATAGAAACTTTATTTATCGAAAATTTTTATAGAAACTTTATTTATCGAAAATTTTTATAGAAACTTTAGTTATCGAAAATTTTCTATAGAAACTTTATTTATCGAAAATTTTTATAGAAACTTTATTTATCGAAAATTTTTATAGAAACTTTATTTATCGAATTTTTTTATAGAAAATCTAGTTATCGAAAATTTTCTATAGTAATTTTAGTTATCGAAAATTTTCTATAGACATTTTAGTTATAGAAAATTTTCTATAGAAATTTTAGTTATCGAAAATTTTCCATAGAAACTTTAGTTATCAAATTTCTAGAAATTAGTATAGTTATCGATACTATTTTTTTTAGCAAATTGTTTTTATCGAAACATTTAATTATCATTATGCTGTTTATTATCGATTTATTGAAACTATTTAGAATTTATTTCGAAATTTTTGTGCCTTTTTATTGCATTTCTGTATGTTTCTTTGCTCTAAAGCCTTTTGAAGAATGTGTTTTCTATACAAAACTTTAGTTATCGAAAATTTTTTATACAAAATTTAAGTTATTGAAAATTTTCTATACAAAACTTTAGTTATCGAAAATTTTCTACACAAAACTTTAGTTATCGAAAATTTTCTATAGAAACTGTAGTTATCGAAAATTTTCTATGCAAACATTAGTTATCGAAAATATTCTACAGAAACTTTAGTTATCGAAAATTTTCTATAGAAAATCTAGTTATCAAAAATTTTCTGTAGGAACTTTAGTTATCGACAATTTTCTATAGAAACTTTAGTTATCGAAAATTTTCTATAGAAACTTTAGTTATCGAAAATTTTCTATAGAAACTTTAGTTATCGAAAATTTTCTATAAAAACCTTAGTTATCGAAAATTTTCTATAGAAACTTTAGTTATCGAAAATTTTCTATAGAAGTTCTAGTTATCGAAAATTTTCCATACAAAATTTAAGTTATTGAAAATTTTGTATAGAAACTTTAGTTATAGAAAATTTTCTATAGAAACTTTAGTTAAAGAAAATTTTCTAAAGAAACTTTAGTTATAGAAAATTTTCTAAAGAAACTTTAGTTATAGAAAATTTTCTGTTGGAAATTCACTTCTAGAAATTAGTATAGTTATCGATATTTTTTGTTAGAAAATTATTTTTATCGAAAAATTTAATTATCATTTTTCTGTTTTTCATCGATTTATTGAAATTATTTTGAATTTATTTCGTTATTTTGTGCCTTTTTATAGCATTTCTGTGTATTTTTTTGCTTCAAAGCTTTTTGAAGAATGTGTTTTCCCCCAAAAGCTTTCCCTCTATTATTGTTATGTGTATGTTTTATATATTTTTTGTTGCTATTTAGCTTATCCAAGTCCATTTGCAGCCTTTAGTGAGTAACGAGTAAATGCTTAGCACTCAGTGTCCGTGTGGCATAAAGTCGAACAAATTGTGACGTGCAAAGGAAAAAGCAAAGCAAAAAAGAAAAATTCTAATAAAGAAGAATAAAAAATTTAGTTTTTCTATTTTGCACAAAGTGAAAACAGATAAAGAAAAAAAGAATTTAAATTGAATGCAAATGTTGGAGATTAAAAATTTATGGAAGAAATTTTTTACAAATATTGAGCAGCAGTAGGCAGGCACATTTTGGATAAAAGGAAAGAAAAATTTTTTTTTTATTGATGGAAAGAAAATTTTTTTTCTAAGCTGCGACAGAGAGAAGAAAACTGCAGCTGCTGCTCAAGTGTTTAAAGGAAAAATTTTTAACAAAAAAAAAAAAATTTAAAGATTGAAATAACGGTAACGGCAACGATAACGGCAACGGCAACGGGATTATAAAGGAATTTATGTATGTATTAGAAAAAACGGTAAAAGAAAATCTATTGAAATGAAAAATTAAATCAAAAATGAAAAAAAAAGCGTTTACAATAAATGAAAAAAGTAATCTCAAATGAAAATCAAAAAAGCAAAAAAAAAAACAAAAATTGAAATCAATCCAAAAGCGTTATAAAAAAAAACAAAAAATGCAAATTTCCCAAGAAAAGCAAAAAAAAAAAATCAATTAAAAGTATTACAAAAAACAAAAAAGACAAAACAAAAATAAGGAAAAACTGCATGCCAACACGAAATAAGTGAATGAAAAAAATAATTATTCAAAGGGATAGCCAAAGCAGAAGAAGCGATAAGGGGGTTTGTACACAGCAGACATGGTCAAACGTTTACTGGGCCTGAATTAAAATACAATATTAAGAGTGAAAATAAGTAGTCACCAGCAACGTATGTATTTAGCTGAAATGCTAAATTAACAACCAACAATAACAACAACAACAACAATAAAACAACGACAACGACAATGATAAACAAGTTTCTAGCCCTACACCTTGACCATCAAAAGTAACGTTTCCCTTTCTCAATGTGCTTTCATATTACTCGTACCAACTGCACGGTTAAAATATTAAAAAAAAAAAATGAAAGAAAGAAAATTTCCAATTTTTTATACACAAAAGAAAAATGAATGAAACATAAGAAGGGTGAGGTTGTGTGTAAAGAGGCATGGAGCCCAGGCAACAACCTTAAGTTATAATAATGACGCCCTATTTATAACGCCAAATATCATAATTTCATTTGTATATGATATTTAATTTTATTTTTCCTGCGTGTACATATTTTGCAAACAAAACACAGACACGCTCACACACACACTCGCACACACATCCACTCACTCTTGCTTACATTCAGAAAAAAAGAAATTGCTCTCTTTCTCTGTAATAAGTATACATATTAAGTTACTTACTTACACGCATACACCTACATACAGTTTTCTCTTTTTTTGTTTTTTACAAGACAATAACAACCAACACCAACACCAACACCAGCATTAACATTAACAAACGACAACGATACCCCACTACCATTACAATAAATTCAGTTAAAAATCAACAACAATCCCCGCTATAATGTCGTTTAATGTTGGTTTGTTTGGTTTGGTATTCATCAACATATGAAAGCTAAAGCAAGTGTAGCAAAAAAAGGCTCTCACGCATACACATTAAATATTTTAAAGCCTCCTTTTATTATGACCCACACACTTACTCTCTCTCCTTTTCGCTCTCTCTCTTTCACTCATCACTGCAGTGTTGTAACATATTTGACCTTAGACACTCATCAACGTTGTACTACAAAAAAAAAATTTGAAAAACAAATAAAAAAAATCATTCAACAACAACAACAACAATAGCAATAACATGTTTGTAAAGAAGAGCAATACTTATAACACAATACCATAGCAAGAATAGACAAATATTACACAGGCACACACAAAAAAACAAAATTCAAAGTAAAAAGTATTAATAAACAGTGTGGCCATATTAAAGAAAATAAATTTTTTTTTATAATGGGTGATTTTTTAAGAGCTATAGGAAAATGTTTAAAAAAAAATAAACACATAAAATTCAGAAAAATTCATGAAATCATTATTCATGAAATATTATTTCTAAAGCACTTTTTTTTTTGTCGGTTGCAAATATCTCCCATACCACCGAATCAAATTTAATGAATGATATCTCATTTTAAAGCTTATATCTAACACTAATGGCGAAAAATAATTAGAAATTGAAAAATTAATATTTTCATTGATAAAAATTATATTTTATATAGAACTTAATAATAATACTGTTGTCATTGTGATTACATGTCGCTTAATAGTAATGCAGTTCTACATAATATAGTATGTGTTAAAATTCATTCTGGCAATACCGCTATTTACTATAATGCCGTTTATTACTCAGTCAGTTATATATAATATGCATATTAAGTAGTAAAAATTGTTTTGGCAATTATTTTTATGTCACAAAAACGACAACTAACGGTGCGAAATATTCGCATGGGTCATCTAGTCTTTATTTGAATCGATAGTACACGGTCTATATAATTTAATGTTTGAATCGATATGTCATGCAAATGTTGATCGCGACTGCGCCTCAAGTGGGCCATCCGCTTAAACCGATTTTGGCATACTTTTTCTAACATTTCAGCCAATATCTCACGAATAAATGCTTCAATGTTGTCTTCCAATGCATCAATTAAAGTGGGCTTGTCTGTATAGACTTGAACTTTAACCTAGACCCACAAAAAAATAGTCTAAAGGCGTTAAATCGCACAATCTAAGCGACCAATTGATCGATCCCGATCGTGAAATAAAATCTTCACCGAACTCGCCTCTCAATAAGTTCATTGTTATGCATAATGTGTGGCATGTAGCACCGTCTTGTTGAAACCACATGTCATGCAGTCAAGCTTTTGCATTTTAGGCAAAACATTTTTAATATCATCTCACGGTAGCGCTCACCATTCACATTAACGTTACGATTCACAGCATCTTTGAAGATGTACGGTCCAATGATGCCACCAGCCCATAAACCGCACCAAACTGTGAGTTTTTCTGGATGCATTAGCAGCTTTTGCAATGCTTCTGGCTGATCTTCACTCCAAAATCATGAATTCTGCTTATTTACATATTCATTGAGCCAAAAATGAGCTTCATCACTGAACACAATTTTTCGATAGAGAACTGGGCAACTTCGGCCAACTTTCCAGGAGCCCATTCAACAAAAATTCTGGGTTGCGGTAGGTAGTTCGGCTTCAATTCTTGCAACAGCCGTATTTTGAAAGGCTTCCCACTTAAATCCTTCCGCAAAATTTTTCATGTTATTGAGTACCAGAGAGCCAATTGCTGCGAACGGCGACGAATCGATAAATGATGGTCATCATTAACACTAGCCGATACAGCGGCGATATTTTCTTCAGTTCGCACTCTACATAAGCGTCCAACAATGTAAATTTAGTGCGAAATTTAGTCACAATTCGTCAAAATTGAACAGAGAAGATTTTATATTGCTCGTATAACGTTCATTCATCGACCCTTTAGTCAGGATTACAACCTAGTTTTTCACATCATTTATTTTATTTAACTTTGATTTCAACCAAGGTTTCACAACTTAACCCCTTAGGGTACTTTGAGCCCATGGAAATGTTAGCAAATTATTAATTTCACGTAATCGCAACATATCCCGCAATAGTCCAGTTGTAATCTATCCACACTACATTTGGACCTATCCTCCAAACACTTCTACTTCCTTTTCCTAGACCAACCTTTAGATAAGCCTATTAGAGGTTGCAGATTGGGAGTCGTCGTGGTCTAGTAAGTAGTGTAATACAGAAAAAGTATTTCTTCGGCGATTTCTTCTCTTTCTCTTCTTGAAAAGTTTCTCAAAAATCTGTCGTTCGGAGTCGACTTTAAACTGTAGGTCCCGCCACTTTTGTATAAAATTAATACACACAACATAAGTGGTGTGAGCACCAAACTGTGACTTTTTCTGGATGCTTTGGTAGCTTTTACAATGCTTTTGCCTGTTCTTCATTGAGCCAAAAATGAGCTTCGTCGCTGAACAGAATTTTTCGATAAAGAAGTGGATCTTCAGCCAAATTTCCAAGCGCACGCATTTTGATAATAAAATTCAAAGATTTGTAAGCGTTTTTAGTTTGTAAAACGTTTCTTGGTTAAATTATAGACGAAACTGAAGATGTTTGATAGTGAAACAAAATACGAAATGTGCGTGAGCTGTTTAAACCAGTGTTGCCAGAAAGATAATAGCTAAAAAATCACCCCTTAGAAGTGTTTTATGAGTTATTGGCTGGAATTTTTTTCGATAGTGTTAGTGATAATTAGGTCCAAGGATGAACCCAATTGATTTGGGTTCAAATCGGTTCGTGTTTACCCCTAGGCCTCATACAAATTTCCCTCGTAATTGCATTTATTTACACGTAATTATGGTAATTATGTAGAAATCGCCGTGGTCTAGTAGGTAGTGTGTTGGCTTATTAGACGAAAGGCCCGGGTTCGTATCCCAGGTCAGACATCAAAACGAAAAATATTTCTTCGGCGACTTCCTCTCAGCAGATTTCTGGCAAAGACTCTGACAGTAAAAATTGCCATGAAAAGCTTCTCAAAAATCTGTCGTTCTGGGTCGACTTTAAACTGTAGGTCCCACCACTCACATGTATAAAAATTAACGCACACAACAGAAGTGGTGTGAGAAGCTAGGTCGGAATCCTGACTGATGGGTTCTAATGACCAATTATGTATGTATATATGGTAATTTTGTAACAATCATGATAAAATTTAGCTTGGATTAGTTCTATGTACTAAGAAATCATGGTGTAAAGTTTGGTGAAAATCGGATCACATTTGACCTCAGTCGCCATATAAAGTTTCCTTTAGAAATTCACGTTTACGCTTATAAATGGCTTAAAAACAAAAGGTATCGTGATGAAATTCAGTATGAACATGTATTTTGTAAATCTAAATCATATCACCATAATTGCCCCTAGGTCCAAAATAGGTCCCCCCTTAAAAAAATATGTTTAGCAATTATAATTGCCATAAAAATTTTATCACCCCGATTAAATTCGACATGTGAACATGATTAATATGAACGTGAATCATTCTGCCTGATTTTATTACGATCGAATCATAACTACCCCTAGCTACCACATACGGTCCACTAAGAAAATCAAAATACATCTCATATTGTGGTTGTCCTGAAGACTAGCAGCATAATATTGGTATTGCCAAGGTCCATTGTAGCCATTTAGCTATATGTTTTAAAAAACCGGTCCTCTTTTCGTTGTGTTAAGGTCCAGTATCTTCTAAAATAATTGTTGTAGGACGGGAACCCTTCTCTTGTCGAATTCACGTAGTTCCGGGGTTTTCCCGCTGTCCACTAAAGGACACAGTAGTTGCGTTAACCAAGTTTATTGCATTCCATGCTACTTTAAAATTTGAAAAAGTATTCCTGTAGAAGTACACATACTCTGAGCGCCATAAGTGAGTCAACACCCACAAAAATTTTAAATTTTCTATTATGAAAAATACTAGATGACCCATGCGAATATTTCGCACCGTTAGTTGCCGTTTTTGTAACATAAAAATAATTGCCAAAACAATTTTTACTACTTAATATGCATATTATATATAACTGACTGAGTAATAAACGGCATTATAGTAAATAGCGGTATTGCCAGAATGAATTTTAACACATACTATATTATGTAGAACTGCATTACTATTAAGCGACATGTAATCACAATGACAACAGTATTATTATTAAGTTCTATATAAAATATAATTTTTATCAATGAAAATATTAACTTTTCAATTTCTAATTATTTTTCGCCATTAGTGTTAGATATAAGCTTTAAAATGAGATATCATTCATTAAATTTGATACGGTGGTATGGGAGATATTTGCAACCGACAAAAAAAAGTGCTTTAGAAATAATATATATATACAACAATAATTTTGTTTTGTGTTTTTGTTTTAACATTTTATTTGTAATTGATAAACGTTTTTATTTTTGGAAATTTATTCGTCTATTCTCATTTGCTTTTTTCGCTATCCTAAGAAAATGAATTTATTTCAGTGGTGTTTAATCACTTTTATTTTTTTTTTGCGTCTGAGGTAGGGTTCAAAATGCTGTTGCACTGGCAGTAATTGTCGTCAGCTGCGTCGAGTTGGTGCTTCCAAACAATCACTCCTCCTTTTAGGGATACGTCCTTCCCGGGACGGGAAGGGCCCACAACCACGTCCACTCAAGGACCATTGTCTACTCTCCCTCGTCTGGGTACGCCATATTTGAAGTCAGCTTCATGCTATTGGCTCGTCTTCTCATGTATCATTCCGTTCCGTATTATGTCAAGGTCGAACTTCTTTCTGCGGAGTACATACATACATAACTGGCCATTACAACCCTTCAGTCAGGATTACGACCTAGCTTCTCACACCCCTTATGTTGTATGCGTTAATTTTATACATGAATGGCGGGACCTAAAGTTTAAAGTCGACTCCGAATGACAGATTTTTGAGAAGCTTTTCATGGCAATTTTTACTCTCAGAGTCTTTGCCAGAAATCTGCTGAGAGAAAGTCGCCGAAGAAATATTTTTCGTTCGTTTTGATGTCTGACCTGGAATACGAACCCGGGCCTTTCGTCTAATAAGCCAATACACTACCTACTAGACCACGGCGACTTCATCTGCGGAGTACATATTCAACGTATATTCTCACAGCGTTCCATTTCGTCTCGTTTGGTGTCGAGTGTAAATTCATCAATTTGCTCTATTAACATGTTCTTCTCGGCTTGCCATTTAATGTGTTTAATTACTTTTGGCGCTTAGTGTATATATGTATATCGCCTTTATCGTCTCTTCCTTAAACATCTCTGATCGCTTCGTCTAGGCCACAGTGGCCCGGCAGTGGCACAGTAGAGGCAAGTGTCGTTGTGTCGTTTTAAAGGCCCGATAAAATTGCTTAAAAAAACTATTTTTTATTCCTTATTTGCACACATTTACCGCTAGAATGAATTTCCCAATCATATGGCAGCATTGTTTACAAATAATAAGCAGCACATTAATAGCAGCAACAACAACAACAACTTGAACATTTTTTTATAGGAAAAAATGTGTATGGTATGGTGGGGGAGTAAACGAAGCCAACCACCCACTACCACCCTTGACAATCACTCAGAATAAACAGATAAACAAAATGACAACAACAAACAAAATAAAAATGAATTTATTTGATTATACTTAGGCTCTCTCTCTTTCTCTCTCTTTGACTTGCTATTAATTTCTCACTCTCTGTCACTCTTCCAAACATTTCATTGTTGCAGATTAATATGGTTATTGTTTTATGATTCAAATCAGAAATAATAGAAGAAGACAAAAAAAAACTAAAAATAATAAATTTTTTTTTTTAATAAAAAAGAAAATGTTTAAATAAATATTTACAAAAAAAAAAAACAAAAAAATACAAAAAAATTGAAAATTAAAAATCTTTTTGATTTCTTTTTATGATAGAAACCATATGTACTATAAGCAAAATGAACAATTAAAATGTTAATACGCTTTGTTTTTATATTTATTAACAAAGAAAAACCCAAAAAATTGGCTAATAAAGTTCATAAAATTTTTGAATTTCAAATAAAAATTCAATTTTTTATTCTAATTTTTCCATAATGTGTGCTATGCGTGGTGTTTTTTGTTATCAAAGAATTTCTACACACAATAATATTGTATATACAGTGGTTGTTGTTGTTGTTGTTATTTGCTATTATTACTGGCAATCCTGTTTAAACTGGCTGCTTGGTTAATGTCTTCTTTGCGTATACTTTGCATGAAAACAAAATCGCATACAAACAACAACAAAAGCAAATACAAATAAAAACGAAAAACAGTCTCTTGATATTTATTATCTCTACCATTAGATTTATTGTGTTTTAATGCTCTTTTTACAACTACAACTACTTTAACTCTTTAAAGAGAGAGACTCTATCTCTATCTCTCTTTTTTACTCTCTACATTTCTCTCCCAGTATCACACGCAGTAGTATGTACTACTGTACTGTAAACAAAAACAAAAAAAACATTCTTTTTTACAATACAAATTTACACTCTTTGGACGGACGATGCCACCCACTTTGCGTGTGCTTATCGCCAACGAACGTAAAGCTTTTTTCGTTTACAGCCTCATCGTTATTTACCGCTATTTTGTAATAGAAATTCTTACTCTCTTCTGTTTTACTACTGTTTTGCGTGTGTACGTCTCTCTAGGTTCTTGCTTGTAAGTAAACATCCATTGAGTGTGTGTGTGCGTATTTCTTGTTTTCTACCATCGTTGCCATATTGTTTACATAAACAAACATTGTTGTTGTATGGCATATGTTTTGTTTTATTTGGTTTTGCAAATGTTTTGTGTTTGTTTTTGTTCTTTCTTTCAATGTTTCTTTAGAAATCCTTGAAACAAAAACATATTTTAAGGAAATCAAATAAACACTGGAGTGTTTAGAAAAATGTTCTTCTGCTGCAGAAATGTTGGGTGTTACAGTGGAACTTCTATAAATTGAATCACCATTATCCAGAAAAAAAAACTTCAACTTATAGAAACTTTCAGGTTAAAAAAGCAAAACCTAGATAGAATTTCTCTCCAAGGTACTGTTGCTATGCTTTAACTTATAGAAAATTCACATAATAGAAGTTCAAATTATCGAAGTTCGACTGTAGTATTTGGCTTTCCTATTTTCAGTAGTTTTGAATGGCAAAATTTAGTTTATTTCATGCAAAAAGATGGAAGAGATTTCTTCTATTCCTTCTTTAAAGGCAAGATTACAAACACCTTGTGGTGTTTGGTATGTATTCGAATACAACGCCAAGAGTTTCGGGCTCCATCGGAGTTTCGGTTGTTCGGTTCTGTGTTTTCCCTTTACGCTTGAGCACGGCTTGTCCTAACCAAAGTAATTCCCGTTGTACTTTAGTACAAGACATCGATATCAGCATAATGCTCTAAAGTCCACAACTCATCCGAATTCTACATACATACAGCGGGCGCCAAAAGTGAGTAAATAGCACTCAAATAATTCAGTTTCTTAGGTTTCTCCCTATCCTAAATAAATTTTTCAATTTTTTCTCCCTATCTTCAAATAAATTTTTTTGTAATAGAAAATTTTAAATTATGGTGGGTGTTGACTCACTTTTGGTGTTTAGTATAAATTTGCCTACACACGTACACATGCCTCTGTGCCCTACATACATACAAATATCAACACATGTAGTATGACTGCAGTTTGGAAATATAATAGATTGTGATTTTCATTTATCGGGACCGATATTTGTTCTTAAAGTGTTTTCCAATACTTTCCCCTTCATTTCAAAATTGCTTGTCACATGTGACCTTATGTTTAATCCTTGCAACATTACTGACAGTAAAGTTCTTTCATCTTAGAGAATGTCTAGTCAAGTTCACGTCTTTGTTGTGTCCTTACAGTTTCAATAGAATTCAACCTCTGGTTATGTATACATAGGAGCCAGTCTTCCTTTAATGACTGCAATTAGGTTCTTATGATGATCCCTAAATAAGTTTTATGGAACTTGTTTTTAGTGCATATCAAAAAATTGTTCTATATAAAATTTCTATAGAAAATTATTGTTAGCGAAAATCGTTCTATAGAAAACTGCTATTATAGAAACATTTTCTATAGAAAACTGTTGTTATCGTACACGTTTTTTATAGAAGATTGTTGTTATCGAACGTGTTTTCTATAGAAAACTGTTGTTATCGAAAAAAATTCTATAGAAAACTCTTGTTATGAAGGCATTTTCTATAGGAATTTGTTGTTATCGAACACGTTTTTACATAATATTAATGCTATCGAACGTGTTTTCTATAGAAAACTGCTGTTATCGAAAAAATCTCTATAGAAAACTGTTGTTACGAAGAAATTTTCTATAGGAACTTGTTGTTATCGAACATGTTTTCTATAAAAAAGTCTCTATGAGCAATTGTTATCGAAAAATTTTGTATGGAAAACTGTTGTTACCGAAAAATTTTCTATAGGATATCGAAAACGTTTTTTTATAGAAGATTGTTGAAAAAAATTCTATAGAAAACTGTTGTTATCGAATGCATTTCCTATAGGAAACTGTAGTTATCGAACACATTTTCTATAGGAATTTGCTTTTATAGAAAAATTTGCTGTAGTAAAATATTGTTATCGAAGAATTTTCTGTGTAAGTATGACAGAACTTCATTTCCGTGCATATCTCTACCTGCCTAGTAGGTATAGTATTGGTCTAGTGTACTAGTGTAGTGAATTTATTTTATTTTCTTTCCTATAGAGATTACGTTGGAGAGATTTTGATCAAAACTCAGCAGAGAAACGCTACGGTGACTTCATTCTCATTCTCATCATATCCGAATTGAAAGGTTCAGTTCAAAGAAGTCCTCATTCCTGGTCAACAGGCCGATTCCCAACCTAGGTTAGCCTCTTTTTGTAATTTCTTTCACAAAAGTTACGATGTCCCCTCCAAACCTATTCTTCCGGTGTCACTAAAGAAAATTTCGTACCCAGTATCTAATAGTCTCACAAGTCTTTCCTTTTGAATCTATTAATCCTCTCACATTCCAGGAGAATGCTCTGACGATTCATTCTCATCATTACAGAATCAGCATCCTCCCTAAAGACCGATTACCAATCTTAGGTAGAGCCTTACGTTTAATAAGCCAACACGATACCCACTAGACTACGGCGACTACATGCGGATTCGTTTAAATTGTCTGTTGCAGTAAACGGTAATGAGTAAGCAGAAAATCTTGTGAGAAGGTATCAATGCCCCTCTGTGGAGTAGGAGTGAATATTCAGAAGATATGTTTCCTTTGAGAAGAACTCCCAGTCATGCATCAGACTTTCGAGAAATAATGTGCGATTGATTAATTGGTTCTTTGATAGGGCACTGAAGACTCAAAGAAAACTCGAGGACCAACACATAAGTTCCGTGACGAAGACAAAGAATCATCCAGATGTACATTCTCGAAACCTGTGAGGCATTAAAGCATCTCTGAAATACCTATTAACACAGAGCAGCAGTCTGACCTTTGTTAGGGCAATAGGCTTGGTGAAGCCATTATAGGGATACCATATAAAAAGCGTGAGGGGAGAACAATAGATCGTATGGTAAAAATGCTAAGTCATGCTGTCACTTAATATCACATCATTGCAAATAAAATGGCTCCAGGTGTCTCCGAAGGCATTTTGCGCACAGAACACGAATCTGGATTCAAAAACTATCCATCACGTCAGGTTTTCATGAAAACGGGTGTTGAAACCCCTAAAAATAGCTTTTTTGGCCATTTCTGAAAAATTGTAGAGGTAAACACTAACGTGCTAGAACCATCGCCAGATTGTCAGAAATTGACAATTGATCTTTGCTTTTTAAAATGAGCCCAAAACCAAATAGATTGAATGCACCCTTAAAGTAGAGGGTGGCTTTATGTCAAGGAGTGTGCAAGAGAAAAAGAAACACATTATGGAGGTCCTTAAAAATTAAGATCAGATTTACTTAAAGATTCTTACTCCGGGGTTTTTGGGATCGCTGATTATAGATCTTCATTCAGATTTAAGAAATACAAAATGGCGGATCCAATGTGGCGATCGAGGTTTATAAAAATTAATCAGATTTACATGAAAATCCTTGCTCCAAGGTTTTTGGAGTCACTGATCACAGACCTTCATTCAAATTTAAAAAATTCAAAATGGCGGATCCAATATGGCGGAGGAGGTTTATAAAAATTAATCAGATTTACTTGAAAATTGATAATTCGGGGTTTTTGGAATCGCTGATTATAGATCTTCATTCAGATTTAAAAAATACAAAATGGCGGATCCAATATGGCAGACGAGGTTTATAAAAATTAATCAGATTTACGACCACCATATTGGTTGAGGTCTATAAAAATTAATCAGGTTCGTGCTTAGCCTCTTTTTTTTATAATAAAACCAACACTCGGGGTGGCCCCTATCATGCAGTGCATTGTGCAGGTTTTTAGGAAACTAGTTAAGAGGAAGAGAGGAAAGAGGGGAGAGTTGTTTATGTACATTCGATTTAAACTCACCATATAGTATTGATGGAGAAAAACTCTCGCAGGAAGATCATTCCAAAAGAGAGCAGTGCGGGCAAAAAATGAATTCTCTCTGTAATGCATTGTGCGTTTCACTGGACAACCACAACCACAAAAGGATGTGCTCTGTGAGAAGCTTGAATACCACGTAAAAATATGTGATTATCGGGAACCAAGCCCTTTATCTCTCGAAAACACCTCCCGTTATAGTACCGATAGAACAATGAAACACACGCCACATTGCAATGATGCTCCAACGAATCAATAGAGTTGGATACCCTACTGTCATTAAAAAAGCACCTTCGCCCTCTCCTGTACGCGGTTGAGAAGCTTCAAAATAGACTTTGGAGTACCGGCCCATACATGAGAGTTGTACTCCATCCGGGGTCGGATAAAGGTCCTGTAAATAGTAAGAAATACTTGGAGCCATCTTATTTACAAAATCTTTGCAGGGCTGTGTATTTAATTGCTTCACTTTATGCTTTCATATTGCATTCGTACAGGGGCTGTTTCTATTATAGCCTGGTCCTAAATGTGAAATCGGTTATCCAAAGTATATTGAAATAAAATTTTTATGGAAATGAAGTGTGTGGAGAAAAAGTTCCCAATTATGTATCTTGATTTAAGTGCGATGAGTGATTGACCTTAAATAATAATACGATAAAGGCCCTATATATATTCGTTTTTCACAGTCCATATGTTTTTTGCTTGTAAATAAAATTCGATGACCCCAAGCAAGCATGTGTTTCCAATAAATCAAAATATTGCATTCAACACTTAATATTTTCACACGAAAAAACAAAAATTTACTTCGAAAACTATGTAGTACATCAGCTAAATGCATAGCTAAGAAGCCATAAATAGGTTTACGAAACAGATTTACAAGGAATAAGGAATTGCGTCTGATGTGAATTGTATCAGTGAGTCATCATCACTATATTAACGTAAGCAGCATCAGCAGCATCAAATTTGATATTTTTAGTCTTGTTTTACAATGTAAACATTTCCAAATTTGTATGGATTATAGCAAGTGTGCCCCCTGCTCCTGCTCCTCCTCCACCTCTCCTTTTCGCCTTAGAAATTGTGCCTGCCTCCATAATTAGATTGTGTTTCGACACACTGCAATTTGTATTCCAAAAATAAGTACTTGGAAGTGAAATGAATGCGTTTCGTTTTGTTTTGTTTGTTTCTTGCGTTTTTTATTTATATTTTCATTCAAACGTCCAGTGTAAACATCTTTATAAAGTTTTCATAGATTTTTTGTTTTTGTTGTTTCTGTTGCAGTTGTTGTTGTTGTTGAATGATTTTCGATAATTTCATTTTTCTTCTTCTTCGATGATTGTTTTGAGCAATATTTTAAGACGAAATATGCAAATGTAAACAGAACCTATATTCTTCAAAATATGAATCTTAAAGATGCCATAACACCAATGGAAAGAAAAATAGCACAGAAACCATCATACTGTTTGTAAAGAAATTCTTTACAATTTCCTTTTTAAACTGAAATAATTTAATTAAGTAATGGGGTTATCAGCAGTCGCCTATTTGGTAGTGTGTTGGCTTATTAGACGAAAGGCCCGGGTTCGAATCTCAGGTCAGACATCAAAACGAAAAATATTTCTTCGGCGACTTCCTCTCAGCAGATTTCTGGCAAAGACTCTGAGAGTAAAAATTGCCCTGAAAAGCTTCTCACAAATCTGTCGTTCGGAGTCGACTTTAAACTGTAGGTCCCGCTACTCATGTATAAAATTAACGCACATAAGTGGTGTGAGAAGCTAGGTCGTAATCCTGACTGAAGGGTTGTAATGGCCAATTATGTATGTAATGGGGTTATCCATTTCGTGGTTTCAAAAATATTTTTTGATCGTAAAGTTTGAACGTTGACATTATGTGTGAAACATTACATCATCATTTTAAAGAACTCCACGCATAGTGTTGCAAGCATTGATTCTTTTGAGGTAATATTCTTCGACCACTTTATGACACATATTGGGCCGGGTATCTCAGCCATAACTTGACGAATGTCTTGGTTTTTTAAGTACTCAAGAGTTGAAGGTTTATCTGCATAAACAAGGTTTCTCGCGTAGCCCCACAAAAATAGGTCTAATGGTGTTAAACCGCATGATCTTCATGGCCAGATGATATTGCCACGACGAGATATTACGCGGGCCAGGAAATGTCTCTTGCAATAAAGCCATATTCACTCGAGTTGTGTGGCATATGGCAACGTCTTGTTGAAACCACACACATATTCTCCTAGACGTATTCTTCAATACATAATTGGTCATTACAACCCTTCAGTCAGGATTATTGACCTAGTTTCTCACACCACATATCTTCTGGGCGTTATTTTTATCCACGAGTGGCGGGACCTACAGTTTAAAGTCGACTCCGAACGACAGATTTTTGAGAAACTTTTCATGGCAATTTTTATTTACTGCCCAGAGTTTTTGCCAGAGATCTGCTGAGAGGAAATCGTCTGAGAAATGCTTTTTTTTTTATTAAAAACCAACACTCAGGGGATGGCCCCTACTCATGCAGTGCATTGTGTAGGTTTAGGAAAATAGGTTATAGGAAGGTGGTCATTACAACCCTTCAGTTAGAATTATTGACCTAGTTTCTCACACCACTGTGCGTTAATTTTATCCATGAGTGGCGGGACCTACAGTTTAAAGTCGACTCCGAATGGCAGATTTTTTGAGAAACTTTTCATGGCAATTTTTATTTGCTCTCAGAGTTTTTGCCAGAGATCTGCTGAGAGGAATATCGTCTGAGAAATGCTTTTTTTTTGTATTTTCTTTTGATGTCTGGCCTGTGGCTCGAACCCTGGCTTTACGTCTAATAAGCCAACACACTACCTACTAGACTACGGCGACTCCCTGTTTATGTTGTGTGTTAATACAGTTTAATTTGAGATTATTTGACTTGAGAAACTTTTCAACGCAATTTTGTTCACTCTCAGTCTTTTCACCCAGCAGTCTGCTAAGAGAAAAGAAATATTTTTCTCCTATTTTCCAAGCAGGGGTTGAACCACGCGCTGTTGTCTAACACACAATATAGCACCTACTAAACTACGACGACATCTGGAATCTGGAAGCTAAAAACCCTTTTAAAATATATAGAGAGGCTTAAGAAAGGATCTCGGAATAGGAGCAGGAGTTTTTGGTCCCAGAATGACTTGTTTTGAGTCCAAAAGGACACTCGCGGATATCTTTTAAGTGGAAGTCTATATCATTGAAAGATATGCTCTACTCAACTTGGACAGAATTTGCAGAAGACTGGAAAGACTAAGGTTGTCATCTTTGGGAGCCAGATTATGTAGAAATTCTCGGCAAAGACTAAGCAAAAAAAACGGCCATAACGCTCCGAATTGACGATGACAGTCGTTCCATCGTTGTTTTCGAAGAAGTAAGGTAGGTCCAATCACACCTTCGGACCAAAGAACATAACAAACAGTGAGTTTTTCTAGATGTAAAGGCCTCTCTGAAATTACTTGAGGATTCTTAGAATCCCAAATACGACCATTTTGTTTATTAACATACCCACCGAGTGTGAAATGTGCTTCATCGCTGAAGAAAGTTTTGTTTCAAAAATTTCCGTCCACCGCCTGTTGTTCAAGCACTCATTCTAAGTATTTACGACGTTGTGACGTTGGTCAGCTGGCTTCAGTTATTGCGTGAGCCTGGACTTTATATGGATGTAGGTCATAATGTGCCGTCAGACAGTCCTAATTCCTGAGAACGACGAGGAATCGCCATATGCGGGTCTAAGGCAACACTTTCACTTACAATAGCGATATTTTCAGCGGAACGAGCGAAACGATGATGCACAGTGAAATTTGCTTCATCGCTAAAGAAAATTTTGTTCGAAAAATTGCCGTCCACCGCCTGTTATTCAAGCATCCATTCCACGTATCTACGACGTTGTGACGTTGGTCAGCTGGCCTCAGTTGTTGCATGAGCTGGACTTTATATGGATGTAGGTCATAATGTGCCATCAGACAGTCCTAATTCCTGGGAACGATGAGGAATCGACATATGCAGGCCTTCGGCAACCCTTTCACTTACAATAGCGATAATTTCAGAGGAACGAGCGAAACGAGCGAAATGATGATGCACAGGCCTTTCAATATTTGTAACCACTCTAGGCTCTTCAAATTTCTTCACAATTTTGCCAATTGCTTGCGTAGTTGGACGATTGTTGTAAACCATAATCTCCTCTTAAAGCACGATACGTGGGGCTATGGCAGAATCACCATTTTTTAGTAGGTTTTGATAATTTTTATGCATTGTGTGTGATAGTTAAGCGATCCATTTTCGTCAATGTCAGACTTTCAACTGAAAACGAAAAAAAATTGGCTTCTCAACTTAGTTTGACAGAAGAAATCGAATTTCAGTTCCATACTTTTGAAACCACGAAATGGATAGGCTTGTGCTATCTTTTTCCCCTTAGCTGTTATTTAATTTTATGCGTTTTGTTTTCTATTTTGCTTGCACCACCCCACTCTTTCAAATCCATTTGAAACTTTTTGTAATTGTTTCAAATACGCTTAAAAAGGGTGTAAATCAACAGAAAAAAAATTTAAAATATTGGGGCTGTCAACAGAGTAGATTGGTTTGGCAAAAATACAATAAATTTCTAGGCTGCCAAGTGTAGGTGGATGGTAATGATATGGGAATTTATGCCGCTATCGTAATAAATCAAATTTATTACACCGAGTGGGTACAGATTCTTAGAAAATAGAGTGGGATTTTCGTTTTTCAATATTGTTAAGGAAAGTTGTTTTAAATTTTCATCAAATTAATTCCGAATATGCATAGACTTTCGATAAGAATTTATTGATTGTTTACAATCGATAATTTTTCTTAAAATTTTCGAATCCGTTGGCTTGCTCCTCGCTGCTTTTTCAATCGCCATAAACATCCAACCTAGTGGCCCAGTCGCAATGAAGTGAATAAATTCGAAACCACTTACTTACTTACTTAATTGGCCATTAAGAAACCGATTAAGAAACTTCGGCCTGTCTTAATACATCCTTCCAAGGGCCTTTGCTTCTTGCGTGCCTACGACAGTTGATTACACCAATCCATGACATGCCTGCCTCGATTTGGTCCTTTCAACGGAGAATAGGTCATCCTCTTCGCCGACTTCCGTAGATTACCGCATTAAAAATACTTGTCTCGTCGGAGTATCCTCCTCCATTCGAATGACAAGGTCGAGCCAGCGCAACCGCTGGATATAAATACGCTGTAATACGCTTTAATACGCTGTCTATGTCGTTGAGGGGCGCATATAGCTCACTGTTGGATCGGCTGCGGAAATCATCGTATTTTCTCTCGAATACTCTTAAGGCTGCTGCGTTAGTACTTAGTAGGGTCCATGCCTCTACGAATTCGAATCCACTGTTTCCATAAATTAAATGACAGACATTCGTACATCAACTAAACACAATATCTGTGCAAGGAAAACTCGAAGCCGACCTCACACAGACCACACTTTTGCTTCGAAACTTGGGCCTGCAAAATCTGCCGGTAACATAGCTTCTGTCGTTGATGCCTAGTAAAGACACTACTTATTACAATGAGCGTAATGCTTTGGGGTTTAACACGTTGACTGCCGGCTACGAGATCACTCGTAGATTGCGCTTAATTCTAGGGCGCCAAACTACGAGTTATCTCGTACTCTCTAATGTGAAAAAATCAAATCAAATTGTCGTTTTTGGAAAGTTTTCTGAAAATTGTCACGGCAGTCAACGTGTTAAGCAGACTTTCTGTACGTCCTCTCTCTAGATTGGCCAGATTTTCTGCGTCGCTAAGCTCATACCCGAAGCCGACCATCTGTCGCTAGTTGAATTCATAACTGTATGGACAATTAATAGCCCCGAGGTCATTAAAGGGATTACAAAACTAGTGGAGTTCATTGGCAGTAGTTGTGCCATATCTGGTTAGTTGTTATGCCACGCTATCACGACAGCTGTTAACTGTCCTGGAGTTCATTTCTTTGGAACCTGGTGCCATGATAGCCGCCTGTCTAACAAAAAGTATGACAATATGTTTTCTGTGTATATTAACCCCTTCCACGCCGCAGCCTGATTGCCAACACTTTCGGCTAGAAGACGTTCCAGTAATTCCATAGCCTTATGGGTTTAGCTAAGCCTGCCGATTACAATTCGAAATCCACATGAATAAAGTGGACAACGTCAGCCAATAATCGGTTGAAGGAGGTTAAAAAATATTTCTTATGGAAAACTGTTTAAAAATATTTAAAAACGAAATAATAAATTTCGATAACAACTATTTTATAGGAACCTAAATATTCGATTAGTGCAAATATGTATATTAATAAAACAAAAATTCTGCGAGTATAAAAGAACAATTAAAAAACAAATTCGATAACATTTTAAAAAATGTGCGATAACACAAAAAAAAAGTTATCGATAACACAAAAAAAAAGTTATCGATAACACAAAAATATGTTTACTTCAAACATTATTAAATAACAAATTAAATAATCTGTAAATAATTTAATAAAGAATTCGGTATCAAGAAATTAATCGAAAATAAAATACAGTGTCCAACATAAATAATAAAAATGAAATTTCGATAACAATTAAAAAAAAAATTAAGAAAAAACATAATATGGTTTAGCCGGTATAGTGATAACCAAAAAAAATTTGGCTCAAGTGTTGTGAAAATATTAAAAAAAAAATTTAAAAAATTAAAAAAAAAAATATTCGATAACAACAAATTTATCGAAAATAAAAAACTTTCTTAAACACAAAAAAAACGGAAAAGAACAAACGCTCAACGCATTTTAAAAAGAACTTTTTTTCCCAAAAAAAAAAAAAAAAATCTTTTCTAATACAAAATTTATCGATAACAGTTTTTAATATATTTTCCTATGCTTTTTCAGCTATTTTATTAAGGAAAAATGCCAGCAATACTTAAAAGCAATATGTATAGCAGAAGGAGAGGATCTTAGGAACGTGGATAACCTCTATTAGAAAAAAAAAATCAGGAGACAAAACGAAGCAGAGAAAGAAGGTTTGAAAATTGTAACTAGGACTAGGAACAGTTTGAGAAACCCGGTAACTTGTCTATCAAAGGCACAAAAGTTTTAAGGATTTGGAAACTACAATTAAATTACTTAAGCTTTGGAAGCATAGCAGTTGGATTTTGTAAACCTTATCGAGGCCCTGTTGAGATTTGGGCTTTTGGGTTAGGCGTTTGTATTGAAACATTCCACCACATAGTATGGCCTCGGTCGCCGCTTGGCTGCCATTCGCACGGGCGGCGGCCATTGGTTGGGTCCCAATAGCCACCCATCCCTTGCCTCCTGCTCCCATACCCAAAGATAGACGCAAAACCGATGATGAGAAGCTTTTAATTAATGTCTCTGGACGACGTTTTGAGACCTGGCGTAATACTCTGGAAAAATATCCCGACACTCTGTTGGGCTCTAATGAACGTGAATTTTTCTACGATGAGGATTGTAAAGAATATTTCTTTGATCGAGATCCCGATATTTTTCGTCACATTTTAAATTATTATCGCACTGGTAAACTGCATTATCCGAAACATGAATGCCTTACTAGCTACGACGAGGAATTGGCCTTTTTCGGCATAATGCCTGATGTTATAGGTGACTGCTGTTATGAGGATTATCGTGATCGTAAGCGTGAGAATGCCGAACGTTTAATGGATGACAAATTGTCGGAAAATGGCGATCAACATTTACAGCAGCTAACAAATATACGCCAGAAAATGTGGCGTGCATTTGAGAATCCGCATACGTCGACGGCTGCTTTGGTGTTTTACTATGTGACGGGCTTCTTTATTGCCGTTTCCGTTATGGCCAATGTGGTGGAGACGGTGCCTTGTGGCCATCGGCCGGGACGAGCTGGTACACTGCCCTGTGGCGAACGCTACAAAATTGTTTTCTTCTGCTTGGACACCGCCTGCGTTATGATCTTCACCGCCGAATATCTGCTGCGTCTATTTGCCGCACCCGATCGCTGTAAATTCGTGCGCAGCGTCATGAGCATCATCGATGTGGTGGCCATCTTGCCCTACTATATAGGCCTGGGCATTACAGACAACGATGACGTAAGCGGGGCATTTGTAACGTTGCGTGTCTTCCGCGTCTTTCGTATCTTTAAGTTTTCGCGGCACTCTCAAGGTCTACGTATTCTGGGCTATACGCTCAAATCGTGTGCTTCCGAATTGGGTTTTCTGGTATTCTCGCTGGCCATGGCCATTATTATCTTTGCGACCGTTATGTTCTATGCCGAGAAAAATGTCAACGGTACGAATTTCACATCCATACCAGCGGCCTTTTGGTATACCATTGTAACAATGACCACACTGGGGTAAGTATTATCGTAACCATGTACAGATAGATATCCGTTTTCCGTTTCTTTTCTCTCTCCCCCCACACAACACAACCATTTACACAATCCGCCCGATGTGAAAACGAGCGTGAGAGAGAGAAAAATCTAAAGAGTTTAGTGGATAAAGATGGACATCTCAATATTTGTTGTGTATTTATTGTCTTCCAGTTATGGTGATATGGTACCGGAGACAATAGCTGGCAAAATAGTTGGTGGTGTTTGTTCGTTGAGTGGTGTCCTTGTGATCGCCTTACCCGTACCTGTTATTGTATCTAACTTTAGTAGAATTTATCATCAAAATCAACGAGCTGATAAACGAAAAGCACAAAGAGTAAGTGGTTATATGCAAACACACGAAACGAAACCTTCAAAAAAAAAAAAAACGAAACTAGAAAGGGAAAAATGTCTGAAAAAACATTCGCCATTTTCATGAAAAAAAAAAGAACAACCGCTTGGCAAAAATAATTTCTTTTTTTAATTGCAAACGGCTGGTTAAAAGATGTGTCAAATTTATTAAAGAAAATTTTATTTTTATTTTTTCAAACGCCTAAAATCATGCACCAAATTTTCTATTGCTTTGAAAAGCCTAAATGTATGCTAAGCATTTTATAATATTTATGCAAAAAAATAAAATAAATCACGCTGGCCTCTATTTTATAGCATAATATGTAAAGAATGCTTGCTTAAAAGCCTTTATAAATTATTTATTCCAACATTTTAAAGAATAACTGTCTATATCTAACCATATAACCTGTAAGATCTAATAGCCTTATATGTAAATATATATATTTCTGAGCATATTTTAGGGATGAAATTTGAAATAGTTTTTTTTATTATTATTTTAACCGTTTTTGGGAAGTTACCATATTTCTGAAAGAAAAAAATTTCCCCCCCTATTTGTTTTAGCCTATAACATACGATTCGAAAATCTGTTGGCCCCAGAAAATTCACAGGATGGCTTGAAAGCTTTCCAGGTTTTACAATCCTACTAAACTATTGACCTAACGTTTGAGTTAAATCTCTTGGTTTTGACCTGCTTTACAGATTCAATACGATTTCTTATAACCATCGAGGACCATTGTCATTTATTTACAATGCTACCGAGAAGTTGTCCACGTCCTCTAGGGTACATTGTGTGAGAGTTCTGAGTATATTAGGCTTTACTCGCATTACTTTTGTTTTTTCGGCATAAATTTTTAGTACCGTTTTGATTACATGGCCTAGACAACAGATTGTGACAACAGACAAATGCTATGCGCTCTGGCCTAGATCATCTGCTTACTCAGACTTTAACCACTGGTTACATGGCCTAGATAACAGATTGCGTCAACAAACAAATGCTATGCGCTCTGGCCTAGATCATCTGCTTACTCAGACTTTAACCACTGGTTACATGGCCTAGGCAACAGATTGCGACAACAGACAAATGCTATGCGCTCTGGCCTAGATCATCTGCTTACTCAGACTCCAACCTCTGGCTAAGCTTAGGATACGATAATTTTTTCTTCTTCATATACAGCTTGAATAAGGTTTACTAATGCCTTAGGAATATCGTTACAATGCCTCCAGACTATATAACTTAATACAAGAGTACACCAGTAGCATTTCAATGGCCTTAGTTATTCTTAGCTTTGAAAATCAGTTGCAGGCTCGAGCCTATCTTATATCCATCCTTCCAGGCTTGTCTTATTCGCCAGAACAGGGTCGGCTAAGGAATTTGGTTACAACATTAGATTTTCGTATAGGACCACTGGAAGTTTTCAGGGTCTACTGAAAAGTTTCCAGGACTTCGGCCATGACCATGTTGACAATGACACAACTGGACTGATGTGGATAAGAAAGGAACTGATTATGTTCTTTCTTTTGCAAATTGGCCATCCACCACATTTTGACAGATCGCTGCTCTTTTAAAAAGGAATTTCAATAGATTTGTCATGACATCGAATGGCTTCTGTCAAAGCTCTGGATCTGAGGAGGAGGAGGAGGCACAGAGCGCATCAATGTTCACAATCTAAACTAATCTAACCAGACATGAGATTGCAATAAGCATAGTAAACTGACATTGCAAGATCCTGGATCTCAGGAGGAGGCACAGAGCACATCAGTGTTCGCAACCTTAACTAATCTAACCAGACATGAGATTGCAATAAGCATAGTAAACTGAAGTAGGCAGAGAGCACTTCAGTGTTCGCATTCTAAACTAATTTGACGAGACATGAGATTGCAATAAGCATAGTAAACTCCTGGATCTGAGGAGGAGGCAGAGAGCACATCAGTTTTTGCAACCTATACCAATCTAACCAGACATGAGATTGCAATAAGCATAGTAAACTGACATTGCAAGATCCTGGAACTCAGGAGGAGGCAGAGAGCACATCAGTATTCGCAATCTAAACCAATCTAACCAGACAAGAGATTGCAATAACCATAGTAAAGTTAAATTGCGAGACCTTCTAGTGGATCCGAGTATAAACAATCATATATATACAGTAAGACCCCGCTAAACGCGACGGATACGTTCCAATAGATTCCAGCGCTAAACGAAACAGCGTTAAACGAGGCAAGTTAACACGTACGTACATATGTAAATACATTAAGACTTTGTAAAATACATTTGGAATCTTTATTCTGGACAGACTAACAAAGGAGCGTTGAAAAAGATACATAGATTACACCGTCGCTATATAGTCCACCACTTTTGGTTGGTGCATGGCTGTTTCATTTGCACAAAAATATACAACAAGTATCAATACAGTGAAAGTCGCCGTGGTCTAGTGGGTAGTATGTTGACTTATTAGACAAAAGGCCCGGATTCGAATCCTGGGGCAGACATCAAAACAAAAAAATTCTTCGGCGATTTCCTCTCAAGAGATTTCTGGCAATAACTCTGAGAGTAAATAAAATTGCTATGAAAAGCTTCTCAAAAATCTGTCGTTCGGAGTCGACTTTAAACTGTAGGTCTCGCCACTAATGTATAAAATTAACGCACACAACATGGGTGGTGTGAGAAGCTGGGTCGTAATCCTGACAGAAGGGTTGTAATGACCAATTATGTATGTGTATCAATACAGTGAGCGATTTAGGGGAATTCCTATATACTAACGCGTAATACTGAAAAAGCGTTAAGCGGAGCAGCATTAAGCGGGGTCTTACTGTATTAGATTTACTAAGGAATTCCATCTTATGATATCTACTTTTATAAGCTTTAAAAATTTATATTATCCGCTCATTCACGAGCTATATAGTCTTTGAAGCGAGATCTTACGATCTTTTGTACTCCCCCAAGCCAATTACTCTGATTAACTAACTTTAGAATGCAGGTCGATATTAACACAAGGACAATTCCCTGCCTAGAGACCAAATTAAGGAAAAATGCCAGCAATTCTTAAAAGCAATATGTATAGCAGAAGGAGAGGATCTTAGGAACGTAGATAACCTCTATTAGATAAAAAAAAATCAGGAGACTAAACGAAGCAGAGAAAGAAGGTTTGAAAATTGTAACTAGGACTTGGAACAGTTTGAGAAACCCTAGCAAAGGCACAAAAGTTTTAAGGATTTGGAAACTACAATTAAATTACTTAAGCTTTGGAAGCATATCGGGGCCCTGTTGAGGTTTGGGTTTTTAGGTAAAGCGATTGTATTGAAACATTCCACCACATAGTATGGCCTCGGTCGCTGCTTTTCGCACAGACGGCGGCCATTGGTTAGGTGCCTATAGCAACCCAAGCCTTGCCTCCTGCTCCTCACATACCCAAAGATAGACGCAAAACCGATGATGAGAAGCTTTTAATTAATGTCTCTGGGCGACGTTTTGAGACCTGGCGTAATACTCTGGAAAAATATCCCGACACTCTGTTGGGCTCTAATGAACGTGAATTTTTCTACGATGAGGACTGTAAAGAATATTTCTTTGATCGAGATCCCGAGCAGGAGCTCCCATACCCAAAGATAGAATGTCTTGCATTTTCTTTGTGTTTTTAATTAGAAAACTTTTGAGGGAAGTGTTTTTGAAATTTTTTTTTTTTTTATTTAAGAATATAAATTTATATTTTGTATATAAATACTAACCTTGTAAAATAATTTTTATAATCTTAAACGAGTGCGCTATGCTCTACTAATACTAAATCCTGTAGCTTTAAAATAAAAATTTTATACTAAACTCTCTTAATATATGATGACACATTTTTTAAAAAAAAATTTTTTTTTCCTTAAATTTTTTATAAATTTTTTGATAAAAAATTGATTACGCCCACAATTTGTGGGCGTTTCCTATACATATTCAAAGGAATTTTTTATTCAAATACTTAAAATTTACAAGGCTACAGTATGTTTATTTTCTGTACTCCCTTAATAAGACATTTTTCTGCCGCCTGACAAATGAAAAAAAGTGGACAAAAAAGGAAGAAGTTTTGAAAATAGAAAATTTTTTATTTTCATAACTTTTTTCCAAGAAAAAAAAAAATATTTCCACTTAAAAACTCTATTTAGACCACTGAAAAAAAAACGAAAAAACAGACACTCTTTGTGCAGACAGATTGTTTGGCAATTGAAGATTTTCGAAAGAGTTAAGCAGAGAGATTTTTTTTTTTTTTGTAATTTCTTCTTGTATACACCTCTCCCTATTACACTCTGGCTTATCAATTTTGAAATCATTTTCTATTGCCTTACAATCTTTGAACGATAACGAAATCTTTTTCATAAGATATGTTATCGAGTGGTGTTATTGCTAATTGATTTTTTTTATAAATCAGAGTCGAATATTTGCCACAGAAAAACTGGTGAAAATTTTACTCTTCGCTATATTTGGCCGTAAAAGGATAATTTCTTTGAAAATTTCTTTAACAAAAAAAATCTTTTTAAAGTTTTTTTTTGTTCCCCAATGTTTTTTTAAAAAGAGATTTTAAGAAAATATCCTTAAAGCCTTTAGGTTTTTAATTGTAATTTTAAGTTTCTCTCATTTCTTTCAGCCTAATTACTTTTACTATATATTGTATTGTATTGTTTTGAACTTCACTGTAATATTTATATTTTGATAGCAAAAAAAAGCATTTTTTTTCCTTAGAAAATTGCATGTGTTCTCAATTTATTATTGTAGTTTATAAGCTTAACTATTGTTTAAATACGTATTATTTTTTTAATTATTAGTTTTTAGGTCTAATTTAGTTAATCGTATAAAATTAATTGGTTTAGAAAAATTTTAAAAAATTAGGCAGAAAACCTTGCAGCAATTTAAAAAAAATTTTTTAAAAGTTTTCTTTATTAAGAAATTTATATTTTTTTTATTTCCTAAGTTTCTTTAAATTACAAAAAAAAAATTGTAAAAAATCAACTCTGTTTTGAATACAAGAAATTTTCGATCTTCTTCTTTATTTGCCGATCCGTTATTCGGATTATAAAGCGTTCAAATAATATTAAATGTTTTGAATCTTATTGTAATTTATAGAAACTGTGACAACTCTCGATATTTAGCAGTATGTAAAGGGTCCGCTAAATAACTTCTTTTTTTTTTTGAAAGTGCTTTAAAAAACTACTGAAAATTTTCTCAAATTTCTTTTTTTTATTTGAAAGTACAATCCTTCCAATGCAATGCAGTAGCACATTATCGATTGTGTGCAGTTGTATTTCATCCAATGGCTTTACGAATATTGTACTTTAAAGCGTCAATTGTCACTGGCTTATCGGCGTAACTCTTATCTTTAACGGCACCCCACAAATAATAGTCCAACGGTATCAAATCGCAGCTCCGAGGTGGCCAAACTGACATCAGCTCTGCGGCTGATAATGCTGTGTGACCCATAGTGCCATCCTGTTGAAACCAAATGTTGCCAATATTCTCTACTTCAATTTTTGTGAACAAAAATTCGTTCAACATGGCCCGATAACGATCGTTATTGATGGCCACTCCTTGCTCATTTGCCCAATTATGCCTCTGGACCAAAATCCGCATCAAACAGTGACTCGTTTTGGGTGTGAAAAGATGATTTTTTTTGCCAAAATCGACATCTTCTGTAAGTCGATCGCAGGTCCACTTAGCTAAGCGAAAACGCATTGTTTGGTCAATATTTGTTCAGCGGAAAGATAAGCTAAGCGTTAAAATTCTCGAAATAATCACTAGTTGGAAAAAAAACGTTAGATAGCGGACCCGATAGTACGTTTGTTTCAACCATGTATCCTGTCCAATTCTGAATGTTTCTGTATATCTGTCTTCTGCCTCTGCTTGGGCGTCCTACAATTGTACCTACTTTTTATTATGAATTGTATAAATTTGTATTTTTCATTCCTTATTAGATATCAAACCCTTATTTTGACCATTTTCAGTAGTCGTCTGTCGATAAAATCATGATTATGTTGGCATATTCAATAACAAGGTGGCTTAAAAATTTCGTAAGTAAGACAACCATAGGCTTGTCGACGTTTGTTCGATGCATTTTTGTTCCGAAGCATTTGACAAATATTATCTTCAGCAATACTAATCCACAAGAGCTTCCAATTTATTCCGAAGAAGCCTTAGCTTGGTGTAGATTATTGACTGGCAGCGTCTTAGGTCCATATTTCTTTGAGGCATTCATTTACCCTGAATTGGAAGATCTCGACACCAACGACATATGGTTACATCACCACAAAGTTGTGTTGTATAGCTCATGCCATAATCAATATTCTGCACATGCAATTTGAGGGCATGGTCATCTCATGTGGGCGTGAAATGTGATTTCCTTCAAACATATTTGTTCACAAAGACAACATACACTGAGCGCCAGAACTGAGCAAACGCCACTGAATTAATTCATTTTCTTCGGATAGCGAGAAAAGTAAATGAGAATAGCCGAATAAATTTCCAAAAATAAAAACGTTTATTTATTACAAATAAAATGTTAAAACAAAAACACAAAACAAAATTATTCTTGTGCTACAAGTATATTTTTTATAATAGAAATTTTAAAATTATAGTGGCGCTCAGTGTAACTCATGCCATTCGTCAAATTCATCCTTATTCATGCGCCAAAGTCGTGGAAAATTGGGCAGAGAAGACGTGGCGGATATTTGAACGGTTTTATATTGTTCACATAACGTGCATTCATCGATCCTTCAGTCAGGATTACAACCTAGTTTTTCACATCATTTATTTTAGCTAGGATTTCAACCAAGGTTTCACCACTTAACCTCTTAGGGTACTTTGAGTCCATGGAAATGTTAACAAATTATTAATTTCTCATAATCGCAACATATCCCGCAATAGTCCAGTTGTAATCTATCCACACCACATTTGGACCTATCCTCCAAACACTTATGCTTCCTTTTCCTAGACCAACCTTTCAATAAGCCTATTAGAGGTTGCAGATTGGGGGTCGCCGTGGTTGAGAAGGTAGTATGCTGGCTTAGGTTCGAGTCACAGGCCAGATATGAAAATAAAATACAGAAAAAGTATTTTTTCGGCGATTTCTTCTCTTTCTCTTGTTGAAAAGTTTCTCAAAAATTTGTCGTTCGGAGTTGATTTTAAACTGGGACCACTTCTGTATAAAATTAATACACACAACATAAGTGGTGTGAGAAACTGCGGGCTTCTTGGGGACGATTGCTGTATACTGTCTAATGGTGAAGGTATAACACTGGCTATTTTATAGTCACCAGCAGCAACTCGTTGCCTTGCCGTTCGCATCTTCCCTCTGTCCACCTTTCCTAAACCTGCACAATGCACTGCATGAGTAGGGGCCATCCCCTGGATGCTGGTTTTATAAAAAAAAAGAAAAAAAAAATAGAAACTCAAGCACAATGTCTCCTTCAGAATATGAATCCAATCTTTCAAGAATATCCACCTTTTCTCTCTTGAGTACAGCACCACCGTAATAAAGTAAGGGCAGATACAAAAATGGGTGAACGGCTCTTTTGGTATCGAGAAACAGTGTTGACATAAAGAGGGGCATCCTAATTGTCATTGATAATGGCAGAAGATTTGTATTTGAAGATGAGACTGACTAACCTTTTTTTGCAAAATTTATCGATAATTTCTTGTATTCGAAAACTTATCGAAATAATTTCTAGAGAGAATGCTCGTAGTTTATTTTCAGTAATTTCATATTTCCTTAGAATTTATTTAGTTTTTAACATTTTATTTAATTATTCAAAAATTTTAAATAAAATTGTAACGATAAATTGCATTTAAATTCGATAAATTGCATTTAAATTCGATAAATTGCATTTAAATTCGATAAATAGCATTTAAATTCAATAAATTGCATTTAAATTCGATAAATAACGATTAGTAAGATTAGTTTACAAAATTTGATTTAAATATTGTTATTGTTATGAATTATTATAAATTAAATTTTAAGTAATCGAATGCATGTTATCGATAATAGTTACAACACTTTGCTTTACAAAGGCAAATATTATTGGCGTCATATTTTCATATAAAAAAACGAATGAAAAAAAATTAACATCCGGCCATTTAATTAATTATTTTCGAATAGATTTTAATTAATAAAATTTCCGTTATGAATTTATTTTGCTTTACAGAAAGCCCGCTTGGCCCGCATACGCATTGCCAAAGCGTCATCGGGTGCGGCATTTGTCAATAAAAAGAAGGCAGCTGAAGCCCGTTGGGCAGCCCAAGAGTCTGGAATTGAATTGGACGATAACTTTAGGGATGAGGATATTTTCGAGTTACAGCATCATCATTTGCTGAGATGTTTAGAGAAAACAACGGTAAGTTGGTGGTAAAAAAAACATTTTCCTGCTGGATTTTCTTTGTTCCACTTGCTCTAATTTTCAAAAATAAAAAAAACGATTTTCTACAATTTTTTCTAACACTTTCTTCAAACTTAATTTTTGATTAATTTTTACATAAAAATGCCGTCATATTTATTTGTTTCAACTTGATTTTCTTTAAATTTTTTTTAATTTTTTTTCTTTTTTTTCAAAATTTTTTTCTTTAACGAAAAATAAAAAATAAAAATCGTAATTCCCTGTTGGAATTCCATCACACAGATGTAGCAACCATTTGTTATGATTACAAAAAGCAATGACAACAACATATTTATTTTTTATAAAATCTAAATAAAAAGAAAAATGAAGAAAACTCAATTAATAATAAAAGAAATTTAAATTAAAAAAAAATTCTTAAAAAAAAAAATTAAAAATAAATTACAACCAAAAAGCGAAATAAAAAATACTCAAAAAAAGAATGAAAGAAAGAAAATCACACTCTTCAAAACCACCACAGCCACCACCACCACCACCAACCACACTTACTTCCTCTTGTGGCAATGGTATTTAACAACGCCAGTCTATACTACTACTATAATACAACCATGAAAAAATGTTAGTAAAGCAAACAAAAACTCTGGCAAAAGTGCGTAAAAATTTGTTTTTTTTTCTTACAAAAAAAATTCTCTTTAAATTTGTTTGTAATTATTGTGTGTATTTTTAATTATTAATTTAATTTGAAATAATTTCTTTATTTACAATCTTTTTAATTAATTACTTTTTATTTCTATTTATAATTATTGTTACCTAAAAAAAAAAAAAATAATTTAAAATACTTAAGTAAACCTATCATAATTATATTGTCTTAGTTTTTAAGTTTTTATTCTAAATTTTCTTTAAATTTTCTTAAAAAAAAAGAAAATCTTCTAAGAAATATTGTAAAAAAAAATATTATTTTATAATTTTGTATAATAAAATATAAATTTAAATAAATTATTAAGTTTTTTTTATAACTCAAACACTTTTTTATTTTATTTCATTTTATTTTAATTTGGAAAGGCAAAATTGTTTGTACAGAGGCCTTTAGACAGACACCCAAGACCTTAATTAAGAAACAGACCATTTTTTCTATAAGAAAACTGTTCAACTTGCTAGCCTATTATTCTTGTTATCGAAAACTTTCATATTTTGTGTAATTAATAGACAAAATTTGTTTTAACGAAAAATTATTTAGAAAAAATTTTTTTCCATAGGAAATTATTATTATAGAATATTGTCTATTTGTTATCGATAAATTTTCTATAGATATTTCCATATCTATAAATATTCTATAGAAAATGTATGTTATCGATAAATATCCTATAGAAAATTTATGTTATCGATAAATATTCTATAGAAAATTTATGTTATCGATAAATATTCTATAGAAAATTTATGTTATCGATAAATATTCTATAGAAAATATATGTTATCGAAAAATATTCTATAGAAAATTTATGTTATCGAAAAATATTCTATAGAAAATTTAAAATTTCGATAGCATACATTTTCTATATAAAATTTAAATAAATTTTCTATAGAATATTTCCCGATAACATAAATTTTCTGTAGAATATTTATAGATAACGTATATTTTCTATAGAATATTTATCGAAATTATTGTAATCGAAAAATTTTCTTTAGAAAACTGGTGTTATCGATATATTTTCTTTAGGAAATTGTTGTTATCGAAATATTTTCTATAGAAAATTATTGTTATCGAAATATTTTCTATAGAAAATTATTGTTATCGAAATATTTTCTATAGAAAATTATTGTTATCGAAATATTTTCTATAGAAAATTATTGTTATCGAAATATTTTCTATAGAAAATTATTGTTATCGAAATATTTTCTATAGAAAATTATTGTTATCGAAATATTTGCTATAAAAATTATTGTTATCGAAATATTTTCTATAGAAAATTATTGTTATCGAAATATTTGCTATAAAAATTATTGTTATCGAAATATTTTCTATAGAAAATTACTGTTATCGAAAAATTTACTATAGAAAATTATTGTTATCGATAAATTTTCTTTAGAAAATTGGTGTTATCAATTAATTTTCTTTAGGAAATTGGTGTTATTGAATAATTTTCTGCATAAAATATGTGATCTGCTACAATTTTTTATAGAAAATAATTGTTATCGAATAATTATTTTCTATAAAAAATAGTTGTTGTCGAATTATTTTATTTAGAAAATACTTGTTATCGAAATTTTTGTGTAGAAAATTGTTGTCAAGATGTATTTATATCCAAAAATTTACTACGAAAATTTGCTATTATCGATTATTTTCTACGAAAATTTGCTATTATCGATAATTAATATTAGGGCTCTATATACATACATATATCTTTAGAAGTTCTGGTTAGGTTCAGAGCTATTGAAGATGATGACTGTGGTTTCAAAATTAATTACGCTAGGCCTAAGTGTATCTACCATTCAGTTTGACGATCAGTTCTACTTATCTACCATTTGTTATCGTTAAAGTTGTTGTTATTGAAACATTTTCTTTATAAATTTCTGCTTGCCATTAAATTTAAAAATACCACAATTTGTTCTTAATGAACTGGACATTTAAATGACAATAATTAAAAAAAAAATTATTCAAGAAATTATTTAGAGGACATTGTAACAGAACAGCCTTTAGAATACATACATAGCTGTACATTGCTTTTTAATTAGTTTGCAAAAAAAATTTTTTTTGTTTTTTTTTTTTTGTAAATAAATTAAGACTTAAATAAGGCAAGGCTTTAATACATCAAGTGCCATAGCTGGGAATACTAAAACGTTATTAAATAATTTTTATTAACTTAATTTTGATTTTAAATTTTTTTTTTTGATTTTTTCTTCATTAATATGTATTTGTTTTGGTTATTTATAATATTTTTCTTTTATTTTTTTTTTTTTTAATTAATTTACTTTTATTTTCTAAACAAATCTGTGTTTGTTTCATAGAATTCATGACAATTTCGAACTCTCTCTCTCAGTATCAAAGAAACTTCAAAAATATCAAAAACATTTGAATGGGACATTCATTTTGTTTGTTTCTCTCTGTAACTATAATTAAATATTCCTTTTTGTGTCTCTGTGTGTGTGTGTGTGTGTATATGTGAGTGTTTAAAAAAGTATTTTTTTTTTTTTGAATTTCATTTCATAAAATCCTGATAATAAATGTTTAGCAAAATGAAAAAAGAAAAACAAAATCGGATACTTTTAATTGGAAATTCCAAGACAAAATAAATAAATTTCCAAGCCTGCTTAAAATTCTAACAAATTAACTCTATCAACTCTGTCAATGTGTTGTTTTTTTAATTTAAAAAAAAAAAAAAAAAACTCATACTTTCGATAACATAAATCGCTAATAAATTATTGTAAAATAAATAAAAAAATTTTAAACCAAAACTCATTTGAATTGTGATTAAAAAATTGAAAAAAAAATTATTTCAGAAATTCTTTAGAGGACATTGTAACAGAACAGCCTTTAGAATACATACATAGCTGTACATTGCTTTTTAATTAGTTTTCAAAAAAAATTTTTTTTTTTTAAATAAATTAAGACTTAAATAAGGCAAGGCTTTAATACATCAAGTGCCATAGCTGGGAATACTAAAACGTATTCTAAATAATTTTTATTAATCTTAATTTTGATTTTAAAATTTTTTTTTTTGATTTTTTCTTCATTAATATGTATTTGTTTTTGGTTATTTATAATATTTTCTTTTATTTTGATTTTTTTTTAATTAATTTACTTTTTTTTTCTAAACAAATCTGTGTTTGTTCATAGAATTCATGACAATTTCGAACTCTCTCTCTCAGTATCAAAGGAAACTTCAAAAATATCAAAAACATTGAATGAGACATTCATTTTGTTTGTTTCTCTCTGTAACTATAATTAAATATTCCTTTTTGTGTCTCTGTGTGTGTGTGTGTGTGTATATGTGAGTGTTTTAAAAAAGTATTTTTTTTTTTTTTTGAATTTCATTCATAAAATCCTGATAATAAATGTTTAGCAAAATGAAAAAAGAAAAACAAAATCGGATACTTTTAATTGGAAATTCCAAGACAAAATAAATAAATTTCCAAGCCTGCTTAAAATTCTAACAAATTAACTCTATCAACTCTGTCAATGTGTTGTTTTTTTAATTTAAAACAAAAAAAAAAAACTCATACTTTCGATAACATAAATCGCTAATAAATTATTGTAAAATAAATAAAAAATTTTAAACCAAAACTCATTTGAATTGTGATTAAAAAATAAAAAAACAAAGTAATTAAATGTTGTTTTCGTTGTCAATTGCTTACAAACTGTATTAACAAAAAATTAATTCAAACTGTACAAAAATTCTTCTAAATTTTTGCTTTTGTATTTGTGTTTTGTTATAATCAAAAAAAAAAACATTAGAAAATAATTTGAAATTTTTTAAAAAAATTTTCTTAAAAATCTTTCGTATGCCCTTCTCCCAAACAAAAAACAAACAAAAAATCTCCACAGGATCGTGAATTTGTTGAATTGGAAATACCATTTAATGGACAGCCCAAACGTCCTCGTTCACCCTCACCTATGGCCAGTCCGGCTCATTCTACCAACAGTGCCATAGGTCTAGTGCAGTCCTGTTGTGGTCGTTGCTGTTCCCAACGTTATCAGGTGAGTTCTCTTCAAAATTACATAAAAAAACACAAAAAAATTAAAGAAATTTCCTAACTTTCCCAAAAAGGCCTGCGGGAAATATATGCCCGCTACCAGCAACGCTCAAAGTAATCAAAATAATCAACCCATGGATGGCACTTACTTGGTAGAAGCCTCATTTTAATTTCGTGCTGCATAACACAGAGAAGAGGCCACTAAAAATTAAACAAAAAAAAAAAATGAAAATCCAAACCAAAAACTACTTTATCTAGTTATGTAGACAAGAATCTAGTAAAACAATTAAACCAAAAAAAGTTTAAAAAAACAAAATAAAATCCTTAACTCTAAAGGAAGTCTTAAATATTTCAAACAATTTTTAAGTTAAACCAAGGATTTATTTGAAATATAAACAAGTTTATATAGAATAGCATTCAATATAATCTAGTTTTTATAGAATAGCATTCAATATAATCTAGTTTATATAGAATAGCATTCAATATAAACAGGTTTATATAGAATAGCATTCAATATAATCTAGTTTTTAAAGAATAGCATTCAATATAATCTAGTTTTTATAGAATAGCATTCAATATAATCTAGTTTTTATAGAATAGCATTCAATATAAACAGGTTTATATAGAATAGCATTCAATATAAACAGGTTTATATAGAATAGCATTCAATATAAACAGGTTTATATAGAATAGCATTCAATATAAACAGGTTTATATAGAATAGCATTCAATATAAACAGGTTTATATAGAATAGCATTCAATATAAACAGGTTAATATCAGAATATCATTCAATATATGCAGAAGAATTCATATTTGCATACATGTTTACATACTAATATCAAAATTAGCCCTTGAAAAATTATTTCCTGAAACCTAAAATTAGTTTTTATCAAATTAAATAATAATTATTTATTTATTATTTATTTGTTTCCTTTGTATAAGGTTTCAATACAAATTATAAAAGAATAATTTATCAATTCTACTAATAGGTTTTAATAGGATCAATTTAAGACTTCCTTTAAGTGACATTGGTTTATAAATATAATTTCTATTTAAGTTAGTTAACTAACACTACAACAACAAATAAAAAGTTAAAGAAAAATAAAAATTAATTAAAAAAATTAAAGAGAAGTTTCTTAGTAAATAAAACAATAGGAAAAAATAATAGCATGATTTAAAGTTATAAATTGTAATTAAAATCGATTCATATTTTAGAAATAATTTTAATTAAAAGTGAACTACTAATATTTTAAGAGATAAAAAAGGAAATGCATTTCTATAATATTCTATGTAAACACGTTTCCACTGAATGCTATTCTATGTAAACATGTTTCCATTGAATGCTATTCTATTTAAACATGTTTTAATTGAATGCTATTCTATTTAAACATGTTTCCATTGCATGTTATTCTATTTAAACATGTTTTAATTGAATGCTATTCTATTTAAACATGTTTTAATTGAATGTTATTCTATCTAAACATGTTTCCATTGAATGCTATTCTATCTAAACATGTTTCCATTGAATGCTATTCTATCTAAACATGTTTCCATTGAATGCTATTCTATGTAAACATATTTCCACTGAATGCTATTCTATGTAAACAGGTTTCCATTGAATGCTATTCAATGTAAACAGGTTTCCATTGAATGCTATTCTATGTAAACATGTTTCCATTGAATGCTATTCTATGTAAACATGTTTTAATTGAATGCTATTCTATATAAACAGGTTTCCATTGAATGCTATTCTATGTAGATATGTTTCCATTGAATGCTATTCTATGTAGACATGTTTCCATTGAATGCTATTCTTTGTAAATATGTTTACATTCGATTAATTTTTTAATATATAGTGTTTCATTTTAATAAAAGTTGGAAATGAAAAAAAAAAACAATCCTTTAAGTTTATAATTGTAAAATAAAAATAAAAAATTAATTTTTTTAATAAGTAGAGAAATTTTCTTTTTTTTAATTAAAATTTTAGTTTAAGAAAGAAATAATATTCTGAAGGTGAAATCCTATGATAGTTTATAGAAACTATAAAATCGTAAGGAATTCTTATGAAATTATTAAATTAAAATACAAAAAAGGAAATCAATTATAAAATATTCAAAGAAATTATCAACCAAATTACTACTCAGACATACTCTCTCTTTAAGTTTAAAAACAAAAAAATTTTAAAATTGTTTTATTATTTTTTAATTTAAAATTAAAAATAAAACAACAAAAAAATATAAGTAAACCTTAAATAAAAGAGAAGAATGCTGCCAAAAAAAATTGTTATAAAAAAAAAAAATTAATAAAAATAAATTAAATCAGCCTATAAGCCATCCTATCATAACAATTCTAAGTTCTTGTATCACACAAAAGTTTAAAACGAAAAAAGGCAACAAAGTAAGAATAAATTCCTCTTAACATAGACAACTTAAATAACTAAATATAGAACAAATCTAGAAAACTAGAAAACAATTATGAAAAACTAACTTAAAAAAACAAAATTTATACAAAAAAAAGAAAATTTAATAAAAAAAAAAAAAATGAAAATTAATTTCAACTTCCATGCTCTAAGCTGTTCTAAAATATTGACAAAAAAAACAAAAACAAAAACAAAATTAATTAATTTTTTTGTGTGTGTCTGTGTCTATAAAAAAAACAAACTAATTAAATATTAAAATTTAACAACAACAAAAACAAAAAAAAACATGTAAAAAAAAACTTAATAATTAATAATAAAATAAAATTAATATTTTAGTGTAAATGTTAATAAGATTTCAAAAAAAAAAAACAAAAACAAAAAAATATTTTCTCGTTTTATTTTTAGTTTTTAAGGCCTTTAAAGGAAACAAAACTGCCCTCAAAAGAGCTGTGATCATAATATGTTTAGGAATAAATAAAGATTCCATTACAATACTACGATTAGAGATCAGCAATGAATCGCTTTTTCCATACTCACAAGTACTCATGAAATTTTGAGTGTAAGTGAGTCAACAGAATTGAAATTCAACTACTCTAATTTATTCGTACTCGTTACAAAATTGATTTCTAAGTGCATCTTGCAATGAGTATGAGTATTACGTTGACATCAAACTCACAACAATCGAAATATGTTCGATTCATACACGTACTCATTCAGATTTATAAATTTAGAAAAATATTTATAATACTTATAAGTGATTCGAGTGACTCGACCTTCTTGTAAGTATTGCAGTGCTCTTACGCGAATCATACCTATTTTGTGCTTTGTGTAAATGTTAAGTACAGACGACTCGAAGTCGATAACATTATGCGTATTGTTAACTATGAGTAGGATGAGTACATACTTCACTTGATTCATAGGTGCTTACTTCAATGTTGATTTATAAGTACCGGTTGCAATGAGTATGAGAACAATGTTGACATCAAACTCATAACATTCGGAATATGTTCGTTTCATACGCCTAATACTGATTCGAATTCATAAATTTGGAAAAATACTTATAAATTATTCTAGTGATTCGAATCATTCATCAAAATTTACAGCCTTTGTTGTTGTTGCATGTACAAACAACAAAGAAAGGCAAGACAAACACAACAAGCAAAGCATACACACAATCTTCTTGTGAGTATTATGGTATTTGTACTCGAATCATTTTTATTTTGTGCTTCGTGTAAATGTTAAGTAGAGACGATCCGAAGTCAATAACATTATGCTTATTGATAAGTATGAGTACGATGAGTACTCCAAACTTTGAGTATGAGTAGTATAAGTATGATATTAAAATAAGTATGAATGCTTATAAGTATCAGAAATTATAAGTATGATTTGAATCTACTCATCGTTTTGAATACTCGTTGCTAATCTCTGACTACGATATGTTCTAAGGTCATTGAACCCATGAACTAACAGAAAAAAAACCTCAATCCCATTCCCATTGTAAATCTTCCATTAGAAATGAATTGCCAAAGTGACCACCGGCGTAAGCTCTTTTACGGTTGCCTCTTGATAGGGAACGATCTTCAGGTTCTCCCTGAACTCGTCCCTTTTGCCTCTTTTACCCATTTCAATGAGTATGTGCGTATCGCTATCTCCTAATCCTCCGATTTTATTTTCATATGTTCCTCAGAACATTAGCGTAACTATGCCCCTCGGTTTGATAATTAATTACAGCTACTAGGCGTTCTTTTACAATTCATTTCTTCGTTCCTTTTTCTCCTTCTTTGTCAATTTTTTACTCTTTACTGTTTTCCATTCTCCATCCACTAATGGTTCCTTAAGCTGTGTAGTGTCTGAACATTGACCTGAAAGCCATTTCGACCGGTTTTCACCCGGTGTACTTAGGTAACAGAATGCAGCAAACGTCAGCCTACTTGCGTCATCTACAAAAATGATGTTCCAAAACATTGTCCAGGTCGTGCCGAGTCGCCAATGTCGCCTTCTCACATTAGCAATTACCCAGCGGATGCTGAGTACCAGTACCTGGGCAGCGTCTGATCTAAGATACGAAGGCTGTGAGCTGCTTAACATGCACCTACAAGTATAGCACTGGGCTTTGCCAAGTTAAAACCCAACAGTGGTATTGCCTTGCAGTTACATACCCGCTTCCCAACTCTCTAGTGATAGAAAGTGACACACGAGTCCACAGTATTTTCTTTAGCTTTAAAAACGCTGTAATAGTCTGACAAAAATCTATCCTAGATACTTGTCAGCGATCTAAAACCAAGGGACTCAGTACACTCTAGACTTTCATATCAATAACAAACTGTTTTTAAAATCGTTGAAAGTCGATAAAAGTCCTCATTCCTCATGGTAGATATGCAGGCTTATAGTTAAGTAGAGGTTAACCCAAAAAAAATCACATTTTGTTATCACAAATTTTCGCTATCACTTGGTCCCGAAACCACTGGAAGCTTCTACTAAAGTGCATCAGATTCACAATGCATAACAATTCCTATAGATCATCTGTATCAGAAGGTACCAAGTTACGCTTATTACATCCCCGAGGATATGTACCCATCAGAAGAGGCACAGCCCCCTCTTCTTCTTGATTCATGCAACTTCTGAAGAAATCATTAGCCAAATGTCTAAGACTCATGGGCCTCACATATTACACTGACAAACATACTGAGCGTATTTATCTTGAAGTTTAAGCAGACTTAAACCCATAGTTGAAGTCGCCGTAGTCTAGTGGTTAGTGTGTTGCCTTGTCATTGACCACTGGCTGACTGGGGAATTGTCTTTCCATATTCTCTGGTCTTTTGCCTTATTTCTTTTGACTTTTTTCTAGCTTTCTGTGTTACTGAAATTAAGAAAATCGCCGTAGTCTAGTAGGTAGTGTCTTGGCTTATTAAATGTAAGGCCCAAGTTCAAATACCAGGTCAGACATCAAAACAAAATACAAAAAATATTTCTTCGGCGATTTCCTCTCAAGAGATTTCTGGCAACAAGTAAATAAAAATTGAGAGTAAATAAAATTGCCATGAAGAGCTTCTCAAAAATCTGTCGTTCGGAGTCGACTTTAAACTGTAGGTCCCGCCACTCAAGCATAAAATTTAACACACGCACACAATATAAGTGGTGTGAGAAACTAGGTCGCAATCCTGACTGAAGCTTTGTAATGACCAATTATGTATGTATGTAAACCCATAGTTCCAGAGTGATATCGGTTGGGAAGATTGTGGTTAATTAGCACATTATCCACAGAGTGCATGTATAGCATTGTAAATTGATATCCAACAGACACTGTTCTATTCCTTTGCCCGTGGACTTTTATGAAGTTCTTATAGTCACAAAGCAGTCGTGGCTTATGTCAGCTCGCTCCAATTATCATTAGAGTTGCCTGGATATCAGCAACTTTAGTGTGCTAGGTTTATTGGCTCCCAAAAACATAAGCATCTTCTCTAGCGCCAATTTTTCCTAAGAAACCGAAAATTTTAATTTCTTCTTGGATTTTTCTTGTGGTGGTCTTGTGAAGAATGAAATTTCATCCACAGCAACGAAGCGATGCAAAAAGTTACATTTCAATAATGTTTAATGCTCTTGTAAAGTTACAATTAATGGGCGTAAACGTTGGTCTAAGTAGGACAAAGTCCTTCAAGTAGGGGCCGTTAACTAACCTAGCCTAAGTGAGAGGCCAATAATTGCTCTTACTTTTTTTTTTTTTTGGTGAAAACTAGTCCTTCAAATAGGTGTGCCGCCATCAAAAACCTAGCCTAAGTGAGAGGCCAATAAGCATCTGCCAGTTGTTTCCATTTGATTTGAACGGTGCTATTTGCGCACATAATAATATAAAAAAGTCGCCGTGGTCTAGTGGGTAGTGTGTTGGCTTATTAGACAAAAGACCCGGGTTCGTATCCCAGGTCAGACATCAAAACAAAAAAATATTTCTTCGGCGACTTCCTCTCTCTCAGCAGATTTCTGGCAAAGACTCTGAGAGTAAAAATTGCCATGAAAAGCTTCTCAAAAATCCGTCGTTCGGAGTCGACTTTAAAACTGTAGGTCCCGCCACTCATGTACAAAATTAACGCACACAACATAAGTGGTGTGAGAAGATAAGTCGTAATCCTGACTGCCACAACTTGCTGAAGCATAATACTACTTGGGAAATTTAAAGGCAAAAACGGGTCATAGTGGACTAAAAACCATTGGGGAAATATTATAAGGAAATAACGTTTCTCGCCGTACAAATTATTATGATAAAGAGGGTCCGCCAAAAACAATTTTAGAATTTTAGAGGCAAAAAACGGGTCATAGTGGACTAAAAAACTTTTAATATGTCAAACCATTGGGGAAATATCGTAAGGAAATAATGTTTCTTCCCGTACAAATTATTATGATAAAGAGGGTCCGCCAAAAACAATTTTAGAAGTTTAGAGATTAATTTTATTTCTTATTTATTTATTATTTAGTAAAACTTGTAGCAATTTATTATTAAATTTTGTTAAAAAAAAACGAACGTTTTAAAAAGCAAAACGTATTACCAAATTTTTTCATAGGCACTCCTCATATCAAAAGAAATCTCTTATAAAAAAAAGAAAAATCTAAAATTAATAATTTAAAGAAAAAACAAAATATAATTTCATTTAATGCCTATAATCTGTATAAGCAAAGGAGCCACAAATCTCTTATTTGCGTGGTTTTATATTCGAAAAACAATCTCATGCAGTTGACCTAAATTTTGAGGCCTAGACAGAGAAATAAAAAAAGTCATGGGCATTAATAATATTCCCCATTGAAAAGAGATTCTAATTTAAATATGAAAAATATTTCGTAAAACCCTACATTAACTCGTTTAATTGTGTTAAAAATGGAATAGAAATAGAAACAAAAGATAATTCTCTTTAGAGAAATTCATTATTAATCATGCTGCGTTTTTTAAACTAAAAATTTTAAATTTTTAAACCTGATTTTAGTTTTTTTTCTAGTTAAAAATGATTTGTATTGTTGTTGTTGGTTAATTATATGTTTTACATTTACAAAAAACAAAAAGAAGCTGTTTTAAAATCAAATTCTTTAAAAGAGGAAATTAGAGCTCAAGCTTAATTTAGAAAAAGTTCAACTTTTACTTCTTCTAGTTTGAAATGACCTTTTTCTGAAACAGTAAAAGTAATCTGTTACTAATTACAATGCCATTCAGTTTTGTTAAAGAAATTAATTATTCATCGAAAAGTAAAAAATGTAGTGCTTAAAGGGTATCCATCATCCAAACCATCTGATACGGCTTCCATCGTTTTGTTTTATATTTTTGTTTTTTTTTCTTTATTAAACGGCCTTCTTTTCACATGGCTAACCCTTATTTTACATTAAAGATTTCAAGATCGAAATATCGATCTTTAAAATCTTCAATCTGAATTGTCCAGTAATACCGTCTTCCTGCTATAACTCACGACTCTTAATCATCCCGATAGTTTACGAAAATCAAATTCTTTCAGAATTACGCTTGACGAGACATATTCTTTCAATAAATTCTGTAAGTCCATAATACTTTCCCTTATACCTCAAGTCGCCGAAGTCTAGTAGGTGGTGTGTTGACGTAAAGCCCGGGTTCGTATCCCCGGTCAGGCATCAAAACGAAATATTATAAAAATATTTCATCGGCTACTGCCTTTAGCAGATTTCTGGCAAAAACTCTGAGAATAAAAAAACCCTGCCATGAAGAGCTTCTCAAAAAAATCCAGCCACTCGCGCATAAAATTAACGCATACAACATAAGTGGTGCAAGAAACTGGGTCGTAATACTGACTGAAGAGTTGTAATAGCCAATTATTTATGTATGTATACATTAGGTTTTCAAATACTAAACAATTGAAGAGAAGATATTCGGTAATCTACTCTCCTTTACCGATATCACAGCTTTAGCAGACGTAAGCTAATCGATTTTATTATCGAACAAATCTTATTCAACCTTATTACGATTTAATGGCTGACCTTGAAAACAAAAATATCAAAAAAGTTTACCAAAATCTTGACAATTGTTGTCGACTGTTAAATCCGGGATAGTCCCATACTGTAGCATAATTCAGCCACAAAGACTGCAGCTGTGCGAATACGACCTCAGAATATAACTACTGGATTCTCTAAAGAACAGTCTTCACTACATCCCTAGAAAACTGGTTTAATGAGGAGTCCTGCTCCACTGCTAGACTTACCTGGCCCTTGATGGATGGAAGGCGTATCAACCAATTACTTGGCCTTGGTCGTGGCGTCATCTTGAGTACAGTGGCAATGCTTACAGGCCATTGCATCATGGGTAGACACGCAGAGAGAATAAGGCTCCCACTTCTCCACGACTTCTGCCGTGGATGCAGAACCGCTGAGGAAGAGGAGACTGTTGGCCACTTTCTTTGTTAGTGCCCGTCTCTTGCTAGATGTAGATAGAGGTTATTTGGCTCCCAATTCCTTGTCACCTTGACGGTGCTATCATCTATTGATAGCAAGGATAGACCTACATACATAATTGGTCATTACAACCCTTCAGTCAGTAGTAGACGTCATAGTTTAGTAGTTAGGTTAGGTCGGAGTGGTAGCTCTGCAATCACAAAGTTCTCTTTGAGGACACATAGCGTGCCGTTGTGACGCCACGGATGACTATGTTCCACCAAAATCAAGGAAGAAAAAGAAGTTGATCAGCGCAAGGACTGCACTTGTTTAGCAGTTAGTAAGTTTGCTTATTGGACGTGATCCCATTGTTCTAATGCTTTCAGCAAAAGGTCTGAAAAGAAAATAAAATTATCGTGAAAAGTTTCTCAAAAATCTGTCGTTCAGAGTCAACTTTAAACTACAGGTCCCGCCATTCATGGACAAATTTAACACTCGCAATCATGGGTGGTAAGAGGAACTAGGTTGTAATCCTAACTAAAGGGTTGCAATGACCCATTAAACAAATAAGACTACTTCGCCTAACTGAGGTATTCGGAATGCTTGTACCTTGGGACATGTTGGTGTTTATGTAAACACTGTAATGATCCTGCTCAGTCCATTAGGAAAGCAGTTTCTGACCATATTTTTTAATCCTGAAACACATATTAGGGTTTAATTCTTAATGATTTGAAATTTCGCCAAGAAACCCTTGGCAATTATGAAATACAATGGCCATTAAGGAGATTCTCAGAGAAACTTCATTGAAATCACTCAAGAAACAAGGCTCTACATTCAAAATTTCTTTGTTTATCAGTCTGGTGGAAAGGCAGCCTATAAGGAACCCTTAATGAATATACCACAGCCTTCTCTATTAAGCATTTTAGAGCCACCGGAACGCAGCTCTAGGGAACCCTTCCTGGTTGCTTGATTTCATTAACATTCTTTTAAAATTAACTCCAGTGTGAACACTGTTTCCTTTTCATTTCATTTTCATTTTTTTTTGTTTTCTTTCCTATTTGCCTGTATGGCAGCATGTGTGGTTTGGTTCCCCCTTTTCATTTCATTCTAATTTTGTTTGTTGCTGCTGCTGTTGTTGTTGTTGGTGTTGTTTTTAAATATTGATTAAGTGATATTGCGATGGCATAAATGCTAACTTATGATGGCATAAAAGCATAGTTTTGCGAGCATATTTCTTTAAAGCAAAAGATTAACTTGATTTATGGCCACTACTTAGCAAGTATCACTTACCAGCAGCAGTAGTAGAGCATAAAAGAACAATCCAAAGGAAATGATCTATGCATGCATGCATGCATGCATGTATGTATGCATGCATGAGGTATATAAAGTAGCCATAATTTAAAGTGTTTACAACAGGGCCTTAAGATTAATTGAATAATTTTGTTAAATGTCTCCGAGGATTAAATTAGAAGCAACGTTTAAAATCAAATAAATTATCGGACAAAGAATTAAGAAAAAAAGGTTTTTTTTCCTTTTTAATTTGAGTTTAAAATGCATTTCCTCTAGTACTATGAAAACGATTTCTCTTAAGAATTTCCCACCAAATGTCGTTAAGCAAATGATCGTTTTTCGTTTAAATTTTCTTGTTGCTTTTTGGTTTTTCAATGGCCAATACAACATTTTCTATAACGAATGATTATTTGTGAGGCACACCAGCCTAACATTGACACCAAAACTCCAAAATAAGAAGAAAAATAATTGAATTGGAAGTATTAAATCGAATAATAACGATAGAGATAGAGACTAACAGACAGCCAAGATAGCTAGCTGCTAGCTAGCCAACTAGCCAAGCCAAGCAACCTATCAACTGTAAACATACTGACCCATAAAATAGCCAATACGGCCACATTTAGACAACCATACTTATAGCCTCAGCCTCAGTCTAAGCCCCAGTCGTCTACAATACAATACAATACGTTGGCTATGTAGAAATGTAAGTGTCTGTGTGTATCATAGCCAATTGAGGAAATCTGGAAAAGCAAAAAAAAACAAAAAAAGCGGGGAACAAAAATTGTAAAATAAAATGTGAATCAAACACTCATTACATACAATCCAACTGGGAAATTGTTCAGGAAAATCATTGGGAAAACAAGTTTTCATTTGAAGTAACAAAGACAAAAAAAAACAATTTCTCTCTTTTTTTTTGGCAACAACGATAAAAATGGTCAAATCAATTGGACAAAAGAACAACAAAAAAAAAAACAAATACAAAAACAATGTACATGTCAAGACTTAAGGTGTCAATGCGTTTTAAAAAATTTTCCAAACGAAAAAAGGAGAAAAAAAAAAAATTTTAAGTTAAGAGGGGACCCAAATTAACCACTTTTCGAAATGAATCCTAACTCCAAACCCAGTTGGCTTAGCTAAATTTCCAGGTACAAATGGCAATCAATTCTGAAAAGGATAGGCACGCTTGCGTTACGATATTAAAACTTAATTCATAATCCTTTAAGCAAACCAGAGCTCATTACAAAATCGTTGTAAATTCTAATGTTTGTAGTCAAAATGCCAGTAGGCTTAACTGCATGTTAGAAGTCTCAATACTTATTGACTTAATTTTTCATTATAAAGCTTTAGTCAGGATTACAACCTAGTTTCCTACAGCACTCATGTAAATCTCTAAAGTCTAATATCTGTAACTGAATTTAAAAAATGTTAATTCAGCTAAGAAAAACTCAATTCAGCTAATAAAAAGTCAATTCAGTTATTAAAAAAACTCAATTCAGCTATGAAAACTTCAATCCAGCCAAACAGAAATACGCTCCAATATAAAGATATATTCAATTTAGCTTTAAAAATATTAATTCAGCTAAGAAAAAATAACCTTTAATAGTTAAAATATGGAACTTAGCTCCAAAAATGCTAATTCAGTAAAGATAAAGCCAATCCAGCTAAGAAAAAATCAATTCAGCTAAGGAAATAAATTCTATAATGGTTCTTTTATACAAATTAGATTCAAAAATGCTAATTCAGCTAAAAAAGTCAATTCAGCTAAGTAAAAATAACCTTTAATGGTTAATATAAGAAACTCAGCTCCAAAAGCGCTAATTCAATAAAGAAAATGTCAATTCAGCTGAGGAAATAAAATATCCAATTGTTTATTTATGTAACATAGATTCAAAATGTTAATTCAGCTAAGGGAAACTCAATTCAGCTATGAAAAATTCAATCTAGCTAACACAGAAATTCATTCCAATAGATTATATATTCAATTTAGCTCTAAAAATATTTATTCAGCTAAGAAAAAGTCAATTCAGCTAAGTAAAAATAACCTTTAATGGTTAATATATGGAAGACTGCTCTAAAAACGCTAATATGGCAAAGATAAAGTCAATTCAGCTAAGTAAAAATCAATTCAGCTAAGGAAATAAAATCTCTAATGGTGTATTTATGCAAATTAGATTCAAAAATGCTAATTCAGCTAAGAAAATGTCAATTCAGCTGAGTAAATTTACCCACTAAAGGCAAATATATGCATGTCAGGTTTAAGAACGTTAGTTCAGCCCAAAAAAATTCAATGCATCTGATAAAAACGCCATCTTGATAAGCAAAAATAACCTATAGTGGCTAATACATGCATTTTCGTCAATGTCAGTCTTTCAACTTAGTTTGACAGATGTCGAATTCCAGTTCCATAGTTTTGAAACCACGTGTAGTTTCTTTAATCGTCCTCCCATGCGTTACTAATGACCAGATGCTTGCATGAAAATTTTCGTCATAGGCAGTCTCCAAAATTTGATGTAAAGTTCTGAACAATTCACACCCTGGCCTTCAATAAGTAAATGAAAGAGACTAGGGGGTCTATAATCCTTAGCAGTAGAGTCTAAACTACGTTATGGAGGATACTCCTGTGCCATCAACGTATTCCTGTTCCAGATGTTGTGAAATTCCAGGGTGTAGTTCATTCAATCGTCCTCTATGCATGATAGTGACGGATGAGTGTAGTTCTTAAAGGGTTAATAATTACTTTTTTTTTCACTGTGCATATAACATTTCCTGTAGAACTTTTTTCTTTTTTTTGTTTACATTGGCATGACCCCGAAAAGAAAACCCCCAGATAACTGAAAAACGAAGAGGAGGCGTTTATTTGTTTAACTATTTAACCCCAGTGTTTAAACGAGTGTCATTTGTTTAATTTAAGAATTCAAAAGAAAAATGTTTTGTTTTCCTTTTAAAAATGTCGATAAGCTTGCTGCAGGCAAAGATGTAAGAAATTTAAGATTTTTAATTTAACAACGGGCTAAACGCTTTGAAAGATTTGAAGATTGTTGTAGCTTGACTTGTTAAGCAAGCAAGCAGCTGGTTTTAATGGCAAATATATTTGGTCGACACACATGCATTCATGTTTAGAGTCAAGTGGCAAATATAATTTGTGGCAGTTGCTTGAATGAAAAAAAAAATTGTCATTCTAATGCTTCAATCATGACTTGGTTGTGCTTGCTTGCAACAAGAAAAGCTTAGAAAAACTTAATTTTTAAGAACGTTTTATGGCTTGCGAGCTTAGCCCATCATTCACTGACATTTAATCAGTTCATCAGTCAAATATTCAATGGCTTTATAACGGCAAATATAAAACAATGTAATGAAGAAAATGGGCAGAAGCAGACAGCAGCATTTGAAGTAGACACAACGAGATTAGGTCTCATATTAAGGCATAAAACCATACACCACAAATGAAAGAAACAAAAATACTCTGTTTTCCATTGGCAAACTTAGGCAAAAGATTCTTTAACCGGCTCATAACTATGCCACACCATATAAGTTGCAATAAAGAATTCATAACTAAAAAAACCAACATCATCCACATCCACATCATCATCTTCATAGCAAGCGACTACAAGCAAGCACATCAGTTGCAGTTCAGTTGCAATTGTTTTACTGCAAATAAAGTTATTTAAGCCAGAATACAGAATAAAAAATAAAAAAAATAAGAAACCAAACCATATGGCTTACAAGCACAAGCATATTAACTGGAATTTTCAAAGTAGAAATTTCATATGAACCACATACAGCATAACCATCCCATATAACGTACAACATATGTATGTACATACCATACGTATGGTATGTCCCCAGGGCATTAGCGAGGGAGGTTGTACTCGGTATTGTTGTTAATGGTTGCCACTACCGCTTGTGATTTGTAACGGATTTGAATTTAAATTTCATCTTGATATCATTTACTTAAAACCATAAAGAAATTGATATTCTTCTAGCAATAGCAAAGCATGTCTGGTATGTCTCTCTCTCTGTATCTCTATGTCTTTCTGTCCATATATGTATGCAGAAAATATGCAGAAAATAAATTGAAATTTTTAATGCTTCATCATCATTATTATTATCACAGAAAACCGTTTTGAATACCCAAAAGAAAGTCGGCAAATTTTTTAATTCAAACATTTGTAAAGCATACAAAATTATTTGTTGAAAATTTAAAGAAATTTAATTGAATATTTAGATTTTTTACACAGACAAATACTAATTCAGCTGAGATTTTTTCATATTAAACTCATAAATTACATGTTTTAATAAGAATTCGTTAGAAAAAATTACAATTCAGCTATGAAAAACTTAATTCAGCAAAGGAAAAATATCTTCTAAAGGCTAATATATGTCACATAGCCATAAAATATAAAACTTAACTAATTCATCTATGAAAATCTGAATTCAGCAAAGCAAAAATATCTTCTAAAGGGGCTAATATATGTGACTTAGCCTTAAAACTGTACTTGAGCTAAGAAAATGCTAATTCAGCTAAGCAAAAATAAACTTAATGGCTAATATATGCCACTGAGTTCCACAAACGCATGTTTTAATATGAATTTGTCAGAAATAATTACAATTCAGCAATGAAAAACTGAATTCAGCAAGGCAAAAATATCTTCTAAAGGCTAATATATGTCCCATAGCCATAAAATATAAAACTTAGGTAATTCAGCTATGAAAAAATGAATTCAGCAAAATAAAAATATCTTCTAAAGGCTAATATATGCGACTTAGTCATAATACTGCACTTTAGCTAAGAAAATGGCAATTCAGCTAAGGAAAAATAAGCCCTAATGGCTAATATATGCAACTTAGATCTAAAAACGTATGTTTTAGTAAGAATTCAACATAAGAATTGAAATTCAACTAATTCAGCTATGAAAAACTGAATTCAGCAAACAAAAATATCCTCTAAAGGCTAATATATGTCAAATAGCCATAAAACTGTATTTCAGTTAAGAAAATGGCAATTCAGCTAAGGAAAAATAAGCCCTAATGGCTAATATATGCAACTTAACTCTAAAAACGCTAATTCAGTACAGAAAAATTTAACTCAGCTAAGCAAAAATAACCCCTAAAGGCTAGTTTCAAAAATTATCATTATCAATATAACTAAGAAAACTTCAATTTAGCTAAGCAAAAATAACATCAAAAGGCTAACCTTTATGATTAAGTATTTAAAAAGTTTAATTCAGCTAATAAAAAGTCAATTCAGCTGTGAAAAATTCAATCCAGCTAAATAGAAATACACTCCAATAGATTTTATATTCAATTCAGCTTCAAAAATATTAATTAGGCTTTGAAAAAGTCAATTCAGCTAAGTAAAAATAACCTTTAATGGTTAATATATGGAACTTAGCACTTTCAGCAAAGAAAAAGTCAATTCAGCTGACAAAATAAAATATCTAATTTTTTATTTATGCAATTTAGATTCAAAAATAATAATTCAGCTAAGAAAAATTCAATTCAGCAATGAAAAATTCAATACAGCTAAACAGAAACACACTCCAATAGATTATATATTCAATTCAGCTTTAAAAATATTATTTCAGCTAAGAATTCAGCTAAGTAAAAATAATCTTTAATGGTTAATAAATGGAAGACAGCTCCAAAAACGCTAATTCAGCAAAGAAAAAGTCAATTCAGCTGACAAAATAAAATATCTAATTTTTTATTTATGCAATTTAGATTCAAAAATAATAATTCAGCTAAGAAAAAGTCAATTCAGCGAAGAAATATTCAATTCAGCTAAGAAAAATTCAATTCAGTTGAGAAAATAAAATCTCTAATGGTTCATTTATACAACTTAGATTCAAAAATTCTAATTCAGCTAAGAAAAAGTCAATTCAGCCAAGCAAAATTACCCTCTAATTGGAAATAGATGCAAGTCAGGTTCAAGAACGTTAAGTCAGCCAAAAAAAAAATCAATTCAGCTGACAAAAACTCCATCTAGATGACCAAAAATAACCTTTAGTGGCTAATATATGCAACTCAGCTTCAAAAACGCTGGGTGAGAGGACATGCACCTGTCGATCAAGACAAACACAGTACCCGGAGGTCAAAATTGACGCATAAACGCTAACTTAACCAAGTTAATTAAGCTGAGAAAAACTTAATTTAGATGAGTAAAACACATTTTTGCCAAAGGAAAGTCTGCTTAAGCAGCGAACGTTTACGGCCAAGGTCATTTTCAAAGTCATTTATGGACCGTTTATTGTAGTTGTTTAGAGGAAAGGTGGTAATCAGGCTCTTCCGATGTGGTCTAAGAATAAGAATTAACATTTTGATCGGCTACTGGAAATTCAAAGCGCACTTATACAGGATAGAAGTGGCCTAAACTACTATGAGAAGAGATTCGAGTAATGCATCAGACACTCCAGGAATAGTCTGGGAATAGTAATTAACCTGTTGGTCAGATAGTGGGGATTCAAAGATCACTCATAGAGAATAAAAATTGGCTCAAGCCCAACACAGACTTTATGCAATGAAGGCGCATGAATCATTGGAACACATATTTGGAACTTATAAGGCCGTAATGTATTTCGGAAGAAAACCAGGCAGTAAGTCACCCAGATTTGTAATTCATCCGGGCAACAAGGGGAGACGTTATAAGAATTTCGTATATAAAATGAGGGCAGTGCAGTAGATTGTATGGTCACAGAGCTTTATTATTTCTGTGCGGAAGTAATGCTGGCTTTTGTGTTGTCGATATTAACACGAGGCGCATTGGTGTTGGTCGTCTGGTCATTGAAATCTTCAGGTTTCAAGAACACAGAAGAAGAAAGTAACTAGAGGTCTGCTAAGCAGTAACCAATAAAACCTTTCACAAGGGATTGAGGGGTCTTGCCTTATACTTTTTCTTTAATATGCCCCAATTTGGGATACATTTTCACCTTTCAACAGTTTTTCTTGTGCTTTTTTATTTAAAAATAAATATTTTTATGGGATTTTTAATATTTTTATGGGATTTCTTTCTATTTTTTCGTTTTCTTTTTGATTTTTTCAAACAATTTTACTCTAAGCAATCGTAAAATTTGAATTTTTACACACCAGCCTTACAAAATTTGCTAATATTTTGCAGTAATTTTTTCTACCTTCACTTGTGGTTTTAATTTTCATGTGAATTTCAAATGAAAATTCCTTTCGAGGAAAAGTTCATCTATCTTTAGCTAATGTTGGCCTTAAATATTTTCAGTTTTAACACTTTTTTTCCAATAAGATTTTATTTCTGGGTTATATTACTGCATGTACTGCAACAGCACATAAGTTTTAAAAAAAAAATTTTTTTTAATTAAATTGTATTGCCGATTGGAGTTTTTTTCTTCTTCTTCTACTCTGGCTGTTTTCAGCTTAAAGCATTTTCGAATTGAGGTTAAATTTTCCCTTGAATCCTTTTATTTTTATTTTTTTTTACTATTTTTCAATGGCATGTAACTACTAATTTTCTGGTACTTTTTTTTTATATGGACCAACCGCTTCACACACCCCCACACTTGCAATTTTCTTGTGGAAGACAAATTTAAAATGAATTATTCCACTAAAGAGTTCAATTTAGTGTTAAAGAAGGCAAAAAATGTTAAAGAAAAAAACCAGAAGTAGTTTAACAAAGTAATTTGCACAACAAAATTACAAGTTAGCGGTTAAAAAGGTACCCAAAAAAAACAAAAAAAAAAAATACAAAATAAAATTTATTAAGTGGCTAATAAAGTACCATTTATGGCAAATAATTTCTAAGTACGAGTATAATTTTAAAGAAAGAAAAATTTTTTTCTTTCCAACGAATACTAAATTGCCATGAAAAGTACTTAAGGCCGTTATTAAAAAATTTTTAAAATTAAAAAAAAAAATATAGGCAAACTAAGACTAAGTGAAAGCTTTTTCTATTAAAAAGTATTTTAATTAGTTATGAAAAAAAAAGTACACCTAACCCTCCTACAACGCAAGGAATAGGTTTCGAAAAATTGCCGCATTATAGGAAATCGTGTTGTAGGAGATAGAAACTCCATACAGAAATCAAAGTTTTTGGTTCCAAAAGGAAAAACAAATAAAATTTCAATTCTACATAAAATATTCAAGTTGAGAGATTTAATAAATTCAAGCCAAAATAGAATGATAACTTTCGACTCCAAGTACATCAAATGAAAGAAGCAGCCCCCGTTGTGTGATTGTTAGAACCGCGGGGAAATCCCTTTTTAATTTTGTCGTTGTGGAATATTATTTTGATAGCTCTTAATACTATGTTCAGACATGTACTTTTATTAAATCAATATTCGGTTTATTGAGAACAATATTTTTAGCGTTCAGACATATAATATACGAAAATTTATTTGACAGCTGGTAAACAAAACAGCTGATTGCTTCAACAAAATTGCTTTTAATTTAATCGCGAAAATGAGTGCCTAAAATATTTTTTAGAAAAAATGGAAAACAATTTAACATTTGAAAAGATATTTGCTAATGATTAACCGAAACGCCGAGCTGTTGCGGTTAATAGGGACTACTTGTGACTCCAAAGTGGCTTTCCTCAGAAGGTTGAGAAATAAAAATTTAATAATATTGGATAGCTAGCACAAAAGAAAGTTTTTGCTTATGACACTGTCTTTGTTTACATTTGAGTTGTCAAATATCAATAGAAAGTGTTCGGAAAAATGTAATTTTCTCACTGAACGTACTTATGACAGTGTTGTGTTTGAAGTTTTAATCAATATTATAACAATTTATGAATTTATTGACCAATAATTAGTTGAAATTTTATATGAGATATTGAGATCAATAATGCCGTTTATTGTGATTTTTTCAATACAAGTGCATGTCTGAACATAGTATAATATGCTGGACAAGAGACTACTCAATTACGTTTCATGTCATCACTTTGTCACTTTCTAAACACATGTTCGAGTGTAGGTGAACAAAATGTAAAGAATTTTATTTAGGCAAGAAAACCTTTTCCAAATTCATTGTTTTTTTAAATTTAAAATCCGACTGCTATTGTTTTGCACAGTACTGTATCTCGGCTAAGCTTATGCATCGAAAATAGAACTTATATTAAACCCTCTTACAACATCTAGTTACTATTCATTTATAGGCTGTGCGAAAGGAACTTATGGGATGAAGTTAAACGCAAACCGAGCTATAAGAGTACCGCGTTATAGGAGGACTCTCGCAATTTCAGGCCCGCGTTATATGAAAACCGTGTTCTGAGAGTACCGCATTATAGGAGGGTTTATTGTATTCATTTTTCTTTAAAACTCTTCTTCAAGTAAATCTAGCTTCATGCCACCAATCAATTATGCTCAGTGCTTGGCAAATTTTTATTTCCATTTTTATTTCATAATTTCAAGATATTTCAACTCATAATACTTGGAAAACTGCTTGTTCTGTAGTGGCTATATTGAAACACTATAGCTTCATGCTTTTTCTTTAAATGCTCTTGACAAATTTTGTTAAAGAAAAAAAAATGTTGTTAAAGAAAACCCGATATTTGTCCTCTTTTGTGTCATGTCTTTCCATGGCTATCGTTTAAATCCTGATAAATGGAGACTACGTTTTTAGGAACAAAAAGCAGACAAATTTGCAAAGTTCTGCAAATACTTTAGTCAGGAAACCCCTTTTTTAATTTTGTCGTTGTGGAATATTATTTTGATAGCTCTTAACATATTGGACAAGAAACTACTCAATTACGTTTCATTTCATTGTTACTTTCTAAACACATGTTCGACTGTAGGTGCGCAAAATGCAAAGAATTTTATTTGGGCAAGAAAACCTTTTCCAAATTAAAAAAGTAAATATTTGAACAAAATTTCGTGAATAGAAATTTTCGTAGAAATCGCTTTGTATGAGAAGCGTTGTAAGAAAATATCCGTTATAGGAGGGTTGAGTGTACTAGATAAAAAGTATCAATAATTGTGAAATACTTTATTTATTTAGGTTCATGAGTTTCGAGTTTTATAGCATAAAACTAGATGATCCGGCGAACTTTGTCTCGGCCAAAATTGATTTTTTTATTGGCCAAAACAGAGCACATTATAAAAGGTGATTTTTTTAAGAGCTATAGGAAAATTTTTCAAATTTTTCTCGCTTTCTCTCTTTCTCTCTCTTCTAGAACGCATTTACAGTGGGTCATTTTAAACTTTAGGGATTGGTCCTGTCCCAATGGCAGGTACACGCCTTTAAGCCTAGCCTGACTTTTTATTTGTCTTCAATCAGGTTCAGGACACAATCAGAGCTATAGGAAAATTTTAGAAATTTTTCTCGCTTTCTCTCTCTCTCTCTCTTCTAGAACGCATTTACAGTGGGTCATTTTAACCATTAGGTATCGGTCCTGTCCCAATGTCAGATACAACACGCCTTTAAACCTAATCTAACTTATATTTTTCTTCAATCAGGAACGAGCATTCGTTTAGGTTGATGCAAATGATGATTTATTCAGCGCTTTATTTAATTCGAAGAAAATAGGAAATAAATGACGACTCCCGATTATTATTTTTTGTTCAATGTAATGCGATCTTCTTCCACATATCATCTATGTAGTTGACACCAAAAAGCCTTTTTCCCCTTTGTTCAAGTAACGAGCATGTACACAGTAGATGAAGAACAGTCTCCATTTCTTCGTAATCTCTGCATGTTCTGCAGAAATCATTAGCAGGGTGTCCAAGAGTAGGAGCGCCTAGCATGTAAGACCATAATGCAAGGCCCACTAATAACCTTAACAACCTTACTGAGCGTGCTTTTTTTTGCTTTTAAGTAAACTTGTCCTAAGCCCTCTACACAATTTTATCTAGATTTTCTGTAACGTTCTATGGTTGATGGAATCTATGATCGCCTTGTCATTTATAAGATTGCAGGATTTCAGCGAAAGATTGAAAATTCATTGGAAAGGACTATTAACTTTGGTCCTAAGGACGTAATTTTAATAGGACCCCCTAAATGAACTATTGCGTCTAAATTATTTCCTAATTATGAAAACACAAAATTAACAATTTCTTCATAAAGATAGAGAATAAAAATTAGAATAGTTATTGAGAAAAATTTATTTTTAGGTAATTAGAAAACCAAGTGATAGGATTTTTATCGTTTTACCAACAATACATGACTTTATTCATACAGACAAAAAAAAAATAAGTTGAATGAGTTTATTCTCTAATGTATGTATCAGCAATAATGTTTATAAACATGTAACCAAAACAAAACATCATTAACTTATTAATTAAGTTCGGTCAAACATATTCGATCTTAATATTCGGGAAAAAACATATTGTTGCGGACATAGACTACAAAAACCATGACCATAAGTATAAAAGAAATAAATAAGGAGAACACGCAACGAAATCGAACGCAACAAGACACAAGACACGCACAATATACACGACACAAATACATCGAACATTCTAAGCAAACCAACAACGACAAGCATGAGAACAAAAGGGGTAAACCAGTAAGCAAACGCAACACAACGCGTTGCAATGCGATAGAGTTCTAGCGAGCGAACGTTCAATGTAATGTTCGTGTTGGAGACTATAAAAAGGGGAAGACAAAGTGTTATGTTGCATGTGGAGTAAACAGTTGCGGTTTGAAGATATCCATTGTGAGCAGAATAGCGAATAGTTGTGTGAGAAGATCGAACAAGCAATAGATTGTTGTAGTTATTGTTGTATATGTTGTATAAGTTGCAAACAGTGGCGGATAATATAGAGATTAATTGATGCTAAACACGTATTTGTTTTTACTTTCCTTGCAACCAACGAACTCATATTTCAAATGTTTTTTAAAAAGACAAAAATGTTTGTAAACATTCATGTTGGTTATTACCTTATAAACATATTCATCGGCAACATGTATCTGTTTGTTAGGAACATGTTGCCAGAATTAAGTATTAAACAGTTTTAGTCAGCTATTTATAAGTTTAAGCTTAAACAGTCTAAAATTTGGCAAATTTTTTTTTGTTGTAAAGTAAGGGGTGATTTTTTAAGAGTTATAGGAAAATGTTAAAAAAAAAAACATAAAATTCATAAAAATGCGTGAAATCTTTATTTGAATCGATAGTACACGGTCCATATAATTTAATGTTTGAATCAATATTTCATGCAAATGTTGACCACGACTGCGCCTCAAATGGTCCATCCGCTTACACCAATTTTGGCATACTCTTTCCAACATTTCGGCCAATATCTCACGAATAAATGCTTCAATGTTGTCTTCCAATGCGTCAATTGAAGCGGCCTTGTCTGTATAGACATGAGATTTAACATAGCCCCATAAAAAATGGTCTAAAGGCAATCAAGGCGGCTAATTGACCGGTCCCGATTATGTAATATAATGTTCTGTGCTGTGTGACATGTGGCACCGTCTTGTTGAAATGACATATCATGTAAATCAAGTTCTTGCATTTTAGGAAAAAAAAATTTTATGTCATCCCATGGTAGCGCTCACCATTCACAGTTACGTTACAATTCGCAGCATCATTGAAGAAATATGATCCAATGATGCCACCAGCCCATAAACCGTACCAAACTGTGACTTTTTCTGGATGCATTGGTAGCTTTTGCAATTCTTCTGGCTGATCTGCATTCAAAAATCGACAATTATTATTTACGTAATCATTAAGCCAAAAATGAGCTTCGTCGCTGAACACAATTTTCCGATAAAGAAGTGGATCTTCGGCCAACTTTCCAACTTTCATTTTGATAATAAAATTCAATGATTTGCAAGCGTTGTTCGTCTGTAAGACGATTTATGGTTAAATTATAGACCAAACTGAAGATGTTTGACACTGAAACAAAACACGAAACGTGTGTGAGTTGTTTAAACCAGTTTTGCCAAGGCGATAATAGCTAAAAAAAGCACCCTTTATAATAACAAAACACGTTGGTCTGACTATCGGTGTCAATTGTGAACTCTATGGGGTGATGATTATCATCTTGTTTTGACCTGAATCGGATGTCTGTGTCTAGATGACACAGGAAGGCTTCCACAGAAATGATTCCTCTGGAAGGTACAGGTTTTTTTTAAATTTCCCACAAAAGGTCGTATTTTAATAAAAAAAAAAATCCCAGGACAGGCATCAAACGAAATCTGAAAAAATATTTCTTCGGCGACTCTCAGTAAATTTATGACAAAAAATCTGCGAGAGCAAATAAAATTGCCATGAAAAGCTTCTCAAAAATCTGTCGCTTGGAGTCGACTTTAAACTGTAGGTCCCGCCCAGAAATTAGCAACGAGTATTCAAAACGATAAGTAGATTCGAGTCATACTTATAATTTCAGATACTTATACGCATTCATACTTATTTTAATATCATACTCATCCACTTATACTCAAAGTTGAAAGTACTCGACGTATTCATACTTAACAATACGCATGATGTTGTTTGATTTTGACTCATCTCTACTTAATATTTACACGAAGCAGAAAATAAGTACGATTCGCTTACGAACACTACTATACTTATAAGAAGATTGTGTATGATTTGCTTGTTGGCTTTGTCCTTTCCTTTCTTCTTTGTTTGTAGATGCAACAACAACAAAGGCTATAAATTTTGATGAATGATTCGAGTGACTCGAATCACTTATAAGTATTATAAATATTTTTCTAAATTTATGAATCAGAATGATTGGGCGTATGAATCAAACATATTTCGAATGTTGTGAGTTTGATGTCACCGTGGTCTATTGGGTAGTGTGTTGGCTTATTAGACAAAAGGCCCGGGTTCGTATCCCAGGTCAGACATCAAAACGAAAAATATTTCTTCGGCGACTTCCTCTCAGCAGATTTCTGGCAAAGACTCTGAGAGTAAACAAATTGACATGAAAAGCTTCTCAAAAAATCTGTCGTTCGGAGTCGACTTTAAACTGTAGATCCCGCCACTCATGTATAAAATTAACGCACACAACATAAGTGGTGTGAGAAGCTAGGTCGTAATCCTGACTGAAGGGTTGTAATGGCCAATTATGTATGTATGTATGTGAGTTTGATGTCAACGTTGTACTCATACTCACTGCCACTTATAAATCAATGTTGTAGCGAGTACGAATGAGTCAGAGTAGTTGAATTTCAATTCTGTTGATTCACTCATACTCAAAATTGCATGAGTGCTTGTGAGTTGGGGAAAAGCGATTCATTTCTGATCTCTAGTCCCGCCATGTGTAAAAGTTATGCTCAATACATAAGTGGTGTGAGAAGCTAGGTCGAAATCCTGACTGAAGGCTTTGCCAAAAAAAAGTACTTTCTTTGGGAAAAATTAAAAGTACTTTTTAAGGAAATGGTACTTTGTTAAGAAAAGAAAAACTTTGGATGAGAAAATAGTACGTTGCTTTGACCAAAAAATTGTACTTTTCGCTAAAGTAAAAGCAAATTTCTTGAAAAAGTAATTTTCGGTGGAGTATTTTTGAAAGTAAAATTTCTAAAATTTGTTTTTTTATTTTTTAATAATTAAAAAAAATTTGTTTCTTTAGTTCGAAAGCTCAGACAGACAAGGTACTTTTCAAACAACCGCAAATCAATTTCTTTTGTTTTTTGTAATTTCTTGAAAGTGCCACAGTTTTGGGTTTCTCGTTTTGCCCTCCCTAACAATATTATTGGCTTTGTGTTGTTTCTTATTATTTTTATTTGTTGTTTTATTTGTTGTTTTTGTTTTTTTTTTTTTATTTTTTGGTTTTTGTTTTAACAAAGTAATGTTTTTGTATGCCCAACTCAGTAGTCAAACAGCCAGTCAATATTACCAGCTACTGTACTGAAGGAACGAACCTAATGAACCCACAACTAAATTGTAAAAACTTGGTTAAATTCGTGTGCAATTTGTATTGGCGTGTTTATCATCATGTTTCGATTTTATTTTCGGTTGTTTTTCTTTTTCGGAACAAAAAATAAAAAATTGTGAACCTTAATTTAACCGGTAGTGGTCGTTAAATGTTGTTAAACCGCAAAAAAAAAGGAAAACTGAAGAAAAAAATTTTACCAATACAAGATACATAAATTCTCTTGTGGCTGGCTTATGTTTTTTTGGGATTTTGTTTTATTATTTATTGGCGACATTAGGTACCAGACAGAGAGAGAAAAAAAACTACAAAAAAAATTTAAAAAAAACAGCATTTTTTGGTACTAATTTTAGAATTGTTACGGGGTCATTGGTGGTTACAAGATTGTGTAGGGTATTGACAGCATTTGACAACACGATGGAAAAACAAACCAAATAACCTTTTAATGAAAGACTTAAGACACAAACTTGCTTGTTTTTAGACTCTATTAAAGGCTTAATGTCCTATAAGCCAGGTTTAATTTTCCTTTTGTTTTTTCGAAAATATTTTCGAAAATTTCGTACTTTCACTGTGGATAAGTTAGAATTCTTCAGTAACACACACATAATTGCTCATTATAACCCTTCAATCAAGATTACAACCTAGTTTCTCACACCACTCATGTTGTGTGCGTTAATTTTATACATGAATACGGGGACCTACAGTTTAAAGTCGACTCCGAAGGACAGGTTTTTGAGAAGCTTTTCATGGCAATTTTTATTTACTCTCGCAGAGTTTTTGCCAGAAATCTGCTAAGAGGAAGTCGCCGAAGAAATATTTTCTCTTATTTTCGTTTTGATGTCTTAACCTGGGGTTTGAATTCAGGCCTTCAATCTAATAAGCCAACACACTATCTACTAGACTACAACGACTTCCTTAACTTCAGTAACACAGATAAAGAAAAAAATCAAATCACAAACCAAAAAAGCTGGAAAAGATAAAAGAAATGAGAATGAAAGACCAGAGAATATGGAAAGACAATTCACCAGTCAGCCAATGTTCGGGAAAAGTCTCTCCAGGAGGTTAGAAATTCTGACAAATTCTAACCTTCTAAATACACAAAAGCGCACCATGCTGGTATCCTAATCCAGAAGTTCAGAACTTGAGAATAAAGGCATCTATTCGACTGTCTCGCCCAAAAAAAACGGGAGTTAATGCCCAGTTAAAGACAAAAAAAGGGAGGTTGAGCCCTGTTAAAGGTACTTTTAAGGTTCTATAGGATCTATAGGAGAATTATGCGTTTTCTATTTTTACATTTAAATAAAACATAGGCCTTTTCATAATATTATATGCTTTTTTTTATTAAACCAGCACTCAGGGGAACACCCCTACTCATGCAGTGCATTGGGAAGGAAACGAGTTTCTACTGGTGACTATAAAATGGCCAGTGCTATACCTTCACCACTAGACAGTCTACAGCAATCGTACCCAAGAAGCCCACAGTTTCTCACACCACTTATGTTGTGTGCGTTAATTTTATACAGAAGTGGCGGGACCTACAGTTTAAAGTCGACTCCGAACGACAGATTTTTGAGAAACTTTTCAAGAAGAGAAAGAGAAGAAATCGCCTAAAAATACTTTTTTTATTTTTTATTTTGATATCTGGCCTGGGACTCGAACCCTGGCTTTACGTCTAATAAGCCAGCACACTACCTACTAGACCACGGCGACCCACACCGTTCAATAGTCCACCAAGGCTTCTCTGGCTAGCATATGTCCGAAATGTTAAATTTTCCACGACTTAGGTGCATAAATCACACTGAATTTGACCATTGACGTGAGCCATGTTGGCTTTAAAGACCGATGCTGTTTGTGGCCTATTCGCACAGAACTGTGACTTAAGAAAATCCCCCAAGAAAAAAGCTAGCGGAGTCAAATCGCAAGATCTCGGTGACCAGTTTACATCAGCTCTGTTATAAGACCCAGCATGGTTTTATATCCTTCTTGACCCGTGAGGGTGTTTCTACAGAGGCATGGCCAGTAGTGGCATCAGTACAGTCTGACTATCGGCCTACGTGGATGACTGTTCTATTACGCAATACAATCTGTAAACAGATCAGCTACAGTTTTTTAGCAGTCGGAAACTTAACATCTACAGATAGGGAATTTATCAGGGGCTGTATAAACATGGAGTCGCCGTGGTCTAGTGGGTAGTGTGTTGGCTTATTAGACGAATGGCCCGAGTTCGACATCAGAAATGAAAAATATTTCTTCGGCAGCTTCCTCTCAGCAGAGGAAAAATTGCCATGAAAAGCTTCTCAAAAATCTGTCGTTCGGAGTCCACTTTAATCTGTAGGTCCCGCCACTCATGTATAAAATCAACGCACACAACATAAGTGGTCTGAGAAGCTAGGTCGTAATCCTGACTGAAGGATTGTAATGACCAATTATGTATGTGTGTGTATAAACATGCGGTATATCCGGCAATGCTCCATTCTTAAAATGTCCATCATTTGATCTGTTAAACCCTGACATGGAGTCAAATATATAATCGAATCGATTTCAGTGAATCACTTTAGCTAGCAAAACTCCTCAATGAAAGCTCTTTCACTATCTAGCCTAAGGAAGGTGACACATGATAATTTGCCTGATGGCTGATGGATGCTCCTAGAGGGCATCTAATATGACTTCTATTTTTTTTGTTTTTACCTTAACCAACATCTTTCTGTAAGTTTTTAGAAATGAAGTTCGAAATTTTTAACAAACTCAGAAACTTTCGAAATTAAGTTCGAATATGGAATTTAAACGATGTTTAAAATAATTTGTGATGAACTTAGTTGAATAAATATGAGTTTTTAACAAACTCGAAAACTTTCGAAATTAAATTCGAATATGGAATTTAAACGATGTTTAAAAGAATTTGTTATGATCTTAATTGAATAAATATGAACTTTTTATAATTTATTTCATTTGCTGTTTATACCAAAAAATTTAATTTCGAAAATAGTTAGATATCGAATTGTTTCCCACATTTTCGAACATTAAGTATTGTTTGATTGTAAAAATTTTGTTTGGTTTTATTATTATGGATGATTTTTGTAAGCTTTTAACAAACTTCGAAATTTTCGAAATTAAGTTCGAATTTTTCGAACATGGATTTTTATGTACTTTTAACATATTTCAACTATTTTTTAATATTTACAACAAAAATTATTTAATACTTGATGATATTTGAAGGAAAATATTTAATTTCGAAACCATGTAGCGTAAATCTTAGTTCATTTTATAAAAGTTTTTCGTTTATTTATTAGTTTCATTACATTTTTGGTTTTAAGTTTACTTTATTTGTGGATTTACTTTTCTTCGGTTTTTAATTTAAATGCATGTGGTCACGAGTTTTTGAAAGCTTGGCCGGGGTAAAGAGTGTAAATAGACTATTTCATGACTTTGTAGCTGTTTTTTTTTTGTTTTTGTTTTTTTTGGTTCTTTTCCTTACAATTTTTATGACAATATTGTTTACACGTCTTTACTGATTTTTTTTGTTCTTTTCCATTTTCTTTGTGAATATGAGAGTGTGTGTATGTGTTAAACAAATTTTAAATATGCATGAAGTGTGTTTCTTTTCCTAGCCGCATCATTTAAGAGTATTGTAATCTTTACGCTTTAAATCTGGCTTCACTTACACTTACACTTACACTTACTTGCACTTGGTAAGAAACAAACAAAAAAAAATTTTTTAAACCAACATGAATGTAACACTGTCCTGAAGGTGCTGACAGATAAAGCCTGTATTTTAAGCAGAGCTTTTGATCTTCAAAACAAATAAAATATGAACACACACACACACACTCACACCCAGAAACTTGAAGCCTGATTTCGGTTAAACAAATTGTCTGCTTTGAAATTCATTTTGGTTGTTAAAGTCTTAAGATTTTTGAAATTTTCATATTTGACCCTGAAATTATGTTATTAACCCCTTGAGAAAATTATCCTTTTCTATGGCAGTTTTTTGATTTTTTTTATTACCCAACACAAGTACCTACTTTAAGTTTTTAAAATAAAAAGAAAAAATTTCAACAAAAAAAAAAAACAAAGTTTGCAAACAAAGGTGATGGAAAATCTCTCATCAATCGTTTGACTGAAACTAAGTACTAGAAACCTTAAATGTATCCTAAAAATATGCTCTCCACGGCTACATTCCTAAGAGATACGCCGAATACCCAGATGTTGGTGTCTACTTAGTTAAGTAAACATTAAGATAGGGTGGCTGAGGTTATCTTTATTGCGAAAGACTATGAGGACCATGGAGGACTATTCCAGAGGGGAGTAGTGGAATTAAAAGCCATTGGGGGATGTCTGAGTTCCCCACTAAAGGTGGTGTCGCCACATTTTATTGACACTGGCATGATATTCCCAGCATATTCAGATATTTTAGTTTCAAAACAGGCTATAGGGAATCATTCGATTTGAGCCCCATGTTATACGTTTTTCTTTGGGGGTTTCTTAAATTTCATGCGAATGAGTCAACATAACACATGCCATCACAAAATCTAGCCTGGTTTAGAATGCCAAAGTCATAGAAAATTTAACATTACGAATGGATTCTACCAAGTGAAACCGTGGCACACACATACATACATAATTGGCCATTACAACCCTTCAGTCAGGATTACGACCTAGCTTCTCACACCACTTATGTTGTGTGGGTTAATTTCATACATGAGTGGCGGCTGGACCTATAGTTTAAAGTCGACTTTGAACGACAGATTTTTGAGAAGCTTTTCATGCCAATTTTTACTCTCAGAGTCTTTGCCCGAAATCTGCTGAGAGGAAGTTGCCGAAGAAATATTTTTTCGTTTTGATGTCTGACCTGGGATTCGAACCCGGGCCTTTTGTCTAATAGGCCAACACACTACCCACTAGACCACGGCGACTTCAGTGGCACACACACTTTCTTTTATTAAAATTTAAAAATAGAAAATGTTTCACGAATGACCCTATGTTAGACTTTAAAGTTGCCGTAGTCTACTAGCTAAAGGGTCCGCCAAATAACTTTTTTTGTTGAAAATGCTTTAAAAACAAAACAACTGAATATTTTCTCAAATTTCTTTTCTTATTTGTACAATCGTTCCGGTTAATAATGGAAAATAATTTCATTCAAATGGCTGCTTTGGCTGGCCATGCAGTAGCCTTCACGATCAGTCCAATTTATAAGCACACTATCGATTGTGTGCAGCTGTATTTCACCAATGGCTTCACGAATATTGTCCTTTAAAGAGTCAATTGTCTCTGGCTTGTCGGCGTAACACTTACGTTGTCCAACGTTGTCAAATCGCAGCTCCGAGATGGCTAAACGACATCAACTCTGCAGCTTATAAATTCGATCTTCAAAAACAAGGCGCAAAACATCGAGTGTAGCTTGGCTGTGTGGCACGTAGCACCGTCCTGTTGGAACCAAATGTTGCCAATATCCTCCTCCTCTTCAATTTTTGTGAACAAAAATTCGTTCAACATGGCCCGATATAACGATCGTCATTAACTGTAACGGCCACTCGTTGCTCATTTTCGAAGAAAAATGGCCCAATTATGCCTCTGGCCCAAAATCCGCACCAAACAGTGACTCGTTTTGGGTGCGTCGGCTTTTCAATGTATGCATGTGTGCGGGTTCTCTGTGCCCCAAATGCGACAATTTTGCTTGTTTACATACCCACCAAGATCAAAATGAGCTTCATCTGAAAAGATGATTTTTTTTGCCAAAATCGGCATCTTCTGTAAGTCGATTGCAGGCCCATTTATCGAAACGAAAACGCGTATACACAACCATATTCGTCCAGCGGGAAGATAAAACTAATTATCTGTCAAATCAGACATAAGCTAAGTGTTACCATTCACGAAATAAGCACTAGTTGAAAAAAAACGTTAGATGGTGGACCCCCCGATATAATGTTGGCTTATTAGACGTGAGACTCTGGCTTAAGTTCCTTGTCAGACATTTTGAAGAAAATATGAAAAAGATACTTCTCCCTACTGACTTTTTCTCAGCAGATATTTGGAAAAGGAAACTCTGAGTGTAAATGTTAAATTGGCAAGAACAAGTTTCTCAAAAATCTGCCATTCAGAGTCGACTTTAAGCTGTAGCTCCCGCTACTAATGTATAAAAATTAGCACACACAAAATGGGGTGGTGGGCGCAGCTAGGTTGTAATCCTGACTGAAGAGTTGTAATCCTGACTGAAGGGTAGTAATGACCGATTATGTGTTCATGTATGTAAGTAGTCAGGCTATGGTTCTCTTTATGTAGTAGCATTGCGTCAGCTGCAAGAGGGATCATGCTGGGGGCAGAGATTATGTCATCAGAAATAATTTCTAGTGAGGGCACTTGATTGCGGTTAAAAAAAGTTGCTTTAAAAATGACCTGCTTAGAGTTGCAATCCCATGAACGTTTTGAAACATATTTTGAAATGACGTCAAACCTTAAACAACCCACAGAAATGCTGTAAGTAAAGTCTTATCGCCTGAAATCAATGTTATCATCCATGCTTAAAGTAACGCAATATTTTCTTTTAAAATCTTGTCATGATGTTCTGAATTTTCAATGTTTCGTTGCTTAATAACATGCATGCGTCTTAAGTCTTTTGTTTTTAAAAGGGATTTAAAATCATTTGCTTCCATTAAAAAAATTTCTTCTCTCTTTAAAACAACCACCAAGTTTATCTTCGCATCTCTGCCTACTTAACTACTTTAAATTCCATTTTCTTTTCTTTGCATTTTCTTTCAAGTGAATAAAAGGTAGTTAAAAAGGGCGTTTGAGATTGTATTACAATTGCTTAGAAACACACTCAGTTTGAAAGCATTGTTGTTGTTGTTTGTGTGCTAAATTAAAACGAACGCACTTGATATGAATGCAAAATTAATGTCACGCATATCATTAAGATTATATGGAGCCTTTGCCATCACATACAATATCTCTCGATCACTCTCTGTCTCTCTGCCTCTCTGTATCTCTGTGCAAATATTGTGGTGGTGTTGTTATAAAGCTTAAGTTTGAGAAAAACTCTTTTTAACATTTAAAAGCTGAGAGAAAATTTTTTTTTTTTGTAAAAGGTGAACTAATTTTACATACGAGTTATGGTGTATGAAGTGAATGGATTTGAAAATTTTCTAAGTGTATTGGAAAAGATTGTAAACATCTTTTAATGCATGTTGCAAGCTCGGATTTGTAATACATCTGAGCTGAGGTTTTATTATGTGGTTTTTATTATTTACAAAAAGTACAGTAAGATCTCTAAAGGAAGGACAATGTTGGAATGATTAAAAAAATCATTCAAAGGCAACAAACAAACGATCAGGTATTATTAATATATTCCCCTGGGAGAATAGACCAGATATTGACAATATATTCTCCTGGGAAAATACTGGCCATAGGAAATACATAGGTCCCTGGGAATATACTACCCACCACTAAGTGGCATTTACTTTGAAAAGCTGGCCAAAAAAACAAAAATGAATTTAAAGAAATTTAAAAAACTAAGTAAGCAGTTCGATAGACAACAATATTCTGCATGATATAGTAAATTTTCACAAGTTTAAGTTGAGATTTATAGATTTGAGACGATGTCAAAGTCAGAATATTGTGCGATATTTCAAAAATGTCAAGGGGATGGCGATATATTAGCAGGAAAGCTATGTTTAACTAATTTCAACAATTATTTTAGATACTGATAAATACTGGCCCTTGGCACAACGAAAAGAGGATTGAATTTTAACAACATATGCCAAATGACTAGAAGGTACTGTTGCAATACCAGTATTTGGCAGTTCGTCTTCAGGACGACCACAATATGAGATTTATGTTTGACTTTCTTAATGGACCGTATGTGGTAGATGGGGCACTTATAATCCGATCATAATAAAATCAGATAGAATGATTCACATTCATATTAAACATGTTCATGTCGATTGTCATCGAGGTAATAACATTTTTAAGCCAATTACAATTGCTAAACATATTTACTTAAGGGGGCCCTATTTTGGATCTAGGGGCAATTATGGACCGACCATAACCAAATATTATTGATAATATAATTTAGATTTACAAAATATACACTCTTACCAAATTTCATCGCGATATCGATGTTTTTAAGCACTTTATAGGCTCAAACGTGAATTTTTAAATAGGACTTTATATGGCAAGGGTCAAATGTGATTCAATTTTTATCGAACTTTACACCATGATTTCTTAGTATATAGAACTGATCCACATTAAATTTTATCATGATTGTTACATAATTACCATAATTATGTGTAAATAAATGCAATTTCGAGAGGAATTTGTATGGGGGCTAGGCGTAAACACAGACCGATTTGAACCAAAATCAATTGGGTTCATCCTTGGGCCTAATTATCACTAACACTATCGAAAAAATTCCAGCCATTAACTTATAAAACACTTTTATTAATTTTTGGCTAGGTTTTTAGGCAAAATGCCCTTCTGTGCGCCCCTTGAAATTGGAAAAATTAAGAAAAAATTTACCAAAAATCCCTAGAGCTTAACATTCTTCACTGGGCGTTTTTCATTCAAATCTTAAGGAAATTTTCGTTTGTTTTCTTTGACAAAAAAGTTTATCTCTTAAGTCTTTTGTTTCTATTACAAGAAATTCTCAAGTTTTTCTTTCTTTTAAAACCACGCATGTGTCTTAAGTCTTTTGTTTTCACTGTATATACAATTGATTTTGTTTCTTGTGTAAATAATGTCTGTTTGCTGTTAATGCTGTTGTTGTTATTGTTATTATTTGTTATTGTTATTGTTGTTGTTGGATTATTTAATGCAATTGTAAACCTTTTTACAACATTTGACTCCGTATTGTGTGTAGTATATCAGCTGCTGCTGCTGCTGTTTCACTTTACTAGCATTGGGGCAAAGTGCCACTGCAGCCAGCCTTTGCTGCTGTTATTGCTGCTGCTGTTTTGTATCTTTTATATGCTTTAACTGCTGTTTTATTTTTTATATTTTTTTTTATAGTTTTTCTATCTAATGTAGGTCACTAGGAAAACTAATATTGTTAACCATTCACAGTTTGTTAGAGAAATGAAAAGAAAAAATGAAAAAAAACTGAAAAATGAAATAAAAACCACAGTTTTCTTTAACTTAGAAATTCAAAAAGAAAATTTTTTCTTTCAGTTTTTCTTTATCTTTTTTTATGGTAACAACTGTCTCAGGAAAAGTTAAAGAAAAAGGAAAAAAAAAAAAATTAAAAATTCTAATATATTGTGTACTTTTGTGGGCAACTCATGTTTTCAAATATTAAAATTCATCACACTCTACATTGTTCTAATAGATGTTTTAGTTCCTGAAGACATGAATTTGATTTTCTAGATATTAGTAGGCTTTTCCACCTACAAAGACGTTTTAAATATCTTGGGGTAGAATAAAACACATCCTTCCAGCTCTAACATGTAATTGTCCACCCATTTTTTAACGTTGGTTAGTCCTCTTTCCGATGTCCTTCTTAACGCATAAGGTGCCCGGTAATACCACAAATCAAAATACAACTCATTGATTGAAAAGTTCCTATACAGGAGAACTTTCCGGACTGCATTGCTCAACATCATTTTGGAACATGTTTGTCAACCCAAAGGGATAGTTATGCCTCCAATAGATACGTATGGTTAATTATAACAACACGATGTCTTCTCGCAATATTAGAACCATTTGGAGTTTCTCATGAAGCCATTTAGACCCACAATATCCATTTTTGACAGGTCAACGATTTTTTTTTTTGTACAATATATCGCTAAAGAGTGATGAAATATTTCTCTTTTTCCACAACTTCTGCGTATAATGCAATAATGACTCTAACAACTATAATAAGTGTGCTTCTTTGGAGCCGCAACACATCAGCCATGAGCCTCTCACCAAGCCTGAGATAGATTACCTACTTATTTACTTAATTGGCCATTAACAACCTGATTAACGAATTTCGGCCTGCCCTAACACATCCTTCCAGGGGCCTTTGCTTCTTATGCATCGATTTGCTCCTTCCAACCCAAATAATATGCTCGACTTTATCTATTTCCGCAAATCGCCATATCAAATACCTGTCTCGTTAAACCATCTTCTTAAATTCCAAGGACATGGCGGAGTTAGCGCATTCGCTAGATGTTAATAATACGCTGCTTGTAGTATCCATATTGATGAGAGGCTCATACAGCTCACTGTTGGATCGAATGCGGGGATCATTGTCAACTCGCTCGGAATCGAAGAGCTTATGTAGGACTTTTCTCTCGTATATTCTCAAGTATTCATTGCTAATCTATGACATAGATGGTCGGTGTAATTTTAAGGATTCTAATTTTTTTCTTGAACTCAATTTGATGTCTCAAATATTACCCACGAGAATGGAAGTCTAGAAACTACTGAAATCCAAATTCATGCCAATATGAAATCCATAGATGTATACCAAGCCATTGCACAAACACACAGATTGTTGCGAGTGATTGAAGTCGCCGTTGAAGTCTAGTAGGTAGTATGTTGGCTTATTAGATGTAAAGCCAGGGTTCGAGCCTCAGGCCAGACATCAAAACGAAATACAAAAAGTATTACTTCGGCGTTTTCCTTTCAGCAGATTTCTGGCAAAACTCTGAGAGTACATAAAATTGCCATGGAAAGTTTATTATGAAAACCGCTCTGCCTTTTCGTTGAGGACCATTCAGCATTTTCATTCATAAAATGCGTCACAGCATTTTCTCACTCCCTTTCGTTTCGTTTGAACATTCTAAAGTTTTTTAAGTACAGTAAGATCCCGCTTAATGATACGTTCCAATAAGTTCTAGTGCTAAACGAAACAGCATTAAACGAGGCAACTTAACACATACATATGTATACACCTAGTAACGTTGCTAAGACAGTACAGGATATAGAAGAGAAAACTAACACAGCGATTTGAAATGTTGGTGCATGGCTGGATAAGGCAGGTTTGACACTTGTTGCACATAAAACGGAAGCCGTTTTGATAAGCGGTCGGAAGATAGTGGAGAAGATGAAAGTGACCGTTGGAGCCACAGAAATCGAATCAAAGAGGGCAATAAAATACCTGGGAGTGATTATTGACGACAGGTTGAACTTCAAGGAGCGCGTAAAATACATCGGCGAAAAGGCATCTGTAACGCAGGGAGCACTGGCGAGGATGATGCCAAATATTGGAGGACCAGGTCCATTCAAGAGGAGGATAATTTCAGCGGTAGTAACGTCGATAATGCTATATGCTTGCCCCATATGGTCGGAGGCACTCTCCGTGGGGTCGACAAGGAGAATACTGTCCTCGGTGTATCGTCTAAGCGCGATTAGACGAATAAGTGGTTTCAGGACAGTGGCTGATGAAGCGGTATTGGTATTGGCAAAGACAATACCAATAGACATATTGGCAGATGAGATGAGGCGGATATGCTTCCGCCGTCTTGAGAGTCCAGGACGGACAGCGGCTATAAAAGCGGAGGAAAGAATGACATGATGAAAATGCACAAATGGCAGTCACGATGGGAGAGCAGTTTAAAGGGAAGATGGACATTTCAGCTTTTCCCTTCTATAACCCCTTGGATGGAGAACAAACACTGCGAGCTGAATTATTACGTGACCCAGTTCCTAACTGCTCATGGATGTTTTAGGAAATACCTCCACAGATTTGGACATGATACTTCCCCTATATGCCCAAACTGTGTAGACGAAGAGGAAGATGCGTAGCATATTCTAACATGCTGCCCCAGGTTTAGATGGCCCGGAGAAAATAGATTACGACCAAACCGGCTCATGGAGGAGCTGTTGAATTCTAGAACGCAATGGAGCCAATACAGCCAGAAAATGGCGGAAGTAATGATAGTACTCCGAAGGTTGGAGGAACGAAGGCGAAATTTGAGATAACGTGTTAAAGCTTTCGAGCTATTAGTAATACCAGTAATAGTCAGTCGGGATTTATGAAAGGTAGAAGTTGTATTACAGTTCTAATAAATGTTGTAGAAGATCTTAGATCGAAACTAGATGAAAATAGTGTAGCGTTTTTGGTTCTGCTTGATCACACTAAGGCTTTTGACACAGTCGATCACGAAGTTCTTTTGAAGAAGCTCCGGAAGCTGTTTTATTTCTCAAATTCTGCCTGTAATCTTATTTATTCTTATTTGCTGAATAGGTTTCATAAAGTTCATCTAATGGCAATATCTCAAATCCACTTAATATTAGTAGAGGTGTTCCCCAGGGGTCAATACTTGGGCCTCTGTTATTTTGTATGTATATAAATGATTTACCGGATGCCTTGATTCACTGTAGTGTTCATATGTATGCTGATGATGTGCAGCTTTATACTAGTACTCCAAGGGAGAATATTGATTCTTGTTTGGACTATATTAATATGTGGTTTGGTAAGGATTGATAACTGGGCCTCGGCCAATGGACTTTGCATTAATCCCTCCAAGTCTAAATGTATTATACTTTCGAGAACTGACAGATCATTTGTCATGCCTGAATTATGCATCTGGGGAAATAAGATTGACTTTGTCAAGTCTGCGAAAAATCTGGGTATTGTCTTTAATGGCAATTTATCGTGGTCTAACCATATAGGTGCTGTTGTAGGTAGAATTTATAGTATGTTTAGGAACTTAGGGACTGTTATTGATTCGACTCCTTTTGTCATTCGTATGCAACTTGCCAGAACGTACTTAATTCCGGTACTTTTGTATGGGAGTGAAATTTTCGCAAACTGCGATTGTGATGATAAACGGATAAACGTAGACTTAACTTGGCATTTAATAACATAGCTAGATATGTCTTTCAGAAGGGGCGTCGTGATCACATTTCCCATTTGGCTTGCCGGATTCTTAATGTAAAATTTGATAATCTCCTGAAAATTAGATGCCTTATTCTACCGCCGTGGGTTAGTGGGTAGTGTGTTGGCTTATTAGACGAAAGGCCCGGGTTCGTATCCCAGGTCAGACATCAAAACGAAAAATATTTCTTCGGCGACTTCCTCTCAGCAGATTTCTGGCAAAGACTCTGAGAGTAAAAATTGCCATGAAAAGCTTCTCAAAAATCTGTCGTTCGGAGTCGACTTTAAACTGTAGGTCGCGCGACTCATGTATAAAATTAACGCACACAACATAAGTGGTGTGAGAAACTAGGTCGTAATCCTGACTGAAGGGTTGTAATGGCCAATTATGTATGTATGTATGTAGATACCGTTGCTATATAGTACTCTGCTTTTGGTTAGTGCATGGCCGTTTCATTTCCAGCCCCGTAATACTGAAACAGGGTTAAGCAGGGTACCATTAAGCGGGGTCTTACTGTAATCTTTATTCCTTTATTTCCTGTGGTAAATATCTGTCGATTCTTTAGGTAATAAACTTAAACTGAAATTGAACGAATTAATATTGAAATTTCTATCAATTTTAGATCTGAGATATCAAAAAGTCGCTCTATACCGACTATAACTTTCTTTCTTTATTTCTTTTGTTCTATACAAGTATGAGTATTATTCTTATGATTCTTTTTTTTTTCTATTTTATTTACAATTCTTTACAGATTCGTGCTGCTAAAAATCAACACAACAAGAGGAATACAACGGAATAAAATTAAGTACAACGATTTGAAAAGCCATGTGTATGGTTTATCTGAACAAACAAAGATCAGATTTTCTTTCACACATTTTAATGGCAACAACAACAACAACAACAACAAAGACAACAAGATAAAGGTAAGAACACATTGTTTTAAACCAAAAAAATAAAAAAAAATTGATTTTAATATGCAGAACATGGTATGCCTAGACCATAATACTGATAAAGTTTCCATTGTTAGCATAAGGTTTTAGTGCTGCAATTGCATGCCTCTACAACGGCGATGTAATAGAAGAAAATTCATAAAAATTTTCATCTCTCTCTCTCTCTCTCTTTCAGTCTCTCTGTACAACTCCCACGTTTTTTTTCCAATTTTTTTCTGGCTTTTTTGTTCTCAAAGTTGTTGTAAGTTTTCTAAGCTAAGAAATCTATTTTTTTTTGTATTTCGCAAATCGTAGACAGTAGTCGGTATAATATCTGTAAAGCATATTATTTTGAATGTTTTTAGTTTTTTAGTTTTTATTTGAAAAATCATTTAAAAAAAAAATCTCCTTTAAACGGAAAAAAATGAACAGCAGCGTTTATTTTTTTATTTCTTTTCTTCTCTTTTTTTTGTATTAGATAAACGCGGTAATAATTTAAATTGTCGCATGCCTTAACGCTTGTTACGCTCCGTTTGAGTTTATGACAATCCAGCGGCGGCGGCAGCGTTTCATTGTTATTAACACCGCTACCAAAGCCATAACACACTGTTAGAAAAGTAACTGCTTTCAAGAGTGTTATGAAAAATAACTGCTCTTTGTGGCATTCACAAACAGTTAAAATCTGAAAAAAAAATTTTTTTTTTGTAAACATTTAAGCCACAAAAACAAAAACAAAAACGAAAAAAAACCAAACAAAACAATAAACGTGAAGCAATAAAACAAAAGACTTAAGACACAAACTTTATTAATTTGTAACTGTTTGCATTTGGAAATCTGGCCAGAAAAATCTTATTTGTCTTCAATAACATTTCAAATAAAAATTCATTTCAATTAACAATAATCAAAAGACTTAAGAAACAAACCTTAAAACAAACCTTAACCCTTCGTGACACACACTTTTAGCTTTTCACATTAGTACCACACTGGGCCTGACCAAACCCCATATAAATATTAGTGCATATGCATAAGTTAACATTATTTTTTATATGAAATGAAAACAGAAATTCACAGAGTGAATGTAGTAGAACCAAAATGGAATATATTCCTTTATATTATTCAACTTACTTTTATGGGCTTTCCAAGAACAGATTCTATAGCCGAACGAGTACTAAATTGACCAATAACGTAAGTGTTACTCATTCGGTTTTCTATATTTGGGAAAACTAAAGAATTAGAGAACGTGTTCAAAAAATTGCGTATACATACATACATAATTAGCCATTACAACCCTTCAGTCAGGATTACGACCTAGCTTCTCACACCACTTATGCTGTGTGCGTTAATTTTATACATGAGTGGCAGGACCTACAGTTTAAAGTCGACTCCGAACGACAGATTTTTGAGAAGCTTTTCATGGCAATTTTTACTCTCAGAGTCTTTGTCAGAAATCTGCTGAGAGGAAGTCGCCGAAGAAATATTTTTCGTTTTGATATCCGACCTGGGATTCGAACCCGGGCCATTTGTCTAATAAGCCAACACACTACCAAATAGACCACGGCGACTACATATATCGTCTAGGTCCCCATTCGGAATTTCGTTTGACACGTGTGGCGTATATATTGTGTATATATTGTGTAAATTTAGTTTTCACCCGGTATGGAAACAATTGCTCGTTAGTGGTTATACTCTCATGCGAACTATAATTCTTCGCAAGAAAATTCCATATATCTCGAATAGGCGCAGCTTTGTCTTCGAGTAATCGAAATGATCGTGTTCTTCCGTCATCAAACCGAATGTATTTGGTCAGGTACATAAATCGATGAAGAGATATTGAAGAGATATTGTTGAATATGGGTAAATTGTCAGTAAGCCACAAAACCCATGGATTTTGAATGTTATTATGTGAAACTCCCATTGCTAAAAGAATGCCGATGAAAGCGTATAATACATCTACTTTTAGATCCTTCCAAACACTTGGTTTTTTATTTACATTTGCAGTATTCCATTAATTGACTGCGTCTCTTCCATACCTATTTGTTTGTAATACTATGATATCCGTAATATTTGGTGTAAAAAATTTTTTGAAAACTTCAAGTGGAGTAGAGGTTTGTTCTTTAGTTGCAGCTCGAAAACGCATCACATTATGTTGACGAGTACGGACACCACTGGTCGGCTGGTTTTTATTCCATATGGTATCATATTTTCCAATGAAACAATTATTATTCTCTTCACCTATTTCAGAACCGCAGTCTTCCTCCTCTTCATCACAGTCGTTTTCTACATTTGGTTCAATTACAAAATCATTTTCAATGTCCGATGTGTCATCTTCGTATATAGTAAGTAATCTTTTTCATTTTCATCTAAAAATTTATCATCTTCTTTATGCTGTCCGGCTTCCTCGTTAGCTCTTTCACGCTGCCAGTCATTTGCCAAAGCCTTGGCAATTCTGGTGTACAAATCCTTCTTTCTCCTATTCTTTTTCTTGTTTTTCTTAATGACCTTCTATCTATTACTTCGAATCCTATTTACTCTTTTGCAGATGACAGCAACATTTGTCATTCATATTCATTTGATCGGAGGCCGAGCCTTTTGGAGATTGGGGCAAGGAGGTCGAACATGAATGACACACTCACAGGTGACCTGATAGCAATCTCTGAGTGGGGCCGCGCGAACATGGCCGATTTCAATTCGCGCAAGACCCAATGTTGTTTTTTGACGCACCGGCGTGATGCTGGCTCTGGTCTTCTGTCATCTGTATTTATGGGTAATGTAAATATTGAGGAAGCAGATGCTCTTGATGTTCTGGGCATGAGAATTAGTTGTGATGCTCGTTGGAACGATCACATTTTTCGAGTGTCGAAGGAAGCATTCAAGTGCCTTGGTTTTTTGAAACGGTGCAGGAAATACTTCACTCCATCCGACCTTCTTACTATTTACAGGACCTTTATCCGACCCCGGATGGAGTACAACTCTCATGTATGGGCCGGTGCTCCAAAGTCTATTTTCAAGCTTCTCGACCGCTTACAGGAGAGGGCGAAGGTGCTTATTAATAACAGTAGGGTATCCAACTCTATTGATTCGTTGGACCATCGTCGCAATGTGGCGTGTGTTTCATTGTTCTATCGGTACTATAATGGGAGGTGTTCTCGAGAGATAAGGGGCTGGGTTCCCGATAGCCACATATTTTTACGTGGTGCTTCTCACAGAGCACATCCTTTTGTGGTTGTGGTTGTCCAGTGAACCCCACAATGCATTACAGAGAGAATTCATTCTTTGCCCGCACTGCTCGCTTGTGGAATAATCTTCCTGCGAGAGTTTTTCCCGTCAATTACGATATTGGTGAGTTTAAATCGAATGTCCATAAACACTACTCCCTCTTTCCTCCTTCCTATAACCTATTTTCCTAAACCTGCACAATGCACTGCATGAATAGGGGCCATCCCCTGAGTGTTGGTTAAAAAAAAAAAAAATCCGTATCGAAGTATCGCGTATTGAAAATAAATTCTAATTCATCATTCATTTTTTAAAAATTTCCAATTTTAACACTTTTTTAGAAAAAATTTCTCATAAACACTTTGAAAGCTCGTTTCAAAAGTAGTGGGTCTGGCCAGACTCACTGTGGCTGTTTCGAAATATCCTTCTAACTCCTTTGTAAATTACTTTATTCGCCTCAATTTTTCACTACCAGAAAGCCAAGAAAATTTCAAAAGGGTACCTGAAAATTCAAATCTCTAGCCATATTGCAAACACGCTTAAAATGCAAAATAAATTGGAAAAGGTCTGGCCAGACCCATGACTGTGACGAAGGGTTAAAACAAAAGACTTAAGACACAAACTTTAGTATTAATTTTAATTAGTTATTTAACTTGTATAAACATTCATTAACAAACCTCAAACCGTAAAAAACAAAAGACTTAGGACCTTAACTTTATTAAATTCTAAACACAATTTATCTTTGTAAATAATTTGTAATCAAAAGACTTAAGAAACATAACTCAAAACTATTAAAAAGACATAAAAACCAAAGGACTTAGGATCTTAACTTTATTAAATTCTAAACACAATTTGTCTTTGTAAATAATTTGTAATGAAAAGACTTAAGAAACATTTCTCAAAAAACAAAAGACTTAAGACACAAACTTTAATGTATTAATTTTAATTAGTAGTTTGTTAATGAATGTTTATACAAGGCATTCATTAACAAACAAACAAATCTTAAATCGTAAAAAACAAAGGACTTAGGACCTTAACAGTTATTAAATTCTAAACAATTTGTCTTTGTAAATAATCAAAAACTATTAAAAAGACATAAAAAACAAAGGACTTAAGACCTTAACTTTAATAAATTTTAAACAATTTGTAATGAAAATAAAAGACAATTAAAATCACATAAAATTAGCGAAAGTCAAGGTTCTCAATTAAAATTGTTTCTTCTTAATCCAGTGAAACGCGAAATTTTTGCAACCAATCATTTGACAAATAAAAACCTTTTGCAAACCGTAAACAATAGCAAAGCAAAAAAATGTGGTCACAACTGAAACTGTGAAAACTGTAAGGACATCACAAACTTTCTGATCGTTTTATGTCATCGACATCGACTAAACTAATGAAGCTACACTAGCAGCTTTGATTTTTGCTAACCACATTGCCTACTCCAACAGGGCAATCTTTAGTGCTTTTGCCTAGAGCAATTTTTTGTGGTATTGTTAGGTTTTTTCCCCTTTTAAAAACGTTAAAAATATAAGTTCGTTGTGTTTAATTTTAAAAACAATTCTTTATTGTCCGCTTTACTTTTGTGCCCCACTGTTCGAACTTATATCAAATATACAACAACAACAACTATAACAATATGTGCTTGTTCGTTGTATTTCCCTGCTTACAAACCTTTTCGTAAGCAACTTCTGCTCGTTTAACACTAATAACTGTTGCCTTCACACGCAACATGTCTGCACGCAAAACTGACTGAAATATAATTCGACATCAGCGCGACATGGCGTGACAGCTTTAGTCTCGACTCCCAAATCTGTGATGAAAAGCACCTTGTAGTCTCTGTGGGAGAGATATAAGAGCTTTCATAGGGGTTCTACAGGGGTATACCCCTTAAACAGTCGATCAATAGAGGGAATAAGGTCACTACCCAACACCACTCTTCCAGCTTAAGCCAAAACCTACAGAGCTGGTTTCACAAGGGCATTGGAGACTCAACCCACCATCTCCTGTTCAATCTGCAGCAATTGATGCTCCTCTGCGCAAAACACTAAGTTGAGTTCTTAGAGAAGCAATAATCCCCTGAGACGATGAGAAAGATGGCCGAAGAACTTACGATCAAATACAGAAAAACATGTCCAAATACGTATACCAACGTCTGCTATACAAACGCGGAGCCAAAACTATTACTGCTCTCTGTGGAACTGAAATTATGAAGAAGAAAGAATTGAAGCAGTTCTCCTAAGACCCTGGGCGTAAGAGCTATGGGCATATTTCAAAGACAATTAGAAAAGATGCATTGCCAAGAGAATACCCTGAAGTGAATTTGAAATCCTCGTAGCCAATTCCTGTAGATGAGGCAAAAAATTTAAGGCTTCCACTGCGGATTTTGATTGACTATAAGGAATTCTGTCAACAACTCTGAGAGTAAATAAAATTGCCATGAAAAGTATCCCAAAAAAATCTTTCATTCGGAGTCGACTTTAAACTGTAGGTCCCGCCACTTCTGTATAAAAATTAACACACACACAACATAAGTGGTCTGAGAAGATAGGTCAATAATTCGGCCAAAGGGTTGTAATGACCAAAAAAAAAAATTAAATTTTTTTTTGCTTAAAAGACCAATTGAATCCAGTATGTAAGGAATACAACATCAGACACAGCTTCTCTGGGTGAACCATATCCAAAATTGCCAATTTTGTATGACTCTGGTGCATATGTACATCAGGCTGAATGGGACCCATTGTTTGGGTTGCAGTGGCCTTGGGGAACTCTGTCGTTTGCGACTTATAATGAAGTTAAATCACAGGCGGAGAGTTTCGCAATACTGAAGGCTATTGAGACCATAGCTGGTGGCCCATCTTCGGATTCGGAATCTTACACGATCTTCGTTGACAGTCAGGCAGCCCTTAGGGCCATTGCGTCGGTCTGGTGCAAATCACGGCTCGTTCGCGAGTGCAAAGAGTCGTTGCGGAGTTTTGGACCGGACCGTATCCGTCTATGCTGGGTTCCGGGTCACAGCGGAATACTGGGCAATTAGACGGCGGATGCCTTCGCTAGGTTAGGTTCGTTTTCAGGTGGCGATTTGATGGTTGGTCCTGACCCCCCAGTCTGTCACCTCTATGGCCTCATCGATGGATGGGTCAGGAGGGAAGAGCAGAGACGTTGGGGGAACGGATCGGGTTGTTCTGTTTCTAGGCGTCTATGGCAATAGGACAGAGTGGCTGCTGGGCTTGGTTAAAGCCAGCTTAAGGTTAGTTGTCGGTTTTATCACCTGGCACTGCGAGGTTAGGTCGCTGACGGTTCCTGTTCCAGATCCCAGCCGGACTATTGCAGGGTATGTTGCGATGAGGAGGAGTTGGAGACTGTCGAACATCTCCTCTGCAACTGCCCAGCCCTTGGTAGGTTGAGGACCCTTGGCAGGGCCTTCTTTGAGAACTTGAGTTCTGTGCCGAGACAAGGCTCTCCTGCTTGGGCTGGTTGAGAGGTGCTAGGGCTTCATAAGTGTAGTCGCACTCTCAACCTCTGTTGTTTTGTGTCTGTTGTTTTTTTTTCGTTCCTCCGTTTCCCATTCTCCCTCCCCTTCCCTATTTTCCTACATCTTCCTTTTCCTTCCTCCCCTAAGGACAATGTACAATGGGTCAATTTCGACCTCCGGGTACTGTGCTTGTCTTGACCGACAGGTGCACGTCCTTTAACCTAACCTAACCTAACCTAAATCACAGGCGGCTAGATTGCATCACCTCTACTTGGGCAGAATATACAGTGTAGTATGAGCAGTCTGGCACAGAATAGACCACATGTTGTTAGCGCCCAGATTATTCAATTCAGGGCAAAAAAGGTGATAATAAGCAACCTATTGTGCTGATAAATATATGATCAGACTTGTCCTCTAACCCAACATTAAAGCATTTTAAAGGAATGTACGTTTTAAAGTGATCAAGTGATGCGAAGATTTATTTTGCAAGGATGATACTCTACTACCTCGTAAGAAAAAAATTTTTTTCTCCAGCTTTTCAACGTTTTTCATTTCTATTCACAGAACAGAATTCATTTAAAAGATTTGTATTATTTTTCTTTTAGATTTTCATTTTATTTTGCCCCCCCCTTAAAATATTTTTTTTTTCCTTTTTTGATTTGTGATGGACATTTGTGTCTATGTGCTGCCATCAATCGTGTGCTTAGGCATCAAGCGCTTATAATCCTTTAATAAACATTTTAAAATACAAAATTTACTTGAACGCTCTTCAAAAAAAACAGGCAGAACAGCAGAGACGACGCCCGTTGAGTTTTGAGCCTGCCACACTTGGGCAGGCGTCAAAATAATGTGTTAATAACCTTAAGGGTTCTGGCTGTAATACTGAACTGAAATCAGAAATTTTCTTCCTTATAACCAAACAGGCAAACGGGCTGATAATCAAACCTGAAATAATGGTCATGGGTATGGCTATAGAAATAGAAATTCTGTTGTTGTTGTTTTTATAAAAAATATTAAATCAGCAACACAATATGCATAAAGAATTCCCTTCATTTTTATTTTTCTCGGCATAGCTTCAAATTCTTTTTTTTTAACGCACAATTTACACTTGCCGCACTAGGCAGTGATGCAATGGTGCAGGCAGTGCAAATTGTAAGATTTTCCTGTTGAAATTTTGTTGTTATTGTTGTTGTTGTTGCTTTTAAAAGGGTTATAAACGGCATAGACAATCAATTTTAAAATGCCTGTCCATCAACAAGTGTTGGCTTTTTTTGCTGTTTTTGTTTTTGCTCTTATCTTAGGCAGAAATAGGCATTTTACTGCTCTTAGTGTACTCCTCATATTCGTATGATGATGATGAAGATGATGATGAGTGCAGTTTAATGATATTCGAGTAGTTGAGACTTGACTTGTCTTGACTTACCTTGAGTCACCACAGTGTTACTAGACGCAACATGATTTATGCGTCAGTTAACATGCTACACATGGCCTTAAGTCATAATTTAACCATATTTAAATAACCATAATTTATAATACAATGCTACACATCAAAAAGAGTAAATAATGAAGAGCACACAAGCACACCCTACACTCTATCGTAGGGGAAAAAGAATTTTTTATTCTTCTCTTTGAAAGCAAAGGATTTTTAAAAGCCTTTTTAACAGCCTATGCTCGAGTCTTAGTATTTGTTAATCGAGATATCCGTTAAGTATCAAAAAGAGCAAAGCACACCCTACACTCTGTCATAGGCAAACATAGTCATCTTAGTATCCAACAGCACACAGCCACCCAATCATTGTAGAAGATAGCCTTTTTAGTATCCAACAGCCAACGAGATATCCGCTACTTATCAAAAAAACAAATAATTAAAAGCACACCCTACACTCTACCATAGAGGAAGAAGAATTCTTCTTATTTTTATTTTTCTCTTCCATCGCTAACAACTTTTAGAAGCCTTCTTAATATCCTACAACTTAGTATCCTACGCTCGAGTCTTTGTATTTGTCAATCGAGATATCCGCTACGTATCAAAAAGGGCAAATAATGAAAAGCACACAACATACCCTACTCTCTATCATAGAGGAAGAAGAATTCTTATTATTTTCTTTGAATGCAAAGGGTTTTTAAAAGCCTTTTTAATAACCTACGTTCGAGTCTTTGTATTTGAGAGATTTAGAGAGATATCCGCTACTTAGCAAAAAGAACAAATAATGGAAAGCACACAAGCACACCCTACATTCGATCGTAGGAGAAGATATCTTTCTTAGTATCCAACAGCACACCCTACACTCTATCATAGGAGAAGATAGCCTTCTTAGTAGCCGGCGAGATATTACCAACTTATCAAAAAGAGCAAATAATGAAAAGCACACAGTACACCCTACACTCAATCATAGGAGAAGATAGCCTTCTTAGTATCCAATAGCACACAGCACACCCTACACTCTATCATATGAGAAGATAGCCTTCCATAACGGAAGATGAATTTTTATTTTTCTCTTCCAACGCTAACAATTTTTAGAAGCCTTCTTAATATCCTACTCGCAAGCCTTTGTTTTCGCCAACTGAGACATTTATAAGTCAAGATAAGTCTGACTTGGACTCAATAAGTCAATCAAGACATTTTCTTTTTAACACTATCATTGGATATTAATTATATCCTGGTCAACATATTCGACTTCCAAAGGAGTTTCCATTCCAAGAAAAGCCTTATGATGTGCCTCTCCATAAGTCAAGATAAGTCTAACTTAGACTCAATGAGTCATTCAAGTCATTTTCCTTTTAACACTGTCATTTGTCATTTGAACGGGATATCAATATATTCGTCTTCCAAGGAAGTTTCCATTCCAAGAAAAGCCTCATGATGTGCCTCTCCATAGGTCAAGATAAGTCTAAGTTAGACTCAATGAGTCATTCAAGTCATTTTCCTTTTAACACTGTCATTTGTCATTTGAAGGGGATATCAACATATTTGTCTTCCAAAGGAGTTTCCATTCCAAGAAAAGCCTCATGATGTGCCTCTCCATAAGTCAAGATAAGTCTAAGTTAGACTCAATGAGTCATTCAAGTCATTTTCCTTTTAACACTGTCATTTGTCATTTGAACGGGATATCAACATATTCGTCTTCCAAGGGAGTTTCCATTCCAAGAAAAGCCTCATGATACGCCTCTCATTTCCTCTTATCATCTATCTATGAGATGAATATGATTCAAGAGAGATAGGCGTATGACTATCTACTTGGAAGAAAAACCCCTATAAAGTTATTTGCACTATGCGGCCGCTGTAGATCAGCAAACAGCCAACCAGTCAATTAAATATTTGTACCACAACATCTTCTTCAACAGGAGTATCAGCGAGTCCTGTTCACCCAGCGTTTTTCTGTATTCCAGAGTCATACAGATGACGATCATGCGCATCATCAACTGTGCTTGTTCTCAACACAATCTCTAGGTGCTAGTATTATATTCACCCTACCAATACAGCTTCTTACTGCAGATACTGTAAGTTCTCCCAGAAATATTTCAAGGATTTTTAGTCCACAAAAAGAGAAGAAAAGCAGCTCTCCTGAAGCTTCTCCTTGAAGATAATTTTTTTTTAATATTCAAGGCCGATGATGCCCCTCCAGTAATTTCTTATGTTTGTTATGGACACTTCCTCGTCTCCTATTTTAGAGGCGTGGTCTTAGGTTAGGTTAGGTTAGAGGTCGTGTACTTGGAGGTGAAATTGACCCATTGTACAACGTCTTAGCTTCTCCCACCAATCGTGTTGTGTCCGGTTATTCTATACGTGAGTGACTGGGCTTACAGTTTAAAGTCGACTCCGAACGACAGATTTTTGAGAAGCTTTGCATGGCAATTTTATTTTCTGTCAGAGTTTTTGCCAGAAATCTGCTAAGAGGAAGTCGCCGAAGAAATATTTTCATATGGGGCATGATCTTACATTTTAAAAAATGTTAAATGACCTCACCACGCTCTCTGCATCCATATCATGCCTCTTGGGGCCACTCTACACCCAAGTAATTTGGATTCTTTGTGAAACTACTATCTTGGGAACAGATTGCTTTTCTTATTCTTCATCCATTTCGGATAGAATTTCCTATAGTCGCCTAAGCCTAGTAGAGGGTAGGGAGAAGTAGCTGGTGTGAGAAGCCAGGTTGTTAACTCGACTAAAGTGTTGTGGTGATGACTTAAGTAAGTACGAAGGGAGCCTGGTTGGTGAAGTCATTGTAGGCCTGCAATAAGTTGCGTCTTCTTACTAAATTATGTTCTCTTTTGCGATAATAGAACCATTGTTCCCAGAGTGGTCTAGTCTTGTAGTAGAGAGTAGGGAGAAGTAGCTGGTGTGAGAAGCCAGGTTGTAAGCCCGACTAAAGGGTTGTTGTGATGACTTAAGTAAGTACGAAGGGAGCCTGGTTGGTGAAGTAGTTGTAGGGCTGCAATAAGTTGCGTCTTCTTAATAAATTATGTTCTCTTTTGCGATAATAGAATCATCTTTCCCAGAGTTGTATTATATTCTCGCGTAGGTTAGAGGACGTGTACTTGTCGGTTAAGACAAGTACAGTAGCCGGAGGTCGATTACTAAATTACCGCGACCATATATGATGTCATTACCTTCTGTCTATAAATGCTTTCCCAAAATCCCCTAAACTATATTGCTTTGATGAACTTTAGAATGTTTTAAGCATTTCTTCTGAAATCCTGAGACAATATTGCCCTGATAAGCCTCACCACGCTTTCAGGATTTTCTTCTGAAATCTTTTAAATCAGAAAGATATTACAGGGCCTCTACCTTCTGTTACCAATTCCACTACTATGTACAATCAATTGCTCTTTTTCTTTTCCCTTTTTTGCCTTTTCCTAGAGCGTACTTTTAACAATAACCACCTGCTCTGTCTTTCTAATAGACAAACCGTTTCTTATTAAATCAGATCAGAGTTTTCTTCCGAAATTTTTTAAAGTATCAAGGTGTTCAAAGCCTCTACCCTCTGTTACCAATTCCAAACTACAATAAATTGCTCTTTTTCTTTTTCTTTCACTTTTTTCTCTTTTTCTAGAGCCAATAACCACCTGCTCTGTGTCTTTCTAATAGACAAACCGTCTCTTATTAAATCAAATCAAATCGAATCAAATCAAATAAATTAAAAATAATTTCCCATAACTGTTTCAACATAAGTTTAAACACTAGAAAATTAATTTCCTTTAACAACTTCAAACTTCAAACAACAACCAAAGAAGTACAAATCAAAAGAACCTTTTTCAACAGGCAAGCCGTCAAGAAACTGTCACACTTCAAAGCGTCAAATAAAACTTTAAAAAGAAGTAACATGACATGAGCAATGAAAAAAAAAATAGAAACAAAAACAAAAAGAAAATCCTATGACAGAAAGAAAAGAAGAAAAGAAAACAAAACAATTGCAGAATAAACACCCACAAGTCAATATAATTTTTCTTTGTATTTCCTCTTGCCTTTCTAGCATTAGCTGCAAGACATTTGTGGCAAAAGAAAACCTATAAACAACAGCAACAAGTGTTGCAATAGCAAAAAACAACAACAACAATAATTGCAAGCAATTGCCACAAAAAATAGAAAATAAAGCGTCTTCCTAAAGGCATAGGTTTAGGGTGACCCTTAAAAGGGGCATAAATTTTCTTTCTCTTCAAATGGTTTTGAGCTTTTGTTTAAACAATGCTTCCCTACATTTCTAGAAATTTTTAAAACTTTTTTGTTTTTAAATTAAATACCCTTCTTATTTAAAGGGACACCCTAAACGAGGCTGACAATTGTAATGACAGCAAAATATTAAATTATCTTTATTAAGAAGAACAAGATGATGATAATTTCATATGTTGTATGAACAATATATTCCACATTATTAAAGTTAATGATTCTACAGCCTTTGAAAGAGATGAAGAAGAAGAAGAAAAAGAAGAAGAAGAAAAAAGTTCTCTAACGGTATCAAAGACAATTCCATGAAGAAATATTAGTTTTGAAGCAAATAAAGCATAATTATGAAATTAACTTTTGATAGAAAAAACAAAAAAACAAAAGACTTAAGACACAAGCACTAAGAAAACAATCATAAGTTATTTGTGTAATGATTTCTATTCAAGTTAGTTGAGACGATATTAGGTACGAAGTCGACGTAGTCTAGTAAACTGAAGGCCCAGAGCTTAAACTCCAGGTCAGATATCAAAACGAAAATATGAAAATATCTCTTCGGGGACTTCCTTCCAGAATTCTGAACAAAAATCTCTGAGAGTAAATAAAATTCCCATGAAAAGCTTCTCAAAAATCTGTCGTACGAAGTCGACATTAAACTGTAGCTTCCACCGCCACTTGTGTGTAAAATTAACACACACAACGTAAGTGGTGTGTGAGAAGCTAGGTCGTAATCCTGACTGAAGGGTTGTAATGACCAATTTATGATTTGTATAGAGGAAATACTAAAGTCGCCGTGGTCCAGTGGGTAGTGTGTTGGCTTATTAGACAAAAGGCCAGGGTTCGAATCCCAGGTCAGACATCAAAACGAAAAATATTTCTTCGGCGACTTCCTCTCAGCAGATTTCTGGCAAAGACTCTGAGAGTAAAAATTGCCATGAAAAGCTTCTCCAAAATCTGTCGTTCGGATTCGACTTTAAACTGTAGCTCCCACCGCCACTCGTGTGTAAAATTAACACACACAACATAAGTGGTGTGAGAAGCTAGGTCGTAATCCTGACTGAGGGGTTGTAATGGCCAATTATGTATGTATGTATGAAATGTTTTAATCCTACCTCACTGGTAGCATAAGTTTAGGCTATTGAATTGGACAATACAACACTTTAGTAAGGATTACAACCTAGTTTCTCACACCACTCATGTTAGGTTAGGTTAGGTCGGATTGGTAGCTCTCATATCAAAAAGCTCACTTGAGTACGCATAGCGGCACATGTGATGTCACGGGTGAACTGAGTCCCAGAATTTACAAAGTTCCACTAAAATCAGGGAAAAGAAAGAAGTTGGTCAGTGCAATGGCTGCACAACAAAAGCGCGACTGCCATGCATTGGAAAACCAGCCAGAAAGTTTCATAAACGATTCTATATCCTTGATATCAATAGATGGCAGCTCCGTTAAGCTAACAAGGAATGGGGAGTTAAACAACCTACATCTACGCCTAGCAAGAGACGGGCACTGACAAAGAAAGTAAATAACAGACTCCTCTGCATCCACAGCAGAAGTCTTTAAAAGGGAGCCTCATTCTTTGTCTACCCATGTCGCAAAGGTCTTTAAGCACGGCTACTGTAGTCAAGATGATGTTACGACCAAGACCAAGTAATTGGTTAGTACGCGCCATCTATCCATCAAGAGCCAGGTTAGTCTAGCGGTTTAGCAGGACTCCCTCATTAGCCCATTTTTCTAGGGACGTAGTGTAGACTTGTCTTTAGAATATATCTGACTGAAGGATTGTAATGACCAATTTATAATATGTATTAAGGAAATACTGCACCACTTTGATCAGAGAATTTATTCTACAGTCCTAGATTTGAAGTGCAAAAAATCTTCATGATAAAACAGCTGCTAAGCAAAGGAGAGCAATCATTGATTTCTTACACAGAATTTCAACTATAGGCAGATCAATACATTGAATCAATTTTCCATTGCAATACTCAAACCTTTCCCTATGCAATCAACACATTTTATTCAAAGTATTGTCCATCAAACCTCCTCAAATCTTTGCCTATGTAATCAACATATGCCACTCAAAATAGGTCCCAACACTCATGTGTAAATTTAACACACTCAAACAACGTCGGTGGCGAGAGAAGCTACGTCTAAAGGTCCTGACTGAATGGTTGTACAGTAAAAGAGTTCTAGACTGCTGTTGAACAAAACAGCGCAATTACCGTCTTTTTATTTCTCATAAAGAATTCCAACTATGGTCAGATCAAGCTACAACTTTTTCCCATCTTTATGAAAGTTTATGGATTCCATCCTCAAAAAAAAAATTGCTTATCTTTTAAGGCTCAGCATGAAACGCATGAAACGAACCAATTTCAGATACCCTGCTCTGAAGTGAAAGCATTCTGCATTAATTCCAAACAAATGGTTGTAGGAGGAGGAGGAGGAGGAGAAGGTGATATAACCAGGATATCACGGATAAGGTCAAATTTCCGTTTCCATATTTTCTAAATAAGTTTTGATCGACACTGTAATAAGTGGCCAAGCATTGTTATGTTGGAGAATTTCAACCTAGTGCCTGGTGGTTGAATATTTAAGGAGTTTTTCGTTTAAGACTCGCTTATTATTTTTTAATTTTTTTTATTTAATTGGCCATAACAACCCGATTAACGGATTTCGGCCTGCCGCAACACATCCTTCCAGGCGCCTCTGCTTCTTGCGCGCCTACGCCAATTGGTCACACCAATCGATGACAGGGCTTCTTCGATTTGGTCCTTCCAACGGATACAAGGTCGTCCTCTTCGTCGACTCCCGCAGATCTCCGCATCAAACACTCGTCTCGCCGGAGCTTCCTCCTCCATTCGAACGACATAACCGAGCCAGAGCAGCCGCTGGATATTAATACACTGTACAACGTCCATGTCGTTGAGGAGCTCATACAGCTCACTGTTAAATCGGATGCGAAAATCATCGCCAACTCGCACTGGACCGAAGATCTTACGTAGGACTTTTCTCTCGAATACTCTCAAGGCAGCTGCATCAGTTCTTAATAGGGTCCATGCTTCTGCGCCATAAAGAAGCACGGGTAAGATGAGCGTCTTGTAGTGTATTAGTTTCGTCTTGCGAGAGAGGTCTCTGCTACTCAATTGCCTATTGAGACCATAATAGCACCTGTTGGCAAGAGTTATCCTGCGCTTGATCTCCAGACTGACATCATTTTCGGTAAATGAATTCCTTGGCCGTATCAAAAGTATAGTTATCGGCCGTAATTTGAGAATCAATACGCCGCACGACTCTACTTGTCGATAACATATACTACGTTTTGCCCTCATTTACTGCCAGACCCATCTTCTTAGACTCCCGAACTCGCTTCATACAGATTATGATTGTTGGCTGCTTAAGACCCCTGTGATAGTGTGGCACGTTTTTAGCAGTTCATAATAAATCATAATCTTTCTGAACCCACAGAGCATTACATTGGCTTCGTGATGTCTTGCTTAGTTTGGCCTTGGCTTAGTGGTTTCATGCCCTTTATTTTACATTGAGAAGGAGTAAATGTACCTAACCGCACGTACCTAAATCTCTCTCTCTTTTGGACTACTTTTGCCCACTCTGGAACAACTGTGGTATTCCTTCGAAGTGGAGTCGTCCGTCTGGCCATTTGGCCCTTTCACGTTCATATCTGCGTCCGGATTGGGCAACAAAATCCGAGAAGATATTTAAACATCCACTCTACTTCTCTCGTCCAAGTCAATGTTCTTCGATTTTAGTAAGACTTCATGCTGTTCCAATTTCGTGCCCTTAGAATTGTTGTAATGCTGGCAGTTGTTGTTCGTTGCTAGTAATAATTTGATGCGATAATGATTTCTTCTTAAACAGCATTTCAATTTCCTTAAGTCACGGCAAATTATTGTGCAAGCTTTACTTAGGTGTGTATATGTACAATGGGTCAATTTCGACCTCCGGGTACTGTGCTTGTCTTGACCGACAGGTGCACGTCCTCTATCCTTACTTAGGTGTGATGTCGTCAATCTTGATGTTTTTTTTTTTTAAATTCTGGTTTTCAAAAACCTTTCTGACTATGTCGGAAGTTTGTTGTTCATTTTGTTGTCGAAATCAGCGTTTTGGAAACCTACAAACCATTTTTTGATAGAGCTTACTGACCATATTGTTCCTCAAGCAAGCAATGGACTTGGTTGTTCAGTTTTCTTTGCAAAAAGGTAGCTCAACAAAGCTTTGTTTTTCGCGGCAGTGTTTGAATGATTTTCTGAATACGAAAAAGAGATCAGAAAATGTTGTTGAACTTTCAATTGCTTAAAGGCTACAAGGCCTTGCAAATTTAGACTTTTTTTCTGTGCAAATAAGATTTCTCCAGCTATTTTCGAAGGTTTTTAGTGTCCTAATCTCACAGTGCCCCGTGATAAAACCGACAACCAACCTTAACCGTTTGACTGCTACGCTGCGTTAATTTGTTACGAAAATGGCAGTTGCGCTGCGAATTTCAGTGAAAAAATTTAGTCAAAAACCTAAAATAAAATCAAAAGACAAGATTTATAGGGTCTACATAGATTATTAAAATTTTGTAGATTTTTTTATTGTAATAATTAATTATAGTTTTCGAACAGTTTTCCAACCTTTTCACCAGAATCGCTTAGCAGTCAAACGGTTCAGCAGGCCTTAACCAAGCCCAGCAGCCAATCTGTCCTCTTACTGTCCACAGTAAGAAACAGAACAACCCGATCCGTTCCCCCAAACGCCTCTGCTCTACCTCCCTGACCCATCCATCGATGAGGCCATAGAGGTGGCAGTCTGGGGGGTCACGACCAACTATTAAATCGCCCCCTGAAAGCGAACCTAACCAAGCTACTCTTATACATGAGTGGAGGAGGATCTACAGTTTAAAGTCGACTCGGAACGTGAATTTCTTTCTTTTTTTTTTGCCAGAAACAGAAATCAGCTGAGAGGCAAAGTCAATGGAGATATATTTTTTCATTCATTATTCGTTTTGTTGGAGATGTCTGAGCTGGGATTTGAATCCTCGCCTTACGTCTAATAAGCCAACGTAAAACTTACTTATGGTTGTGCTGATTTAAAATATTTGCTATGCTTTGTTCTTGCCAACGAAACTGTCAATAGGGCGGTGTGTCGTTATAATTTATGTTAGAATGTGCAACATTCTCTTGCCGAACTCAAGTAGTTCCCTGATTTTGCACGGATTGACATTGCAGTTGTGAAATTTAGTAACCAAGTATGTTATGCCATCCACGTTCATAGGCAAATTTTCTCTCCTATAGCCCATATAGTCCTTTGTGTCAACCAGTGTAAGGTCAATGCCATTGTCACAATGCCCAGATCTTTAAAGGTTCTGCCATCCACAAACCCATAACCTCTGTACTGAAGCGCATAAAAGGTGTTTCCTTTCCTTTGCAACATGGCTGCTTCTGCAGTAATCCTGGGTCAGGCAAACACAACTTTTCAACGAAACTGTCCATAGCGCAGAGTTTCGTTATAATTCATATTAGAATGCGCAACATTCTCTTGTCGAACTCAAGTAGTTTCCTGGTTCTCCCACTGATGGACATTGTGAAATTCAGCAACCAAGTATATTGGTCCATCCACGTTCACAGGCAAATTCTCTGGGTATCCCATATAACCCTTTGTGCCACCCAGTGTAAGGTAAACGTATTGTCACAATGTCCACTTCTTTAAAGGTTCTGTCACCTAAAACCCGATAACGTCTGTACTCTTCAGTACAGACCAAGGATTGCTCCAGAAGCAGCCATGATGTGAAGAAAAGGAAACACCTCTTATACACTTCCTTTTCTTCACATCATGGCTGCTTCTGAAGCAATCCTTGGTTGCGCAAACCCAACTTTTCAATGAAACTATCAATAGCGCAGTGTCTCGTTAGAATTCATGTTAGAATGCTTACCAATCTCTTGCCGAACTCAAGTAGCCAACGTAAAACTTACTTATGGTTGTTCTGATCTAAAATATTTGCTGTGCTTTGTTCTTAAGAGCTAATTTCATTCCAAGCTGCTACTGTATGATGCCAACTAAAATGAACATTTATCTTCAGATTTTATTTAATTGGACTTGGAATGTTGGAATGTGATTGTGATTGTAAAGCAAACTTCTAAACCCGATTATATTTTGATAAAGTGGGCTGTCATGTATCAAAAAAAAAAACGAGAAAAAATTTTTTTACTTTTCTTCTTTTAACAAAAGCTTTCTGTTGTTCTTTTTTTCTTTCTTTCATCGTGTTTTTTTTTCTTCATTTTAATCAACAAAAGATGACCTCTTTTATGGTTAGATTAACATACCCCATTATAAGTCATGTTCAACAGTCAGCAAGCACATGCCACAATACTAAGTAACGAATATAAAAATTAATATGTCATCAAAAGAAAAGGGGGGAGAAGGGGAAATCGCCTCATCCTCTATATTTTTACCTCCCTCTCTCTATTAAAAAAATTTTTATTAAAAGACTTTTGTGTGTGTAAGGCCTTAATGATTTGAAAGAATTGAAACAAAAAAAAAATGGAGCGTAGGCCTAAACAATGATACGGAAAATGAAAGAATTTTAAAGAAATTTAAATTTTTAGTGAAACAGGTTAAACAAATAATTTTAATTTAAATTAAAATTCTGTAAACCTGTAACTAAAATGAAAAGAAAGTGTTTTTTTTTCTCTTTTCTCTTGGGCCTTAAACGCTCCAAAAACACAGAAAAAAATTTCTCTCTCTTCAATTTTAATATTTTAATTACAGACCGTCTATACAAAGTTAAAGAAAATTTTTCTACATTTTAATTACGCAAATATTTTCACATGCCGTATATGAAAAGAATTACTGAAACTGCCATTTAATTATCACAATCGTATGACTTTTTGTCTACAAATAGCATTTTATTCTACATTTTATGACTTTCTTCTCTATAGTGCCCATACCTAAAAACCAAATAAGCTATTAAAGTCATTACGCGTGTCTCTTTATATCCATTTTTTTAAAATTTGTTTTTATTGGTCTCGTAAAAGTCACCTCGTCATACAAATCCACTTAATACCGGTAAACGTTAAACGTTTCCCTTTGGTAATGCAAATGAAAATGAAACTGGAAATCTTATTATTTGTTGGTCTGTCTTCTTTATATTTCACATACGAAAATTTTACAAAGATTTACATCGATTTGTCATAGACGGTTAGGCTGTCGTTCGCCTTTCGCTTAATTTTTTGATATTCGTTAAATAAAATAAAAGATTTAGGAAACAAACTTTTATTCTTCAATTCCTATACTTTTTTTTATTGGCCAACAACATCTCGGATTTTTGTTCCAACATACATACATACACGACGTAGCTTCTCACACCACTTATGTTGTGTGCGTTAATTTTATACATGAGAGGCGGGACCTACAGTTTAAAGTCGACTCCGAACGACAGATTTTTAAGAAGCTTTTCATGGCAATTTTTACTCTCAGAGTCTTTGCCAGAAATCTGCTGAGAGGAAGTCGCCGAAGAAATATTTTTTTCGTTTTGATGTCTGACCTGGTACATTACATTTGTGAAATTCAGCAACCAAGTATGTTAAGTCATCCACGTTCACAGGGAAATTTTCTCTCCTATGGCCCATATAGCCCTTTGTGTCAACTAATGTAAGGTCAATGCCATTGTCACAATGTCCAGTTCTTTAAAGGTTCTGTTACCCAAAAACCCATAAACTCTGTACTGAACTGCATAAAAGGTATTCCCTTTCCTCCACATCATGGCTGCTTTTGCAATAATCCTAGCTTTGGTAAACCGAGCTTATCAACGAAACTTTCAGTAGCGCAGTGTCTCGTTAGAATACGTATTAAAATGCTTACCATTCTCTTGCCGAACTCAAGTAGTTCCATGGTTCTCCCAATGATGGACATTGCAGTTGTGAAATTCAGCAACCAAGTATGTTAAGTAATCCGCGTTCACAGGGAAATTTTCTCTCCTATGGCCCATATAGCCCTCTGTGTCAACCAGTGTAAGGTCAATGCCCTTGTTACAATGTCCAGATCTTTAAAGGTTTTGCCATCCAAAAACCCATAACCTCTGTACTGAAATGCATAAAAGGTGTTCCCTTTCCTTTACAACATGGCTGCTTCTGCAATAATCCTAGGTTGGGTAAACCCAACTTTTCAATGAAACTATCAATAGCGCAGTATCTTGTTAGAATACGTATTAGAATGCATACTATTCTCTTGCCGAACTCAAGAAGTTCTCTGGTTCTCCCATTGATGGACATTGCAGTTGTGAAATTTAGTAACCAAGTATGTTAAGCCCTCCACGTTCATAAAAGGTATAAAAAGGCATAAAAGATGTTCCCTTTCCCACATACATACATACATACATAATTGGCCATTACAACCCTTCAGTCAGGATTACGACCTAGCTTCTCACACCACTTATGTTGTGTGCATTAATTTTATACATGAGTGGCAGGACCTACAGTTTAAAGTCGACTCCGAACGACACATTTTTGAGAAGCTTTTCATGGCAATTTTTACTCTCAGAGTCTTGCCAGAAATCTGCTGAGAGGAAGTCGCCGAAGAAATATTTTTTCGTTTTGATATCTGACATGGGATTCGAATCCGGGCCTTTTGTATAATAAGCCACACAACTACCCACTAGAACACGGAGACTTTATGCTCCAACTCAGGCTACAATAAATGTACTAACGAACCATTGCTGCAGCCTCCATTCTTGTCAATAATTGGATCAAGGGTTGTAATGGCCAATTATGTATGTATGTATGTTGGAGCATAATCAATAGAATTTCATCAACCCACAAATATGACCTTTTCTTAGACCTCTGCTTAAAAAAAAGAAACGGCAGTGGCCTGTCAAGACAAACAGTTTTTGACAACCATCTTTGTGGCACCCATGTAGAAAGAAGCATGTGTTTTACCTCAAATACCTCTGTTTATTAACAGTTTGATGTTCAAATTAAATGAATGAAATTCTTTTTATTGTGTCTCTGTCTGTGTGTGTTTGTATAATTACAAAATAATTATCGTGTGTTATTAATTATGCTTTACATAGACCTTTTGATTTAAAAGGTTAAATGCTTCTAGCAGCCCCCCCCTTTAAACATATAAGATTACAAAATAATTAAACAATTATTTCGGGTATGTTTTCTATTCATTTTTTTTCTTCTATTTTTTCTATTTTTTCTCTTCTAAATGGCAGTATAAAGTTATTAGAACAAAAAAAAACAAAAGACTTAAGACACATACTTGATTTCCTTATGGCAACAGTTTAGTAACAGTTACGGCAGAAACAACCTGACCCCAACAACAAAATGACACTAAAGATGTTTTAAAGATGTGTACGTATAGAGGTAAGAGTAAATGCTCTCTACTTTACAAAAAAAAGTCTTGATGTTCCAGACAGATACTGCTAAAGAAGCTTTTTTCCAAACACAACAACTTACTAGTGGTGGCGCTGGTGAGTGGTGTGCAGTGACTGTTTACTGGTTCTTTAAACTTTAAATTTTATCTTTAAAAATTTTCTTCTTATTCTATTTCTAGTTTGTTGTTGTTGTTGTTGTTGTTGTTGCTGTTGTTGTATTTTAAATGACATTGAAGTTTGTCAACTGCTGTAAGCTTAGATGCTCTTTAATTTAGCCGATAATTTTCAATCTTTTTTCTTCAACTCTTTTGGGGTTCTTTTTTTGTTTTTTTGTGTGCAGAAGAAAATTTCTTTATTTAGCTTAACATGCTTGGCACAATGATGGTTAATTGTATGATAAAAACAAAAACAAAAAACTAAAAACTCTAAGCATGTTTCCTTCTTCTTTTTCCCTCCAATTTTCTTTTATTTTTTCTTTGTGTCTTTAAAGAAATCAACCTGTTTTCTTTGTTTAGTGGGATGTTTTCCTATTTCTATGCTGTTATTCTGGCTGCTGCTGTTGCTGCTTCACCTACTGTTGTACCTGCTGATGTTGATGATGATGATGATGCTGTTGCTATTGCTTATCAGCCATCAAGTATGACTTTATTTTGCTGCCTTTTGAGACTCCCATACATACAATAAGACACAAAAAAAAAAACATTTTTACAATGAACTGTTATTATAGATTCGCAACAGGTTGGTGGTATCAGCATCAGCAACAGCAGCAGCTTATTGGCATTGTTTAGAACTGATTTATCTTAGATGAGCTAGAGACACTCCAAAACTAAGTTGAAAGAAATAAATTTTTGCTAGTGTAGGCGGTATAAACAACTGGTGATTAGAAGAAAATCAAAAAGAATAAAATTCTACAAAACATTATAATTTTCTTTAAAACGAGACAATATAGTAGTCTTTGCCAGAAATCTGCTGAGAGGAAGTCGCCGAAGAAATATTTTTTTCGTTTTGATGTATGACCTGGTACATTACATTTGTGAAATTCAGCAACCAAGTATGTTAAAGTCATCCACGTTCACAGGGAAATTTTCTCTCCTATGGCCCATATAGCCCTTTGTGTCAACTAATGTAAGGTCAATGCCATTGTCACAATGCCCAGATCTTTAAAGGTTCTGTCACCCAAAAACCCATAAACTCTGTACTGAACTGCATAAAAGGTATTCCCTTTCCTCCACATCATGGCTGCTTTTGCAATAATCCTAGCTTTGGTAAACCGAGCTTATCAACGAAACTTTCAGTAGCGCAGTGTCTCGTTAGAATACGTATTAGAATGCTTGCCATTCTCTTGCCGAACTCAAGTGGTTCTCCCACTGATGGACATTGCACTTGTGAAATTCAGCAACCAAGTATGTTAAGTCATCCACGTTCACAGGGAAATTCTCTCTCCGTTGGCCCATATAGCCCTCTGTGTCAACCAGTGTAAGGTCAATGCCCTTGTTACAATGTCCAGATCTTTAAAGGTTTTGCCATCCCAAAAACCCATAACCTCTGTACTGAAGTGCATAAAAGGTGTTCCCTTTCCTTTACAACATGGCTGCTTCTGCAATAATCCTAGGTTGGGCAAACCCAACTTTTCAATGAAACTATCAATAGCGCAGTATCTTGTTAGAATACGTATTAGAATGCATACTATTCTCTTGCCGAACTCAAGAAGTTCTCTGGTTCTCCCATTGATGGACATTGCAGTTGTGAAATTTAGTAACCAAGTATGTTAAGCCCTCCACGTTCATAAAAGGTATAAAAAGGCATAAAAGATGTTCCCTTTCCCCACATACATACATACATACATAATTGGCCATTACAACCCCTTCAGTCAGGATTACGACCCTAGCTTCTCACACCACTTATGTTGTGTGCATTAATTTTATACATGAGTGGCAGGACCTACAGTTTAAAGTCGACTCCGAACGACACATTTTTGAGAAGCTTTTCATGGCAATTTTTACTCTCAGAGTCTTTGCCAGAAATCTGCTGAGAGGAAGTCGCCGAAGAAATATTTTTTCGTTTTGATATCTGACATGGGATTCGAATCCGGGCCTTTTGTATAATAAGCCAACACACTACCCACTAGAACACGGAGACTTTATGCTCCAACTCAGGCTACAATAAATGTACTAACGAACCATTGCTGCAGCCTCCATTCTTGTCAATAATTGGATCAAGGGTTGTAATGGCCCAATTATGTATGTATGTATGTTGGAGCATAAATCAATAGAATTTCATCAACCCACAAATATGACCTTTTCTTAGACCTCTGAAAAAAAAACGGCATTGGCCTGTCAAGACAAACAGTTTTTGACAACCATCTTTGTGGTACCCATGTGGAAATAAACATGTGTTTGACCTCAAATACATCTGATTATTAACAGTTTGATGTTCAAATTAAATGAATGACATTCTTTTTATTGTGTCTCTGTCTGTGTGTGTTTGTATAATTACAAAATAATTATCGTGTGTTATTAATTATGCTTTACATAGACCTTTTGATTTAAAAGGTTAAATGCTTCTAGCAGTCCCCCCCTTTAAACATATAAGATTACAAAATAATTTAAACAATTATTTCGGGTATGTTTCTATTCATTTTTTTTCTTCTATTTTTTCTATTCTCTTCTAAATGGCAGTATAAAGTTATTAGAACCAAAAAAAAACAAAAGACTTAAGACACATACTTGATTTCCTTATGGCAACAGTTTAGTAACAGTTACGGCAGAAGAACAACCTGACCCCAACAACAAAATGACACTAAAGATTTTTGAAAGATGTGTACGTATAGAGGTAAGAGTAAATGCTCTCTACTTTACAAAAAAAAGTCTTGATGTTCCAGACAGATACTGCTAAAGAAGCTTTTTTCCAAACACAACAACTTACTAGTGGTGGCGCTGGTGAGTGGTGTGCAGTGACTGTTTACTGGTTCTTTAAACTTTAAATTTTATCTTTAAAAATTTTTTTCTTCTGCTTCTAGTTTGTTGTTGTTGTTGTTATTGTTGTTGCTGTTGTTGTATTCTAAATGACATTGAAGTTTGTCAACTGCTGTAAGCTAGATGCTCTTTAATTTAGCCGATAATTTCAATTTTTTTTTCTTCAACTCTTTTTGGGGTTTTTTGTTTTCTTTTTGTGTGCAGAAGAAAATTTCTTTATTTAGCTTAACATGCTTGGCACAATGATGGTTAATTGTATGATAAAAACAAAACAAAAAAATAAAAACTCTAAGCATGTTTCCTTCTTCTTTTTCCCTCCAATTTTCTTTTATTTTTTCTTTGTGTCTTTAAAGAAATCAACCTGTTTTCTTTGTTTAGTGGGATGTTTTCCTATTTCTATGCTGTTATTCTGGCTGCTGCTGTTGCTGCTTCACCTACTGTTGTACCTGCTGATGTTGATGATGATGATGATGCTGTTGCTATTGCTTATCAGCCATCAAGTATGACTTTATTTTTGCAAGAAACAAAAAAAAAACATTTTTACAATGAACTGTTATTATAGATTCGCAACAGGTTGGTGGCATCAGCATCAGCAACAACAACAGCAGCAGCTTATTGGCATTGTTTAGAACTGATTTATCTTAGATGAGCCAGAGACACTCCAAAACTAAGTTGAAAGAAATAAATTTTAGCTAGTGTAGGCGGTATAAACAACTGGTGATTAGAAGAAAATCAAAAAGAATAAAATTCTACAAAACATTATAATTTTCTTTAAACGAGGCAATATAGTAGTTTAATGCTGCAATCCTTTTTACTATTACAATTGCATGCCAATAAATACTATCTCTAGTAATTTTTTTTTGTCTTTTTAATATTGAATCTGTCCTAATGAAATTTACAAAAGGTTTCAAATCTTAAAACTAAAACTAGTTTTCATGATTAATAATTAGCACCACCATGTTAACTATATTTTGTATTCAAATCATATAATAATACCAATAATACTAAGTACATCTGCAATTAGGGTCTGGGCAGCCGTAGAGCAAGGCTTAATGTGTCACTTCGTTTTAACCTCTGATGGCCCTTGCCATTGCGTTGGGGTGAAACCTTAGTTTACCGACGTATTTTATGACAAAGAAGTCGCCGTGGTCTAGTGGGTAGTGTGTTGGCTTATTAGACAAAAGGCCCGGGTTCGAATCAAAACGAAAAAATATTTCTTCGGCGACATCCTCTCAGCAGATTTCTGGCAAAGACTCTCAGAGAGTAAAAATTGCCATGAAAAGCTTTTCAAAAATCTGTCGTTCGGAGTCGGGTTTAAACTGTAGGTCCCGCCACTCATGTATAAAATTAACGCACACAATATAAGTGGTGTGAGAAGCTAGGTCGTAATCCTGACTGAAGGGTTGTAATGGCCAATTATGTATGTTATGTTTATGTTTTATGGCAAATTTTTTAATTTCTTCCTGAATTGTAGAAATATTGTCGTTACGAATATATACCATGGAGCGCAGACAATTTGTCGTCAAAGCTTGAACTGTCTTCTTTGTAATTTCAAAACGTTAAATTCCCCCAAAGCTGAATGCCGCCGTAGGTCCATATTGGTTTTATAATGTATAAAAAAAACCTTATATTCAAGGTCGAATGTTGATTTAGTACCAATAATCCAATGCATTTGAGCGGATTTCAGCTTAATGGCTGCTAATTTGGCCTCAATAAGACGGGACCATGTTAGATGCTGGTTTAAGTAGACTCCCAGGTATTTGAAGTGATTTTCAACAGGGACATCAATATTCTTTATTTTTATTTGTGGTCGTACCTGTTTTCTGAGTGTGAAGGGTTACATGGGCACACTTGGATGGATTCACCTTTATTCTTTACTTTTCAAACCATTTTTCTAAGTCATATTTAAGCGACTACAGTTGTGTTGATGCTACTTTCGGATCCTTGTTGACGCTTATAAACGCGGTGTCGTCTGCATAAGTTGATGTGTATGTGTTAGGATTCTCAAAATTAGTACAGCTATACCAATGTTGGAAAGAGCACCCTCTTGACTATCATTTGCATATAGTCTGTAGGGTGTACTATTTCTTATATGTTCCCCAATTGGCGACTGACCTCCTAAAGAATTTTCAAATATTTTTTGCCAAAAATCAATTTTTTTAATTTGAAACTCTAAACTCTCAAAATTAGTATGGCTATACCACTACCACGGTTGGAAGGAGCATCCTCTGGACTATGATTTGCATATGGTCTTTATGGTGTACCATTTCTTTTATCTTTGCAAATGGCCACTGATCTTCAAGAGAATTTTCATCTAACTTTTGGCCAAAAATCAATTTTTTTTTTAAATTAATAATCTCAACTCTCAAAATTAGTACAGCTATCCCATTACCATGATTGGAAAGAAGACTCTCTGGATTACCATTTGCACATATTCTATATGGTGTACTATTTCTTATATGACCCCGAATGGCCACTGATCTTCTAGAGAATTTTCAAATGTTTTTGGCCAAAAATAGATTTTTTTTAAAATTCAAATCATGAATCCCAAAATTAATTCAGTTATCCCACTACCATAATCGGAAAGAGCACCCTCTTGACTATCATTTGCATATAGTCTGTAAGGTGTACTATTTCTTATAAGTTCCCAAATGGCTACTGATCTTCTAAAGAATTTTTGAAAATATTTTTGGTCAAAAATCGATTTTTTTTCAAAATTGAAAATCTCTACTCTCAAAATTAGTACAGCTATCCCACTACCACTGTTGGAAAGAGCATCCTCTAGACTACTATTTGCATATAGTCTGTATGGTGTACTATTTCTTATACATCCAAAAATCAAAATTCAAAATCTTCACACTCAAAATTAGTACAGTTAGTGAGTTAGATAGCTTTAGCCATGAAAAAGTTTTTCAGGAATTTGAATCTTTAAGTATGTACGCATTTATGCATATCTCCGCTTGGGTTTTGTAAATTCCTCATGATTTATACTTCCCAGTTAATGGTTGCCCGAACAAAAAACAGAATGTAACTTCCAGAATAGCTATTCAACATCCAGGATGCTCTCTCTGGCCTTCTCTAACGAGAGAGAATACTAAAAGTCATTTGTTTCTAGGCCGAATGACTTCTGCAGAACATTATGTGGATATGTATAGAGTATTCCCTACAATGTGTGTCTCTAATTTGAAGCAAATCGTTCCCTTTTGGCTCACCCTTTCACGATAGGCTAATCCCTGGACCCCAGGACAATCGTAATTGGGTTTTGGGGTAAATTATATTGTTATCGTATTGCAATATGTGGATTTGCCTGTAGCCTAAGCAATTCCTTTCATTTCAATAAAGGATATTAGGTCGTAATCCTTTTTATAGTCACTCTATAAAACAACGAAATAAAAAAAATCTATGAAGCCTGAACTGTTTTTATCCAGCTAGCATTCGGAAGATTGTTTTTATAAAATTCAACTTGCTGAGTCTTTTTAGAGTACTTTTGGTGATCAAAAACTTATTATTCAAATTGAAAATTTTTCTTTGCTTTTTTTTAACGAAAAACAATATTTCTTTAAATAAATTTTGGTGTGTGATGGACATACTAGTACACCACGAATGTAAACTTAATATTCTTTCATTTTGTTCATACTTAACGTTCATACGAACAAGTGATACGTAGGACTCAGTAAATCTAATAAAAACTCTTGATGAGAGTAAATTAGAATTACACAATCATAATTGGTCATTACAACCCTTCAGTCAGGATTACGATCTAGCTTCTCACACCACTTATATTGTGTGCGTTAATTTTATACATGAGTGGCGGGATCTACAGTTTAAAGTCGACTCCGAACGACAGATTTTTTGAAAAGCTTTTCATGGCAATTTTTACTCTCAGAGTCTTTGACAGAAATCTGCTGAGAGGAAGTCGCTGAAGAAATATTTTTTCGTTTGGATGTTTGACCTGGGATTCGAACCCGGGCCTTTCGTCTAATAAGCCAACACACTACCCACTAGACCACGGCGGCTTCAAAATAGAATTATAAGTACGTGTAATAAATGACTCAAATTTTAATCATTAATGACAATAAAATCGAGTCCAAATTAATACGACAATGACTCATAAATGACAATAAAAGAACACATAAAAGATTCGTATGCGATTAAATGATGACTAAAAGACGACTCGCAAAAAAATCATAAAGGAAGGTAAATAAGACTAATAAATGATCAGAAAGTGATTCGAAAATTACTTTAAAATAATATAGAAAATGACTCATAAGTGACGTTTTAGGAATAGTCGCTCATAGCCACTTTTTTCTTCCGACGAAAGAGTCTTTTGTGATCAGAAAATGAGCGCATATTTAGGCTTTTTAATCGCGCAGAGAGACTCGAAAAAGACTCGAATTTGATTAAAAATTTTCAAAATTTATGGCTGGGTAGTTACAATTTGTTTTTTTAATGTTTTAAAATATTTATTTTAAAAAATTTCCTTCCCTTTAATAAAATTTATTTGGAGAAAGATTTCACAAAAATGAAAAAAAAAATGCCAAATAATTTATAAAATACAAATTTATCGATTTCTTTTGCTACAACAAGAAATCCATTATGAAATTTCCTTAATGAATATAAAAGATTTTTCTCTTTCATTATGTTTTTTCAAAACATTTAAACAAAATTTCACTTTTAATTGGCGTAACAATAACCCAATGAAACTTATGCGCCTCTATTATTTAATTATTATTAAATCAATTACATACTCCAATAACAATTGTCATACATATGCGCTGTTATTATTGTTTATTAAGAAATTATTTATTAAAAATAAAAATAAAAATAAAATAAAAATAAATAATAAAACTTAAATGAAATTGTTAAACTATTAAGTCATCATCAGTTAAAAATTGTCATTGTGTTAGGCCGGGTATTTTCTTCGTTTTACTTTCTTCTTAAATTAAATTAAGTATTAATTATTTAGTAATAAAATTAATTAAAAATAATAATAAAATACTAAACACGTTTCATTACTTTCTTTTTAAATCTTTTTTTTTTTTATTTTGTTTTGTGCTTCAGTTTTCTGTTATTTAATGTCATTAAATGTCATGCGTTCATAAAAAGCAAAATCAAGTGAAATGTTTATTACAATTTCTCCAAAAAAACTATTTTCTTTTAACAAATAAAAGTAAACACCAGACGTTTACAAATGCAAATAAAAACAATTCAGAAAAAGAGAAGAAAATAAAATAAACCTCCAGTTCAGAAACTCTTAAATGCACAGACCCCTATTGCATTCAATATTCTCGTGTTGGTGTAAAAATACTGCAACCAAATAAACTATTACTCTGCCCTCTAGAGTTACAAAGAGCAGTTTAATACAAAACAATCTCCCCCATTAAGCTCACGAATCTAAGAATTCCTCTTGCTGTCAATGAAGACAATAATCCTGCATACAAGTGTCTACTTCACAAGTTTATCGGGCGTTCATTGTGCTCACATTTGATGGGCAGTGTAAAGACAGAGGTCCACAGGCAGTCAAGTATTCTGATCAATTAGTTTCACTATAACTAAGTCGTTATTTACGTACATACATACCATGGTACATACAGTCGTCGTGATCTAGTTGGTAGTGGCTTATTATACAAAAGGCCCGGCTTCGAATCCCAGGTCACAGACATCAAAACGAAAAAATATTTCTTCGGCGACTTCCTCTCAGCAGATTTCTGGCAAAGACTCTGAGAGTAAAAATTGCCATGAAAAGCTTCTCAAAAATCTGTCGTTCGTAGTCGACTTTAAAACTGTAGGTCCCGCCACTTATACATAAAAGTTATCGCTTACAACATAAGTGGTGTAAGAAGCTAGGTGTCGTAATCCTGACTGAAGGGTTGTAATGGCCAATTATGTATGTGTATGTACATACCATGAACTCACCGTATTCTAGTAGGTAATGTGTTGGTTTATTAGACCTAAAGCCCGTATTCGTAGTCATTTAAGTAACCTGATTGCTTCCATTAAACTAGATATTCTACGATCGTTTTTGATGCTTAAACTGTCAACTCTGTTGAGAGCATAAAGGGTCCGCCAAATAACTTTTCTCTTTTTTGAAAATTCTTTAAAAAAAAAAAAACTAGTGAATATTTTCTAAAGTTTCTTTTTTTTAGTTGAAAGTACAATCCTTCCGGTTAATAATGGAAAATAATTTCATTCAACTGGCTGCCTCGGCTGGCCATACAGTAGCCTACATGATCAGTACAATTTTTAAGCACATTATCGATTGTGTGCAGCTGTATTTCACCAATGGCTTCATGAATATTAACCTTTAAAGCGTTAATTGTCTTTGGTTTGTCAGCGTAACATGTATCTTTGACGGCATCCTACAAATAATAGTCCAACGGTATTAAATCGCAGCTCCGTGGTGGCCAAACGATATCAGCTATGCGGTTGATAATGCGAATATCAAGCGTAGCTTCGGCTGTGTGGCACGTAGCGCCGTCCTGTTGAAACCAAATGTTGCTAATATCCTCCTCTTCAATTTTTATGAACAAAAATTCGTTTAACATGATCCGATAGCGATCGCCATTGACTGTAACGGCCACTCCTTGCTTATTTTCGAAGAAAAGTGGCCCAATTAAGGCTCTGGACGAAAATCCGCACCAAACAGTGACTCGTTTTGAGTGTGTCGGCTTTTCAATGTATGCATGCGGGTTTTCTGTGCCCCAAATGCAACAATTTTGCTTGTTTACATATCCGCCAAGATCAAAATGAACTTCATCTGAAAAATGATTTTTTTTTTTTGGCAAAATTCGCATCTTCAGCAACTCTATCGCAGACCCATTTAGTAAAGCGAAAACGCGTATACACAACCATATTTGTTTAGCGGAAGAATAAAACCAATTATCTGTCGAATCAGACATGAGCTAAGTGTTACCATTCACGAAATAAGCACAAGTTGAAAAAAAAAACCGTTAGATGGCGGACCCTATATAAGCAATATTAGTTTAGGCTTTGCTGAACTTTTATCTCTCTTTCTTAGTTCTCTTCACAATTGAAATTTGTTAAAAAAGAAAGAAAAAAGTTTGTTGCTTAAGTCTTTTGTTTGTAGAATATATCGTTGGTCTCGCATATTTTTTTTTTTATTAAATATTTGTAAGGAGGTGTCCGTATTTCTGTTAAATGTATTGAAATCACAAAAAAAAAATCAATTTCAAAAGTGTGAGTTAGGGGCTTTCTACATAAGACCGATGATATGTAAAAAAAACGATAATAAAAACACGAAATAAAAGAGTTTTGGAAAAAATAATTGAAATTTGTTAAAAAAGAAAGAAAAAAGTTTGTTTCTTAAGTCTTTTGATTTATTAAAAACAAATTAAACATGCTTTAAACATGACGAGGGGATTACAATTAAAATTACAAAAAATTTATTGCTTAAATCGTTGAGATTTTTTTTTACATAATTTCTTTATTTTAGAAATTTTTAAACTCTTTGTTGTTGTTGTTGTTTTTTTCGATTTTAAAAATATAATAAAAATGTTTATGGTGTTATGTATTAATTAGATTAGCAACATTAACTGTTATATACCCCCTGTTAAAACTCTAAGAAAAGCTGTTTAAATAATTAACAATGGCTGGCGACAACAACAACAACAATAACAACAACAATAATGATGATATTTAGAAACACATTAGCTAGACATTAGAACGTTAGAATGTGATGATGTTTTGGCATTTAGAAGACAGCTGCTGCTGTTGTTGAGAATATTATTTCGTTAAAGGCGATTGGTTAAAGGCATTATGGGTTTCTGTTGCTGCTGCTGCTGCTGCTGTAAATTTAAAAAGCCTCTAAGGCATTTTTATTAATATTATTATTGTGTTAAACACAAAACTAAGCAATAAACAATAAAATTATAAATAAATCAACATAAAACAACCGCTAAGTTAAGTTAATCAACAATGAAAAGAAGATAAAAAAAAATTCATGTCCCACAAACAAAATTAAATAATACTTCTATTGTTGTTGTTGTTGTTGTTGTTGATATCAAGTTTCTTATTTCTATTCTCAATTCTCTTTCTACTCTAAATTTTCTATTCATAATAAATTGTATTTTTTGATTTCTAATGCCCATCATTATTATCATTACAAGCAAAGCATTACGGCTTGCCTCTCTGATAATATGTAGTTACTGACCTAGTCTTCTTAACATTTCAGACATAATTTTATTCACAGCCATTATGCTGTAGATGCTAAAGAAGAAGAATAAAAGCCAAGATAATAAGCAGATTTTTATGACCTTTTTTTCTGTCTCTCTCTCTCTAAAAAAATAAAAAAAATAAAACAAAAAACCGGCAGAGTTAGCTAGCTAAGCTATGAAAGCTATGTTCAGTTTATTAGTTTGCAGGTAACGTTTGTTTTAATGAGTGAAGAAAACATAAACAAATCATTAAATTTTGAAAATATTTCGAACATTAAAATTTATAATTAAAGCTACAAAAAAAACAAAAAAATCATTAAAAAAATGAAATAATAAAACCTCTGCTACCAGATTACTATGATCTCTTAAACAAATTTGGTCTTTTTTTTTTTTGAAATCATTTACCTTTGGGGGGAAGTCTTTTGTTTAAAAAAAAACAAAATTAACCAAAATTAATACAATAAAATAACCGTTATATACGATCATTAACTATTAGGTTTACAACTAAGAACGTCAACAAATTTTAGGCATTCATTATTGACACTCCAGCTGAAGGCTAGAAGATATTATATATTGGCACTGCTTCTCTTCTAAGGCTTAAATAGCATCAACACTTCTAGGCTACATTAACTAAACTTACATTGCAAAATAAAGACACCATAGTCCCGTAGGTAGTTTGCACAGCCCATGTTTCAACCCCTGGCTCAGACATCTCGAAAAAAGGAAAAAAATATTTCATTCCGTGTGAGTAAATAACATTGGCATCAAAAGTTTCATAAAAATCTGTCGCCCGGATACCGCCACTCATTCATAAAATTAACACAAGCAACATAAAAGCTGTTAAAAGCTCTTTTAGGCAGGAGATTTTACGTCCCAGGCTATTTTTGCGGCTTCAAATAAATCTTCTTTGGTTTTGCAAATTTTTTCTGGGTTGATTTTTAAATTAACAATTCGATTGGAGAGCTGGCTTATCAAGCCATCAATTGAATGGAAAATATTCGATCATATGATCAAATATTTCTACGCTAATTTAAAAGTTTTTACAGATTGGTCGCACATCTCCTACTCATTCTGGAGGAAGGTCTCGTAAAACTTCGCGGAGGACTCCTATATGGCAAAAGCACAATCCAAAATGCTCCTACAGCATTTTCTAGATTTAGATTTCAAAATTAACAAAAGAACGATTCCTACAAGGGCGGTAGAGTCCGAATTATTCAGTCGACGACCAGCAAGATTTAAAATTCAATCTTTGTCCATTTGGCCTGCGTCTGGATGCCTTATGCAATCTGAATCCTTTAAATTAAACTGAGATTCGTCAAAAAACAGCACATTCATCCATTTCTGGATACTCCAGTTGCGATGGGCAATGGCATAATCAAGTTTGGCTTTTTTGCCGGTTATGTTGTTTTGTTCTGAAGTCGCCGTGGTCTAGTGGGTAGTGTGTTGGCTTATTAGACAAAAGGCCCGGGTTCGAATCCCATTAACGCACACAACATAAGTAGTGTGAGAAGCCAGGTGTCGTAATCCTGACTGAAGGGTTGTAATAGGCCAATTATGTATGTATGTGATCAAATATTTCTAGGCTAATTTAAAAGTTTTTACAGACTGGTCGCACATCTCCTACTCATTCTGGAGGAAGGTCTCGTAAAACTTCGCGGCATGAAGACTCCTAAATGCCAAAAGCACAATCCAAAATGCTCCTAAAGCATTTTCTAGATTTAGATTTAAAAATGAGCGAAAGAACGATTTCTCGAAGGGCGACGACCAGCAATGTTTAGAATTCTACGTTTGTCCGTTTGGCCTGCGTCTGGATGCCTTATGCCATCTGAATCCTTTAAATTAAACTTAGATTCGTCAGAAAACAGCACATTCATCCATTTCTGGACACTCCAGTTGCGATGGGCCATGGCATATTCAAGTTTGGCTTTTTAATTTTTTGACGATATCAAAGGTTTTTTGCTGGTTGTGTTGTTTCGCTGTTCTGTGTTCTGTCCGAGCAAGGCACCGCCTGCTTATCTCATTTTACTCTCGGCATAATTGTACTATCAAGAGATGCATTCACAATGTGCCCTATAAATGTAAGTCCACTGAGTAAAACCCAAGATCTGCTCAAAACATTGCCTAAACAAACTGTTGTTTTGTGTTCTGGCCGGGCAAGGCACCGCTTGCTTGTCTCATTTTACTTTCCGCATAATTCTACTGTCGAGAGATCCATTCACAATATGGCCTATAAATTTAGTAAATGATAGGCAATGCTGAGAGCAATGCCTGAGAGTTTACAAGAGAATCCGCGGCAAACGCTTGCGCATTACTAACAAGATTTCGGCCTTTTGCTGACCACAATTTAAAGAACTTTGCAACGTAACTTGGGCTTCCATACGTACAAAATTAAACTCTTCTAGGAACTGAAGATAAACAACCATAAACAAGGACTTATGTTCGCTAAATAGGCTCTGAAGCAGCAGTTGGCAAATTGACAATAATTTTCATCGAAAATTTCGTTCAGTGATGAGACCCATTTCTGAATGGATGCTACGATACGGAATATCAAGACATCCAAGAGCATACAATGCCTGCCAAAAAAAGTCACTATTTGGTGTGAACTTTGAACTGAAAACCATGGAATCGATTCATGCACAAGAAATTTTTGCTTTGGTGCAACCCTTGCGCTGACCAGCTTCTTTCTTCTCCCTGATTTTGGTGGAACTTGGACTGTACAGGGACTGCGTTCTCTTGGGGCATCACAACGGGCCCTGCTATGCGTGCTCAAGTGAGCTTTGTGATATTAAAGCTGCCATTACCGACCTAACCTAACCTAATTTCTGCCCTTATCAACGGCATAGTAGGTGCTCTTCTTATAAAGTCCTAAGCCTGCTCGCTGCCTTAAATGCTCCCGGGACCTAAGACAATCCCGTACTACTTCCAAATCATTTACATAAAAATTGAATGCAGGGATGGAAGTTTAACTACCGGATAGTATTGCAATCCCCTTTCCTTTAGGCTCTCTGTACAATTTGCATAGGCTTTCGCCCACTTACTTTACTTGAATTGGCCATTACAACGGGCCCCGCTATACGTGCTCAAGTGAGCTTTGTGATATCAAAGCTACCACTTCTAATTTCTGCAATTATCAACGGCATTGTAGCTGCTATTCTCACAAAGTCCTATGCCTGGTTATTGCCGTAAATGCTCCCGAGAGCTAAGACAATACCGTACTACAGGTATGCCCCGACTTACGTCCAAGATAGGTTTCTGATCATCAGTCATAAGTCGATTAAGTCGTAAGTCGGGGACTACCTGTACTTCCAAATCATTTACATAAAAATTGAATGCAGAGATGGATAGTATTGCTATGAACCATTAGACGCCCTGTAAAATTTGCATAGGCTTTCGCCCGCTTACTTTACTTGAATTGGCCACTACAACTCTGTAGTCAGGATCACAACCAAGCTTTTCCCAGCACCTATATTTTGGGTGTGTTATTTTCTAGCCATGAGTGACTGAATCTAGAATTTAAATTTGAATTCGAACAACAGATTTTTAAGAAACTTTTCATGGTAATTTTATTATGTATTTGCCAAAGAACTGTTAAGAGGAAATCATCGCTCTCGATCGATAGTAGCAACAAATGGTAGTCAGAAGATGCTTCTATTGTTTTTCATATGGTTTTTGAACGGCTGCTCAATATGTAGCTCAACTTTTTGTGTAATTAGTAAGTACCATCCTCTTTTAGACCTTCTCCCCTCCATGATTACATGGTTGATTGTTCTGATTATGTGTTAAAGAATCTTATTAAACCAGGCCGGCCCCCTATTGCCAACCTATCATGCTGTGTGGTAGGGTATCTGCATACTTAAGCTTGACTTGTTTATAATTCCTTTACGTGTCGTTTTTTATTTCAGTTTGATTATACTTTTCCCATGACATTGTTATGAAAGAACAGTTATTTACTGTTTTTCTTCTTCTCTTTTTTTTGTATAACAGCCATCTAAAGTTATTTAAGTTATGCTGTATTATGCTGCTTGTGTTATTGAATGCAATTTAAAATATTTTCAAATTTATTTCCAGACACAATAGGTCTCTGATTAAAACGATTTCGAAACGAAGATTTTCATTTAAATGAAATGCTGCAGTTTTATTGCAGGGCTTTTATTGTAACACACGGAATTTCTCTAAAGCTTTATGGCGTTGAAACAACAATTTTTCTTTTTTTCAGATTCTAAGGTGCCAAGGCTTATAAAAAAATTTTTTTTTTGTTTTTGTTTTCAAAACCATTATTTCGTTTAAAAATATTTATTTTTATGTCAGTGTGGTGTGTATGTATGTGCTCTTAACGGTTTTTTATTTTATTTTTATGGAAAAACATTTGAATTTGTTTGTTTTTTTGTTCGTTTGTTTGTTGGTTTTCTAACCCGTTTTTCTTTTATTCTTTGCTTTGGCCTTTAAATTTGTATTAAAGAAATAAAAATAAATTTTCTTTAGCTTAGGCAACCAGGCAGGCAGACAAACAAAAGACTTAAGACACATACACAATTTAAATAATTTAAAGAAAACAACAACAACAATCCAACTTTACAGCTATAATGTGTGAATTTTATTGTTAATAATTCTGATATTTATTTGGTCTTTTTTTCTAAATAAAAAATTAACATTAATTTGCATACAAGCATTGATTAGCTTTGAAGATAAAACTGACCGACCGGCCCTGTAAGTCTACTTTCCTTTTCTTTTGTTAGAAACAACATTCAGTCTTAGAGTGGCATATGCACTCATATCAAATGCTAATAATTGATCCACATATTCACTCAAGTCTACATACTCAATTACAGTTGAGTGGTCACCGACTCAAAATGGAATACTTTGTGGCGTCTCCTTACATGCATAAACACATGATAACAGAGGTTACACATGGCATTCGAATAGATGGATTAGGATAGGGTGAAACGAAACTATTGTTACTCTCTAGAAGATATCAGATGTTCGGGTTTAGGCCATTTGTTCTTAATGATGTGGCTTTAAGGCCACATACTTGGTATTAACACTCAATTCAATATTGCGATGGAAATTGAATATTTTGGAGAGTACAGAAAGATGCTGCGGTCTCGGATAGGGTATGTGAAATTGTTTTTAAATCTAAGTGCATGCATACATAAATAATTGATCTTTACAATCTAGCTTCTCATAGCACTCTTGTTGGATGGGTTCACTTTTACCCATGAATGGTGGAACACGCAGGTTAAAGTCAAGTCCAAACGACAGATTTTTGAGAACCTTAAGTTTTACCAGAAATCTGCCAAAGAAACTTTTCATGGAAATTTTATTATGTATTTGCCAAAGAACTGCTAAGAGGAAATCATCGCTCTCGATCGATAGTAGCAACAAATGGTAGTCAGAAGATGCTTCTATTGTTTTTCATATGGTTTTGGAACGGCTGCCCAATATGTAGCTCAACTTTTTGTGTAATTAGTAAGTACCCTCCTCTTTTAGACCTTCTCCCCTCCATGATTACATGGTTGATTGTTCTGATTATGTGTTAAAGAATCTTATTAAACCAGGCCGGCGGCCCCCTATTGCCAACCTATCATGCTGTGTGGTAGGGTATCTGCATACTTAAGCTTGACTTGTTTATAATTCCTTTACGTGTCGTTTTTTATTTCAGTTTGATTATACTTTTCCCATGACATTGTTATGAAAGAACAGTTATTTACTGTTTTTCTTCTTCTCTTTTTTTGTATAACAGCCATCTAAAGTTATTTAAGTTATGCTGTATTATGCTGCTTGTGTTATTGAATGCAATTTAAAATATTTTCAAATTTATTTCCAGACACAATAGGTTTCTGATTAAAACGATTTCGAAACGAAGATTTTCATTTAAATGAAATGCTGCAGTTTTATTGCAGGGCTTTTATTGTAACACACGGAATTTCTCTAAAGCTTTATGGCGTTGAAACAACAATTTTTCTTTTTTTCAGATTCTAAGGTGCCAAGGCTTATAAAAAAATTTTTTTTTTTTGTTTTTGTTTTCAAAACCATTATTTCGTTTAAAAATATTTATTTTTATGTCAGTGTGTGTGTATGTATGTGCTCTTAACGGTTTTTATTTTTATTTTTATTTTTATGGAAAAACATTTGAATTTGTTAGTTTTTTTGTTTGTTTGTTTGTTTGTTTTCTAACCCGTTTTTCTTTTATTCTTTGCTTTGGCCTTTAAATTTGTATTAAAGAAATAAAAATAAATTTTCTTTAGCTTAGGCAACCAGGCAGGCAGACAAACAAAAGACTTAAGACACATACACAATTTAAATAATTTAAAGAAAAGCAACAACAACAATCCAACTTTACAGCTATAATGTGTGAATTTTATTGTTAATAATTCTGATATTTATTTGGTCTTTTTTTCTAAATAAAAAATTAACATTAATTTGCATACAAGCATTGATTAGCTTTGAAGATAAAACTGACCGACCGGCCCTGTAAGTCTACTTTCCTTTTCTTTTGTTAGAAACAACATTCAGTCTTAGAGTGGCAAATGCACTCATATCAAATGCTAATAATTGATCCACATATTCACTCAAGCCGACATACTCAATTACAGTTGAGTGGCCATCGACTCAAAATGGTATACTTTGTGGCGTCTCCTTACATCCTTACATGCATAAACACATGATAACAGAGGTTACACGTGGCATTGGAATAGATGGATTAGGATAGGGTGAAACGAAACTATTCTTACTCTCTAGAAGATATCAGATGTTCGGGTTAGGCCATTTGTTCTTAATAATGTGGCTTTAAGGCCACATACTTGGTATTAATACTCAATTTTATATTGCGATGGAAATTGAATATTTTGGAGAGTACAGAAAGATGCTGCGGTCTCGGATAGGGTATGTGAAATTGTTTTTAAATCTAAGTGCATGCATACATAAATAATTGATCTTTACAATCTAGCTTCTCATAGCACTCTTGTTGGATGGGTTCACTCTTACCCATGAATGGTGGAACACGCAGGTTAAAGTCAAGTCCAAACGACAGATTTTTGAGAACCTTAAGTTTTACCAGAAATCTGCCAAAGAAACATTTTTTCGTTTTCGATTTTATTGGAGATATCTGACCTTATTAGACGTGAGGCCTTCGTCTAATAAGCTAACACTGCATACTAGACTACGGCAACTTGTAACCAATGCCGCAATATATGGCAGAGCGTTATCATTATGGAAAACTACGGTCACATACATACATAATTGGTCATTACAACCCTTCAGTCAGGATTACGACTTAGCTTCTCACACCACTTATGTTGTGTGCGTAATTTATACATGAGTGGCGGGACCTACAGTTTAAAGTCGACTCCGAACGACAGATTTTTGAGAAGCTTTTCATGGCAATTTTTACTCTCAGAGTCTTTGCCAGAAATCTGCTGAGAGGAAGTCGCCGAAGAAATATTTTTCGTTTTGATGTCTGACCTGGGATTCGAACCCGGGCCTTTTGTCTAATAAGCCAACATACTACCCACTAGACCACGGCGACTTCAAGCACGCTTTTTCGAAATGAAGATATCTCACTTATGATAATGAGAATGAATTATCAGAGCATTATTGGAACCCAAAGGGGAACAACCATGGGATGGTGGATTGGAAGATTGTTCTTGTCTACAGCATCCTAAAGTTTGTCAGGACACCTACACGTAAAGGAGACATGATAGGGGTACCCTTTATTGCTTGAGAGAACAAAATAATACACCTCTTTCTAATATTAGTCCCAAGGAGCAGGTAGCTTGATTTTCACTAAGCAAATAATCTTATTTATCTGTCGGGAATGATCATTAAGAGTCTAACTGGCTTTATACGAAGCTCTAAATGGTTCTACGGCTGGAAATGTTCTAGGAATTGTCCCATTTTATTTTTGCAACCATTTCTAGCTGCTAAAACTGCGATTCCCATTCTTGTCGAGGAAGGACTACCACCTTACGGGAGGATATGGGCTTTACCACCATGCCAAAGGCACTTAAAATTGTTCCAATTACTCTATCCAGATGTAAATATGAATGAAAGTTTATCGACATTATCGCTTGAAAATTTCAAGTCTGAAATTGGCGTAGTCTAGTCCTAGGTCTGACTTCAAAACGAAAATATTTCAACTGCGACATCCTCTCAGCAGATTTCTGGCAATAACTCTGAAAGTAGATAAAAATTGCCATGAAAAGTTTCTCAAAAAAATCTGTCGTTCAGAGTCGTCTTTAAACTGCAGGTCCCGCCGCTTATGTATAAAATTAACGCACACAACATGAGTGTTGTGAGAAGCGAGGACGTTGTACAATGGCTCAATTCGACCACCGGGTACTGTACTTGTCAGAATTGACAAGTACACGTCCTTTAACCTAACCTAACCTAAGCTAACCTAAGCCAAAATACTACCTACTAGACAATGGTGCAGATAGTAAGTCTCTTAATAATTGTGGCTAGGATTATATGCTGAACAGTTTAAGACGTTCACAATCGTCACTTTAAGAGAGGTGATTGAAACGTAAAAGGCCCGAGTTCTCAAATCCCAGATCAGATATCAAAACGAAATTATGGAAATATTTCTCCGGGGAATTCCTCTCTGCAGATTTCAGGCAAAAAACTCTGGGCAGTAAATAAAATTGCCATGAAAAGTTTCTTATAAAATCTGTCGTTTGGAGTCGGCGTTAAACCGTAGGTCCCGCCACTCACTTATAAAAAATTAACGCACACTACGTAAATGGTGTGAGAAGCTAAGTCGTAATCCTAACTGAAGGGTTGTAAAGGCCAATTAGGTATCTATCGAGAAAAGAGAAAATCTTTAGCTCTGTCTTATGTTCTTTAATGAAAAATAGAGCCTCAGTTGGATCACTTTCTCTACTGAAATTCCTTAGTGCGGATATGCCTACACTAGTCCTCAATACTTGATTAAAATATACGAAATTGCAGTCATCCTGCTGTGTTTAGCTTTAAAACATTCCAGCAGCATTGTTATTACGGCTTAAAACTTATATTGTGACAACTTTTTGATGATGTTTTGAGATCCCTGATGATGCCCTGTAAACAAAAGACTTAAGATATAAACTTTATTTACAAAAACTTATGCATTTTGTCAATTAAAAGATAAAAGAAAAGATTTTAATTTCCATAAAATCAATGAGAATTACTTACTAGCTACAGCGGATATGGACGACAACAAAATGCGCTGCCCAAATACTGGATGATAAAGGCAAAGTGAAAGAAGAAAAAGAATAAAAATCTTTAAAAAAAAAAAACAGAAAATCAGAAAAACAAAATCCATAAAACGTTAGAAGAAAGTGAGAACAGTTATTTGGTGTAACTAATGCCGTTAGTTAGTTGGCATTTTAGTAGCCCAAAACAATATATGAAAACAATGGAAAACGGCAAAACAATAACAACAACAACAACAACGAATATCTGTGGAAAATTGTCAAAAAAATCTTTGTAAGAGAAAAACAAAAAACAGGAAAAACTTTCATTCCACTATGCTTTGGTGGCTGGTTTTTTGATTTTTTTCTGTTTTTGGTTGAGATTCTTAAGTTTGAAAAAACAAAAGACTTAAGACACATACTTGTATTGTAGTAGCAACGGTAGACTTTTCCTATTTTTTTTATTATTTTTTTTTTATTATTATTATTGCTGCTATTATTTTTTGTGTATTTTTTGTTGTTGTTGTTTTAACTGTTTTTGTTAGATTTTTTTTTGTTTCTTTTCGTATTTAATTTTTATAGTTTATGGTTAAATTATTAGTACGAATAACACAACGCAGTTTTGGTTGCTCTTTTATCTTTGGGAAAAAACAATATGTGTACCCTACAATCTCAATACAACAACAGTGTTGTTCCTGCAGCCAGCATGTATAAAGACATCCATCCTATTCCTATTCCATGCGGTCCATTGTGTAATCAACTATCATGTCTCTTAGTCCCCCAATGGACATTCTTTATCAGCATAGTAAACGTCCAGATGACACCTACTATGACATACTACTAAGCATGTAGTCATTATCCTCTTTTCAGTTTCTGAAGAAGTCATTGACCATATCGCTAAGACTAATGCCTAAGTACATAATATGCACAGTCCAGTATTGAGTAATTACGAAAACTACACTAGCCTTGCTCCTTTGTAGTCTAAGCAGACTTTCCGCGTAGTTTCATCTAATCGTGGGTAGATTTGTTCATCTCTCGAGATAGCGTATTCGAAGGGAACCAAACTGTGTTAATAAAGGGTCCGCCAAATAAATTTTTTCTTTGAAAACTTCTCAATATTTTCTTAAATTTATTCTTTTATTTGAAAGTACTAACCTTTCGATTAATAATTGAAAATGATTTCAATCAAATGGCTGGCTCGGCTGGCCATGCAATAACCTACACGATCGGTCCAATTTTCGGTCCATTATAGATTGTGTGCAGCTTTATTCAACCAATGGCTTCATGAATATCGTCCTTTAAAGCATCAATTGTCTCTGGCTTGTCGGCGTAGCACTTATCTTTGACGACAGTCCACAAATAATAGTCCAACGGTGTCAAATCGCAGCTCCAAGGTGGCCAAACGACATCAACTCTACGGCTGATAATACGATCTTCAAAAACAGGGCGCAAAACATCGAGTGTAGCTTTGGCTATGTGGCACGTAGCGCCGTAAACAAAAATTCGTTCTACATCGCCCGATTATGATCGCCCTTGACTATCATTTGAAAAAATGATTTTTTTTTTTTTGCCAAAATCGGCATCTTCTGCCGGTTCAAAATGTGGATAATACAATCGAAAGTTTTCTCTGCAGTTTCTTAAAATACCATCATGCCTATACGATAAGAAAATTCTAGTGGCTCATGACAGCCTTTGACTGTCCTTAAGGTCATAACGTTAGAATGAACGTTCTTAACTTCCTCGAGAAGCCTTAGTTTGTACTCCGAAAGATTCCAATTCCATTTGAACCGATTAATTACATCGTTATCTAGAGACTATAGGACTACGAGGATCAATCCTAGTAAGAATTCTTTGGAATTGTACAACGACATCTCGAAATTGAAAAGGCAAACGGTACTAAGTGTACTAGTGTACTTTAGGTCAACATACATTGCCCTGGCAAAAGGCTGGCTACTAAGCTTAGGTCATTCCTGGGGTAGTGTGATGCATAGCTCACATATGATGCTTAAGTCCCATTATTGCCGAATTCAAGTCTGGGATTTCAGACTATTACCATTCTGAACTAGTGTACTTCGAGTCAACATACATTGCCCTGGCAAAAGACCGGCTACTAACCTTAGGTTATTCCTGGGGTAGTGTGATGCATGGCTCAGATCTCTTCATATTGAGTTTGCAATATATTTCGTTTGAGGAGAATTTTTGTCACCCTTTATCATCTCTTTCGCTGAAAGGAAACCACAGGAACGTTGGGCCTTTGAAATGCCCTCCTTGCAAGCTTATCTTGCTGCATTTTGCCTAGTATACTTACCGGACCTATACGTGAGAGCTAGTAGGGGACTTAGTTTTGATTCTATTTTAATTGGTAATAGGACCTTTGTTATAAGCCGCCATAACAGAATTTTCTTGCTTTCCATGGATATACCACAATAGATCGTGTGGTTGCATTCAAAAGAGTCTCTGACCTATTATAGAGTACTGGGAGCAGTGTAGCGGTTATTAGACTTGACCTTCCATAATATGCCGCTTTTTTTCTTTTGTTTTACGGTTAATATGCTTTGGAATTTAGTTTGTTTTTTTTTTTTTGTAATTTAAGATTGGCCGCAGATAAAAAAAATTGAATTTTTTTGTTTTGAGGCTTAAAAGCTTGTGGTATTTTTTTTGTTTTTTCGCGTTCAGCTGCAAAGTCACACATGATTGATTTGTTAAAGAGAAAACAAAGTTAGAATTCATGGTGCATTCATTATAATCACCATCACCATCGTCATCATCATCATCAATGTTATTCTCATTTGAAATGAACATGATTATCGTGGAGCAACACAGCATATGTACGTAGTATTGGTCTGTCTGGGTGTTGCAAGTAGTTTAAATAAAATATTTATTTGTGGCATAAACATGGCCATGTGGTCTTGGTAAGACGACCTTAGATAATATCATGGGAATGAAAAGAAAGAAAGAAAGACAGAAAGAAAGTTATTGGTTTAGAATCGGTTGGTTTTCAAAACAGGGACTGGTAGCAGCAAAAAAACAAAAAAAAAAACGAAATGAAATGAAATGCAATGAAACCCATGATACCCACCGCAAATGAAAAGATTTTTGAGGAAAAAAAATCCAACAGTGGAAGTAGAAGAAACAGAAAGAAAAAAGAAATAAAAATTCTAATCGTTAAACAAAGATTTAAAGAAAAAAGTAATTAAATATCTTCCCAAGATCAAACATTTAAACTTATTGCCGTGAAAAATATGTTCAATAAAGTTTTAAGCACTTTTAAAATTCCACTTGCCTCCTTAGATCCATCCATCTCAGGCCAAAAAAAAAGGCAAATAAAGTTTCCTATTCTCTTGAGGTTAACGTCAGTTTCCGCCAAGCATTTGCTGCAGTTTCGTTTTCACAAAGACTACGTATAAAAACTAACAATAATTCGTTTCGGTCATGGTAATCTCAGAAAAGGCCAGACTTAAAGAAAGCAAAACTAAGACTTCATACAGTCCAATCTCCTCTTTGTCCTGCAGTTAAGTTCTTAACACCATTCTTTATGAATAGTTTTGATGCCATAGTTGAATGTCCTTCTGTTTGTTTGCTTTTCAAATACTTTACCTAGAAATCGCTTACATTGTGGCATACAATCAATGTCAAGGTTCTCCTGGTTGCTTGCTTTAAATTTTTTTTACCGCGTATTGTTCTTTTCAATTACGATTTTTGTTCTTTCCATGCAAAACATTAGTGGACATGCTGCCCTGTGACCAATCTAAGCATTTTACTAATTGGCAGTCTTGGCATAATTAAATTTCAAACGAACACACACACACACTACGTTGTCATTATAAAGCATGGATTTCATCATTATCCATGAAGCACAGTGTCATTGATATGACCGCCCTTGGATTGGTTATAGTATTCAGCCAAATTTTTCTATTCGTTTTGTGTTAGTAACACGGTAATACGTTTTTAGTTTTTAAATAATGATTACCCGCAAATATAAGGTCTTCAACAAAGCCTTACAAATACTATTTTGTAAATAAAGTTTGTGTCTTAAGTCTTTCGTTTACAGGGCATCATCAGGAATCTCACAATATTACAAAAAAGCTGTCACAATATAAGTTTTAAGCCGTAATAACAATGCTGGTGGAATGTTTTAAAGCTAAACACTGCAGAATGACTGCAATTTCGTGTATTTTAATCAAGTATTGAGGACTAGTGTAGGCATATCCGCACTCAGGAAGTTCAGTAGAGGAAGTGATCAAATTGAGGCTCTATTTTCCATTACGGAACATAAGACAGAGCTAAAGATTTAAGTCTGTTTTCTCCATAAATACATAATTGATCTTTACAACCCTTCAGTTAGGATTATGACCTAGCTTCTCACACCATTTATGTTGTGTGCGTTAATTTTTTATACATGAGTGGCGGGACCTACAGTTTAACGCCAACTCCGAACGATAGATTTTTATAAGAAACTTTTCATGGCAATTTTATTTACTGTCCAGAGTTTTTGGCTGAAATCTGAAGAGAGCAAGTCGCCGGAGAAATATTTTCATAATTTCGTTTTGATATCTGTTCTGGGATTTGAGAACTCGGGCCTTTTACGTTTCAGTCAGCTCTCTCAAAGCGACGATTGTGAACGTCTCAGAACAGAACGTCTCATACTGTTGAGCATATAATCCTAGCCACAATTATTAAGAGACTTACTATCTGCACTCAATAAGTTTCTGCTACCGTAGTCTAGTAGATAGTATTTTGGTTTAGGTTAGCTTAGGTTAGGTTAGGTTAGCGGACGTGTACTCGTCAATTCTGACAAGTACAGTACCCGGTGATCGAATTGACCCATTGTACAACGTCCTAGTTTTTCACACCATTTATGTAGTGTGCGTTAATTTCAACATGTGAGTGGCGGGACCTACAGTTTAACGTCAACAGATTTCTTGAGAAGTTTTTCATCGCAATTTTTACTCTTAGAGTTTTTGCCAGAAATCTGCTGAGAGACAAGTCACCGAAGAAATATTTTCATATTTTCGTTTTGATATCTGACCTGGGATTCGAACTCAGGCCTTTCGTCTAATAAGCCAAGACACTACCTACTAGACCACGGCAACTTCATAACAACCCCATGGATCACTTCTATAACTACAGTTCGCACTGATCCTTCTCCCAAAAATAGGACAATCCCGCCAGAGACCTTATGTAGAGATTTTTCAATGTACATGTGAAGTTCGTAGAAGTGTTGGTTTGTGACACTAAGTTTAATATGTTAGACGGTCATTTGCATGGGAACGAAGCGACTTTCATGAATAGGTTTGAACGCTAATATGACATTCGCAAGAGTCTTCATGGCCTACAGTTTAAAGTCGACTCCGAACGACACATTATTTTGAGAAGCATTTCATGGCAATTTTTGCCAGAAATCTGCTGAGAGGAAGTCGCGGAAGAAGTGTTTTCACAATTTTCGTTTTGATGTCTGACCTGGGATTCGAACTCGGGTCCTTAGTCTAATAAGCCAACATACTACCTACTAGACCACGGCGACTTCTTAGTATTTTGGCTTATTAATCGTAAGGCCACGCTTTAAATTTCTATCTATTCTATTGATTCTATGCAATATTCAAAGGAAATGTATTTTATACATGGTCTCATCAGTATTCCTCTTCAGTATTCCTAGTTTTATCAAGGTGTGAATCATATTCCGCATCTACTTTTTTAAATAGTGGCAGATTATATGCTACACAGTATACCTGTAACCTCCATCAAGAGGCTTTGGTCTCCGTCTCGCCGGTAGAGGCGATTGTGTTCTTTGGATAACTCACGGAAACTTCTTTTGAATGACAATGGATGTTCAAGTATACCCTTTTCCTGGTCTATTACTATCACACAGTATATCCTCTTGTCATGCATGTTGATGGGTCTGGAGGACTTCCTGGGATACCTATTCTGTTTACCTTTTTCAACTCAAATGCTTGAAACCTTTACTCTCTATCTGCTATTATTTAATGTTTTTGATTTTTAAATATTTATTCCGTGTGTCTATCTGTGTATAATTATTGCATTTTTCTTTAGTTCATTAACCTTAAAATGCTGGCTTAATAAGCCAGAGTTGGGAGTTATTTAACACCCATTTTTTTTTTATTCTCTTTTAATTGCAATTGTATTCTCTGTTTGATTCTCTCATTAAGCAGGAATTTTTAAATTGTTATTTCCAAATAATTTTTCAAACTTAAATTATTACATTACAATGGAAAGAATAAATTTAAAGAAAAAAATTTAACCAAAAATTCCTAATAATAAACGACACAAAAACAAAAAAAAAATTTAAAAAAAAGGAGAGAAAAATTAGAAAGAATTTCTTTAATTTTTTTTGTGTTTATGACTTGATTACCGCATGCAATTACCACACAATAATGATGATCTAACTGTAGTACAACATGCCAACCAGCCAACAACATGACACCATCCACATCCACCACCAACAGTCCCAGCCCCAGCCACAGCCACAGCCACAGTAATAGCAAACTGAAGGCCTGAACTCCAGCCAAACATTGACACTGGGAAACCAACATATAGAGTAACAACTAACCAAATAGAAGAAGAAGAAGGAGAAGAAGGAAAAAAACACGAGACAAAGCCAAAGACAAAGGCAATGTCAGTTAATAAACCCTGTTATTATTACAATTTTGATGGTGATGGTGATGTTTGTTGGTGGTTGTTTGGTTTGGCATTTCATACCCAACTTTTATTCTTAAAACATCAGATTTTCCAGTATTTCATTTGGTTGTTGTTGTTGTTTTTTTTTATTATTATTTCCGCTTGAATTAAGTAACAATTCAACATGAAATATTAAATAAAAACAGAACATACAACAAATATAAGCCGCCTTAGAACAAGAAACGACACAATTAAACCAAGAAAAATTACATTTTTTACACCCAAACGATGAAAGAAAAATCATCAAAAACAAAAAAGAAAATTCAAGGTGACTATATGGAAGCCCTATGCATACATACATAATTGGCCATTACAACCCTTCAGTCTGGATTACGACCTAACTTCTTACACCGCTTAAGTTGTGTGCGTTAATTTTATACATGAACGGCGAGACCTACAGTTTAAAGTCGACTCCGAACGACAGATTTTTGAGGAGCTTTTCATGGCAATTTTTACTCTCAGAGTCTTTGCCAGAAATCTGCTGAGAGGAAGTCGCCGAAGAAATATTTTTTCGTTTCGATGTCTGACCTGGGATACGAACCCGAGCCTTTTGTCTAATAAGCCAACACACTACCCACTAGACCACGGCGACTTCAGGCCTGGAAGCCCTATGCTTTCGTAAAATACTTGGAATTTAAAACAATCCTATGTGAAGCCAAAGTCTTCTAAAATCAAACAATACCACCTCCAGTCTACAGGGACTCCAGTGTACTCACGAACGTTCGTTAAAGTGCTGAGTTCCAAGTCTAATACGTTGGAGCTCAATTTCCCATGAAACTAAGCGACCTTCATGGAAATACTTGGAGTGGATAACAACCCTATGTGACGCCAAGTAACCACAGCAAGCAATACTTTTCTCCTGAAATCAAACAACATCGCCTTCAGTCTACAGGGACTCCAGTGTTTTCGCCAACGTTCGTGAAAGTGCTGGGCTGCAACACACAAAGTCTAATACATTGGAACTCAGAATAATCCGCTATTTCCCGTGAAACTAAGCACCCTTCATGGAAATACTTGGAGTGGATAACAACCCTATGTGATGGCAAGTAACCACGGCACACAATGCTTCTTCTCCTAAAATCAAAGAAAACCGCTTCCAGTCTACAGGGTCTCCAGTGTGCTCGCACACGGTCTTGGAAGTGCTGGCCTGTAACACACTACGTCTAATACGTTAGAACTCAGAATAATCCGCTATTTCCCATGAAACTAAGCACCCTTCATGGAAATACTTGGAGTGAATAAAAACCCTATGTGAAGCCAAGTAATCACGGCACGCAGTACTTTTTCTCCTAAAATCAAACAACATCGCCTGCAGTCTACAGGGACTCCAGTGTTTTCGCCAACGTTCGTGAAAGTGCTGGGCTGCAACACACTAAGTCTAATACATTAGAACTCAGAATAAACCGCTATATCCCGTGAAACTATGCACCCGTCATGGAAATACTTGGAGTGGATAACAACCCTATGTGATGGCAAGTAACCACGGCACACAATGCTTCTTCTCCTAAAATCAAAGAAAACCGCTTCCAGTCTACAGGGTCTCCAGTGTGCTCGCACACGGTCTTGGAAGTGCTGGCCTGTAACACACTACGTCTAATACGTTAGAACTCAGAATAATCCACTATTTCCCATGAAACTAAGCACCCTTCATGGAAATACTTGGAGTGAATAAAAACCCTATGTGAAGCCAAGTAATCCCGGCACGCCAAGTAATCTCCTAAAATCAAAGAATACCGCCTCCAGTGTACGTAGACTCAAGTGTACGCACGAACGGTCTTGGAAGTGCTGGGCTGCAACACACAAAGTCTAATACGTTAGAACTCAGAATAATCCCCTATTTCCCGTGAAACTAAGCAGCCTTCATGGAAATACTTGGAGTGAATAACAATCCTAGGTTTGGTTAGGTTAGGTTAGAAAGTGTATTTGTCAACTGTGAGAAGTACAGTACCCGGAGGTCGAATTGACCTATTGTACAACCTCCTGGCTTCTCACACCATTTATGTTGTGTGTGTTAATTTTATACATAAGTGGCGGGACCAGATTTTTTGAGAAGCTTTTCATGGCAATTTTTACTCTCATAGTTTTTGGCAGAAATCTGCTGAGAGGCAAGCCACCGAAGAAATATTTTCATATTTTCGTTTTGATATCTGACCGGGGATTCGTACTTGGGCCTTTCGTCTAATAAGCCAACACACTACACACAATCCTATGTGAAGCTAAATAATCTCCCAAACAATCACTCCCATAACCACTGCTCGCTCGGATCCTTCTCCCAAAAATATGACAATCCCGCCAGAGAACTTATGGAGGGGTTTCCAATCTACTCGTGAACGTTTGCGGAGGAAGTACTGGGCTGCAGCACACTAAGTCTAATACATTAGACCGCTATTTCCAGGAAAACTAAGCCACTTTCATGAATAGGTTTGAATATGACAATATGACATTCGCAAGGGTGTATTCATGGCATTCTGTTTGTCAGAGTATATCTCTTTATTCCCCAGGGAATATTTCGCTTCTAAATAGCCATTTAAATTCCATAAGGAAAGCTATGACTGTTGTTGCCTGTAAGACACATATAGTGACTTGCCAGTGTAAAAGTTTTCATTCCGTTTTTCCATTCAAGTTGTCGTTGTTTCACTTACTTACTTTATTGTTCCTTTCAACCCTTTAGTCAGGATCACAACCTAGCTTCTCACAGCATCCATTTTATTCGTGTTAATTTTATTCAAGAACGGTAGGGTCCACGGCTTAAACTCGATTCTAAAGAACAGCTTTTTGATAAACTTTTCATGGCAATTTTATTTCTTCACCAAGTTTTTACAATCAAGTTGCCATTGTATCTTACTTACTTAATAGGTCCTTACCATCCTTTATCCAAGATTGCAACCTAGCTTCTCACACCATACATGTTGTTATGCGTGTTAATTTTATTTAAGAGCGGAAAGGTCCACGGCTTGGAGTCGACTCCAAACAACAGATTTTTTGAAACATTTCGTAGCAATTTTATTTACTCTTATGTACAATGGGTCAATTTCGACCTCCGGGTACTGTGCTTATCTTGACTGACAGGTGCACGTCCTCTAACCTATTTACTCTCCGAGTTTTTGTATAATCTTTATATTGGCGGGTCAATCAAGAATAACAGAAAATCAAACGTTAAGAACGTCCGTTTATTCTCTACAGGAAGCTCATTCGACTCCGGAATAGCCTTGATACTGCAGTGTTCCTTATATTGGAGATTTCAGTCAACAGATAACAGAAAATCAAACATCCGCCTCTTCATGACAATATCAGGGCACTGAAACTCTTCCTCCTCATACCCATAGCTGTTGAAGAAATCATTTCAGGAGATGTTAAGTCTATCAACTTGCCTTTCAATAGAATAACAACACAATTTCTATCCTGGAATAAATATTAGATTAATCCCAAAATCAATACAAGATTGGCCCTTAAATGATCTGAAATTTTCCTAAGTAACTTATGGCATCATCACCTAGGTGGGTAGAATGTAGGGTATAAAATGAAATGAAAAAAAATAACAAATCCAACCATAGTTACCCAAAAGTGTTGGCAAATGAGAAAGAACAACGGAAGAATGGTAATAATTTAAGATTAAAGTGGTAAACCAAAGAACAAGTGCAATCATGAAAATACAGTTGTATTGTAAAGAAAAACAACAACAACAACAACAACACCAACACCAATAAGAAACATATTAATAAAGACACCCAAAATACGAAAAAGAAATGAAATATTTTAACATGCAATACTCTAACCTGTGTCTTCTCATGAACTCATGAAGTTTTTGAACTCAAAAATGAATAAAATTTTCAATACAACCTGTAGCCAAAGACATGAAGACACAATTGTGGCTTTAAGAAATATTTGAAAAATTAGTTTTAATTTACAATAATTATAGATTTTTTACATACATACATAATTGGCCATTACAACCCTTCAGTCAGGATTACGACCTAGCTTCTCACACCACTTATGTTGTGTGCGTTAATTTTATACAAGAGTGGCGGGACCTACAGTTTAAAGTCGACTCCGAACGACAGATTTTTTGAGAAGCTTTTCATGGCAATTTTTACTCTCAGAGTCTTTGCCAGAAATCTGCTGAGAGGAAGTCGCCGAAGAAATATTTTTCGTTTTGATGTCTGACCTGGGATTCGAACCCGGGCCACGGCGACTTACTACAATTAAAATTACAAAAAAAAAACTTTTAAAATTTAAATACAAAATAAGTTCGTTTCCTAAGTCTTTTGATTTTACTTTTGTAACAACAAAAACAACGTTTCCTTTACTTTGAATATCTTTTAGTTGGGAAATCTTTAATTTCTTGAAAATGATATTAAAAAAAGTTCGTTTCTTAAGTCTTTTGATTCTAATACAATTTTGATTTAAAAATTTTCAAATCCAGTTATGGATGCACTTTGCTTTAAATCAATATCTGAAGGTAATAAAGGCCATTAAGATTGTTACGAAGATTTCTCGTAAGGACCTCATGTCAACGAACAACAAAATGCTCCTCTCGCCATTTAAAGCTTTTCATGGCAATTTTTTTACTCTCAGAGTTTTTGACAGAAGTCTGCTGAGAGGAAGTCACCGAAAAATTGTTTTAAAATTTTAGTTTTGATGTTTGACCTGGGATTCGAACTCGGGTCTTTCGTCTAATAAGCCAACACACTACATACTAGACCACGGCGACCTCAAAACACGTACCATCCTACCCTCACTTTTATTTTTAACTAATTGCTTCGAGCTGGTGGTTGTAGCTTTCTGGACCAAGTTGCGTATGCACGGTAGCAGCGGGGTGTAAGCCGCAGTGTGAGCGGCTCCGGGTGCATCCCTAGGTTTTAACCGCCCCCGTCTCGTTAAAACCTTGCAGCGGTGAATGTATATTTTTATTCCTCGCTTATCCATATAAAATTCCCAAAACCTGACTACAGTCTGACATGTTCCAAGTTCGTATCCTTCTGATCTGAGTCTTGTATTGCCGAATGCATATTTTTATCCCTTGGGTAGCCACATAAAATTTCCAAAACCTGACTACAGTCTGACATGTTCCAAGTTCGTATCCTTCTGATCTGAGTCTTGTATTGCCGAATGCATATTTTTATCCCTTGGGTAGGCACATAAAATTCCCAAAACCTAACTACAGTCTGGCATGTTCCAAGTTCGTTTCCTTCTGATCTAAGTCTTGTAGTGCCGAAGACATATTTTTATCCCTTGCGTAGCCACATAAAATTCCCAAAACCTAACTACAGTCTGGCATGTTCCAAGTTCGTTTCCTTCTGATCTAAGTCTTGTAGTGCCGAAGGCATATTTTTATCCCTTGAGTAACCACATAAAATTCCCAAAACCTAACTGCAGTCTGGCGTGTAACAAGGGCGTATTCTTCTGATTTAAGTCTTGTAGAGCCGAATCCATATTTTTATCACTTACGTAGCCACATAAAATTCCAAAAACCTAACTGCAGTCTGGCATGTTCCAAGGACGTATTCTTCTGATTTACGCCTTCTAGTGCCGAATCCCTTCAGTGTACACATACAATTCCCGAAATCTCTCAGTCTGGCAAGCCGTAACTGAATGTCTGTAGTTATCATTCACAAGAAAATTTTTAATTTTATTGGTTTTCCTTTCTTTATTTCTGATCGGTTTACGTTCACATTGCAATACTTTTGGCACCATAGCAGCAGCATTCAAACGAATGAAATGGAATGGAGTGGAATGGAATGACCGCAATAAAACATAAATTTCGTTGAAAAATTAAATTCAAATTTTACTAATTAACGTATGATTTTTATGGTTTAGATTTTGAAATATGGCAGCCATAAATCACAAAAAAATGCTGTCTTTGCTCATAAATATGCAAAAAAAAAAAATTCTTAACTTTAGAAAGGGATTGGCAGGTATGTGCCACAAACACACCATAAATTGAGAAAATTTATTTCAAAGAGATACTATTTTGGCGTTTTTTGAAAACACTTTTCATTTTTATTTGTTTATTGATTTCAAAAAAAAAAAAAGCTACTAAAATGGGTTAAAGGCACATTTAAGCGTGATGGCTGATGCTGATGATGACGGTGATGCTGATGATGTTAAATTATTTAAATAAACGTGATAATGAATGATTGAATGAATGTTAATAGTGATGCTAATCATGAGGTCATTATTTGTTTTTAATCAAGCAACCAAGCGAACCAAACAAAACAGAGATTATTTGTTTTTGAACAAAAAAGGAAATATGACCCAGTAAAATACTTTTGAAAATCCAATAGAATTTTAAATTATTTTTTTCGTTGTTTAACAAACTAATTTGTTTAATAAAGGCAAACATTATCACACATACATACGTTCTTACTATATCCACATATAAAGAAAGAAAGCAAAACGATATAATTAGTAGAGACCATCTCTATCTATTCTTATTAGACCTGCAAAATTAAAATCCAACAAATGAATGATTTTTAACGTGTTTTAAACTCATGACTAAACACACTCACATATAGTGGCTACCCTGCTTAATCACTGTTCTAAGCAATAGTGGAGCATGAGCTTTTGAAAAATGGTCAGTAGAATTTGGTGTTTTTATGCAAATTTTTTTTAACACATTTTTTCTCTTTTTTTTGTTTTTTTTTGTTCCCTTTTTGGCTTACAATATATGCTCGTATATGGTTTAGATTCGGTTAATAATTTATATTAACGGTTTATTTTTACTTTCACATCTCGAAGTGTGTTATTTTTGTTATACTACATACCCCACCAACCATAGCTGCCAGATAAATAAAGCATCAAATCGTTAAATATTAGGAAAATCGTCAAAAATCGTCAAAAACGTCAAAAACGTTCACAGAAATCGTCAAAATAAGTGTAAAAAAATCTGCATGAAAATTCAGAGTAATGTTCACTAGGTTAGGTTAGGTTAAGTTAGCTTAGAGGACGTGTACTTGTCAATTCGGCCAAGTACAGTACTCGAATTGACCCATTGTACTACGTCCTAGCTTCTCACACCACTTATGTTGTGTGCGTTTTCACATCTCGAAGTGTGTTATTTTTGTTATACTACATACCCCACCAACCATAGTTGTCAGATAAATAAAGCATCAAATCGTTAAATATAAGTAAAAAATCTTCAAAAACGTCAAAAACATTCAAAGAAATCGTCAAAATAAGTGTAAAAAAATCTGCATGAAAATTCAGTGTGATGTTCACTAGGTTAGGTAAGGTTAGGTTAGGTTAGGTTAGGTTAGTTTGGAGGACGTGTACTTATCAATTCGGACAAGTACAGTACTCGAATTGACCCATTGTACTACGTCCTAGCTTCTCACACCACTTATGTTGTGTGCATTAATTTTATACATGAGTGGCGGGACCTACAGTTTAAAGTCGTCCATGGCAATATTTTTTACTCTCAGAGTTTTTGCCAGAAATCTGCTGAGAAAAAGTCACCGAAAAATTATTTTCAAATTTTCATTTTGATGTCTGACCTGGGATTCGAACTCGGGTCTTTCGCCTAATAAGTCAACACACTACCTACTAAACCACGGCGACTTCAGTCGCACTCAGTCTTATAATCTCTAGTGAAAAATAGAATCTCAATTGAATAACACTGATATGCGGATATGCCAACACTAGTCCTCAATACTATTGAAATTCGGAAGGCTGTTAAACAAAATTCCATTAAGAAATTCAAATCTTAGAAAGCTTAGTGCCTTGAATTCAATACTATTGAAATTCGGAAGCCTGTTAAACAAAATTCCATTAAGAAATTCAAATCTTAAACCCCTTCTAAACGGCGATCTTTAGCCTTAGAAAGCAGTTTGCATTTCTCTTGCACACATTAATTTCTAGAAAATCTTCATTTCCAGTGTTATTTGTCTATGCAAAACAAAAGACTTAAGCAACAAACTTGCTTTATTGAATATTTGATGTTCGGTTAGCAAATATTTTTTGTTTTTGTTTTTCTTTACTTGTTTAAAAATTTTTAACCTCTTTAAATACGAAACTTTTCATTATTGAAAGTACCTTTAACAGAGTATACTGTACCGTTAAAATGTTAAATATTTACACTTGCCTGCCAAAAAAAATTTCATATTTTTTTAAATTTTTTGTTTAATTACACGGTGCGACAATGAAAATACACCCCGAGTAACTACATAGCCTAAACAATCAAGATCCATTAAAAATTCTGTAAATTTTTGAACTAAAAGTTCATTTGATGAGATGACATATCACTAGACTGTTGGAGTTTTTAAATTATTACTACGACAATTTTTGCCCGATTTGATTGAATGATGACTCAATCTCTTGACAAAAGATCAGACTTTAAGAATGTTATCACTTATCCTATATTTTTCTATTAAAGTTTGCTATTATGAATGGACAAATTAGAAAAAATATGAAAAAAATTCTGATTCAAGTTTCATTCAGCAAAACTCATAGCATATGAAGTCGAATAATAGGTAAATGTATACCGTTTTAAAGGTCCATCTCTTACATTTCCAACGATACTTAAATTTTGGCAATCAGTTCACAAATGTTTGAGTAAACCAGAAATTTGGATGGTTCAAGAGTTCTACTCAACAAAACTTCCAACCTACACTATGTCATTAGCCGGGTGTATTTAATTTTTTTTGGTTTTGTCGGATAGTGTTATTTTCGCAAAAAATATGGTTTTTATCTACAAATTTTTTGGTTTTTTTTTATAAATAATAAACCAAACCATGTAGTGTTAACACATAAAATCAACGAACCGTCTTGGGTCATTGTCATTTAATGTTTGTAACTCTAAACGTTAAATATTTTCTCGTTTCTTATTTGTATTCTTTTTTATTCTTTTTTTTCATTTATTTGTTTTCTAACAATAAAACCAAAGTGACAACCAGAAGTACAATTTGTAATGAAAAATGAAAAGAAAAATGAAATGAAATGAAATAATGAATGTTAGATTGTTTGTTTTTCTTTTTCATTGTTTCGTTTTGTATTTTGTAGTTTTTTTTCGGTTTTCTAAGAATAAAAATAATAAAAAAAAAAATGTTGTTTAACAGCTTTCATCATAACCTACTAGGTATTGTTGCCGCTGTTGCTGCTGTTAATTAACAGGTGTAGCAGGCCCAGAACACTATTTACTTTACTGCTTGCTTACATACATACATAACGGCATATCAATTAAAATTCTTTCGGTTGAATGTGTTGAAAATCAAATTAAAAAAACTTGTTATTATAATTGCCGGTAAACGGCAGCCCTTTTTTGTGAGATTAAATTTTTATAAAAAAAAACGAAAATAAACAAAAGACTTAAGACACAAACTTAAATTTTTTTTATAAATTTTAAGATTCAATTGCAAACGAAAATTCTTTCAAACTTAAACTTGTAGATGGAAGAAGGTACTTTCTAATGCCTTTGCTAATCATAATCAGGATCTCAAATCAAAGCCAAGTTATAAGGTCTCATAACTATACCTTCTAATAGCAAACTAATCGATTTAACGTCGCTCGCACGAACTCAGTCTTTCATGCATACATAATTGGCGATTACAACCCTTCAGTCAGGATTACGACCTAGTTTTTCACACCCCTTATGTTGTGTGTGTGAATTTTACACATGCGAATGACGGAACCTACAATTTTAAGTCGATTCCGAAGGACAGTTTTTTTCTTGAGAAACTTTTCATTGCAATTTTTATTTACTCTCAAAGTTTTTGCCAAAAATTAGCTGAAAGGCAATCGCCGTAAAAAATTTCGATTTATTCGCCTGACCCGAGATTTGAACTGGGCCTTATATTTAATAAGCGAAAACAGTACCTACTAGACTATAGCGGCGACTTCAAATTCATTTCTAAGTTTTCAGTTTGTTTTGCAAAATCATTGTGGACATACATTGTACATAGCGTTTGGGTATACTGCTTAATCCCACATAACCTAATCATAACCATAGTATCAAGAGTACTTACTATTCGTAAAGTGGTGGATAAATTCAAATCCATTCAAAAACCGCTATCCTTAGGAAGAATACAAACCAAACGATTTTCCGTCACACACGAACTCGATCTTTCATAGACCAGAAATCAGAAAACTTTGTGTGGTGACATAGGCCTGCATTCATATAAAGTTCAATTGACCATGAAGAATAGAAGAATACAGAGGACTTCTATTCGCAATGTGTTGCATAAATTCCAGTCTACTGGTTCAGCAAACAATCGAGCAATGCTTATACGTCAACGAGACACAAGATCTGCCGCAAACATCACAACTTGCGGAGAGTGCAATATAGGAGTGTGCAAGAGAATAAAAATTAGGCGTCGCTCACAAGATCTCCGCATTTTGCGGTCCATAACTTGGCTAATATTGCATCGTGACTAGCACGTGTAGCCTCATATAATTTATCCCATCAGGGGCCTTAAGGTAAATGTGGAGAGTGCAATATAGGAGTGTGCAAGAGAATAAAAATTAGGCGTCGCTCACAAGATCTCCGCATTTTGCGGACCATAACTTGGCGAATATTGCATCGTGACTAGCACGTGTAGCCTCACATAATTTATCCCATCAGGGGCCTTAAGGTAAATGACCGTTGAATGAACTCTGAGTAGCAGTTGGATTGTAATTTTCATTAAAAAAATCATCTTCGCTGATGGGAACCATTTCCGGATAAGCATTATCCTTAAAACCACTGCTGCTGTATTGTTTTATTTGGACAATTAAAAAAAAAAATTATTGAACGTTCTAAGCTTTTAATTTAATTTTGATTTTTGTTTATAAAATCAATAAAATTTTTAATGGCATGTCATGCTAGATTTATTAAACGTTTTTATCTCTTAAGCATTTCATATAAATTAAATTTAATATTCGCGTGTTAATATATTTTTACTGATGTAATCAAATAAATGCTAAACGACTGTGGATTTTAATTTAACAATTTTTCCATCAGCAAGAAATATACGATCTCATGATATCACTAGACTCTATAGAATTGATATTAAGAGGATAAAGCATTGAAGCATTTGTATAAAGAACCTATGACTTGAGCAGAAAGAACTGCTAGTAAAAGCTGTGAAAATATTCCAAAGACGATTAGAAAGGTTGCATAGTCAAGGGAATACCCTGCAGCGAACTGGACATGCTCGTAGCTAATTACCTAGGACGAGGAAATAGTTTGAGGGCATTTACTTCCATTCTGTTTACATTTCGATTAATTGTAAGGATGCTCATAGTGATTAAAGATGGTCAGCTGAAGATTTTTGATTAGAAGGCTAGTAGGCTGATGGAGTATTCAAGATATCATGTTTTCAGATTATTTATTGGGTGTTAATATACGGCGTGTTATCCATTTCGTGGTATCAAAAGTGAACGTAATTAAAATAGAATATATATGGAGGGTGAATATAAACTATTTCTTTCATGATATTTAATTTTTATTATAAAGTTTGAATGTTAACATTATGTGTGAAACACTACTTCATCATTAAAATGACCTCCACGCGAAGTGTTTGCAAGCATTGTTTCTTTTAAGGTAATTTTCTCGACCACTTTATGACACATATTGGTCCGGGAATCTCAGCCATAACTTGACGAATGTCTTGGTTTTTAAGTACTCAAGAATTGAAGTTTTATCTGCATAAACACGGTTTTTTGCATAGCCCCACAAAAAATATGTCTAATGGTGTCAAATCGCATGATCTTGGTGGCCAATTGACATCGCCACGACGAGAAATTACGCGGGCCAGGAAATGTCTCTCGCAATAAAGTCATATTCGCTCTAGTTGTGTGGTATATGGCAACGTCTTGTTAAAACCACACACAAGTCGTATTCTTCATTGGTCATTACAACCCTTCAGTTAGAATTATTGACCTAGTTTCTCAAACCACTTATCTTCTGGGCGTTATTTTTATCCACGAGTGGCGGGACCTACAGTTTAAAGTCGACTCCGAATGACAGATTTCTTGAGAAACTTTTCATGGCAATTTTATGTACTCTTAGAGTTTTTGCCAGAAATCTGTTGAGAGGAAATTGTCTGAGAAATGCTTTTTTTTTTTGTATTATCTCTTGATGTCTGGCCTGGGGCTCAAACCCTGGCTTTACGTCTAATAAGCCAACACACTACCTAGTAGACTACGGTGACTCCCTGTTTATGTTGTGTGTGTTAATACAGTTTAATTTGAGATGATTTGACTTGCGAAACTTTTCAACGCAATTTTCTTCACTCTCAGTCTTTTCACCCAGCAGTCTGCTAAAAGAAAAGAAATATTTTTCTCCTATTTTCCAAGCAGGGGTTGAACCACGCGCTGTTGTCTAACACTCAATATAGCACCTACTAAACTACGACGACATCTGGAATCTGGAAGCTAAAAACCCTTTTAAAATATATAGAGAGGCTTAAGAAAGGATCTCAGAATAGGAGTAGGAGTTTTTGGTCCCAGAAATGACATATTTTTAGTCCAAAAGGACACTCGCGGATATCTTTTAAGTGGAAGTCTATATCTTTGAAAGATATGCTCTACTCAACTTGGACGAAATTTGCAGAAGACTGGAAAGACTAAGGTTGTCATCTTTGGGAGCCAGAAATTCTCGACAAAGACCAAGCAAGAAAACGGCCATAACGCTCCCGATTGACGGTGACAGTCGTTCCATTGTCGTTTTCGAAGAAGTAAGGCAGGTCCAATCACACCTTCGGACCAAAGAGCATAACAAACAGTGACTTTTTCTGGATGTAATGGCCTCTCTTGAATTACTTGGGGATTCTCAGAACCCCAAATACGACAATATTTTGTTTATTAACATACCCACCGAGTGTGAAATGTGCTTCATCGCTGAAGAAAATTTTGTTCGAAAAATTGCCTTCCACCGCCTGTTGTTCAAGCATCCATTGCACGTAGCTACGGCGTTGTGAATGGTCAGCTGGCTGCAGTTGTTGCGTGAGCTGGACTTTATATGGATGTAGGTGTTGAACTAAATGCAAAATGCGCCATAATGTGCCTTAAGATAGTCCTAATTCCTGAGAACGACGAGGAATCGACACATTCAGGTCTACGGCAATACTTTCACTTACAATAGCGATATTTTCAGCGGAATGAGCGAAACGATGATGCACAGTGAAATCTGCTTCATCGCTAAAGAAAATTCTGTTCGAAAAATTGCCGTCCACCGCCTTTTGTTCAAGCATCCATTCCACGTATCTACGACGTTGTGACGTTGGTCAGCTGGCTTCAGTTGTTGCATGAGCTGGACTTTATATGGATGTAGGTCATAATGTGCCGTAAGACAGTCCTAATTCCTGAGAACGACGAGGAATCGCCATATGCGGGTCTTCTGCAACACTTTTACTTACAATAGCGATATTTTCAGCGGAACAAGCGAAACGAGCGAAATGATGATGCACAGAGGCCTTTCAATATTTGTAACCACTTTAGTCTCTTCAAATTTCTTCACAATTTTGCCAATTGCTTGCGTAGTTGGACGATTATGTAAACCATAATCTACTCTTAAAGCACGATCACCATTTTTGTAGTAGGTTTTGATAATTTTTATGCATTGTGTGTGATAGTTAAGAGATCCATTTTCGTAAAATGTCAGACTTTCAACTGAAAACGAAAAAAATTGGTTTCACAACCTAGTTTGACAGTCCCACACTTTTGAAATGGATAGCCCTTTATAAATGAAGAGCTAAACCTACTTAGCAACTTAAGGAATTATTTGGTGAAGATCATTAAGGGATTACTACCGAAACAAAGACTTAGCCGGGACAGTAATATATCACCTATGCAACCTATATAAAGTAGGGTATCAAAAAATTTCTGGCTAATAAAATTAAAATTTTTTTTTCTCACTTTAAACTTTCACATCACAAGCCAAAACAAAACAAAAAAAAGAGAAGCACGGTCCATAATAATTCTATTAATTTTTATGATTTTTTTTTGTTCTCTCTACAACTTCCTACAAAAAATTAAAAAAAAAACAAAAATTTAATACCCCATCACCGACATCATCATTAAAATTGTCGATTGCTATTGCCATTGCTATGGTTATCGCCAGCTTAATGTCTAAAATAAATACATTTTAATGCCGAGAAGCGCTTAATTTTTAATAACCAAACATAAAGTCATTATCGAAAATATTTTATGAAAGTCAGCTTCAGCTTCAACTTCAGCTTAAAACTTTTCATTCCCATTTCACTTTTCTTTTGGAGGAGACACAATTCACAAGCCTTAGCTTCTCAAAGAATACGATTTGATGGATAAAATTTTTTCTATCAAATATTTATTGATGGTTATTTATTTGGTTTGGCATGTTTATACGGTTTAAACTTTGATTTAGAATTCAAACCATGGCTTCAGTAATTTTATTGCACACTGGGTGTTGTCTAAATGTTTTACAAAAAAAATTTTTTTGGCTGGAAATTAATCAAAACGAAACCAAATGAAAAATTAATTTCTTCTTCAACTCGAGGATGTTTAGAAGATTAATAATGGGGGGGTGTACAGTTAACATAATTATTTAACCCACTGTAAAAATAAGAATTAAAATTTATTAAAATAGGGAAGTCAGGAAAAATAAAATTCCATTTAAAAAAATCTCTTTTTCTCTAAGACTTGGTAGCTCATGTTTATGAAGCCTTTTTTTCTTGCTGTTTTATTGAAAAATTTTTTTTTTTATTGAATTTTCTTCTTCTTCTTCTTCGTTTTCTTTCATTAAATATTTAAATTAGCAAAAACATATTGGTGGTGCCTGTTAGTCACCATGTAACAAGATAATACGTCAACATATTAATCGGTTTAGAAGGCACAGTGATGCAATAGGAAAATAAAATTTGAAAAACATCAGAAAACATCTTCTCAGATGGTTGCCCTAAGGATTCCAGTAAATTGCAGAGAGTTGCTTAGTACATGCCCAGCCTATAGCCACTTAAGTTTTCATACATCAATTCCTACCCCGATTTCTAGTCGGTTGATATCTAGACTTGGCTATTCCTGATGATAATTACCAATTCGCTCTATTCGTCAATCCTGAATCCCTAGCTAACTAATGTAAACATTCCCTTCAACAGTTACCCTAAGGACCCCAGGAAATTACGGTCACGGTGCATTAAATTACAGTGGGTTGCTTAGTACATCCCCAGCCTATAGCCACTTAAGTTTTCATAGGTAGAATTACCTCGATATCTACTCGGTTGGTGCTTAGACTTGAGTAGGTTAGAGGACGTGTACTTGTCGGTCAAGACAAGTACAGTACCCGGAGGTCTAAATTAACCTATTGTACATAGACTTGAGTATATCGAATGGTGATTGCCAACCGAATTAGATTTCATCAGCCTCCAGTCATAAGTTTAGCAATGTCTTGGTCATTAGCAATCCTCATAAAACTGTTTGCAACGCTTCATTTTGTCTATTCAATAGAGCGAGAATAAGCAGTGTTGTCTATACCATCCTTCTGCATAGTAGTAAAATATGATTTGCCACTTTCTCCCCACTCCCCTGAAGGGAAAAGGTGTCTGTATGTGCCTTTGATATATCGCCACCTCCGTTCTATAACATTCAAAGTAGAAAAGGTGTGTTTTGAGTTATGAGGTTTCAAAGTTTTCTCGGGTCATACGGCAATATTAGTGTATTCTAAGTAGATTTTTCCCTATAACTTCGGAACGGATCAGCGCATTTTAACCAATTTTTGAGAGTATTTAGAAGAGTTAACATTTCTTCTCTTTCTCTTCTTGTTTCTTAAAAAATCTGTCGTTCGGAGTCGACTTTAAACTGTAGGTCCCACCACTTCTGTATAAAATTATGATGAATAAATGAGAAACTGCAAGCTTCTTGGGGACGATTGCTGTAGACTGTCTAATGGTGAAGGTATAGCTATCATTTCCTTACCATTCGCATCTTCCCTCTCTCTTTCCACCTTTCCTAAGAAACCTGCACAATGCACTGCATGAGTAGGGGTCATCCCCTGAGTGCTGGTTTTATACAAAAAAGAAAAAAGAAAGAAGAAAGTTAGAGAATGTAAAATTTAAAACTGCAAAAACATTCTAAGTGTGCTTAGAACGCACCAGAATGGAGAAGTCGATATGATGTCCTAAATAACCCGTCAGCTTCCTACCATCCACTCAGAAAGTTTTTAGTTTTCTTCTCCGATATACTAAATACTCCGTCAGCTTACTAACCTTCCATCTAGAATATATTAAGGTGACCATCTTCAATTATTTTGTGCATCCTTACAATCAATCAAAATCCGAAGTGGTTGTCTTAAATTTTTTGTCTCATCCACGAGGATTTCAAATTCACTTCATTGTCTTTGAAATATGCTCATAGCCTTTACGCCCTGGTTCTTAGCAGAACTGCTTCAATACTTTCTTCTGCTTAATTTCAGTTCCACAGAGAGCAATGATAATTTTGCCTCTCCGTTTCTTTACGAATTAGGACATATTTTTCTGTATTTGACCGTAAAATTTTCGGTCGCCTCAGGGGATTATTGCTTCTCTAAGAACTTAACTTAGTCCTTTGCACAGAGAATCTTTAATTGCTGCATTAAACGCGAGCAAGTCTTTCAAATGCCAGCTGGGATATCTCGATCAAAAACGCGAATGTGAAAAAATATCCTTGGACGGCTTACTGTCAACAGTTTTTTCGCAAAAGCTCTGAGCATAAAATAAAAATTGTTATGAAAATCTTCTTAAAATTTTATTATTCAGAGTCGAGATTAAAACTCTATATCATGTCACAGAAGTCGCCGTGGTCTAGTGGGTAGTGTGTTAGCTTATTAGACAAAAGGCCCGGGTTCGAATCCCAGGTCAGACATCAAAACGAAAAATATTTCTTCGGCGACTTCCTCTCAGCAGATTTCTGGCAAAAACTCTGAGAGTAAAAATTGCCATGAAAAAGCTTCTCAAAAATCTGTCGTTCGGAGTCGACTTTAAAAACTGTAGGTTTCGCCACTCATGTATAAAATTAACGCACACAACATAAGTGGTGTGAGAAGCTAGGTCGTAGTCCTGACTGACGGGTTGTAATGTATGTCTGTACCATCCTTCTGCATTTTATAGAATATTTTTTACCATTTTCTCCCCACTCCCCTGAAGGGAAAAGGCGTCTGTGCGTGCCTCAGATATATGATGTCCTCAATAAACCGTCATCTTCCTATAATCCGCTCAGAAAGTTTTTAGCTTTCTTCTCCGGTAGGAGGAAGGAGACTACATAAGCTCTGGATACATGATATACTGAATACTACGTCAGATTACTAATCTTCCATCTATAAAATATTAAGGTGACCATTTTCAATTAATTTGCGCATCCTTACATACGTATTCATACATGCATAGTTAGTCATTATAACTCTTCAGTCAGGATTATTGACCTAGTTTCTTACACCACTTATGTTGTGTGTGTTAACTTTTACATAGAAATGGTGGGACCTACAATTTAAAGTCGACTCCGAACGAAAGATTTTTTTAGAATACTTTTCATGGCAATTTTATTTACTCTCAGAGTAGTTGACAGAATTCTGCTGCATCCTTATAGTCTATAAAAATCCGCAGTGGATGGCATAAATTTGTTGTCTCTTCTACGGGAATTAGCTACAAGGATTTCAAATTCACTTCAGGGTATTCCCTTAGCAATGCAGCTTTCCTAATAGTCTTTGAAATATGCCCATAGCTCTTATGCCCAGGGTCTTAGGAGAACTGCTTCAATACTTTCTTCTTCATAATTTCAATTCCACAGAGGGCAGTAATAGTTTTGGTTACCCGTTTGTATAGCAGACGTTGGTTTACGAATTTGGACATGTTTTTCTGTGTTTGACCGTATGTTCTTCGGCCATCTTTCTAGTCGATTCAGGGGATTATTGCTTCTCTAAGAACTTACCTTAGTCTTTTGCGCAAAGGAGCATTAATTCCTGCAGTTTGAACAGGAGATGGTGGGTGGAGGATATACAAGCCCATTGAGGCTCCAATGACCTTGTATAACCAGTTCTCTAGGTTTTGGTTTAAGCTGGAAGAGTGGTGTTGGGTAGTGACCTTATTGCCTTTATTGATTGAGTGTCTAAAGGGTATACCCCTGCAGGACCCCTATGAAAGCTCTCATATCTCTCCCACAGATACTACAAAGTATCTCATCACAGATTGTCGAATTCGGGAATCGAGATTAAAGCTGTCACACCACTCCCGGATAAAATTAACACACACAAAACGGGTTGTGTGAGAAGCTAGCTTGTAACTCTGACTTAAGAGTTGTAATGACTAAGTAAGTAAGATCGATAGATTAGGACTGAACGTCAAGCTACACCACTGTCTTGCCTATTTCTTTACCAAATCGTTGATGTTGAAGGTGATTTCTCTATTTTTAGCTAGAAAAATTTTTCTTTTGATTATTACTGTCTCATAAATAATTTTATGAACATAAAAGACCGACGTATGTACATAAGTAAGTCTCGCTTAGTTTTGCTTGTTTTTTTTTCTGTGTAACAGTGCCAAATAATATTAAGCCATACGTCAGTTTTATATGGCAAATGTGCATATAAGCGTTAATTAAATCCACATAGTTTTTTTCTCTTTCTCTTTGTCTTTTTTCTCTTTCTTTATTCTTCTTATTTCTAAAAATATTCTGTGATGTTTTGTTTTTTCTTTCTTTAAGCTGCAAATTATTTGAAAAAAAAAATTTTTTTTTTTGAATTAAAAATTTATTTTCTTTTCAACATTCTTTTAAATTGGCCAACGATTGAGGGAGAAAATTAATTACATTTAATAGGAAAGCTGACACTTATGACAGTTTATTTAATTGTTGGTAATTAGTTATTAAGAAAAAATAACAACAACAAAAAATTTAAAAATAGAAATGAAATGTTCAAAGAGTTCACATTCTATGATAAATCACATGAAATTAATCAGCAGTTAACGTTAATGTTTAGCAAATAATTTTTAAGAAAAAATTTTTTAAAGTTTTTTTAGGCAATCTTAACAAAAAATAGAAAGAAAACAAAAAAATAGAAAGAAAACAAAAAATTTCTTAAGATTCTATAAAAGTTTGCTTAGCTTAAATCAATATTTTCAAAAGAAAAATGTTTTTCTCCTCGCGCAAGCAAGAAAAACAAAACAAAAGACTTAGAAAACAAACAACCGTTAGAGCGGGTGTTTGCCAAAAAAGAAAAAAACGAAGAATAAATAATGCAAAAAAAACAACTACAAAATGCCATTAGCATTTACTAAGAAAAACAAAAGACTTAGGAAACAAACTTTGCTAAAGACAATGTCAATAAAACAAAAATTAGTTTTTTAAGCAAACAAAGCCAATGGCCAAGAAAATAATTGCCTAAAATTTAATTTTTCATAAAGCCTACAAAACAATAAATAGGCCCTCTATAACAAAAAAGAAAAAATAAAAAAATTTTAGTAAAAAAAAAACAGCTGCTAGACTGCACGTAAATGTATGTCATGAAGAAGTCACATATACCGACTTTGTTAATAGTCCTCTAGCTAGGATGGATACAAACTCATTTACTTACTTAACTTTATAGGTCATTATATCCCCTTTAGTCAGGATTACAACCTAGCTTCTCACAACACTTATATTGTGTGTAGTAATTTTACCCATGAGCGGCCTACAACTTAAGAAAATCCCACACAAAAAAACTTTTAACCTTTTCGGAAGCTTAGTTATTGCTTAATGGCCCTCTAGTAAGGATGGATATAAACTCCCTTACTTACTTACCTTCATAGCTCATTATATCCCCTTTAGTCAGGATTACAACCTAGCTTCTCGAAGCAACCATGTTGTGTATGTTAATCTTACCCATGAGCGCCCTACAACATAAGAAAATTCCATAAAAAAATTTTTAACCTTTTCGAAAGCTTAGTTATTGCTTAATGGCCCTCTAGTTGGGATGGATGTGTATATTAATCTTACCCATGAGCGGCCTAAGACTTAAGAAAATCCCACAAAAAAAAACCTTAAACGCTGTTCAATCATACAATGTTGGTGATCAGTCCACATTACCTCTACATGAGATGATCATGCCCTTAAATTTCTTGTGCAGAATATCTAATGTTCCATTAGCATTAATAGCATGTGGTGTCGTACTATTAAAGCCATATATTGTTGATATCTACATAACATACATAACTGGCCATTACAACCCTTCAGTCAGGATTACGACCTAGCTTCTCACACCAGTTATGTTGTGTGCGTTAATTTTATACATAAGTGGTGGGACCTACAGTTTAAAGTCGACGCCGAACGACAGATTTTTTGAGAAGCTTTTCATGGCAATTTGTTTACTCTCAGAGTCTTTGCCAGAAATCTGGTGAGAGGAAGTCGCCGAAGAAATATTTTTCATTTTGATGTCTGACCTGGGATTCGAACCCGGGCCTTTTGTCTAATAAGCCAACACACTACCCACTAGACCACGGCGACTTCACATTGTTGAAATCCAGATCTTACAATTTCGGTCCAAAGGAAGTTATTAATCATCGACCTATTTAACTAGACAACATCATTCTTCGAAATACAGTCAAACTTGTATAATTTGAACTCCTATTACTTGAATTTTCTGTATAGCCATACGAATAATTTTGGCTTTGCTGGATAAAAAGTTACCAGAAAGTGTAATTCCACCTTCCAGCAATGTTAATGGGACACCAAAATCATTTGATTTAATGTCGTTAGATCAGTTTGTCTTTTGTTTGCTCGTCACCGTAGCCTAGTACTATACATCCTGGATTAGTTTACTAGCCGAAAGCCTGTGGTTCAAAACTTAGCTTAGATCTGAATCTGGAACAAAATGAAATGCGTAAAAGACTATTTCTTCTCAGCAAACTCCTGGCAGCAACGCTGAGGGATAATTACAACGCCCCATGAAAAGTTTTTGAGATTTGTTGTTCAAAGTCTACATCAAACTGTACGTCACGTCATTAATGGATAAAATTAGCACACATGACATGGGTGGTGTGATAAGATAGGTTGCAATTCTAACTAAAGTATTCCAATCATCAATCTAGTAAGGAATTCAGTAACTGAGGAAGAGGAGACTGTTATTCACTTTCTTTTTGCCAGTGCCCGTCTCTTACTAGGTGTGTAGATATAGGCTATTTGGCTCCCTATTCCTTGTTAGCATTAGAAGTTTCTGAGATCTGTTATTCAAAGTCTACATTAAACTGTAGATGCCAACACTAATGGATAAAACTAGCACGCATGACATGGGTTATGGTAGAAGCTAGGTTGCAATTCTAACTAAAGTATTCTAATCATCAATCTAGTAAGGAATTCAGTAACTGAGGAAGAGGAGACTGTTATTCACTTTCTTTTTGCCAGTGCCCGTCTCTTGCTAGGTGTAGGTGTAGGTTATTTGGCTTTCCATTCCTTGTTAGCTTAATGGAGCTCCTATCATCTATTGATATCAAGGATATGGCTTCGTTGAGGTCGCTTGGTCTACTAGGTAGTGTGTTGGCTTATTAGACGAAAGACCCGAGTTCGAATCCCAGGTCAGACATCAAAACGAAAATTTGAAAATAATTTTTCGGTGACTTCCTTTCAGCAGATTTCTGGCAAAAATTCTGAGAGTAAAAATTGCCATGGAATGCTTCTCAAAAAATGTGTCGTTCGGAGTCGACTTTAAACTGTAGGTCCCACCACTCATGTATAAAATTAACGCATACAACATAAGTGGTGTGAGAAGCTAGGACGTAGTACAATGGGTCAATTCGACCACCGAGTACTGTACTTATCAGAAGTGCCAAATACACGTCCTCCAACCTAACCTATAGCTTCGTTCATCAAACTCTCTGGCTGGTTTTCCAGTGCGGGGTAGTCGTGCTTTTGTTGTGCAGCCCTTAAGCTGACCAATTTCTTCCTTTTCCCTGATTTTGGTGGAACTTGGTTAGTACAGGGACGACTGCATTCACCCGTGGCATCACAATGGGTGGCTATGCGTGCTCAAGTGAGCTACCACTCCGACCTAACTTAACCTAAGGAATTCAGTAAGAAATATCATACATAGGGCTTTATCATGGTGGCTATTGCTGCCTTTGAAAATTCAAAAGTTCCTGTTGGAGGCCGGCATTCTTAAAAAAATGGATAAGCTTTTGGTTTATTTAAATGGCGTATAGGATTCGATGCTTCAATTCATGAAAACTCATTTGAAACATCATTGCAGTCTTGTAGTATAACAAACATACTTCCCAGACCCCTTAGAAATTATTACAAGCCAAGGAAATGAATTTACAAAAAAACTGATTTTAATAAAACAAATTTAAGCCTACGATATGCTGCCTATTTATTATGAAATATTTCAAAAGCCTTTTATTATAAAACAGTGGCCATTATATTATTCTATAGAATTTTCCTTGATAGAAATTATTTAAATTTGTATTCTTAACCAAACGCTTGTAACATGTCATTTGCGTAATTGATTTATTTCGTTTCCTGACTCTAGGACAGAATGTCTACCACACAGTCAATTGCAATTGCAAATATATTTTGCAGGTTTGTTGCTTAAATCTTTTGTTTATACTTGATTGCATAGGCAAGTAGTCTAAAGGAAGTTGTGGCAGACAATTTAGTTATTCATGCAAAGATAGACAGACTTTCAATGGAATTTTAAAACAATTTTTTTTTTTTGTTTTCTGTAAATTTCAATTTTTGCGGCTAGAAAATGTATAAAATTTTTGGGATCATAAAGTCTCCTCATCTTAATTAGCTACTCAAGATGTTGTTGGCAACTCTATAAGCAATTAAAAATTTGCCATCCAAAGAAGAATGTTTTGTAACCAAATACCTTTGCTACAAGACAATTTAATGTGTTCATATGGAGCCTATGGAGTGAGTTCGGTGACAACAACAATTAAGAGAGTTGTAATGTTAAAAAGGAAAAACTCGACGAACTATGGAATAATAAAGAAATTAAAGGAAAAAAGAACTAAAAAAATAAGCAAAAAAAAGAGCAACGAATTGAAAGTGCCCTACACTAACATAAAGAAGAAAAAAAATTATGAAAATGATGAAAACTAATCGGGTTTTAAGAAATCGCCGTGGTCTAGTGGGTAGTGTGTTGGCTTATTAGACAAAAGGCCCGGGTTCGAATCCCAGGTCAGACATCAAAACGAAAAAATATTTCTTCGGCGACTTCCTCTCAGCAGATTTCTGGCAAAGACTCTGAGAGTAAAAAATTGCTATGGAATGCTTCTCAAAAATCTGTCGTTCGGAGCCGACTTTAAACTGTAGGTCCCGCCACACTCATGTATAAAATTAACGCACACAACATAAGTGGTGTGAGAAGCTAGGTCGTAATCTTGACTGAAGGGTTGTAATGGCCAATTATGTATGTATGTAATCGGGTTTTAAATATTTAAAATCCCTCTAGGCTCTTTTCATTTTTAAAACTCGATTTATTGGCCTTTTCTTCCACTACTGCTGCTGCTGAGGTCTGTATTGTTTTATAGGCAGGGGCCTATAAAAATCACTCTACAAAGAGACGGTGTTTCGAAACAAAAACTCCAAATCCCCAGTTGGTATGTGATGATAGCTGGGAAAGCGTAACAAAATCTTCTTGTTTTCTTTCTGTTTTTTTTTTTTAAGAATCTCTACAAATAATTAGAAGATGCCAACTCCACAGCAACAACAACAAAAACAACAATGTTCATTATTTCTTCTTCTTCTCCATCTTTTTTGAAAAGTTTTTTTTTTTTTTTTTTTTAATTCGAGTAATAAAACCGTTGTAAACCAGGCAATATAAAGTTTTAATATCATTGGCTTAGAAACGTACGTACGTACGTAAATGTAAAAAGACAATGAAATCTAAGAAGCACAACACGATTTGAAAAAGAAAATAAGAAAACAAGAAAACGAAACAAAAAAAATCTTTGTGGAAAACTCAAGACAGTGACAGTGACATTAACCGTGTCAAATCATCATCTTCGACAGATGTTCCATACATTTATAAGCAGCACCAGCAGCCATATGTTGTTGATGTTGCTGTTGATGATGATGATGGTAATTATGATTGTACGTTGTATGTAATGTATGGGCTGTTATAAGCAACACATTCTTTTACTTTTCAATGCAAAAATTTTGCAACAAACTATTGAAATTGCAATAAATATGGTCAATAGGAATACATTTTCAAAAAGATTGTACTTTTACCGCGCTACTGGATAGAAGGCGTACTGCAAGGCTACTGAAACTCCAGAGAAGCGTGCTCAGTGCTGTTATTGGAGTCGTGATGGGTCATTGCATTATGGGTGTCCACGCGAAGCGCATTGGTCTGGAACACCTTATGAACTATTTCTGTCGAAGCTACAGACACGAAGAGGAGGATGAGATGGTCCTTTATTTACTGGGAACATGCCCGGCACTGTGGCAAAGGAGGAAGAGCCATGTTGGCGTCTATTACATCGATGATCTGAGTGATTTGTCGAACATTGACGTAGACAGTCTGAGTCGCTTCATTGTGAGCTCTAGGTAGTATACTCGTCTTTGACACATTACCAAGACGGCAGTGTGGCAAAGGAGGAAGAGCCATGTTGGCGTCTATTACATCGATGATCTGAGTGATTTGTCGAACATTGACGTAGACAGTCTGACTCGCTTCAGGTAGTATACTCGTCTTTGACAGGGTATCCCACACTGCCAAGATGAATATACTCATCCTACTGGCCAGACGCGGCACGACCATCGGACTCTCCCATGAATTCTTAAGTATTGGGGTGCCTTTGGAGACCTACAGGCTAATGATTAATGATGAGATCACGGACACTGTCAACCGCAGGTTGGCGGCTTCGAATAAGGGCAAAGTGGCACGCATCATCTGACCGCAGCTGGGTAGAAGGCGTACTGCAAGCCTGCTGAAACTTCAGAGAAGCATGCTCAGTGCAGTTACATTGTGGGTATACACGTGAAACGCATTGGTTTGGCACACCTCCTGAACGATTTCTGTCGAAGCTACAGAGCTCGATGTCAAAGGAGGAAGAGACATTTTGGCGTCTACTTCATCGATGATACAATTCTTTAATTGTATTAAGAAGTTAAATTTGTAAAGCGGGGGACTCTTAAAATATCATTAAAAATGTCTAAGGACTCTCTATGTAAAGTCAAAGAATTTATTCTGGCCATACTTCTGTACGAAGCATTAGCTTGGGGCCATCTCTTGGCAAAATTTAACGACCACATTTGCTTTTCTACCGAGATACTCTTTAACTGAAAATGGAACAAGAGAAAAATGTAATTATGTGTTGGACAAACTAACAAATGCTTTCTACAACTTCAAATCGTCTGAACAGGGCTTTGAATCAGAAGCTCTCGTTTAATAAGCAAGCAAACTATCTGTTCGACTCCCCAATGGAAACATCACCAAACTCTCTTTTAGGCAGGTGGCTATGAGGGCTCTGGGCTCCAATATGATGAACTACAAGATGGTTTAGGGCTGCTGAAAACACCTGAACAAGGTGGACGAAGAGATCATCATTCTGGATCCGGGACACAACGATATCCCTGGAAACTGCAGAGCGGATGAACTGGCCAGACGCGGCACGACCATCGAACTCTCCGACGAATTCTTAAGTATTGGAATCCCCTTGGGGACCTGCAGGCTCATGATTAATAATGAGATCACAGATGCTGTCAACCGCAGGTGGGCGGCTTGAGATAAAGACAAAGTGGTGCGCATGATCTGGCCGCGGCTGGATAGAATGTGCACTGCAAGGCTGCTAAAACTTCAGAGAAGCGAGCTCAGTGCGGAAATTGCGGTCATCACTGATCATTGCATTATGGGTGTCCAAGTGAAGCGCATTTGTCTGGGACACCTTTTAAATGATTTCTGTCGAAGCTACAGGGACGAAGATGAGGAAGAGACGGTACTTCATCTACTAGGAACATGCCCGGAACTGTATCAAAGGAGGAAGAGACATCTTGGTGCCTACTATATCGATGATCTGAGTGATTTATCGAACATTGATGTAGACAGTCTCAGTCGCTTCATTGTAAGCTCTAGGTGATTCCAGGATTAGGCGATAGTTAGCGCGAACTGTAGTATCACAATGGGCCCCACAGGGCCTAAGTGTGTCCATTCAATTCATTTGGGAAGACGGCCACTTTTCTGTTAGACTGCGGCGAAGCTGTCTGAAAACCATAAGATAGCTCAGGTTAAGATTTCTTATGTAACTTAACATTAAAAAAGTTTTCTGGTTGCTCCTCTAACACATTCGAACTAGTCTTGAAGCAATATTCTCTGTAGTTGACTTATCTTGTAGTTAATCCCATGTCATTCAATATGTTGCTATATTTGTTTGGCAAAGAAAGGCTTCTAATCTAGCGCCAATTTCTTGATTAAAAATTCATCAAACATATCTGTTGGTGGTGAAAAAAATACTGAGCTTCAGATATTTTAGACGTTCTGGATGTGAAAATCAAAAGGGATGGGTTTGTAATACTCCTCGCATGACATCACAATAACAAGAACAATATTCTTCCATGAACTCTACAGTTTCTTTCCGTAATCTAATCGCACATTTTCTTAATATCTACAACAACAAAAAAACTCCTCATGAATAGTAAGCATTTGCCGCATAAAATTTGCTTACGAACGGCAAGCGTTCATTTTAGGGTGATCTAAAATCAAACAACCACCCTATGCGGTTCACAGCTTCACTTAAGGGAAAACACCATTTCAAAAGGGCAACGACGATGAAACGATGAGAATAGAGGAAGTTGGACGGCGAGACTTATTTCGGACATAAATTCATGGAGAGGTAAATTACTACATTACACAGCTGCTATAGGATCACGGATATTTTAGGAAATAACTGCACAGAATAGGCAAGACCGACTCCCCTTACTGTCTTTACGGGGAAGTGGAAGTAATTGAAGATGCAGAGCACACTGTTTTCAAATGTGCATGTTGGCAAAGCTAGTGCTCTGTACGGACGTCAATAATTGGAACGATCACGGCCGCTAACATTGTCGGGATTATGATTGCGAGTAGAGAGAATTGGGCCTTAGTGGTGAATTATGTGAAGTGTATTCTAAGAATGAAGAAGAGAGATATTGAGGCTGCAGAATATGTAGGCACGTCGGCATAGATGGCACTGGCACACGTGTCAAACGAAATTCCAAAAAGAAACCAAGAGAATAGTGGTGACTGTCTCCTCAACTTTGGATATACAATGCGGATGCGGATATGAGCACGCAGTTGCCAAAGGGCCAAAAGGACTCCACTCCGAAGTAATACCACCGTAGTTCCGGAGTGGAAACAACAAGTCAACGAGGCGAGGAGGGGATTTAGTGGGCGAAGACCCCACACACGGAGGATGTGACGACTTCCTCTATGGTAGGTACATTTACCCCTCCTTGGTGTAAAAAAATTGCGGTCGACAGCTAAGAGGCTGCCTTCAAGTAAAGTTTGTAGCGGTCAGGTACATTTACCCCTCATAGATGAAAAAAAATTGCGGGTGACAGCTAAGAGGCTACTTTTCAGTAAAGTTTGTGGCAAAGTTTGTTGGCAAATATTGTGCTGCCAAGTTTGAAAAATTTGTTAAAAAAAAAACTGCGTGATTACTTGGTTTACACAAAGAAAATTCCTACTGGTCATGCTAATGTCTTTTCAAATTTTAATAATTTTTTTTGTTGTTGCTGTTGTTGATCTTCTTTATGTATTCCAGCAAGCTAGGCACCCACTTTTTCCACTCTGTGGTCATCATCATTATCAACAGCAGCATATTTCTTAGAGAAATTTGCGAAAACAAAACCAAAACCAAAAAAAAACGGTGATCATCTATTGAGACAGACAGACAGACACATAGTCTTCGTCAGCAGTCTCATATTCTTAATGTGTCGGCAAAAATTCTAATAATTAAACTCTTGGACTTCAAACACACATATTTCTCTACAACAATCACAGTCAATCTGTAATTTTTCTTTTCATTCTTTCTATGGGTTTTTATGCTTATTTTCCATGTTATCATGTTGTTTTTTTTGTTTTCCATTGTAATTTGTTACGCTTTGCAAAAGACCAAGTTGTTGTTGTTGTAACTATGTATCTATGACCAGCTATAATTCAGCTAATGGTACAGATTTTTTGTTTTCAATCGGTTTTTTATTTTTTCTTTGTTGCGGTTAGTTAAAGTATTTCAACGCTTAAATAATATGCCATGGCTTACACATAGCAATTGGCCAATAAGACTTTCATACATTACATCTACATACATACGCTGAATGTTCTAAATTTTTATTTTTTTTAAGAACAAATTGAATCCAAAGAAAAAACACGAATCGATAGTGTATCGCTGCTTATTGTTCTCAGGTGATCTATTTGTCGTTCATCAATTATTTCTGGTTTATTTCTCAAAATAATATTTGACCGGCAGCTTTTACTTTTGCCAATAAAATTGTAACGCGACTCATTATTTTATTGTTAGTTTTGTGGGCCATAATTTATTTTTAATGTTTTTTTTTAAGAAAAGAAAGAAAGAAGAAGAAAACCAAATACTTTTGAATTTTCAGTAGCTCAAGCCGTAATGGCCAAAGCTATTAAGGTAAACGGTAATGAATGTTAATAATGAACCAGAAAAATCTCTTATACATGGCCTCTAAACCAATTCAGGTTACCTTGCCAAGAATTTATTGTATTCAAGGCGGACAAAAATATTAAAAGTTTTTACACCAAAGGCCTATTTAAAGAAAACAAATGATCACAAGTGGTTAGATTATGGCGACCAAACTATTAAAAAATATTTCTTTTACACTCAAAACTGCCAAGAAAAGTCTGTTGTTCAGAATCGACATTAAACTGTCCCTCCATGTTATGGATCAACTTTTGCTATGCAGTTGTTACCCTTAAACCCGACTCTAATTCAAAATATTAAACCCAAATAGTCCCTACTTTAAGCCTTTATTTCAACTACCATAACAGCCTCATACTCACGCACTTTATTGGCCATGACATACACATCCATCGCCGTAATCTAGTAGGTAGTGTGTTGGGTTATTAGACGGAAGACCCGTGTTCGAATCCCTGAGAGTAAAAAATTGCCATGGAATGCTTCTCAAAAAATGTGTCGTTCGGAGTCGACTTTAAACTGTAGGTCCCGCCACTCATGTACAAAATTAACGCACACAATATAAGTGGTGTGAGAAGCTAGGACGTAGTACAATGGGTCAATTCGACCACCGAGTACTGTACTTGTCAGAATTGACAAGTACACGTCCTCTAACCTAGCCTAACCTAACCTAACCTACACATCCATAAGTACGTAATTGGTCATTACAACCCTTCAGTCAGGATTTCGACCTAACTTCTCACACCAGTTATGTGCATTGATTTTATACATGAGTGGCGGGACCTACAGTTTTAAAGTCGATTCCGAACGACAGATTTTTGAGAAGCTTTTCATGGCAATTTTATTTTTCCTCTTAAAGTTTTTGCCAGAAATCTGCTAAGAGACAGTAGTCGCCGAAGAAATATTTTTTTCACAATTTCGTTTTGTTTGCTGAACTAGGGCTTTCAGTCTAATAAGCCAACATACTACCTAATAGACTACGGCGACTTCATTGACCATTACATGCATACATAATTGGCCATTACAACCCTTCAGTCAGGATTACGACCTAACTTCTCACACCACTTATGTTGTGTGCGTTAATTTTATACAGAAGTGCCGGGACCTACAGTTTAAAGTCGACTCCGAACGACAGATTTTTGAGAAGCTTTTCATGGCAATTTTTACTCTCAGAGTCTTTGCCAGAAATCTGCTGAGAGGAAGTCGCCGAAGAAATATTTTTCGTTTTGATGTTTGAACTGGGATTTGAACCCGGGCCTTTTGTCTAATAAGCCAACATACTACCCACTAGACTACGGCGACTTCATTGACCATTATATCCCTTTAATCCTATTACAATCTAGCTTCTTGCACCACCCAGTTTGAGTATGTTAGAGTACTTTAAAAGCAAGTGGCGTGACTTAGTTTTGATCTCGACTTCGAACGGTAAAATTGAAAAACGTTTGCATGACAGTTTTAGGTACTCTCAGAGCTTTTACCAGAACACCGCTAATAGAAGTGAGAAGCAAGGTTGTAAGCCTAGCTAAAGCATTGTAATGGGTACGTCAACGGAGCACAAGATCAATCGAAAACATGGCTTCTGCCTGCGAGAATATGAAGGATCCCATGCAGACGATTTCGCATCCCTCACAAGAATTCTGCCTTTCGTAGAACACAACCTGGTTAATTTTGTTCCGTAAGTAGGACCCTTCAGTCAGGATTACGACCTAGGTTCTCACACCACTTATGTTGCGTGCGTTAATTTTGTACATGACTGGCAGAACGACATACAGTTCAAAGTCGACTCCGAACGACAAATTTTTTCGTGTGAAAGTTTTTGTCAGAAATCTGGTAAGAGGAAGACGCCAAAGAAATATTTTCATATTTTCGTTTTGATGCTTGACTTGGGATACGAACCCGGGCTTTTAGTCTAATAGCCCAACACACTACCTACTAGACTATGGCGACTTCATGGGTAATTACATACATAATTGATCATTACAACCCTTCCGTCAGGATTACGACCTAGCTTCTCACACCACTTATGTTGTGTGTGTTAATTTTATACATGAGTGGCGGGACCTACAGTTTAAAGTCGACTCCGAACGACAGATTTTTGAGAAGCTTTTCATGGCAATTTTTACTCTCAGAGTCTTTGCCAGAAATCTGCTGAGAGGAAGTCGCCGAAGAAATTTTTTTTCGTTTTGATGTCTGACCTGGGATTCGAACCCGGGCCTTTTGTCTAATAAGCCAACACACTACCCACTAGACCACGGCGACTTCAATGGGTAATTAAGTTACTTTATTAAGACGATTCAATTCTCACTGAGAATCTCACAATGGTTACTGAGATTCGGGCATTCAATTCATAAGAAATGTCAATGGGCCCAAGGATAAGTTAAGAAGGGATAGAAGTCGATATGTAGGCTATAAAAATCTTGTGTATTAGTATTATCTTACACATGAACTTCGCATAACATGCAACCCTTTGAGGGATTCAGAGAAATATTCTATTAAATTACGCTGTAAATAAAAAGAGGAGAAGGGAAATCTACTTAAAACTTTAGTATGGAAATACTTTGATACTGAAATTTAATTTGTTTTAATTTTTTTAGAAAACGTAACAGTTTTTTAAAGAAATTTTTAATGCTTTTGAATTTTAGAGAATGGGAGTAACAAGAATGTTGCTTAAGTCTTTTGTTTTCGCTGAAGAAAAACATTTTTTTTTTTTGTTTTTAATTGAAAAAATAACAATTTACGGTAACAGGAGGGGGTATATTACGGTATACGCCTTAAACAATTAACGTTTGTAATTAAATTTCTAACATTCTCTGAAAAAAAAAAAAATTCCACAAAAAAAAGCTTCAAAATATGCCTAGGAAACAGCAAGTTTTCGTAAGCAGTGCAACTGCAAGACTGATTTATTTTCTTGACGTTTACAATTTAAACCACGATCAAGTTCAGGGCTAAAGCAACAACACACACACACACAGCTAGCTTAGAGACACAGCAACCGAAAAGAAGAAAAGAATACCAACAAACCATAAAAGAAGAGCGAAACTCTCCAAAAAAAAATATAGAGTTCAAGAAAAACCTTGATCTTGTAAATGCTGTTGGCAGTTTTTTTCAGTTTTCAGGGACAGAGAGAGAGAAAGAGCGCGCGCACATAACTCTCTTGTGCTGTTAATAGCAAGACTGTTAACCTCTTTCTTTTATTTATTTATTGCTTCGGCTGTTAGTACAACATAATGGCTATTAGAGATGGTTTTAAATGCTTTCTCTGCCTTAACTTTTATGCTTGTGAGTGGTGATAGTTGTGGAGAATAGTTTTTCAAGCAGAATCATGTTAACAGAAAAAAAATAAGGCAAAAAGAAAGATGAAAGATATTGAAGAGAAAGAAAGAAAGAAAGAAAAAAAGAAATAAAGACAGAAAAAAACGAATGCCAATTATTTTTCTAGCACTTCTTTAACGTTTTGGAGACCTTGTGTGAAGGCATAAAAGACACAAATTTTACAGGTTCAAAGTCATTGCTCATGATGCAATTGTGGTGTTAACAACGGTTGTGTTTCAAACTCTTCAAACAGCAACAAACAAAAAGAAAAAAGAAAGTCAAAAGCCACTCTTAAGCTTAATAAAACATTTTAAAATTAAGAAAAATTAAAAACTAAAAAAATAAACCAGAAAAGGGGTTGCAATATAACAGAAAAAAATAGAAAGAACCAGCTTTTCAAATTAAATTCTTCCTGTGGATTACTTTGTTTCAATTACAATACAAAAAAAAAATTTATTTTTTAATTAAAAAAAAAAACAAATAAAAATTTCCTAAGGAATTTTATAAAATAAAAAACAAAAAATCAAATTTCTTAATAAAGAAAGAAAAGTGCTTTTAAGAAAAGAACGAAAATCAAATAAAATTGAGAAAATTATTAAAGAAAAAATCAAATTCCAACAAACAAAAAAAAGGTATGTTTCAACAAAACACACACACATACACACAAACACAAAAAAAAAAATAAATAAAGTGTCTTGAAATACTTAAGAAAAATTTGCAAAAAAAAAACCTTGGAAAATTGAAAATAAATTTTGCAAATATAAAAACAAAAGACTTAAGCAACAAACTTTATGAAATAATTTAAAAAAAAACGGAGTGTTAAACAAATCTTAAGAATGTTTTATAGAAAAAAAATATGTTTCCTAAACAAATATATTTCCTAAACAAAAGACTTAAGCAACAAACTTAAAAAAATTAAAAAAAAAAATTTTTCTGAAAAATCTAAAAAATCTAAGAAAAATTGGAAAAACAATTTGAAAAAAATTGTTTAAAAAAAACTGTAATAAAAAGCAAATATTGATAACAAAAACCAAAGGCAATAACTGCCGGAATACAACAAAAACTGTATAATTTTTTATTAAAAAAAAAAAAATTAAAAAAAATCAAAAAATTTAAAACTTTAAAAAAACAAAAGCCTTAAGCCAGAGTATGAGAGAAGAAAAATCCTTAAAAATTTTTTGCTTGATTTTACCACAAAGTTATGCCTAAGTAGGGCCACAAGCCATTCCCAACCCGTGCATAAACCCTAAAGAACATTAAAATTCAAATACAAAAAATTCCAAATAAAAATACTATATACGTGAAGCCAAGTACATAATACTTATAAATTTGGAATAAAATAAATTGGAATAAAAATTTAGTGTTGAAGTTTTAGAATAAAACGCTTCAAATTGAAAATAAAAATTTCTTAACTAAAAATGGAGAATAGTGTACTAATCTATTAGCACAAGGGCCATATCCATTAGGATTACACTTCAACATGTATTTGGTCCTTCTTATTAGTCCAAGAAAATCTAAAAACGTAGCAAAAGATTCCTCAAAAAAAAATTAAATTTTTTTAAACAGTTTCATGACTAAAAATGGAGAATATTTGATAAGAAATATGAAAACAAACGAATATCGTGGTAATTTCCATATCCACTAGGATTACACTTCAACGTGTGTGTTTGGTCCTTCTTACTTGTCTAAAAACCTAGCAAAAGATTCCTCAAAAAAATTTAATTTTTTTAAACAGTTTCATAACTAAAAATGGAAAATATTTGATAAGAAATATAAAAACAAACGAATAGATGGTGTAGCACAAAGGTCGTGATCATTTTAATATAAACTAGGATTACACTTCAACGTGTGTGTTTGGTCCTTCTTAACGTCCGTCTAAGAAAATCTAAAAACGTAGCAAAAGATTCCTCAAAAAAAATTTTTTAACCCGCTGAGATAATTCGTAGACTGCGCTCACTTCTAGGAAGCCAAACTACGAGTTATCACGTACTCACTAATGTAAAAAAATCAAATTGTCGTTTTTTGACTAGTTTTCTGAAAATTGCCTCGGTTTTTTTTTATTATTATCATAAATCGTATAAAAAAAAGCCCAAAATAATTTAAAATCAAAAGACTTAAGACAAGTCCTTATATTTATGTTTTGTTATTACAAATCAAATGATTTCAGGCAGCTCGAAATTTTTTATGAAAACTAATTCATAAATCTTTGATTAAGGCTTTTGAAGCCTGTATCTCTTACTGATTTTTAATTTAAAAATTAATTTAATTAAATTAAAATTTATTTTATTAATTAAAAATAAATTAAATGAAAAAAAATTTGAGTAGCTACAGTGTTTAAAAACGCTTGTATTTCAGAAGCAAAGCAATGAAATTATAATTTTTTATGGCACAAAAGTGCTTAGGAAGAACATGAGTCTCAATAGGCACAGCTTACTTGGTTGCAATAAAATCCCATTGTATAGTCAATACCTTCTATGTCTTCAAATAATTACAACTCTTGATTAACATCTTTCAGCCATTAAGATAATTCTACTGAAATCACCTTTACCTGCATACATAATTGGTCATTCCAACCCTTTAATGAGGATTATTGGCCTAATTTCTCACACCACTTATACGTCACATTTTGTTTGAGAAACTTTTCATGGCAATTTTATTTTTCCCCCGAAATCGCCGAAGGAATACTTTCTGTATTTTGTTTTGATGTCTGGCCTGGAGCTCGAACCTTGGCTTTACGTCGAATAAGCCAACACACAACCTACTAGACTACGGCAACTCAAATCAAAGTATCCAAGAATTTTTCTTCTTTGATTTCCAAGCATGACCAAATGATGGACAAGTAATTCAGAGGCCTATGTTTGGAAACAAAAATATTCAAGAATCTTGATGTCTGTTTTTGTCCACTTTATTTTCGCCAGCGTTGCAAAGCATAACAAAAACTACAGAATTTAAAACAAGCACTGTTTAAAAAGTAGTAGTTGTCGCCGTAGTCTAGTAGGTAGTGTGTCGGCTTATTAGACGTAAGGCCAAAGTTCAAACCCCAGGTCAGACATCAAAGGGAAATTGTGAAAAAATATCTCTTCGATGACTTCCTCTCAGCAGATTTCTGGCAAAAACTCTGGGCAGTAAATAAAATTGCCATGAAGAGCTTCTCAAAAATCTGTCGTTCGAAGTCGGCTTTAAACTGTGGGTCTCGCCACTTATGTATAAAAATAATGCCCAGAAGATAAGTGGTGTCAGAAGCTAGGTCAATAATCCTGGCTGAAGGGTTGTAATGATTTTATATGTATTATGTTATGTATGTTTAAAAAAACTACAGTTTTTTAAAAGCATTTTAAAGCCATTAAAGTTTTCATAATTGAATTTTAAAAGAAATTTAATCAAGCTTCAATGGCTAATAAATTTAAAAGCAAAATAACATAGCCAATATATCCATAAGGAAAGCTGATATTTTTTTTTTAAATTGTTTTATAAATTAACATCTGCTCTGTCGTATGCTGTCCCAAAAAAAACAAAAAAAAAAGAAAGTCATGTCTTCTCAATTAATTAAATTCGTTCGTTTCTTTTGCATAACATTACGAAAAAAAAACAAAATTTCATTTCTTTAGAAATTTTTTTGTGAATCATAAGATATAAGATAAGATATGTATTCATATCACAGTTTCATGTCCCTATATGGCAACTAACTTCTCATAGTTGTTAAGTGTAAGATTTTTATCGTAAGATCCATGAGATTCATAAGATTCTCTTTAGAGTTTGTGGTTAATGTTATCACTGAATAGTTGATCTGATTAATATAATTCATAAGATTCTCTTTACATTCTTTCATGTAAACATTTTTGTTCTGACACTGTTGCAGTATACAATTGTTTGTATTCGCTCTATTGAAACACTCATCGAATTGCTAGTCAACAAACTAACTTTAGATTTCATTCATAAGCTAATTCAACTCTAATTTACTTCTATGAAGTCATTCCCATTGCCTTTTTTTTTTGAGTGTTATTATTTACTAAAGCCCTATTATTTCCTGGTATGAGTCATACTTAATCATTTACAAGCAGAAACCAAAGACGAGTATACTCGTCGTTGGGAATAGGAAGGCCGAAGGACTCGAATCCTTTTTATATTTGCATACGTTTTAAATTAATTAAAGAAAATGGAATAAAACGAGGAGACTCATTGTAAGAATTGGCAACACTCGGAAATTTATTATTGTTGATTGACAAAAAAAAAAAAATTTGGTAATACAAAAGCCTGCATGTTATAATATATTTAAAGTAGAACGAGTATACTCGTCTTGGTAGTGCGGAATACCCTACCAAAGACGAGTATATTCGTCCTTCTCAGAGAATATGTTAACCATAGGTTAGTTGCAACCAGCGCTGCTCTATTATGGTGTACAATGGCTTAAGTCCTATCAAAACATAAAAAAAATCAAAAGACTTAGGAAACAAACTTTAAATAAAAACGCATAATAAAAGCTTATCGAAAGCGGTAAGAAGGAAATTTTGGCTGGGATTTTGAATAAGAAAATAATATAGAAAATTCTATAAAAAAAATAGTAAGAACTTTTGCTAACTTGAAAATCCTCTTCAAACGTCATATTTTGGCTCCTGCCATCACCAAAAAATTATTTTTTTTTTTCAATAAAATTTCTGAGCTGAACAGTAAGTATATAGAGCTTTAGCCACTTATAATTCATAATTGTAACTTGAACGCACATCCATACACATGAATAATAGGCTGTTACAACCCTTCAGTTAGGATTACGGCCTAGCTTCTCACACCACTTATGTTGTGCATATTAATTTTACACATAAGTGGCGGGACCTACAGCTTAAAGTCGACTCCGAACGATAAATTTTTGCGAGAAGCTCGTCATGGCAATTTTATTTACTCTCGCAAAGTTTTTGCCAGAAATCTGCTGAGAGAAAGTCATCGAACAAATATTTTTTCATATTTCGTCTAGTAAGCCAACATACTACCTACTAGACTACGGCGTTCAATATTCTAAAATAAGCCAAAGTAATGTTCAGGCACAATTAGAAGGCTATTAATCATTCTGTTTTATTTATTTTATAATAAAACTCTAAATTTGTTAAGAAAAAATTTAATTTATTCGTTTAATAAAACAAAAGACTTAAGCTACAAACTTTTTTAAAAATTTTCTTGATTTTTTTTTATTTTTTTTCTCATTTTTTTCTTGTGTTTTTTGAAATCTTCCATAAGTTAATGGCTTTCGTTTCGTTTTGTTTTTTTAATTAATTTCTTTCATTGATTTTTTAATTTTCTTTTGAATGTTTTGAACGTTTGCACTGCATTTCAACATGCATTTCATACGATTTCTTTTACACTCTGCTTTACAAAGTTCAAATTGAACAAAAAAAAAACAATTTTTTTTTTATTTAAAATGCATAGCCATCATTTCATTTTAGGCTTGACCTTAATTTCATTTAAACAAGACTTTGTTTTGTTTTTTTTTTTGTTTCTTTTTAAACCATTTTTTCATATGGCCAAGACACAAAACACAAGCGTTAAACGGACTATAATACTACAAGCATGCATTATGGTCTGGTTTTAGAGATTAATTTTATGGTTTTTTTCAAAACAAAGCAAAAAAATAAATTTGAGAAAGAAAGAAAAGCTTTTTATGTTAACTTTTTTTCTCATTCTTAACACTTTAACTTAGTAATTGAATGTAAAGAGTTGGTAATAAGAAGAAAATTAAACAAATTTTAAAAAAAAATATTTTCATTCGATGTTAACAAGCCACTTAGGCATTGGCATGGGTATTTAAAATTTATTACACATTAAAAGAATCTTAGTTAATGAAATTGTTTTATTTCTTTGTAGCAATTCTAAATCATTAAATAAAATACTTAGAACAGCTACTTTCATTATAATACATACGCATGGTATGTATGTACATATGCAAAGCACTTAAGTTTACAGGTTACAATTCAAAAAAGGAAATTACATTTCCAGGCTTTCTTTCGAACACCAGCAAAATTTTTTTATGTCAAAGGAAATGATTATGAGTATTGTTGTTAAGTAGGAAAAGCTATACAAACAATATTTGCATGTCATTTCATTGCAATTTACCGGCTTGAGGGAAATGTCATGCCAACATGCTTTGTTAGTTGCTATTAAACAAAAGACTTAAGCAACAAACTTAAGAAAATTATTTATTAAATGGGGTGTTTGGAATATACCCACTACCATTTACAGTATTGGGCAAAACTAAAGCTCCCCGTCAGGACATTTTTTTTTAATGATAATTTTTTTTAAGAGAACAAAGCTTTTAAAATTTTTTCAAATTTTTTTTTTTTGTTTTTTTTTAATTTTTTATGTCCTTATTATTGAAAAAAATCAAACTTAAGGAATTCAGAATTTAATAAAAAAAAGTTAAAATTCAAAAAACATTTCAAGTAGGAAATATAAGCGGACAAAACCAAAGCGCGCCCTCAAATTAAGATGCACAAAAACCTATTGAAATCAATATTTCCTTGCGAATCCTTTATTCTGGATGAAAGACGTACATCTCTTAAGCATAGGGGATATTAAATTGTTAATTATTTCAGAAAATATTACTTCCCAGGCTATTTTTGCGTCTTCTATTTGAATCTTCTTTGGTTTTGGAAATTTTTTCTGGGTTGATTTTTAAGTTAATGATTGGATTGGAGAGCTGGCTTATCAAGCCATCAATTGAGTGCAAAATATTCGATCAACAAATCAAATATTTCTAGGCAAATTTAAAAGTTTTTACGGATTGGTTGCACATCTCCTACTCATTCTGGAGAAAGGTCACGTGAAGCTTTACGACTTGAAGGCTCTTTAATTAAAAGGACAATCCAAAATCCAATCCAATTTGAAGTCGCCGTGGTCTAGTAGGTAGTGTGTTGGCTTATTAGACGTAAAAGCCAGGGGTTCGAGTCCTAGGCGAGACATAAAAACAAAATACAAAAAGTATTTTTTCGGCCACGCTCCCTCAGCAGATTTCTGGCAAAAACTCTGAGAGTAAATAAAATTGCCATGAAAAGTTTCTCATAAAATCTGTCGTTCGGAGTCGACTTTAAACTGTAGGTCCCGCTACTCATGTATAAAATTAAGACACACAACATAAGTGGTGTGAGAACTAAGTCAATAATTCTGACTGATGGGTTCTAATGACCAATTATGTATGTATGTATGTATTCAAAATGATCCTATAGCATTTTCTAGTCAAATACGAAAACGTTTGGATTTAAAAATTAGCGAAAGAACGATTTGCAGAAGGGCGGTAGAGCCCGAATTATTCAGTCGGCGATCAGCAATATTTAGGATTCAACTGTTGCCAGTTTGGCCTGGGTCTGGATGCCGTATGGCATCATAATCTTTTAAATCAAACTTAGATTCGTCATCCATTTTTTGTTGGACACTCCTGTTGAGATAAGCCTTGGTGAATTCAAGTTTGGCTTTTTTATTTTTTGACGATATCAAAGGTTTTTTTGCTGGTCTTCGACCTTCCTTCTGGTAAATGAAACTTTTCTATTGAAATCTTCTTGCAAATATTTTTTGTTTTAATTTTTTTTTGAATTTTTCTTTTGAAAAAATTTTTGAAATTCTTTTTTTAAATTTTTTGAGCAAAATATTCCTCTTTTTTGGAAATCATACGGTTCGACAGTGAAATTATACCCGAATAAATACATAGTCCATGTTGTTCAGTTGATTAGGTAGAACTTGAAAATACTTTTTTTTTTAATATTTCTCTAACCCTCCAAACTTGTTTTATTTGACAAAAACTGTTTCCTTTTTTTTACATTATGCTTTAATTTCAAGATTACTCAAATATTCCTGATCCGATTTACAAAATTTAATTCTTATTGGAAAGGCAAGAGATATACCTTTCAAACGCTATACATATATCTATTATTCGACTTAATATGCTATAAGATTTGCTGAGGTAAACTTGGAAAATTCGAATTTTTTTCATAATTTTTCAAGTTTGTCCATTCATACTAGGAAAGTTTAATAAAAAAATATAGTTGAAGTGATAATATTCTTAAAGTCAATTCTCTTATGAATAAATTAAGTTATCATTTGATAAAATTTTATAAAAATTACCGTAGTTATTGTATAAATAGTGTAACAGTCATGTTGTATTTCATCTCATCAAATGAACTTTTAGTTCAAAAAATTTTCAGAATTTTTGATGGATCTTGAGTGTTTATTGCAAAATGTATAAATTTTAGGTTTTAGCAACCAAGCTATCGTAAATAACAGTTTCCGAATTATTTTGTGAATTTTTTAATTTTTTTGTTCTTCAAAAATATGTTTTGACTATATCGGTAGGTTGATAAGTAAGAGAGAGTTGGCTGAAAGCAGTTACTTAGGTTGCTAGATAACTTATAGAGAGTTGGATGGATACACTTAGGCCACATAAGGCCACATTATGTTACCACATGACCATTGAAGTAAGTGTTGTTTAATTTTTTAGTGCAATTTGGCGTCAAACAGTGCTTAAATTTCTTTAATTGCTAATTGTTTGACCAGAGCATAGAAGAAGCTCATAGTGACCAATTCCTACACACACTGCATTCAATGCCTTTGTGGCAATTCTAGCTTCTACCTTATCTTTCCATAATTTTCTTCATATATTATTACCTCGAATAGGAAAAATTGATTTAAAAAAACCAAAAAAAAAATTAAATTTTGTAACTCTTCCTTCTATTGCCTCTAAACTATACTCCCCAAATTGAAAACTTTCATGTTCTCTTACAACTTTTATGGATTTCCTAACAACTGCTGGCAGTTATGGCCTTTGGAAGACAACTCAGAATCATTAACACACTTAACCGTTATTTAAAACACTAAATAAACGATGAGTTTTCAACACATTTTTTCCAAAAAAGAGAGGGAAAAAAACACTTAAAACAGAACATAACACTGCCATTACCATCAGCAGCACCAACAGCAATAAATTGCTGTTAAGCGTTGTCTCACAAAAGTTGTAAAAATTTTCGTAAAACATTGTCTAAAATAAAAAGTCAAATGGCTACTGGGCAATAATAGCAAGCAAACAAAGAAGAAAGAAAAAACCGTTTTACTAAGCAATTTTAAATTATTTTTTTTTACATTCAATGTGGCCAAGAGGAAAAACTGCTTAAAATTCTTGTTTTTTTTTGGGAGAAAATTTTGAAAAAAAAAATTTTTTTATTTAATGAATGTTTGTTTGTGGCTTAAATGTTCCTTAAGGTTAAACAACTGTAAGAAATAACGTTAATTTCATGTCTTCATGTGTGTGTTCTTGTGTATTTGTACAGATTTCTAAAGAATCAAAATCAAACCCCTTAAGCTATTGTCAGAACTGTGAGAAGCTCTAGTTTATTAAGGCAACCATTTAAATTGCCTTCATGTTTACATAAGAGAAAACGAATTTATTTTTAAACTTGAAAAGTAAACAGGCTGTCATACACTTGTTATGTTCTAAACAATCCAGAATTGATTACAAAAAAACATAAAAAAACGAGAATATAAAGTTCTGGCTTAAAACAGCATGAAATCAGTTTGAAATCAAGCTGAAATCATTTTTGAAATTCCAATTAAACACTCATTTTAATAGACAGCCAAGTAAAATTAAATCAGTTTTATGGTTGTGCTTTAAAAAAAAAGATTTTTTAACACTTTTTTTAAAAATTTTTCTCATGGGATTTTCATTCATTCATTCTTTTGTTCAAAAGCTGTTCTTCTTCATGGAAATAAATGCTTTATTAAGACAATTTTTTGAAAGGACATGGTATGCCCCTTCGGAAGCCATAAGTTTTTTTCCGGTTTTTGGCAATTTATAAATCACATCCCAAAAAAAAAATTCACACGTCTTTTGAAGCCTAAAACGAATCTTAACAGTATCTGATACAATAGCCTGCAGGGAAGGGTATTCCAGTGACACCTTATTCATTATCAATCTCAACAATTGGTACTCAGAAAAGGCAAAGCCTGGCCGATAACGAAAAACTTAACCTTACTCTTATACAAATAGTTTTAAACCAATACCCCGCTCTGCATAAGCAAAGCTCATCCAAAATGGTAAATAAAAACATAATTTTTCTGGAAATTTTTTTTTTAAAAAATTCCTCCACTCTATGATTGAATTTTTGCAATTAAAATTTTCCAATAAAAATAAAAAATTTTTGTTTCAAAAAACAAATTTTATTTTAAGAATTCATTAAAGAGGTGACCTTTTCGCCAAAGCCAGTCAGTTCTTTGAAGTTTAAATAAACTTTTTTTGTTTAAAAAAAAATTTTATTTTAAAAATTCATAAAAAAGGTGACCTTTTCGCCAAAGCCAATCACTTCTCTGAAGGCTTTTGTTTAAGAATTTAATTTTTTTTTATGTATTTTTTATATCTATCACCAGATTTATGGTGGTCATAGTAATTTGTAGGTTTGACTACCATTTTTATTTACTTTTTTTATATTTTTTTTTATGAAATCTTTCTTAAAAATCAATAAAAAGTTTGTTGCTTAAGTCTTTTGTTGGTTCACAAAGTTTTTCCTTTTAATGTGAAGCCAAAGATTTATTCTTCATTCCCAGACAATCTCATACTTTTTTCAATTGAACCAAGTGCTCGAATGGGGGCCTGAATAGCAAATAGTACTGCTAAGTCACGTGCACAACGCCGATGTGTTTTACATGGGTCCTGATCGCGTGAACCTTATCCCATAGTGCTCTTTACACAGGGTGAAATACAATGCGTCTACCAACGCCCCCAAATACAACAGACTATTAAACCAATTCGAAGCCAAGTATTTGCACATGACTTCCCGTTTGATTAGAATCGGAGCCTATCTAAAACTCCTTCCGATCTTCTGGTCACTGCACCCGGTTGAAAAAATCCAACTCTACACCGAGCCCACTAACTAGACTCTACCCGCGATTCAAGTCGCATTGACAGCAGTTCATCATATTATAAGCTAGACGATTTTAATTGAAATGTAAGCGCACAGAATACATACTTTCAAACCCAGTCATGATTTTTGGACGCTAAGTTTACTTTCACTTTTAGAATTGCAACTCGAGATTTCTGGTGTAAAGATCCATAAAGAGACCCTTGATATTTAAAGCGTTTTTTCAAATATCCTGGCCTTTGGCATATTTATTAAGGATTCGCAAATTAAACTTTAGTATCGGCCTTGCGAGCACTGGCTAGAATAGTAGCCTCTGGCATATTTAAGGTTTCTCAAAATAAATTTTAGTATCGGCATTGCAAGCACTGCAACATTTGCTTCCAGTTGAAGATCATGATAATTGGGTAAAGGATGATGGAAGTATCTTTGAAAATCTCTTGATTTATTTAGAAAGCAAGGCTGGGTTTAAGTTCCTCATAAACATCCCCTAAACATCTGTTTTCGTCCATAAATACCTTAAGTTTCTTAGGGAAATTTCAAGGAATCATTACATGGGTTTCCGTACCCAAGGATATCGTTAATTTGAGTTACATTGATGATAAGCTAGCCAAAGCCGGTGGGGTTCCCGAAAACTGCTACTTGTTACAGGATATAAATATTCTGATTGCCTCTGTTTAATTAAATATTAAACGATCTACCCTGTAATTAATATCATACGCAGCACATGTGGCACATGGCTATGTATGAATAAGAAGAGGATTGACATTCTTCTATCCTTAAATCGGATGAATGGCAATTCATTGCACAGTAGAGATTCTCAAGGGTCACTGTGATTCTCTGGGCATTAAAACAAATTACTTCCGCAAAAGCTGTGGTTCGGAGGACGTGTACTAGACTGCCTTTTACGAGGGTTACCTTTTATATTTCGGGATTAGAGAACAAAAGCAAATATTACTCATCGAAAATCGCTTTATTGTTTTTTTTCAAAATATTCCCCATTAAGTTCTATACACTTTTGCATGCGTTTGAACCAATTGGCGAAGCATTTTTGCCACTCTGATTAAGGTATCTTCAAAACATGCATTCTGAACGCATTAATCGCTTATTTAGGTGACGAAAAACGTTGACCTCTCACGGGAATAAAAAGAAAGAAGTCATTCCGTGCCAAATCAGGACTATATGGCGGATGACTCATTAAATCGATGTTTTGAGTGCTCAATGAGCACTGTGAGCCAATGTGTGAGAGCTCAGTGCACTGTTTTTGTCATTTAAATGACGGAGATTAGTGGCTTCTCATTTTCTAACGAACTTTTGAGTGTAATTTGGTTTCCTCTTGGAAATGTTCAATCCCCAATATGAATTAATTAATTAGAGCATGACAATAGGCCGGAATCTTCATTTAAAATACCGATAGCAGCTGCTAAAAGTTCTTTACGTTCTTTTTTTTTATTAAATTTTTACAAATAAAATCTCTTTGGCAATTTATTCTTCTTGTTTTTTGTCTAAGAAACTAAAATGCTTTCCATGTAAAAACCCGTTTTCCTTTGGTTTGGTTTTTCTAACAGTATTCTAATGCCAAAGGAAATGGCTATGAGATGTGATTGGCACGAAATGATGAAGCCAAGCAGAGATGCATTTAAAACTACATACATATATGAGTATTGTTTCCTGAAGTGATTTATTAGTGAATATTTAAATGAAAATGTCATGACATTTAAATCTAAAGGAAATGCAAACGAGAAAAAGTTTTGTTTTTTTTTTTAAGAAAGTCAAGGAAATCAGAACGCTTTGAAAAGGAAATTAAGAAAAACTAGATTTAAGCAACAAAGTAAATTCAAACAAAGTATGTGTCTTAAGTCTTTTGTTTTATATTTTTTTAAGCATAAATCTTGTAGCTCTTGTTCTACTTTTCCTTTCAAATTTTAGATGAAATTGCTTTAAAAGTATGTGTCTTAAGTCTTTAGTTTTATTGAAATAATTACCAAGCGTGGAACACTCCCCCATGATCCATAATCAAAGGGCGTTACAAAAATATTTCTTATGAATAGAAAGAAACTTTTTTTTTGTTGTGTATAGAAAATGTATTCCAATTAATTAAAGCTTGAAATTAAGATCTCTACCCACTTTCGTTCACAGATAATATCATCCGGTGTCCATTTCTTCTTTTTTTTTGTAACTTTAAATAATTACTTTTTAGATGTTGTTTCCTTTCTCTATTCTTTCCATTTTAATTTCTAATTTGTTTGTAGACAAAAAAATAAATCTTAAAACGCTTATGGCTTGTGTTTCATGTCAAGCCGCTCGCTCTGTTAGATATCACAGCATATAACACAAACGTTTTTCGTATAACAAAACAAAAATTATTGTTAATTTTGTTTTCTTCTTCTTCTTCCATTTGTTATTGTTGTTTTTGTTTTCATAAAAAACGAAAAAATTTCACTTTTTAAATAAATTTTAAAGAAATCTTGATAAAAAAAAACAAACAAATTGAAAGGAAAGGAAGAGTAAATGATATGAAATTAAGATTAAGAAGAAATATGTAGAAAAATCTCTTCAAAAAGCAAAGAAAAAGTAATAAAGAAATCTAAGAGAGATTGTCATGGTTTCTGTAAAGGGGTGTGTGTTTACACTAGGAAAGGTTTGAAGGAAAATTAAAAAAAAAAAATTTTTTTTTCTTGTTTTTTTGGTAGAAATTCTTTAAAAATATTTTAAATTATTTTTTTTTAATTTATTCTACAATTTTTAATTTTAAATGTATTATTTTAATTATTTTTATATTTATTTTTTAATTTTTTAAGTCCTGTTTAGAGTAGAATTCAAGAATTTCAAGGAAAATTAAAAAAAAAATTTTTTCTTGGTTTTTTTTTGTTGAAAATTCTTAAAAATTAAATATTTTTTTTTATTTATTCTAAATTTTTAATTTTAAATGTATTAATATTTTAATTATTTTTTATAAGTGTGGAGTGAAATTCAAGAATTTAGGAAAGTTAAAAAAAAAATTTTTCAAGTTGTGTTTTGGTAAAATCTTTAAAGAATATTAAAGGAAATTAAAAACAATTATTTAATTTAATTTTTTAATTTTATTTTGTGTGTTTTTCAGTCGATTTTGAGTAGAAATTCTTTCAAAATATAACAAATTTTGTATTTTTTTTTTGTGTAATTTTTTTAAATTATTTTTTTTATTTTTATTTATTTTATGTATTTTTAATTATTTTTTATTTTTTTTTAATTTTTAGCGATTTTTAGTAGAAATTCAAGTATTCAAGGAAAATTAAAAAAAATTTTTTTGTGTGTATACATGGTAGAAATTCTTTAAAAATATTTTAAATTAATTTTTTTTATTTTTAAATGCATTATTTTAATTATTTTTATATTTAATTTTAATTTTTAATCATTTTGTATAGAATTCAGTATTTTCAAGAAAATTAAAAAAAACTTCTAGTAGAAATTCTTAAAAATTAAAATTTTTTTTTAATTATCTTAAATTTAATTAATTTTAATATTTTTTGTTAGAAATATTTAAAATTTTTTTTTTATTTCTTTAATTTTTAATTTTAATTTTTAAAAAAAATTTTTAATATCTTTTTTTAATTTTTAAAAATAAATTTTTAATTTTTCCTTTTTAATTCTTTTCTTTTCAGGTTCGTATACATTAAAATAAAATTATAAAAGGCTTTTGGTATGTTTAAATAAATTTAATTTTAAAAATTCAATTACAAAACCAGCAGTTTACTCTTCTATACACGCCCCCATTCTTTATCTTCTTCATAGTTTTCCAAACGAAAAAAGTAAAATTAATAGGATTTGCTTGCTCAAATGAATGAAGGGTTTAGGAACATTCGTAAACAAATTTTAGTTGCCGTTTTTTATTTTCTTAATAAATTTAATTCATTATCAAATATCAGGCCTTAGGTAAGATTGCTTTAGGTTGCCGATCTTCCATGAGGAAAAAGTCGTGCTTAGTTTAGTATTTAGGATCATAATTAATATTCAACCCAAGGATCAAACAAGGAAACCAACTAAGTCCACAATAAATCTTGCTATTGTAGCGATCTTTATATACAAGCGTTCTGGGAAGTATATCTAAAAATAGAAGGTAAAAAACTGCCATTATTTTAAAGCAATAGCTCGGAATTGACACCCGAGATGGAAAACAGTATTTTCCTCTTCCTTAAATTTTCAGCCTTCAAGTCTATTATCGTATCCTTCCAATAGAATAATGTCAGAGAGAGTGCCATTAGATGTTCAATTTGAAGATAGAAGTGGATGCCTGTAAATAACAGCAGGGCAATAGCATGAAATTGATACCCTTTCATCAGTATCTTCCTCTTTCTTAACTTTACAGCCTTAGCAGAAGTCATTTGAGGGGATTCAAGTCTATTGTCGTATTCTATCAAGAGAATAATGTCAGAGAGAGTGCCATTAGATGTACAATTTACAGACAGAAATGAATTTCCGCTACTAGAGTGCCATTGTTGCTCATATGGATATACGATTTACAGACAGAAATGAATCAATACTCTTTCTACTGCCAATGAAATATAGCTTACCTGTATAGCAACCGCACAACAGAGTGGGCGCTGAAATCCGAGCTGAGATTGTCAGTGCGATAAAGATTGTCAATGCGATAAAACTGATCACATACTAGTCAATACAAATAAGGTTGTGTTCACACAGTGCAGCCCTTGCGCTGAACAACTTCTTCCTTTCCCTGATTTGGCGGAACTTGGTTAGTACAGGGACTGCGTTTCACCCGTGGCATCACAACGGGCCGCAATGCGAGCTCAAGTGAGCTTTGTGATATCAGAGCTACCACTACGACCTAACCTAACCTAACCACACAGTGAACGCCGACAAAAACAGAGATCGAAGCGAGAAAACAGTTTCAACACGTTTTCCGTGCTTTTTTACATGAAAATAAGCGTCAATAAGCTCGGCTCGGTACAGCTCACTCTGTTCGCACCCAAAGGTTATCGAACTAACTATGCCTTGCAACATGTCCGAAATTCTGACTACCATAACGGCTCCAGTTCATTAGCAATGCAATTTCTGATGATATTCCTATGTGCAGGTACCCAAAAGAGAGTTACGCTTAAATGATCTGGAAGTTCTCTAAGAAATCCATGACATTCATAGCTGAGAATGAACGTTGAACCGTTAGGTCCTTAATCCCAGGAATCATCAGGAAATCAGGAAATTTTCAAGTAAAACTCTGCCGTCCAAATTACATTGGTTCGCTTTGGCCTTCGCCTGGCAAACACTGCACATACATACAAAATTATTCAAAGTCCTCTCCTAACGAGAGTTTTTTGAGAAACTTTTTATGGCAATTTTTATTTACTCTCAGAGTTTTTGTTTGGTTGGACATGTCCAATGACCTGGTGGCCGCCTCATTTTAATAAGTCAACACACTATCTAAATTAAATTTAAAATTCAAGGAAAAAATTCATAATTTGCTGAAGCAAACGCTTGTGTCTTAAGTCTTTTGTTTTCTCAATTTTCAAAAAATTTAAAAAATTTTTTTTTAATTTAAGGAACAATGCAAAACCAATCAAAAGCTAAAAACAGAATCGAACTAAATTTTTATTTTTGTGCGTTAAAGTTTAACAAACGATATGAAATACGCACGAAATCAACTATCAATCAGACTAAGACGACATATATACATAATTGGTCACTACAACCCTTCCGTCTGGATTATTGACCTAGTTTTCCACACCACTTATGTTGTGTGTTTTAATCTTATACATAAGAGGCGGGACCTACAGTTTAAAGTCGACTCCGAACGACAGATTTTTTTGGGAAGCTTTTCATGGCAGATTTTTTTTTACTTTCAGTGTTTTGCCAGAAATCTGCTGAGAGGCAGTCGACGATGAAAAACTTTTAGCATTTTGTTTTGATGGCTGACCTGGGGGACTCGAACCCAGGCTTTGCGTCCAATAAGCCAACACACTACCTACTAGACTACAGCGACTAAGGCGACATCAAGTTTAAATATCAGAAACCTTAATGAAGTTTAAAGTTATAAAGTGAGAAGCTAGGACGTTGTACATGGGGTCAATTCGACCTCCGGGTACTGTACTTGTCGCAGTTGACAGGTACACGTCCTCTTACCTAACCTAACCTTATTTAATCAATAAATATACCACAGTCTTCTATGTCCAGCATTTTAAAGTCATTGCAATAAACCTTAAGGGTATCATTGAAACCGCTAGATGTTTAGACCAGGAATTTTGAAATTGAAATTTTGAAATTGAAATTCGAAAATCGAATGTTTTATTCAGAAAGTTGCAAGTAATCATGTAAACGATTCGAATTGACTATGAGTTCATATAATAGCAGCAAAGTCTTTAGCCAAGATTGGGTTAGGAAAGAAGTGTATTAAGCCGTACCGCTCTATGCCTAAATAAGAGGTCAGAAGGCGGCCAATTCAGTATAACAAATAATGCCTTAGCTAAAGTGGAACAAAGCAAACTAGTGAACAGGCCTCCATACTCTGTACTCATCAATTGGCAGTGGTTTTAATGTTTGCACACCATCTATCAGATTGGTTTAGTTTCCACACAAAGCCATTTGCTTTTGTTGTTTGGACTTTAAGGAGCCAAAGTTACTTTTACATTCATCATTCGATTTTTATTTGTTAATACCCGATGCCAATCAATTTTATTTGGTTATAAAAAAGTTTATTTCCAAAGCCTTTTGCTTTTGGCCATGGGAAAGAAATTTAAAAATTTTTTTTTTGTAAAATTTTTATTTTTATTTGCCCCATATTTTTATTTAAAAAATTTCTGATGGTACCTGCAGAGTTTTAAAAGTTTTTCTTTTTCAAAAACCTATTAAAACGTGAAAGTGTTCTCATTTTTTTTGCTTTTTTTTAACGTGAATTTCCATTTCATTTAACAAATACCAGCACTAGATATAAAAAACTTTATGATTACATGCCCCATGATCTCTATATTTATGTGTATGATTATATAGAGTCATTATTTTTTTTTTTAAACAATAACAATAACAACAACATTAAGAAAAAAAATTAAAACTTTTTCTTTAAAATTAAATTTGTAAACTCTTTACAAAACAATGGCTGGCTGGCTGGCTAGCTGCCATGCGCATTCTCATTGTGTTGTTTTATAGAAATTCTCAAAAATCAAGAATAATTACGGTACAGTAATGAAATGTTTTACAATTACCTGTGGAAACTGTGTTACGGGAGTGTGTGAAAAAAAGAACTTAAGAATTCTTTTTTTTTTCCTTTTGTTTATTGAAAATTTCTAAAAAAGAAAATACATGCCAATTTCAAGTATCTTGCTTAAGTCTTTTGTTTTTTTGTTTTATAATAAAAAGCATTTCATTGTTCTTGTGGCATATCAATGATAAAACAATATAATTAGATGAAATATGAGGTTCTTGCTTTGTTTTATACCACAAAGGTCTTCATAATTGGGATTAGTTGTTGGATTCTAAAGGGAAAGTATAAGCCACATAAAGTTTTCTAAACTTTAAGCCATTTTATCATAACAATAACTTTATTTCATTAAACATTTACAGTTAATAACCATATTTGTTGATGAAAGAAAACATCAAAGAATTCTTTAGAAATTCCTATTGTCATCATCACCATAAGAGAAGAAAGTTGTCAAGTCAAGTGATTTATCAAAAAAAAAAAAAAACTGAAAAAAAGTTCTTGAAAGACCTACAAATTTTATTTGTTAACAAGTTTAAGCCCGTTAGTTTGGTTATTAATAAACCAAAATAATAAAAAAGAAGAGAAAAAAATCATTTTTTTTTTCTTTCATATTTTTGTTTACGAATCAACATTAAAATTCACGCTTAAGTATCTTAAAAACTGATTTCTTGTTCTTTTTTTTTTGTAGAAAAGTATTACAAACAACCGTTGAATAACACAATTTCTTGATTTTGTTTTGGTTTCGTTTTGTTTGTTTAAATTATTTCAGTTCAGTTTAGCTGTTCCCCTTTATATTTTCACTTTCGAATTTATGCTTAACGCTGACTCATGATTTCTTGAAAAAAAAAACTCAAAAAATTTTAAATTAAATGATTAGCAGAGATACACCTACGCCCCCCTTCTTGCTATAAACAAAAGTTCTCGTAAATTAATTAATGTTTTTTGAGAAATTAATTAACACTTGAACATTTTCTTTCAAATTGAATTAAAAAATTCAAGGAAAAAATTCATAAATTGCTAAAGCAAACGCTTGTGTCTTAAGTCTTTTGTTTTTTTAAAATTTTCAAAAAATTTTAAACAAATTTTTTTTTTTAGTTTAAGGAACGTAACAATGCAAAACGGCCGCCATGGTCTAGTAGGTTGGCTAGTTCAAATCCCAGGTTAGACATCAAAACGAAAATATGAGGAAATATTTCTTCGGCCACTTTCTCTCAATAGATTTCGCGCAAAAACTCTGGCCAGTAAATAAAATTTTGCCATGAAAAGCTTCTCAAAAAATCTATCGTTCGTAGACGACTTTAAAACTGTAGGTCCCGCCACTCATGTATAAAATTAAAGCACACAACATGTGAGTGGTGCAAGAAGCTAGGCCATAATCCTGACCTGAGAGTTTTAATGGCCAATTATGTAAAATTATGTAAATCATATGGAATTTAAGATATCTAGAGTCGTATTTGACTGATAAATAGCCTACCGTATGTGAGAACAATAGCTTATCTTAGAATATTTATATGCTATCTGGTTTTCCCTAGGGTAGCCATTTTAGTTGACTTCTTTTTTCGCTGTTTATAAACGATCATCCCAACATAATTAATTTTGCCAATAATCTTTTCTCTCCTTTAATAATTTCATCGAGTATCAAGTATCTTCAAAATTATCTCAATAAGTTCCTTTTGTGGTGCTAGTACAACATGATGGTGCTGAATATTAAAAAAAAAATGAAAAAGTATGCGAGTCTTAAGAAATAATTTTATTGCGGTTAATTACTTGCTTAGAGGTCATCAATTGGTGGAATGTTGACTTTTTTATGGATCTTGGGATCGTATTAGACATAAAATTAAACTTTAATGATGATCATATCGGTTTGACTGTAAAGAAGGCAAGAAGGAAACACTCTTGGCTTCATAAAACTTGGGGCAAAAGAATTTTCAAATCCATTTATTACGAAACAGCTTTTTGTATCACTTGTCAGACGAATTTTAGAGTATGGATCCATTGTATGGAATGCTCACAATAATGTTTACAGCGAACACATTGAATCTATGCAGAAACAATTTCTATTTTTGTGTTTTGCGTGGCCTTGAATGGAATTATTTCGATAAGCCTTCATAAACTAGCAGGCAGGCATTAATAAAACTGAAATAAACCCTTTATGATTAACCTGATCAAAGGTAATATTTGCTATAAAGTTCTGTTCCTTGCCCTAACTTTCGCTGTGAAATACAGCTGCACACAAACGATAATGTGCTTCACAATTGGACCGATCGTGTAGGCTATTTGAATGAAATTATTTTCCATTATTAACCAGAAGGATTGTACTTTCGAAGTCGCCGTGGTCTAGTAGGTAGGTGGCTTATTAGACGAAAGGCCCGGGTTCGTACCCCAGATCAGACATCAAAACAAAAAATATTTCATTCGGCGAAAAATGGGAAAAATGTGTAGCCATTAAAGGCCAATACTTTTCCTTTTAAAAATTAGGGTTTTATGTTACAAAAAGACGTCGTGGTCTAGTAGGTAGTGTGTTGGCTTATTAGACGTAGGCCCGGTTCTTACCCCACATCAGACATCAAAACGAAAATATTTCTTCGGCGTATACCTCTCAGCAGATTTCTGGCAAAGACTCTAAGAGTAAAAAATTACCATGAAAAGTTTCTAAAAAATCGGTCGTTCGAAGGCGACTTTAAACTGTAGGTCCCGCCACTCATGTTTAAAATTAACGCACACAACATAAGTGGTGTGAGAAGCTAGGTCATAAACCTGACTGAAGGGTTGTAAAGGCCAATAATGTATGTATGTACTCCGCAGAAAGAAGTTCGACCTTGACATAATACAACGGAATGATACATGAGAAGACGAGCCAATAGCATGAAGCTGACTTCAAATATGGCGTACCCAGACGTGCGAGAGTAGACAATGGTCCTTAAGTGGACGTTGTTCTGGGCCTTTCCCGAAGTAATGCAGATAGCCGTCCCGGGAAGGGCGTATCCCTAGAAGGAGGACCGAAGGAGGCCGACCCTTTAGTTGATCTAAGCAATCGGAGGCTTTAAAACAAATCCAGCATAAATTTGTTTATTCTTCTCAGTGTGATTGTGTTTTTTTTCTTTTTGTTTTTCATTTCCTTAAATAATAATTTTCTAGGCCTTAAGGTTTAAAGATCAAAAAAAAAAATTTTTTTTTTGTTCGCAATATTTTCCTTTGAAATAAAATTCTTTGGAATTTCCTTTTGGCCTTTAGGAAAAGAAATAAAAACAAAAACAAAAAAGTTGATTGAACTTCAGGCCAAAAGTAATACAATTTTATACACTTTAATCTCATTTGAAAGCATCGTATAGAAAGAAAAAAACCGAAAATAATAATGAAAACTCTGCTGGTATAATAAAGAGAAACAAACGAAAAATAATTCCAAAGAAATATTTGCTAAAGTTTAAAACGAAGTAACCATGGTTCACTATAAACTAAGCCTATATTGGTAGCAGGGTACATGGCTTTGAAATAACATTTTGTTGCTAAGCTTAGCTTAGCTTAGCTTTCACTTTACTTTAGAGTTTACAAATGTTCTAATTGTTATAACCCAACACTACCTAGCAAGTACTACAAGCACAAACACTGCCACCGTTACGTTTGAATGCATTTTCTAAAGTGGTTTTTCAAATGCCTGTTGCCTGTTGCTTGTTGTTCATTCTGTGTCTCTCTCTATATATCTCTGGCCACTACAAAACAAAAAACGAAAAAAAAACAAGAAAATTTATGTTTGGCTTATGGAAACAACAACGAAATACTAGAAAATTACAAGTTTTACTTTTTTTTGTTGTAGTTTTGTTGTTGTTAATGTTTCTTTGGTTTTGTTCTCTTTTATTGTAAGTTTTTAATCTAAAGCCGCTGTTTCTGTGGCCTGTTATTACAATTTTCATGTTTTCAAATATGTTTGCCAAGCCGCTTTTGCCCGGCCATATTCCCGGCCATAATAATGTTTAGTTTGTAAAGCATGTTTAATGTTAATGTTGTTTGGCTTGTCTTACTGCTGGTAAACGGGTGTTATCGTAACACAACGTTTTAAGCCACACTTTTCTGAAAAACAGAAAAAAAAAAACATTTTCTAACATTTTTCTCTACCAATCTATAGCCAACAACAACTCGCTATACACTGTTAAAAAAAATTGTACTTAAAAAGAAAATTTTCTTTTCAAAATCATAAGCCAAAAACTTTTGCTTTCTTTGTTTATAAAAATTTTTTTTTCCAGTGTTGTTAAGCAGCAGGCTTTTGTTTTTCAAAACAAAAATATTCTTTTATAGCAGCTGCATGCATTACTTAATTTATAAAGAAACCCAAATTGTAAGCAAAAGTGTGGCGTTTTTTTTTTTGCTCCCCCTGCATTTAAGCCTTTAAGCTGCATATTGTTTTAACTCAAGCGGCAAACAATTTAAAATGCGTTTAACAAATGCAATGTTTTTCTGTTTTCCAATTTCCATAATACATTGTTATTGTTGTTTCTTAGAAACATTGTAAATTTTATGGTAATGCGTTAGGTTTATGGTAATAAGCCAGGTTCTTGACTTTAAGTCTCTGCATACAAAAATTTCTCTTTTACTTTTCTCTTTAAATTAAGCTTTTTGACAATATTAGTTGCAATTATTACAAGTATTTACAAGTATTATCCTTCCTTTTATTGATTGAATAATTAAAACAAAAGACTTAAGACACAAACTTTATTCAATTCATTGGGGAGCATCAATTATTGCCGAGTGTTGGAAAGAAAAAAATGGAAAATTTGTTTCCTTCCTTTTATTGATTGAATAATTAAAACAAAAGACTTAAGACACAAACTTTATTCAAGTATTGCAAAAAAAAAAATGGAAAATTTGTTTCCGTAGCTTGGTTACTAAGCTTATTATATAAAAAATGTTCTTAAATGGTACAGAAATTTCGAAATTTTATTGAAGCGTTAAAAAGGATTTTTTTTTTTATTTAAAAAAGTTTGTGTCTTAAGTCTGTCTCTTTAAATTAAGCTTTTTGACAATATTCGTTGCAATTATTACAAGTATTTTCCTTCCTTTTATTGATTGAATAATTAAAACAAAAGACTTAAGACACAAACTTTTTTTTTAATAAAAAAATCCTTTTTAGCGCTTCAATAAAACCTGTTTTTATCGAAATTTTTGTACCTTTTAAGATCATTTTTTTATTATAATAAGCTTAGAAACCAAGCAAACGAAACTTCAAATTTCCCATTTTTTTTTTTCTTTGCAACACTCGGGCAATAATTGATGCCCCACAATGAATTGAAATAATTCAAACAGAGTGTTCTGTATGGATCGAAACACGAAATATGGTCCGTGAGATATAACTTCCCATGCCTATGATTTTCAAATATTTTTTTACCGGCGCCATAATATCTGCTGCATATTCAAGACGTTTTTCTTTCAATGCTCATTGACAACAAATTAATTGTTATCTATACAGGGGCTGCCGTAATAGTTTTTCACAGTTTTAGCTTCTGACTCACCATCAAACACAGAACATTACCTCGGCTATAATACACATTCTTCTTGCTTTCAGATTTTCCTCGCTAGGCCCTCTTCACATTACTACTTAAGCTTGGGTATGTCTTAATTGAACTTAGTTTTCATCACAAGTGATCATTTGATGAAAAAATGATTTCTTTTTCACGGCTCTCGGCTTCAGTTCATGTGTGGCACACAAAAATTCCTTTGCTTTCAAATGAATGCTTCTGCTTTCAAATACTTTAAGAAGGCTGCTTGAGTCCCTACTAATGATTTTGCAAGCCTTTCCTATATCTAACACAAATCTTGTTCAAGTAATGTTTCCAAATTTTTGGTCTTCCAGCCTAGCTAACCTAGCCAAGACGGTTTTTGTTTTTGCTATCAAATTCACAAACCACCCGATTCACTGTACATTTCATAGAGAGTTCTTGTCGTATATTTCCACATTCTGACTTCTCAATGCCTTTCTATAATGTGTTCATGATTGATAATCGAAAGATGAAGTCTTCGTTGTATACAAGATAAATGGTGGCGGTATATTAGACAAGAACCTATGGTTCAAACCTTAGCTTAGGCATCTTAATAAAACCAAATATAAGAAAGATATTTCTTTCAGCAACTTTTTCTCAGCAGTCTTGTGAAATAAAATTTCCATATTTTCTTAAAAATCTGTCTTTGGGAGCGGCCTATAAATTGCAAGTCGCTCCGCTTATGGCTTTAATTAATACAAGCAACATGGATAGTAGTAGCCGTAGTCTAGTAGATAGTGTGTCGGCTTATTAGACGTAAGGCCAGGGTTCAAACCCCAGGTCAGAGATTAAAACTAAATTGTGAAAAAAAATATTTCTTCGGCGACTTCCTTTCAGCAGATTTCTGGTTAAAACTTTGCGAGAGTAAATAAAAATTACCATGAAGAGCTTCTCATAAAATCTGTCGTTCGGAGACGAGTTTAAAACTGTACGTCCCCTCACTCCTTTATAAAATTAAAGCCCACAACAATAGTGGTGTGAGAAACTAGATCAATAAACCTAATTGAAGGGTTGTAATGACCAATTCTGTATGTATGTACGCATGTTGTTCCAGTTCAGGATCTTTCTGCCTTCTTAAGATATCCATTGGGGCAGATGTCAATGTCATTGCAGCTCCAATTGCAATAGCGCTCTCTTTCCACCACGTCAAGTTTATTGCAAAAACTTGGCCAGCACTCCACTTGTCACCCAGAATCATTGCGTAATGGATTGGCTTGAAAATTACCTCTATAGAGGCTATCTTGGTTGAGAAGAAAAAGAGTTTTGTCCGCATCAATTACCAATGTGTACCTCTGGATCTATACAAACTTCTCCTCTTTGACTTGCTCTTTCTTGAAACTCTAACGTTTATTAAATTCATTCAACTTTCAGGTTGTTTTTCAGCTTGATTTTAAAGGGAGTCTTGCTTTAAAATCCATTATCAAGTTTAGACTCTGCTAAAGTGATGTCACAACGTAGCCTTATATGTTCTCAGGCTTTGCAATGCCTGAGGGCATTTGGGTCCGCCAAATAACTTTGTATGTATGAACATGGATCCTTAACAAAGGGTTGTAATGGCCAATTAAGTTAAGTTGAGTAAGTATTGTAAAGAGTACCTGTAAGAGACCCAATTGCCAGGCACGATTTTCAAGAAAATGTTCAAAATATCTGAATGGCCGTAATGTGATAATGTTCAATCCGATTTTCGTGCAGCCCTTGCGCTGATCAACTTCTTCCTTTCCCTGATTTGGAGGAACTTGGTTAGTACAGGACCTACCTTCTCCTGTGGCATCACAACGGGCCGCCATGCGTGCTCAAGTGAGCTTTGTGATATCAGAGCTACCACTACGACCTAAACCTAAACCTAATCCGATTTTCTCTTAACTAGAATTGATTTAAAATGCTTCACTATATTGAATATCAATCTCTCCGTGCCTCTTTATCTTTTTTAGGTCTTGGTTTTCCATATATTATTAGCCAACTTATCTTTGCCATAAATTCGTAATTTTTGCATTTTTATGATGGGGGTTATAAAGAGATTTAATTTCCTTTTTTTGGTGCCATAAGCTGGAATGGAAAGCATTTTTATTTCTTTTAATTTAATTTTAATTTTCATGAATTTGTTCATAAAAATTTTATTGAATTTCTTTTTTCTGTTTGAACGTTTGATATTTTAAGACAGATTTTCCACCTGTCTGCTTAGCTTTGAAGCTAATAATTATTAACAGATATTTGCACCTGTTGCCTGATGAAAAATAGCCAAGCAAAGAAAGTTCTTTCTTTCAATTTCAAATTTTTTTTCTTTGTTTTTTTTGGAGCCATAATGAAAATCTAGTAGAACAACATAATCATCTTGGGATTTTTTTTCTTTGATGCGAAACTAAATCCTCTTTTAATATTTGCCAAAGAAAAAATGCGATTTAATCTGTAAGGCAGCATATAGCATATGAAGTATTGAAACGAGATGATATATTTTCTTCTTGTTTTTTTTTTGTTGTTGTTTCTTTTAATTTGCGTGGTCTAAGCATACAAATGTTGCCACTTAAAATTTTAATGCCATAGAAAACGCTTGAGAAGACGATAACAACAGCAACAGCATCAGCATCAACTTTATTAAGATGAGCCCCATTCATGGTGACGTTATAGAAATCATAAGCCTCTGATATCCAGTCTAGGCCTGTCTTTAAGAAATTCTTACTGTACACTAATGATAGCCATAGTTTTTGTATTGTATTGTTACGGCCAGGCCAGTAAGGCTAGTTTTCTAGTGATATTGCTCCCATTACGTTTGTGTTGTTATTTAATGTTGAAGAACTTTTTTTTTATTTCTTGTTTGGCCTGATGCTTACTGCCACAGTTGAAAAACGTATAAAGTGGAAAACAAGATGAAAAAGAAGAAGAAGAGGAAAAAGAGGAAAAAAATAGCTTTAAATAACGGCATATAATTTACTTGACTTATACTCGTTATTCAATAATAATGGTATTTAATGCAACAACGTCAGCGCTTTCATGCCATCAGCATCAGCAGGCCAAGCAGTTTCAATACAGCATCTCTTGTATACCAACATCGTACCAATACAAGATCTTGATTTAACCAAATTGTACATGCAGAGCATTACCGTGGCTTTTGGAAACAACTACTCTATTACACCAAAAGCAAACACTTCAACTCAATTACGTTTCACAACCAACCAATATACATACCAGCTGAAATGTTGCATTAAACAACAAACAAACACACACACAAACAACATATTTTCAAAGCCAAAAAAAAACAACAACAACAAAATAGTAAAGAATTGATACCCGTTTTCTATATATCATCTATGTATCCTCAATGGCTGCCAGATGATGATGATGACTTTGGTGTTTTAATTTCATTAAAATTGATGTCTGCTGTGTTGGCTTGTGTTTGAAACGTTTAATACCTTAAGTAACACAAATTAATCCGAAAATATTTATTATAGCATATGCTATACCCATCCACACAAACAGCTCAAATTATTTCAAGTAATTAGTTTTAATGTTCAATTGATTGATAGACTCTAAGACAAACAGCCTAACAGTAGAAATAGAAAAAAGAAATCGGAGTAGAAAAGCATTTAAAACATGATTTATGTTGCAATACTTCCTGTATTCGAAACAAGAATAATTGACAACAAAACTAAAATGAAAGACTTGATATCCAAAAAAAAAAAGCAAATAAACAAAAGACTTAAGACATAAACTTTTTTGTTCAATCATAATTAGAATGGATTTTAATTTAACAAACAGAAACAAATAAAAAAAATTTTTCTATGTAGAGTTGTAAAGAAAGCTAAAGGGTCCACCAATACTGAATATTTTCTTAAATTTCTTTTTTTTTTTGCAAGTACAACCCTTTCCGGTTAAAAATGGAAAATAATTTCTTTCAAATGGCTGGCTCGGCTGGCCATGCAATAGCCTACATGTTCGGTCCAATTTTTAAGCACATTATCGATTTTCAAAAAAAGAAAGTTATTTAACGGACCCTTTACTTTAAACAAAGGAAGGAAATGCTTTCAAAGGCGAAATTTATGTCTCAGGTCTTTAAATTACTGGCCACCGTAGTCTTGAAGGTACTTAGTCGGCTTATTAAATGAGGAAACATAGTTAGAACCCCAACATATCGAACACATCGAACAAAATGAAACTCAACATTCTTTTAGCGACTTCCCCTAATAACTAAAATAAAATTTCCATGGAAACAGTTCTCAAAAATCTGTTGTTCGAAGGCGCCTCTTATAAATAATAAAATAAACACATGCAACGTAGGTGGCATGAGAATACCTTTAAAATACTCCACTAAGGTTCAGCTTTGTAGCCATCTAATAAGCCAACATTGCTCGAACCCCAACATACCGAACGAAATGAAATTTGAAAATCTTTTAGCAACTTCCTCTATAAATAACGGGTGATTTTTTAGCTAACATCTTTTCGCAACACTGGTTTAAATAGCTCACGAACGTTTTGTGTTGTTTCACTGTCAAACATCTTCAGTTTGGTCCATAATTTAACCATGAATCGTCTTACAAACGAACAACGCTTGCAAATCATTGAATTTTATTATCAAAATGCGTGCTCTGTTAAGAAAGTTCAACGCGCGCTTCTTCCATTTTATGATCAGTACAATCGACCCACTGAAGCGCCTATTCGGGCTATTGTGACTAAATTTTGCACCAAATTTACATTTTTGGACTTTAAACCATCAACACGCTTGCGTAGCGTGCGAACTGAAGAAGAAAATATCGTAGCTGTATCGGCCAGTGTTAGGTTAGAGAACGTGTTCTTGTCGGTTCAGACAAGTACAGTACCCGGAATTGAAATTGAATTGAGATGAGCATCAATTATCGATTCGTTGCCGTTTGCAGCAATTTGGCCTCTGTTACTCAATAACGTGGAAAATTTTGCGGAAGGATTTAGGTGTGAAGCCTTTCAAAATACAGCTGGTGCAAGAATTGAAGCCGAACGACCTACCGCAATGCAGAATTGTGAATGGACTCTTAGAAAGTTGGCCGAACATCCACTTCTTTATCGAAAAATTGTGTTCAGCGACGAAGCTCATTTTTGACTCAATGCTTACGTAAATAAGCAGAATTGTCGATTTTTAAATGAAGATCAGCCAGAAGAATTGCAAAAGATACCAATGCATCCAATGAAATGGTGGCATCATTGAACCGTACTTCTTTAAAGATGCTGCAAATCGTAATATAACTATGAATGGTAAGCGTTACCATGTGATGATATCCTTCTTTTTTTTGCCCAAAATGCAAGAGCTTGACTTGCAAGACAGGTGGTTTCAACAAGACGGTGCCACATGTCACTCAGCACGCATAATAATGGACTTGTTGAGAGGCGAGTTTGGTGAACATATTATTTCACGATCGGGACCGGTCAATAACTGGCCGCCTAGATCGCCTTTAGACTATTTTTTATGGGGCTATGTTAAAGCTCATGTCTATACAGACAAGGCCGCTTCAATTGACGCATTGGAAGACAACATTGAAGCATTTATTCGTGAGATATTGGACGAAATGTTGGAAAGAGTATACCAAAATTGGTGTAAGCGGATGGACCATTTGAGGCGCAGTCACGGTCACCATTTGCATGAAATAATGTTCAAACATTAAATTATATGGACCGCACTACCGATTCAAATGAAAATGCATGAAGCATTTTTTTGAATTTTATGTGATTTTTTTAACATTTTCCTATAACTCTTAAAAAATCACCCATTACATCACGGCAAAAAAAATTTGCCATATTTTAGACCGTTTAAGCTTAAACTTTTAACTGATCGACTGAAACTGTTTAATACTTTACACTTAATTCTGGCAACATGTTCCTAACAAACAGATACATGTAGCCGATGAATATGTTTATAATGTAATAACCAACATGAATGTTTTGGGTACATGATACTTAATATTGTTACAAACGTTTTTGTCTTTTTAAAAAACATTTGAAATATGAGTTCGTTGGTTGCAAGGAAAGTAAAAACAAATACGTGTTTAGCATCAATTAATCTCTATATTGTCCGCCACTGTTTCTAACTTATACAACATATACAACAATAACTACAACAATCTATTGTTTGTTTGATCTTCTCACACAACTATTCGCTATTCTGCTCACAATGGATATCTTCAAACCGCAACTGTTTACTCCACATGCAACTTCACACTTTATCTTCCCCTTTTTATTTTCTCCAACACGAACATTACATCGTTGCAACGCGTTGTGTTGCCTTTGCTTAGTTGTTTACCCCTTTTGTTCTCATGCTTGTCGTTGTTGGTTTGCTTAGAATATGTGTTCGATGTATTTGTGTCGTGTATACTATGTATGTATTACCTCTTGTTGGTTACCCCACATGCAACTTCACACTTTGTCTTCCCCTTTTTATAGTCCAACACGAACATTACAACGAACGTTCGCTCGTTAGAACTCATTTACCCCTTTTGCTATCATGCTTGTCGATGTTGGTTTGCTTAGAATATGTGTTCGATGTATTTGTGTCGTGTATATTGTGTATGTATTGACGCTTGTTGCGTTCGCTTTCGTTGCGTGTTCTCCTTATTTATTTCTTTCATACTCATGGCCTTTGTTTTTGTAGTTTTTTCTTATTGTTTTTATGTCCGCAACAATATGTTTGTTCCTGATATTATGATCGAATATGTTTGACCGAACTTAATTAATAAGTTAATGATGTTTTGTTTTGGTTACATGTTTATAAACATTATTGCTGATACATTGGAATATAAACTCATTCAACTTATTTATGTTTTTTGTATGAATAAAGTCATGTATTGTTGGTAAAACGATAAAAATGCTTTCACTTAGTTTTCTAATTACCTTAAATAAATTTTTTTCAATAACTATTCTAATTTTTATTCTCTATTTTTTATGAATAAATTGTTAATTTTGTGTTTTCATAATTAGGAAATAATTTAGACGCAATAGTTCATTTGGGGGGTCCTATTAAAATTACGTCCTTAGCACCAAAGTTAATAGTCCTTTCCAAATGAATTTTCAATCTTTCGCTGAAATCCTGCAATCTTATAAATGACAATGTGTTCATAGATTCCATCAAGCATAAAACAAGTTGTCAAGTCTTGTTGACAAGTCTTCTTTAAAGCAAAAAAAAAAGCACGCTCAGTAAGGTTGTTAAGGTTATTAGTGGGCCTTGCATTATGGGCTTATATGCTAGGCGCATTGCTCTTGGACACCCTGTTAATGATTTCTGCAGAACATGCAGGAATTACGAAGAAGTGGAGACTGTCCATCACCTACTGTGTACATGCTCGTTACTTGAACAGAGGGAGAAAAAAGGCTTTTTGGTGTCAACTACATAGATGATAAGTGGAAGATCGCATTATATTGGACAAAAAATAATAATCGGGAGTCGTAATTTATTTCCTATTTTCTTCGAATTAAATAAAGCTCTGAATAAATCAATACTTGCATCAACCTAAACGAATACTGAAGCTGATTGAAGAAAAATATAAATCAGGTTAGGTTTAAAGGCGTGTACCTGCCATTGGGACAGGGCCAACACCTAAAGGTTAAAATGACCCACTGTAAATGCGTTCTAGAAGGGAGAGAAAGAGAGAGAGAACGCGAGAGAGAGAGAGAACGTGAGAGAGAGAAAGCGAGAAAAATTTTAAAAATATTCCTATAGCTTTTAAAAAATCACCCTTTATAATGTGCTCTGTTTTGGGCAATAAAAAAATCAATTTTGGGTCAAGGCGAAGTTCACCGGATCATCTGGTTTTTTGCTATAAAACTCGAAACTCATGAACCTAAATAAAAAAAAGTATTTCACAGTTGTTGATACTTTTTATCTAGTACACTCAACCCTCCTACAAGGCGGGTTAGTTTGTAGACGAGATTAGACACAAAAGAGGACAACCAAGAGTTCGATGAAGGCTGTCTATTCAAAATTTTGATGAAAGTATTTACAAAACTTAGCAAATTTGCTTGCTTTATGTTCCTAAAAACGTAGTCTCCATTTACCAGGACCTAAGCGAAAAACATGGAAAGAATTTTAGTTTGTAGCCGGGGGTTAAACACAAAAGGGAATAACCACAAGTTGGATGAGGGCTGTCTATTCAAAATTTTGATGAGAGTATTTACAAAACTTTGCAAATTTGGTTGCATTTTGTTTCAAAAAATATTGTCTCCATTTATCAGGATTAAAACGATAGCCATGAAAAGACATGACACAAAAGTTCAGGTTAAGGGCTTTTCTTTAACAAAATTTGTCAAAAGCATTTAAAGAAAAAGCATGAAGCCATAGTGTTTTAATACAGCCACTACAGAACAAACAGTTTTCCAACTATTATGAGTTGAAATGTCTTGAAATTATGAAATGAAAATGGAAATAAAAATTTGCCCAGCACTGAGCATAATTGATTGGTGGCATGAAGCTAGATTTACTTGAAGAAGTGTTTTAAAGGAAAATGAATACAGTCAACCCTCCTATAACGCGGTACTCTCAGAATGCGGTTTCTTAATAATGCGGTACTCTCAGGATGCGGTTTCCTAATAATGCGGTACTCTCAGAACGCGGTATCCTAATAACGCGGGGCTGAAATTGCGACTGCCCTCCTATAATGCAGTACTCTTATAGTGCGGTTTGCCTTCAACTTCATCCCATAAGTTCCTTCTGCACAGCCTATGAATGAATAGTAATTAGATATTGTAAAGAGAATAAGAAGGCATAAGCTTAGCCAAGATACAGTACTGTGCAAAACAATAGCAGTTGGATTTTAAATTTAAAAAAAACAATGAATGAAATAAATGAGGATCACCGCGTTTTAGGAGGGTTGACTGTACTATAAGTCATGGTTTCCTTAGAATATAAACGTAGTGAAATAATAATTTATTATTAGAAATTGTTTATTTGCTTCTTGTATCGTATTTTAAATCAATTATGCATGGAAATTATATGAAATTATTTCCATGTCTTGTAAAGGTCTATGTCTTTAAAACTGTTTTTTGTTGTTTTTTTTTCTTACTTGCTACCTTAAGCCATTAAAGGTTATTTTAATAATAACGTGTGGTTATTTTCGATTTTACCTTAAGCCTAATAATGTTATTAAAAACAATTTTCTAATTTTCTTTGTCTTTTTCTAATAACGAAAAAAAAAGAACATTAAAAATAAATCAAAGCATGACTACAAATGGTATTTACATATTAATTTTCTTCTTGCACTTAATATACGTAACAATAATACGTTTTCCTTTTCCTTTATCATTACAGGCTTGATTATATTTACACCTCTTAAGTAAAGCTTGATCTTGACGGTTGTTGATCTTCTGAATATAAAAAGGCAGCAGCACACAGCAGCAGCACACGGCAGCACCACAGCTTAAACAGAAAAAAGGTAAGAGTAAGTTAGTTAGAGAATAAAAAAACGAGCTTAATAAGGAAGCCAAAAGGAAAAAACAGTGAACTCTAATGAAAAGGGCCACAACGGTAAAACAAGTCTTAATACGTCATAAAAAACATGGTTTGCCTGTATAGACAAAACAACAACAGTAATTTCTTTCTATTGCTGGCTGGCTGGCGGTTGGTTGTTGCTATTTAAAAGGCAAGAAACTATTAAAGGGCGCCTTTTATTAACATTTTTAGTTGCAAGACAAGTTAATAAACTCTCGCCATATTCATATGTTAAATAGAATTCTTTTTTTTCCTTCTTTCCTGCCTTCCTTCTTTATATTTTTCTTCATCAAAAAAAAGGTAATAGAAGGCATTTGTATGTGAGCATTATATGACAATAACCTAGCAGGTGTTGAAATAATGCCATCATCACTTAATGGCCTTAGCCAAGGCTTAAAACATAAGTGATAGCCATCTAAGATTTATTTTTTAATTTTCTTTCTTGCCATAAAGAAGCAACAACAACCCAAGGAACAAACTTAATTATTAAAAGCAAATAAACTTTTGCCTTTTTTTTTTTTTCTTCTTTGTTTTTCTTGCTTTGCTTTCAAGCCATAATTCATTACATTTTCTTGAAAACAAAAGAAAAAAATCTCTTTCTCTCTCTCTTTGCCTAGTCAAGGCGGAAGTTTGAAATTTTCCTTGATTTAAAATGCAAAAAAAACAATTTTTTCTTTCCATATTCAACAGCAAAACGCCTAAGGGCTTTAACATTTAAAGAATTTTTCTAGTTATTTTTTTTTTTATTATAATTATGCAGCAAAAGAATTAATGCAAACAACAATAAGCCCCCAAACGAAAGACTTAAGCCACAAGCATTACATGCGTAATAACAAACAGAAAGAAAGAAAGAAAGAAAGAACGAATGAAAGAAGCAAAAAAAAAACAAAACTTTCTCGTTTATGTTCGAAACAAGGCATGAAAAAATTTAATTAACACCACAAAAGAAATCATAAAATGCATAATTCTTCCAAAGATTATAAGAAACTTTTAAACAATAACCATAAAGGGTAGAATTTATTTTTAGAATGCTTGCAGCTTAAGTCTTTTGTTCTTTTTTTTCTAATATACAATATACAGTTATGCGTTAATAAAAGGCCAGATTTAAAGAAATAGTTTTTCTCTAATTTAATTATTTTCTTTTTAATCTTATTCACTGTTTAAGATATGCCCTTAAGTGTGCAAAAGAGATAGGTAACTACAGGCTCAAGGCATTGGCCTATCATTTAGAAGGCAATGTGGGTTGGAGGATTAGCAATCTGGATGTACATATTATCAATAAGGACAATAAATTCACATTGATTTCAAAAAATCATCCAGCAAACAGTGTCATTAAAGCACTAAGCAACTATCTCTCCTAGGCCCATAATGCAAATTGCTTCCACTGCCTACTTGCTTACTTGAATTGACCATTACAATCGTTTAGTCAGGATTACAACCTAAATTCCTACACCATCCATGCTGTGTTTATTAATTTTTAACCATGAGTGGCGGTACCTACAGTTCAACAAAAGACCGGTTTCCAACAAAATTAAGAAAGACTTGTAAAATAATGTAATTTTTTAATATTTATCCTCACTTGGGTCATCTATGAAGTCGCCGTGGTCTAGTGGGTAGTGTGTTGGCTTATTAGACAAAAGGCCCGGTGTCCAATCCCAGGTCAGACATCAAAACGAAAAAATATTTCTTCGGCGATTTCCTCTCAGCAGATTTCTGGCAAAGACTCTGAGAGTAAAAATTGCCATGAAAAGCTTCTCAAAAATCTGTCGTTCGGAGTCGACTTTAAACTGTAGGTCCCGCCACTCATGTATAAAATTGACGCACACAACATAAGTGGTGTGAGAAGCTAGGTCGTAATCCTGACTGAAGGGTTGTAATGACCAATTATGTATGGATGTATGGATGTATGTATGTATGTAAGATAATGCAAATTTTTAATATTTATCTTCACTTGGGTCATCTTTACTCATTGTTTTTTTAAATTTAAAATCTAACTGCTATTGTTTTGCACAGTACTGTATCTCGGCTAAGCTTATGCCTCTTACAATATCTAATTCCTATTCATTCATAGGCTGTGCGAAGGGAACTTATAGGATAAAGTTGAACGTAAACCGCGCTATAAGAGTACCGCGTTATAGGAGGGCTGTCGCAATTTCAGCCCCGCGTTATATGGAAACCGCGTTCTGAGAGTACCGCGTTATAGGAAGGTTGACTGTATTCATTTTCCCTTAAAACTCTTCTGCAAGTAACTCTAGCTTCATATCAATCAATTATGCTCAGTGCTGGTCATATTTTCATTCTCATTTCATAATTTCAATACATTTCAACTCGTAATAGTTAGAATACTGCTCCGGATTTTTGCCAGAAATCTGCTGAGAGAAAGTCGCGGAAGAAATATTTTCATGTCTGACCTGGGGTTTGAACTAGGGCCTTCAGTTTAATAAGCCAACACACTATTTACTAGACTATGACGACTTCTCCATGGCAACTACAGCTGCTTCAAATAGGAAAAAATAGTTGTGAGACTTACTTCCCCAGAAGCAATCAGATTCTTATGGTTTTTCCTTATAAATTCCATGTTCACTATGAGTACTGAACTCCCGTACTACAGAATTGAATTGTAAAGTGTTCCCACATAGAATTGACAAAAAGTTTCATACAAATCGATAGGTATTGTGGTATAGGAAGTAATGTTTTCTCTATCACCAGTAATTTACATTACCCCACTAGCTCTCTCTCTCTCTCTATCTCTCTCTCTGTATCTTTACCATGCTCTAGGTATTAATTTTTGGCCAGACCAAACCATTGCAATCTTCTTGTAATAACCTTGGACACGTCTGCCTTGGACGTGGGCAGCAAGGGGGTTCTCCTTGGCCCTAGTGCATACACGACCACCAGTAAGCAACCATTAATTGAAGATCTTTTACGTCCTCTATAGAACGACTACGGTTTGGATGTCTGGATATCGTAAATTTTATCTCTCATTGGTAATCAACTTCAAGTAATCATTGGAGAGCCTCAACAACGGCTCCCTTAGAGTCATTTCAAAAGGTGAAGCCTTAGCTTATATTTTATAAAAACAATTTCCAAATGGAAAACAAATAATTCCTCTGGAAGAGTTTAAGGTAGACACTATACGTCGTTTCTGAGGCACAATTTTTTTTTTTACGCCGAGAAGGGGTAAATGCACCTAACCGCACCATAGAGGAAGTCGTCATAGCCTCCGTGTGTGGGGCCAGCACCCACTAAATCTCTCCCTCGACTCGTGGACTGTTGTGCCCACTCCGGAACTACGGTGGTATTACTTCGGAGTTTTCTTAGACGCAATAGAACGGACATATTCGGATTAGTGATAGTTTCTAAGCGATTGCAGGAGACAAATGAATATTTCTCGCATAGTTATCCTCCTTTGCGGCAGCCTTAGAGAATTCTGTACACATATTAATTTAGAGAGTGGGCGCCGTAGTCTAGTGAGTAGTGTGTTGGCTTATTAGATAAAAGGCCCGGGTTCGAATTCCAGGTCAGACATCAAAACGAAAAATATTTCTTCGGTGACTTCCTCTCAGCAGATTTCTGGCAAAAACTCTGAGAGTAAAAATTGCCATGAAAAGCTTCTCAAAAAATCTGTCGTTCGTAGTCGACTTTAAACTGTAGGTCCCACCAATCATGTATAAAATTAACGCACACAACATAAGTGGTATTAGAAGCTAGGTCGTAATCCTGACTGAAGGGTTGTAGTGGCCAATTATGTATGTATGTATTGATCCAGAGAACATCATTAGATGTTTCAATCAGACGAAACATGCAATGAGACGAAAATCATATCCCAGATGAAATTCTCTAAACTTGTGAGAACTGAGGTAGTGCTTATTATGTACACCAAAAAGCATAAGCTTAAGCTTTCTTAAAGCAGTGTTGTACCCTTACCTCATCTTTATTTGCACCAAAAAGCATGAGTTTAAGCTCATTTAAAGCTGTGTTGTATCCTTACTTCATCTTCTTTATCCTGACAACATATGAAGATCAATAATAAAGATCCTGATTGTGTTACTGTTTGAAAGTTGGTATTCGTCTTTTAGCTGGCTTTCAACAGCCATAAAGCGGTACGATCTTATAAAGCTTTAGACCTTCACTGCAGAGAAGTGCTCTTAATCAAATGCATGACATTTAATTAAAAAAATGATCAAGTATAGCACATTATTTTGGTAAGGCTTTGCCTAGCCGAATATTCATCCAGAGTGTGGAGTCCATGAAATTGGGATTGTGAATTAGCAACCATGATGCATTATGTTTTTAAGAATCCCTAAATATTAACCCTTTGCCACCACTGACTAGAGCATTAATTTGTCTACATAGCCTGCTCTTAAGGTGATTTGTTTCCGCATATTAAAAGGTTACTACAAAGCAAGTTTGTTACTTAAGTCTTTTGATTTCTACTTACCTTTTAAGCATAAATCATGCATTTTAACTCATCATTGTCATACTTCTGTCTACTGCCTGCTTTCAATATTTGTGTGTGAAAAGGTTCTCTAAAATCAATAGAAAAACTTGTGAATATTTTATGCCCCATCTTGATTCTTCAACATTGTTGTTAAGTACACATTCATTACGTGAGTGAGAGTCTATGCAAAGAGTAAAGACTTTAGTTGTTGCCGGAATAAATATTGACATTGAAAGATATGTATGAATTTTAAGAATTTTCTAAAAGCTTAACTTAACATCAGGTCTGGGTAGGCAAAACGACAAAATTCTGAATGCTTTAGAATTGTCTTTCTATATTCACACTCCCCTCTCTTTGTGGTTTTAAAGGATGCACAATTTTCTTCTTTTTTTGGTTGGAAACCTGTGGAAACTGATTGTTAACATAGCAATAAATTTCCGTTGGCTTTTTGGCTTCTACAAAACCTTGACATATAAAGGGTCCGCCATATAATTTTTTTATTTTGAAAATGCTTTAAAAAAAAAACTTCTGAATATTTTCTGAAATTTCTTTTTTTTATTTGAAAGTACATTCCTTCCGGTAATTTTATTCAAATGGCTGCCATGGCTGGCAATTTAGTAGCCTACACGATCGGTTCAATTTTTAAGCACATTATCGATTATGTGCAGCTGTATTTCAACCAATGGCTTCACGAATATTGTCCTTTAAAGCGTCAATTGTCTCTGGCTTGTCGGCGTAACGCTTATCTTTGACGGCACCTTACAAATAATAGCCCAACGGTGTTAATTGCAGCTGCGAGGTGGCCAAACGCCATTAGCTCTGCAGCTGATAATGCATACATAATTGGCCATTACAACGCTTCTGTCAGATTCGACTTCTTCTCACACCATTTATGTTGTGTACGTTAATTTTTCATGAGTGGTGGGACTCAGTTTAAAGTCGACTCCGAACGACAGTTTTTGAGAACTTTTCATGGCAGTTTTACTCTCAGAGTCTTGCCATAAATCTTCTGAGGAAGTCGCCGAGAAATTTTTTGTTTTGTGTCTGACCTGGGATCGAACCTGGGCGTTTCGTCTATAGCCAACCACTACCTACAGACCACGGCGACTAATGCGATTGCGATCTTTCAATAATGTACTCGGCTGTTGGCACTAGCGCCGTCCTGTTGAACCAATGTTGCCAATATCCTCCTTTCAACTTTGTGAACAAAAATTCGTTCAACATGGCCCAATAACGGTCCCCATTGACTGTAACGGCCAATCCTTCCTCATTTTCGAAGAAAAATGGCCCAATTATTCATCTAGACCAAAATCCGCTTCAAACAGTCACTCGTTTTAAGTGCGTCGGCTTTTCAATGTATGCGTGCGGGTTTTCTGTGCCCCAAATGCGACAATTTTCCATGTTTGCATACCCGCCAAGATCAAAATAAGCTTCATCTGGAAAGATGATTTTTTTTGCCAAAATCTGCATCTTCTGTAAGTCGATCGCAGGCTTACTTAGCAAAGCTAAAACGCGTATACACAACCATATTCGTTCAGCGGAAGGAAAAAACTTATTATCTGTCACATCAGACATGAGCTAAGTGTTACCATTCACGAAATAAGCACTAGTTGACGAAAAAAAACTGTTAGATGGCGGACCCGTTATAAGATTCTCAAACAGAGAGAGAAAACTTTGTATGTTTTTGAATTCATCATTTTGTTTTTATATGTTTCTGTTGCTTTTCTGTCACTTTTTATTTAAATGATGTTCTTTAAATGAGTTTCAGCACTGTTACTGATGCTGATGCTGGCTGACTGGCTGGCTGGCGTGATGCTGCGTTAGTAGAATCTTGTTTTTTATTTTATGGCTTAAAGGTTTTAAAGTAATTTTTCTTTCTTATTTTGTTTATATTTTGTCTTAAGGTAGCTTTTTCTACAGTAGCCTGATTAGATGTGTTTTGAAGCAACAAAAAAAATGCAAACCAAATCTACATGACACATGTTTATTGCCGTTTGCTGATGCTGTGATAATTTACAAATACTTTTAGGCCTATTGCCAATGCTTAGATTTGAATTTTACAAGTCAGGTTTTGCATTTTCTTTTGCTTTACCATGTCGTCAGATATCAATTGTGTTGTGTTGTGTTGTATGGTGTGCATTAAATTGACAGCCACGAATTCAAATTAAATTCAAGCATTTATGCTAGCTCCACAGCTTTTCGTTTGTCAAATAGAAATTTTTTTTTTTTTGATTGTTAAATAACGGGGTTATAAAATTAAAAAATTTTTATTTTAATTTCAAATTACTTACCAACGTGCCAACGTATTCAAAAATAATGACGATTAACAGCCAATAAATAAATTGAATATTTATTACAGTTTCAATTGGAAATTTATTGAGAAAAACTTCATTTTGTTTTTGTATTTCTTAAGAGCATTTTGTAATGCTTGAAACAAACAGGATTTAAACGGCTCATAACAGATTGTGCAACTTGTGGTCTTCACATGATATTAAAGGTTTAAATCTAGAAGCATATTTTGGATATTCACGGCCAATATGAATAACAATCGAATTCAATTGATTCATATTAACGAATATCAGTTGCTCAATATAGATGAAAGCCTTATAGTCTTATATGTAGGGCATTACCTTGGCTCGAAATATAGTCCCCTTTCCCATTGATTCACCTTGTAAGCCCAGCTTTTAAAATGATATCCAATTATTACAATGGGTTCAAGACTCCTTCTTATGGCATTCAATTTACACTTCGATCAGACAAGATCGTGCTTTTTGACCCACAAGTCGGTTAGTTGAACAATAGTCTTGTGATTCATAGAAGTCGCCGCAGTCTAGTCGGTAGTGTGTTGGCTTATTAGCCATAAAGTCATTGGTGTTCGAGCCCCAGGCCAGACATTAAAACAAAATACAAAAAGTATTTCTAGTAGGTACTGTGTTGTCTTATTAGACATAACATAAGGCCCGAGTTTAAATCCCAGGTCAGATATCAAAACGAAGTATGAAAAAAATATTTCTTCGGCGACTTCCTCTCAACAGATTTTTGGCAGATACTCTGAGAGTAAAAATAAAATTGCTATGAAATGTTTCTTAAAAAAATCTGTCTTTCGGAGTCCACGTTAAACTGTAGGTCTAACGCCACTTGTGGATAAAATTAACGCACATAATATAAGTGGTGTGAGAAACTAGGTCAATTATGTATGAATGTATGTATGATTCAGTGAAATCAGATCGTTCTTGAGCAGCATGTTAGCACATGAAAGCCTTCTCGAACGATCTTTGTTTTTGCCTTGCCAAATTGGATGCATTTAAACTGCCTACAACCCAATTGTCGTACATTAAAATTCAGGGAACATATTCAAACAATATTTCAGCTGCAGTTTTGATAATTGTGAGTCCATTTCTGTGTAAAGTTTTTCGGTATAAAAAATAGATCCTAGGCGCATGACAATTCCAAAAGATTTGCCAAAAAATTTTCAGAAATTCACACGCCGATTGATGAATTTAGCGAATTTGCTGTGATGGAAGTAATTGAATCCCAGGTCAGACATCAAAACGAAAAATATTTCTTCGGCGACTTTCTCCCATCGGATTTCTGGCAAAGACTCTGAGATTAAAAATTGCCATGAAAAGTTTCTCAAAAAATCTGTCGTTCGGAGTCGACTTTAAACTGTAGGTCCCGCCACTTGTGTGTAAAATTTAACACACAATATAAGTGGTGTGAGAAACTCAGTCAATAATCCTGACTGAAGGGTTGTAATGACCAATTATGTATGAATGTATGTATGATTCATTGAAATCAGATCATTCTTGAGCAGCACCTTAGCACATGAAAGCCTTCCCGAATGATCTTTGTCTTTGCCTTGTGAAATTTGATGCATTTGAACTGCCTACAACTCAATTGGCGTACATTAAAATTCTGGGAACATTGTTTCAGCTGCAGTTCTAATTATTCTGAGTCCATTTCATTATTACAATGGATCCATTTTTTTATGGAATTCAATTCACACTACGATAAGACAAGATCGTGCCTTCTGATCTCAAGTCGTTAGTTGAATAATATTCTTGTGATTCTTTGAAATCTGTTGAAATCAGGTTGTTCTTCAGCATGCTAACACATGGTTACCAATGGAGTAAAGCCTTTCCGAACGATCGTTGTTTTTGCCTTGCCAAATTAAAATTCAGGGAACATATTCAAGCAATGTTTCAGTGGAGTTCTGATTATTGTGAGTCCATTTCTGTGTAAAGTTTTTCGGTATAAAAAAGAGATCCGTGGCTTGTGACAAAATGCCAAAATTGAAATGAAATGAAATATTGTCTCCATTGTCAAAGGCCTTGGGTTCAATGGACACTCCGATCGATAATTTTGGCGAATTTGCTGTGATGGAAGTAATTGAACACATAATTATTCATTACAACCCTTCTATCCGGATTTATACCTAGCTTCTCATACCACTTGTGTGCGTTAATTTTATACATAAGTGGCGGGACCTACTACCTCTCATATATAAGTTGGTGTATAAGACATAATTATGAGGCTTTAGTGCCAGTAGGGTAATGTATCCACCTCTATTCCAACAAAGTCATCTTGAACGTTTTGAGTTAGCTTTGCAGTCCCTTTAAGTATGTGTCTTAAGTCTTTTGTTTAAATAAAACACCACTAGCATAGGATAGATCGATGTACTCCTTAACATTTCTGCATTTTTATTTCCATTGAACTTATAAATCTCATCTGAAAATTTATATTTTCATTTGTTTATTGTTGTTGTTGTTGTTATACAAACATTTTATATCTTTTGCTACAAGATGTTTTCACTCCTAAAAAACTAACATCCTTTTGCTTATGTTTTTTTTATTTTTACGACTCGAACTGTGAGTTTTTTTGTTTGTTTTTTCATTGGAAATATTTAATGTGCGTAGTATGTACATACACAACATGATTGTTGTCTCATGTTGAGGGCATGTTTTTTAAGTCTTTTTTTTTTGTTTTTTTGCCAATAACTGACACCCAGACATTTAGTTAAACTAGCTGTAATGAATTTATTAACGAAATGCCGTGTAAAATGTAAAACGTTGTTACTTTTATTACTTTTTGCAAAAAGGTTAAGAATTAAATGAGAGGAGGGAACAAAGTGGAAAAAAAAAGAAGAAAAATAAATTGAATTTGCTTTTTAAAGATTATTTTACGTTAATTATTTTATCGGGGCTAAGTCGTAAGTCGTAGGTCGATCCAGCATTAACTTGAATATTGGCATACATTTGCAAGCATTTCAACATACATACATTCAGTTAGGATTTCAACCTAGCTTCTCAACGCTAATTATATTACGTGTGTTAATTTTATTAATAAGTGAAGGGGACCTACAGTTTAAAGTCGATTCTGAACCACAGATTTTTTGAGAAACTTTTTCATGGCCGGTTTATTTTATTTACTCTCAGAGTTTTTACCAGAAATCTGTTGAGAGGCAGTCGCCGAAGAAATATATTTTTTTTCTTATTTCTTTTTGATGTCTGGCCTGTAATACGAACCCGGGCTTTTCGTCTAATAAGCCGTCACACTACTACTAGTGTGACCTACTAGTTTTGTTTATTAAACTATCAGGCTAGTTTTAAAGCATGAGTTTGCCGTGCTTTTAATCGTTTTTCAGCTACTCATAACCGCTACTCATGCAATTTTGAATGTGAGTGAATCAACAGAATTGAAATTCAACTACTCTGATTCATTTGTACTCGCTGCAACATTGATTTATAAGTATAAGTAGGAATGAGTATGAATATAATGTTGACATCAAACTCACAACATGCGAAATATTTTTGATTCATACGTCTACTCATTCTGATTCATAAATTTAAAAAAATACTTATAATGCTTATAAGTGATTCGAGTCACTCGATTCATTTATCAAAATTTACAGTCTTAGCTGTTGTTGCATGTACAAACAAAGAAGAAAGGAAAGACAAAGACAACAAGCAAAGCATACACACAATCTTATTGTGAGTATTGTGGTGTTCATACGCGAATCATACTTATTTTGTACTTCGTGTAAATGTTAAGTAAGGACGAGTCGAAGTCAATAACATTATGCATATTGTTAAGTATATAGGAATACGACGAGTACTTCCAACTTTGAGTAGTATGAGTATCATATTAAAATAAGTATGAATGCGTATAAGTATCAGAAAATATAAGTATGACTCGAATCTACTCATCGTTTTGAATACTCGTTGCTGATCTTTGGTCTAGTCCAAGCAGTCAGTACAGGGACTCTCACTTACCTGTTGCATTACAATGGCCTAACATTAAGCGTTCGTTATTTTCTATTTTCAGTTTTATAAAATCAATACTAAACAAAAGACTTAAGAAACGAACATTTATTATAAAAATATCCAAATGCAGTCTTTATAGCACTTTTTTAGAGCATTTTTAAGGCATTGCCTATATAATATGTCGACGCATCTGTTCTATAACGTTCTAAGTCGAAAAATTGGGTTTTGAGTTATGAGCTCTTAAAGATTTCACACGGCATACGGCAATATGAATATTCTAAGCAGATTTTTCCCTATAACTTCGGAAAGGATAGGCGCATCTTAACCAAATTTTGAGAGTATTTAAGTTAGAGAACGTGGAACATTGAAAACGTTCTAAGTACACTTACATAGAACGTTATACAATGCAGGCGTTGATATGACCTAAAGCTGAAACAAAAGACTTAAGCAACAAACTTTTTATTTTTTCTATCCACAACAAGAAGATTTAATACCTTTAATATACTGTGGTTTAATTTACATTTACTGCCTTTGATTTTATCCCTTTTTTTTGTGTATTTAAATGCCTTATTTAAACCAACATGTTGTAGTAAAGTTTTTACAGCATTTTGCTCCAAAAAAAATTTTTTGTGGTGTTGTTAAAATCATCAGCCTAAAACATAAGCTTGTATTTGTATTTGTTAACAAGCCATGTAAATACTTAACATTATGCAAATAATTATACCACAAGATTTATCTGGAAAAAAATGAAAAATAAATTACAAACTAACAGGCAGGGAGCTGCTGTTGTGTACTACTGAAGGCAAACAGAAAAAAAATTTTTTTTCAATTCAAAATTCATTAATTTTATTACTTCAAAATCTATTTAAAACAATAGTTTTAAAAAGTATTTTAATAAAATTACCTGCACACTGTTTAGGTATTCTAAGCCATATAAAGAAAAATTGAAAAATTGGGTTCTTAGTAACACTTTTTGTTTTTTTTTTTTTTGTTGCCACAATATGGTAGTAGATGTTGGAGTATATTTTCCAGCTAGTTAAACCATATTTTTTTTTTGCAAACCGCTAAACTAAACTCTTTGTCCGTCCGCCATTGGCCATTTGAAAGAAAAGAGCTTTTGAAACCAGCTTTACATTGTTGAAGTTGCATTTGAAAAACAGTTAAACTAAGAACTCCTGGTTGAAAGAAAATTTTTCTTCAGCAATGACTTTAAAAAACAAGTTCAATTGTCTGATACTGGCTTTAAAACTTCTTTCTCTACTTTAAAAAAAAAAACTTTGTTTTTTCGTTTCGTTTATTAAATCTAAAGAAATGCATGCCTGTTGTTTTAAAATGTACAGACAAGCACAAGTAGAAAGAAAGCATCTCCATAAAGTCTTGAAGTATGGTTTCTTAATGTTTCTTTTCTTTTTTAAAGATGCTGTTTGGCATCATTCGTTGCATCGTTGCTTCAATGTGCTGTTTTTCTTTTTCTTGATTTTCTATTTTAATTTGCGTGTCAAATAAGCGTATGTGCTACTTTGTTGTTGCTGTTATGCTTATATTGCAGTTTTCTTTTATTTTATTTTATCTTTTCTTCAGTTCTCTTCTTTTTTTTTTTCTTTTGCTTTTGCCTTTTTTTATGTAGAGTTCATGTTTCTTTTCTTAGTTTCGCTTGGCTTTGTTCCTTAGTCTTACAAATAACTCTAGTGGTGTTGATTAATCTAGACTGGAGGTCATTTATACTTGATTGCAATCTAAAAAACTATTTGAAAATTTATTAAAAGCAAAAAAAAAACAACAAAACCATAATATTTCTAAGAAAGCTTAGAAGAAAAAATAGAAAAAATAGTAAAAAAAATTGTTCAGTTTTCTTAAACAAAAGACTTAAGACACAAACTTGTTATTTAAAGTAAAAAAATCTATAAATTTCGCAAACGTAAAGAAAACTCTACTGTTTGTTGGTAATTCACCATTAATTACACAATAAAACAATGCTTTTTATAGAAAGCCCTTGTAACTTATCCTTTGCCTTAAAAACCTCTAAGTAAACAACAGCCTGTGCCTGTTTGCTTGACTAATTTTTTGTTAACATCACACATATAATCGTACTCAGAAAAAGCAAATTTCAGACTATACATGGGGTCAGCTTATCAAAATTCTTCTATGTATGTTACTAGGTACAGTAATTTGTATTTATTTGTGATCCTACAGGGCCTGAGAAGTATAAATTATCTCTTCTATTCGCCAATTTTGGGGCACTTTTCCAGGCACTACAAAAAATCGTACTTAAACGGGGCAATATTCAGACTATACCATGGGCAACACAAGCGCAAGCTTATCAAATTGTTCATACATACATAACATAATTGGTCATTACAACCCTAGGTTTATGGTCTAGCTTCTAAACACCACTCATGTTGTGTGTGTTAATTTTTATACATAAGGACAGATTTTTTGGGAAGCTTTTCATGGCAATTTTTATTTACTTTCACAGAGTTTTTGCCAGAAACTGACTGCTGAGAGCCAGTCGCCGAAGAAATATTTTTTTTAATAATTTCGTTTTGATATCTGACCTGGGGTTTGAACTCGGGCCTTCAGTTTAAAAAGCCGACATACTACCTACTACACTACAGCGACTCTACAACATCATAATAGGCTTTGTGAACTGCCATCAATTCTGCTTGCTCTTAAGTGATTGTTTCTATCAAATGCTCGAGTGGTATGCAGTAGGGGTCTGGTAATAGCAGCTCTCTTAATTACACATGCGTAGATTATTGACCATTGCAAGCCTTTGTTCTGGATTACAGGCTGTTGTTTAATGTCCACTTTGTTTAGCCAAGCAAATCGTTCACCTAATTATACGTATCTTCCCTTGGTACTGGATCTACCAGATTTCTACGTGTACTGACCAGAGATCAGCAATGAATCGTTTTTCCGCTACTCATAAGCACTCATGCAATTTTGAATGTGAATGAATCAACAGAATTGAAATTTAACTACTCTGATTCATTCGTACTCGCTAAACCATTGATTTATAAGTATAGGTTACAATGAGTATGAGTACAACGTTGACATCAAACTCACAACATTCGAAATATGTTTGATTCATACGCCTTTTATTCATTCTGATTCATAAATTTAGAAAAATACTTATAATACTTATAAGTGATTTAAGTGATTCGAATCTTTCATCAAAATTTACAGCCTTTGTTGTTGTTGCATATACAAACAGAGAAGAAAGGAAAGACAAAGACAACAAGGAAAGCATACACACAATCTTATTGTGAGTATTATGGTGTTTGTACTCGAATCATACTTATTTTGTGTTTCGTGTAAATGTTAAGTAGAGACGAATCGAAGTCAATAACATCATACGTATTGTTCAGTATGAATACGACGAGTACTTCCAACTTTGAGTATGAGTAGTATGAGTATTATATTGAAATAAGTCTGAATGCGTATAAGTATCAGAAATTATAGGCATGACTTGAATCTACTCATGACTCATGACTTGAATTCTCGTTGCTGATCTCTGGTACTGACAACCTAATCGATTTGAATGAAAAGGAGATAATCTATAAAGAACATGTTGCGTACAGCATCACTTACTGCCTCCAATCTAAATTCTCAAAACCTACTATAACCGATTTGGATGAAAAGGAGAAAATCTATTGAGAACACGTTGTATAAAGCATCACTTACTGCCTCCAATCTAAATCCTCAAAAAAAAAGGAAAAGGAGAAAATCTATTGAGGACGCGTTGCGTAAAGCATCACTTACCGCCTCCAATCAAAATCCTTAAAGCCTCTTATCCCCGATTTGGAAGCAAAGGAGAAAATCTATTGAGAACGCGTTACGTAAACCATCACTTACGGACTCCAATCTAAATCCTCAAAAAAAAGGAAAAGGAGAAAATCTATTGAGAACACGTTGTGTAAAAGCATCACTTACCGCCCCCAATCTAAATCCTTAAAGCCTCTTATCCTCGATTTGGAAGAAAAGGAGAAAATCTATTGAGAACACGTTGAGTAAAGCATCACTTACCGTCTCCAATCTAAATCCTCAAATCCTATTTTACTGACAAATGAAGGACACATTTTTTTAGAGAAACTTTTCAGATTTTGCCAAAAATTTGCGGAGAAAATGTTGCCAAAGATTTTTTTATTTTACTTTCATTTAGTTTGAGATAGCTGATCTGGTGTTTGAAGTCGCCGTAGTCTAGTAGGTAGTGTGTTGGCTTATTAGACGTAAAGCCAGGGTTCGAGGGTTCAAAACAAAATACAAAAAGTATTTCGTCGGCAATTTGCTCTCAGCAGATTTCTGGCAAAAAATCTGAGAGTAAAAATAAAATTGCCATGAAAAGTTTTTCAGAAAAAATCTGTCGTTCGGAGTCAACTTTAAACTGTAGGTCGTGCCACTTATGAATAAAAATTAAAGCACACTATATAAGTGGTGTGAGAAACTAGGTTAATAACCCTGACTGGAGGGTTGTAATGACCAATTATGTAGTCAAGACAACTTTCATTTATTTTCAGAGCTTTTGCAAGAAATTTGCCGAGAAGAAGTCGCCGAAAATTTTTTTATTTTATTTTCATTTAGTTTGAGAGATCTGATCTGGCCTCACGCCAACACACTACTTACTAAACTAAGAGGACTTTTGTCTCATAACCGATTATAATTCCCGTTTCCCTTAAATTCAAATCAATATTACTTTCCCTTGTAACAAAAAAATATATTTCCATTCAAATAAACATTTGTTGGCCTCAGAGAAATTAATATTGCTGGTCTCTATGATCATTTACAACAAAAAAACTCGAATACCTTTCTGGATGACTCAATAGATCCGCAATTTTTTTTTGATTTTTTTTTTAGAAAACAAGTTTCTTGTCTTTAAAAAAAAAACTTCAAAAGAAAAATGAAAATACGTTGCCATAGATCTTTTTCAAAAGCTATTGCCATAACATAATTTTCTAATTAATTTTAATTAAACTTTGAAATATTTTCCCTTCACTTGGGTATATGTATTGTAGAGAGATGTTAAGTTAATCTGTTTAAAAATTCCATTCATTCGGTTTATAACGAAGCAAATAATCGTTTCCCTTTTTTATCATCTCATTATTTTGCATCATTATATCATCATAATTCAATAACTCAACATACAATGCAACAAGACACAATAAACACAATACGTTACGATACAATACAAATGGTAGAGAATAGCAGCTCATCAATGATATTTTTCTTGGATTTTTTTTTTCTTTATTATTATTCCAACAACATAGTTTTCAACAACCTTTAAAACATTTTATTTAAGAAATGATTTCATATGGCTATACAACTGAACTGCTTATGCTTATGCTCTGGCCTAAAAGCATTACAACGAAGCCATATTGGCTTTGGGTCTAGCCAGCCAGCCAACCAGCCAGCCTTTAAGTTGGCAAAAGACATTGACTAATGGTTGTCCCTTTGAATGGCAACACAAAAATGGTAAATTGTTTCGTGGCACAACAACAAAAGGTGTCTATAAACATGGCTTTAAATGCAGCAGCATTGCAGACAACAAACAACATGGCAAAGTTACAATTGTTAATAGGGCTTTCAAGCTTATTTTTAGATTTATTATTGCCTATGTATTGCAAAGCTATTGCTGTTTATAAATCATTATACATCCTTTTATCATTAAAAAAAATTACAAAAAAAAAAAAAATAGAAAACAAAAACGAATTGTTATTAGGCGTTTCTTTTTTTCTTTTTTATTTTCTGCATAAAGTTTTGCAAAAGTTTTCATTTTATTTTCTTCTCTTCATTTTTCTTTTTATTTTTCTTGTTCGCTTTCATTTAAAGAAAATTAAATCTTAAGGGAAATTAAAGTGACCAAATGAATGGCATTATTATTAAAGCAACAACAACAAACAACAACAAATGCACGCATTCATACCCATGCCTATCTCACAAGCCATAATTCCTCTATGCTCCACGGAAATATCTTAAGAGAGACAGACCATAAACCTTTAAATCATGTTTACAGCAATTAAATCCTTTGCCTGCACCAAAATTAAAAAAAAAATTCTGTGTGTTTGTAATAATAAATCATTCAAAATGATTTAAAGCCGTACTTAAGCCTCACAAATTGCTTGAAATATAATTGAAAGCCTAAGAATTTAATTAAGTTACCATAATCATAAAGATATCATAAGGATTGTTAGTCATACTTTCATTTTTCATTTTTAAATCTTTTAAAAATAAAAAAAATACAAAAAAAAAAACAAAATTAATTAATTCTCTTCTCTCTCTTTCTTTCTTTGTTTACAGGTAATTGTCCATAATTGTTCATCCACACGTCTCTATAATTTTCTTTTAAAGAAAAAAACAAAACTAAAGGTAATATTCATTAAATTTTATTTAAATACATGGCACTTAAACACTTCCGTTAATTGAAATAGGCATTCATAAAATCTCATGAATAATTATGACACATTTGTGGCCACTATAGTCTTCAGACAAAGGAAATATCCCATCAAAGCTTAGTGTCATTTAGTGTCAAAATATATTAAAAAAAATTCAGTTTTACATGTATTTCAATGTTTATTTTCATTAAAAAATAGTTATCGATAAATTAAAAAATATCGAAAATTTTATCGATAATTTTTTTTTATCGATAAAAAGTTTTATCGAAAAAAATTTCTATTGAAAAAAATTTATCAAAAATTTCCAACGAAGAAAATTCGTCGTGCAAATAATTTCAACTATTTTCATTAAAAAATAGTTATAGATAAATTAAAGAATCCCGAAAATTTAATCTACAATTTTTTTTAGCGATAGAAAGCTTTTATCGAAAAAATCTCTATCGAAAAAAATTTATCAAAAATTGTCATGCAAATAATTTCAACTATTTTCTTTAAAAAAAAAAGAAAAATTATCGATAAATTAAAAAATATCGCAATTTTATCGATAATTTCTTTTATCGATAAAAAGTTTTTATCGAAAAAAATTTCTATTGAAAAAAATTTATCAAAAATTTCCAACGAAGAAAATTTGTCGTGCAAATAATTTCAACTATTTTCATTAAAAAAAAAAGTTATCGATAAATTAAAAAATATCGAAAATTTTATCGATAATTTTTTTTATATTTTTTACGAAGAAAATTTGTCATGGAAATAATTTCTACTATTTTCTTTAAAAAAAGTTATCGATAAATTAAAAAATATCGAAAATTTATCGAAAAAAATTTATCGAATCTTTGTATAGAAAGAGAGTTTATCCACAATTTTCAAACGAAGAAAATTTGTCGTGCAAATAATTTCAACATGTAGCCCTCGATTAGCCTCTTTTACAGTCTCCACGATTGTCCAACCGATAGGACTACTTGAATCCACTAGTTCAGTCAACGATCCAAAAACACCCATATGCACACCGACGATGAAAAGTCTTCCATCCGTATAAAACCCTTTGCAGACCACATATACACACATACATAATTGGTCACTACAACCATTTAGTCAGGATTACGACCTAGCATCTCACACCACGCATGAGTGCCGGGACGACCTACAATTTAAAGTCTACTCCGAATGGCAATTTTATTTACTCTTTGAGATTTTGCCAGAAATCTGCTGAGAGGCAGACGCCGAAGAAATATTTTCATATTTTCGTTTTAATGTCTGACCTGAAGTTTGAACTCGGGCCTTACGTCTAATAATCCAATACTCTACTTACTAGACTACGGCGACTTGCAGAGCACAACTTGGCGAAAACACTCGATTATGTTTGTGTTTTCCATGTAAACAGACGTTCGTCTGAAACTATTCATATTACAGAATTAAGGTATCAATCTGATCTATGTTCCAAAGCCACAGAAAATTTATTTCGCTGTGCAGTCTAGTAGGTAGTGCGTTGGCTTATTAGTCCCTGCTTCAAATCCTAGCTCAAACATCTCAAACAAAAGACCAAAACAAATTAAATCTTCTGCCAAAAACTGTGAAAGTAAAACCAAATATTGCCTTGAAAAGGTTTCTCAAAAATCTGTTAGCTGAAGTCGACTTTAAACTGTAGTTACTGGCAGGCATGGATAAAATTAACACACGCACGTTATGGGGGCATGGGAGAAGCTAGGTTGCAATGCTAACTAAAAAGAAAATTTAACTTTTCGCCTAATGTTTACCTAGAAAAGCCATGGAGGACATTAGAACGATGTTTTAGGCTTTCAAACGATTATACTTGCCATCTAGTTTGTTTTATATAAATTTAAATATAGAAAGCGCTTTATAAAAGACCCGATATGTTCTTTTACATAGACAAGACACTTTACAATGGATTTTTATTAAATTTTTCTTTAAAAAAAACCGATTCTTTGCTTTGCGCTAAAAATCTAAGGAAACATTTCTTTAGTATTGCCTTGTATGCACCATAAAAATCTTAATGAATTAACGAAAATAATCGATAACTGCATAAATAATCAATTTGTTAAACATTTAAAATATTTTTCTTAATATTCTGTTAATTTCCAAGTAATTTTTTTGTAGGAAAAAGAAATTTTTTTTTAATATTTGTTGGTATTTAAAGGCCAAACCTTTTTTGTCTTCCTATGTGATGAATATTTCCTTTTCATCCATCAATTATTTGTAGTACGAATAGCATTTGGAGAAGCCGATTGTCTTTGAAGCTGCTACCATTACATAGAAATCTAATTGCCATGCCCAGTGTGATGGATAATATTTAAGAAATTTCAAAATGAAATTGTCTGAGGCTGCTGCTGGGCTTAATTTTTCTATTTTCTTGTTGTTGTTGTTTGTTGGATTTAAAGAAAATTGAAGGGTTTTATGGGGAAAACTTTTAACAACTACTAGACATGATCTTCTTGACATTTTGCCCAAGTAATCTTAACATTAAATGTCATTAGAATTAATTAGTTTTAATGGCCAATACAACAATATCTACAAGAGGAGATTGAGAAATCTCTGGCTTGGAAGACGATGAAGGCTTATAAAGCAAAGCAATGTTGGCAAAGAAAAAAATCGTGTGTCTTGGCTTTTTTCTATTTCGAATGATTTAATGATAATTGTCATGTCAATGTTACATTATTTTTGTTGCATTTTTTTGTTGCATTTTTTTGCATATTTTTGCTTTTTTTCTCCTCTTTGTTTAATGCAAATGGCTTCCTTTACAAACTGATGTTGAATGTTTAATGTTGATGGCCATAATGTAGCCAAGCATGGCATGGTTTTTGAACATTTAATAGAGGATGGATGGAGGATATTTTCAATAGGAAAAAAAACAGCAAAATCCACAAAAGAATATCAAGAATGTCATGATTTTTATGTACAAAAGCAAAAGCACCTGTTGCTGTTGTTGCCTGGAAAATTAATTTCATATGTGGCCATAAAGAGACTTAAAACAAAGCCTTGATCCAATGGAAAATAATGACATTAAAATTGTTGTTATACATGAGGATCTTTTTTTTTTTTTGTTTCCATCTTAAGTTTACCAAATTGCATATAAGTTTGCTTGCAACTTCCGCATTTTAAGCGTTTGAAATCATTTTATATTTCTTGTTATCGCCTTAAAACCTTACAAAAATTAATGACTTTGAAAAAAAATTCTAACAACACCACCACATACTCTAAAGCATACAATCAAAATACAAAATACACCCAAAAAAGAAAAGAAAATTCAGCACGTTTTTTTCATAAACTTGTTAAGGGAATGATCGACAGAGAGGGAGAGAGAGAGAATTTTCCAATTTTTTTAGCTTTTTTTCTACGATTTTTCAACGTGAGCTAAATAAAGTCACGTTTTATTTCTTTTCATATATCGTGAGCCAAGACAAGTAATCATTTCATTAATATAGCGTTGCTTGCAATTCTTTTTTCCTTTTTTTTTTCGTCTCTATTTTATGGGGCCCTTAAACATGTTACACAAGAAAACTGCCTTATTAAGCATACAGGTACACCAAAAATGTAAATTAATGAACCTGAAATAAACATACAAACAAACAACAAAACAACAGAAATTCTATACAAAAAAAAAGCAAAAATAATTAAGATTCTTGGAATTAAACTCCCCAAAAAAAAAAACACTCTAAAATACCTGTTTAAAGCAAACACCATGCCAATATACTTAAAGAAATTATCACAACCGTTTCTCGTGACTAAATTAAAAATATTTCATATTTTAAATCATTTAAATTGAAAATTAAAACCTTAAGTCCAAGAAAATTCTTTAAATTCTTTAAATTATCATCAGAATGTCATAAGATAATTACATCACATAAACATCCCAACAATAGCACTGACAACTTACCTAGACATCATGTAATAATCCCTTCAATATCACTTTACACTCACCTACACATTCTCCCGTAGTAGTATAATTAACTCAATACCCTTCAAAACTAAACAAAAATTTACATTTTCGCTATCAAAAACTTAACATTTTAACTTGAAAGCATGTTTCCCAATGCCTTAACCTTAATATCACATGATTATCATACGAATATCACTTATATTCAAACAAAAAACGCAAGTATTTTAAGAAATCCAATAAATTTTACAAATTTTTTTTCAAATTCACTGGCTTATCACATGGATATCACATGATAATCACCTTAATATCATAGCAACTCGAGAGATCGCATGATAATATTATGATACCCATGATATCTAAAGGAATTTTAACATTCAATCTTACGGTAAGCATATCACTCATGTGATAATCACATCAACCATATGATAATCACATTAATATTACATCACATACCCCTACCCATATTACAATAACTGCATGATGACTTCTATGTCCTTTAAGTCTAGAGAAAGTTTTTTTTTTTAATTCAAACTTATTAAATAATTTCAAAAAATTTTCTCATAGCTTGAAAATCATCACATTAACACATCACTGTCATTCGCTTAGCCTTGATCATTCACATTTTGTCATGGCTATGTCCAGAACATTGTTGAAAAGAAGTGGTGGATATACCACAGTTCTACCTAGCACTCCTGACCCTTTGCATGGAATTAATCTCATCACTACAAATACCTCTAACACATCACCACTATTTTAGCACAATTATCATTACCAAATCAATTGCATATCCATACCAGTAATACTGCTCTTTCCGTGTCCTAATGACGAAATTGTCATTAATAGTGTCACTATTATATCACTGTCATATATAACTACCATCCATGCCAATACCATCAAACATCAAAGCACCATTATCACTGTCCTTTGCCTTGAATTTCATCACCAGTAAAACTACTATATCAATATCATACTATTTTCATAGCATATCACCACCATTATCTACCTACCATATCGCTGCTATTTCTACAAAATTATCAGTAATATTTCCCTAGCTTTTTCACCACCACAATATGCTTCTATATTGCAATATCATTTCTAATATTATCATCACTGCGTTTGATACTATCACTTATACCATATCACTAATATTTCGACCAATTTTAAGCATCATTTCACTTGCATTTTACGGCTTTTTCAACTACTACGTGTATACTCCACCAGTACCATTTTTACCACCATTATTACTAGGTTATCATTATCAAATTATCACTATCACATTACAATGATTTTGTTAAAATTAGTAGAACAATTACCTTAACATTTTAAAGATAGTAAGGCTACCATATCCGTACATGCCAGTACAACTTTCACTGCCATTCTTAGTATTACCCTGTGACGTATGACTACTGTATTAGCACAATTGTCTTTATCATATCACAACTAAATGTTCCCACGCTTATCATTTCCTTTTCACTGAAGTTTTAGCAGGAGTTACATTACAATATCTGTGCCATGCAAGCACATGCTTCATTACGATACTATTTTATAGCGATAATTGTCGTCATTACTTTGTTGCTATAACGTCATCAGGATCACTACCATTATCTCTATCAATTTTACAGCCACTTCAGCATCATATCACCACTTTTATCAGCGTGATATCATTACCACATCAGTGCCACAGTCACTATCCTGCTGGTGCCATATCACCGCCAGTATTTTATTGTTAGTTCATCATCAGTATCACTGATGTTATTACTACCAACTTCCAGCACCTATCAGAGGCATATCACTGCGACATCTCCAACAGCTCGACATCAATACCACACTGTCATTGCCATTACCATAATACGATCTTTGTTGCCATTATTTCACTATCATCTTACCTAGAGCTTTAGTACCTTTAGAACTACTATTTTCTTATCCATATCAGTAACATATCACTACTCTTATGAGTAAGATATCACACTATCACTACCAGCATTACTTTGATATCAGTATCGATATCGTCACTTTCCTGCTAGTGCCTTATCACAAGCATTTTTTTACTACTATTTCATCATCAGTATCACTGCTATTATTACCCTCAAATTCCAGCATATATCAGAAGCATATCACAACCGTTATCAATGCAACATCTCCAACAGTACCATATCAGTGTCGTTGTCACTACCATGTCCCTACCATAATACCATCATTGTTACCATTATATCACTGTCATCTTATCTAGAGCATAAGTACCATTACAACTACTATTTTCTTATCCATATCAGTACAGTACTACATATTACTACTATTATCACTGCGATATCGCTACCATATCAGTGCAATCGTCACTATTCTGCTAGTGCCATATCACCACCAGTATTTTACTTCTTTTTCATTATCAATCAGTATCACTGATATTATGAAAATTAATTTCTCATACATATCAGTAGCATATCACTGCTATTATCACTGGGACATCACCACCAGCATTAGTAGTATATCAATGCCATGTTGACTATCCTGCTAATGCCATATCATCGCATTTGTTTTATTGCCTTTTTATCATCAATATCACTACAACTATTACAATTTCCAGCACATATCAGTTGCTTAGTACTACTCTTATTACTGTGACCTGACATACAGTAAAACCTCGATTTCAGTGAAATATCAATACCATTGCCTTTGCTTTATCACCACCATGGTTCTCTTCAATTTCCTTTAGGCATACACACCACCAGCATCAGTAGTATATACCATGTTGACTGCTTTGCTACTGCTTTATCATTGCTGGTATTTTATTGCCTTTTTATTATCAGTATCATTACTATTATTACAACCAATTTCCAGCACATACCAGTTGCATATTACGACTATTATCACTGTAGCAATCACATACAGTAAATCAATGTCATTGTCATTGCCTTATCACCGCCATGGTTCTCTTCAATTTCCTTTAGGCATATTATTGCTATTATCACTGCGACATCACCACCAGTAACAGTAGCATATCAATGCCATGTTGACTACCTTGCTATTGCCTTATCATCGCTGTTGTTTTATTGCTTTTTGATCATCAGTATCATTACTACTATCACAATCAATTTCCAGCACATATCTGTTCCATTTAACTACTATTATCACTGTGACCTTATTTACAGTAGAACCTCGATATCCGTAAAATATTAGTGCCATTGTCATTGCCTTATCACCAACATGGTTCTCTTCAATTTCCTTTAGAGTACAGTCTTGTCATTATCGGTATTAATTTCCTATCCCTATTGATCTCTTATTGCTACCATTATCACTGTTATTTACTGTACTGTATGAGTACCTATAACAACACCATTTTCTCTGTCATTAGAACCATTAATTCCTTTACGTTTCGAACCACTGAAAAAAGTTTAATTATTTTTCCATTTCTACCGCTAACAGAAGATTATCTCCAGAACATCTTTTGTGTTTAATTTCTTTTCTTATTTAATATTGAAAAATTTAAGAAGAAAAAAATTTTTTTCATTAAAGAAAATTGTTTGCAAAAACAAATTTTCCAACATCTCCCAAGATCTCTTATGGCTTTGCACCTGTTTTGGTTATTTGCTTGAGAAGTCCATTTTATAACTCTTTCGATTCACATTAGTTGTGGAAGAATAAAAAACAAACGCATTTAAAAGCAGAAAAGAAAGTTTTTCTTTCATTCATTCATTCATTCATACTTTAAAACTGATTTTTAATGGGAAACCGCATTTATGTTGGCCAAAATACAACACATTCTTAACATGAACTTTTAAAGCAATTTTTCTTCTTCGGTTTTTTGTTTTTTTTTTTGTTTATTTTTGTTAACCACAAACCGCTTAAACTCAAAATGAAACAAGTTTTTCTTTTTAATTTTTCTTGGCCATTTTCTTCGTTTTCCGGCTTATATTTGCCTTGACTTGACTCTCTAATGGTAAATGACATGACCGTTTTAAAACCACTAAATAGTTGGCTTGGCTTGGCTTTTAGAAATAATTTTTAAACGAAATGAATTTCAGTTGTGATTTGTTGTTATTTCTGGCTGTAAATTGTTTTTTTCTTTTTGTTTTTTTTACCTTTTTAAACCCATGTAATGTAGGTTAATTTATTAACCGGTTTTTAACTCTCGACACTGACACTGGCACTGGCACTGACTTTGTTGTCAAGTTGGAAAGTCAATGTTTCAGTTTTTTTTTTGTTGTTGTTATCGCTTTTTGGCTCTGTGACAATAAGAAGTTTTATGGCCATAACAGCACAGCAAGTGCATCACATAAAACTTGTGTGTGTTCTCTATGGAGAATGATAATGAAAAGGAGAAGAAGAAGAAAAAATTTCGAAATTTATTTCTTATAAAATCAGAAGCTAAGGGCCATAAAACGTTAAGAAAACTTTTTCTTGTTATGCCTGGTATTTATTTTTAATATGATGACAGCTTTAATAACAAAGTTGTGACAAGTTTGTTAAGACACATAATGCTTACAACAAGAAGAAATTTTTTTTTTCTTTTAATTTCAAACTGTCATGAAACAAAACCAAAAATTTCTAACCATTTTCGTATAAATTTTTTTCATTCCATAAGCCTTAAACATAAAATATATGAAGTCAACTAAAAATCAAACAAAAGACTTAAGAAACAAACGTTTTATTCACAAAATTATAAGCAAATCTTCATGAGAGCAACAATTCCTTAAATTTCTTTAAATTAAGCAACAAACTCATGGCTCATGATTTTTCGCAAAGAAATTGTTAAGTATAAGTAAAGATTCGTAACATGTGTAGAGGCTAAAAATGCTTTGCAAGGTTTGCCAATTCACCTTGAATAGCTTAAAATTGAAACAATGCTTGGAAATTTAATTTTATTTCAATATTTGTACGTGCTGCGCAAGAAAAGCTTTTCTAAAGCAAAAATTATGACCAGCTACGAAGCTCAGTTGTGGCTCAATAGGTACATTAACAAACCAAAATGGAGAAATTTGAAAAAAAAAGAACCTGAGAACCTTGGAACTTGAACTTCTTAAAAAATTATTAAAATTGAAGCAAAGTTACCATGCCGTGTTGACATTCTTTATTGGCTATTACAACCCTTAGTTAAGTTTACATTCTAGTTTCTCTCGCCACCATATAGTCGAGAACTACAATTTAACGTCTATGTAATGAACAGCAGACTCCATTTGTTTTCAGAAATTTTGCCAAAAGACTACTATTGATGTAGCCTGAAAGTTTAAAGTCCTACATCTTCCTTGGAACTTGAACTTCTTCAAAAACGATTAAAATTGAAGCAAAGTTACCATGCCGTGTTGACATTCTTTATTGGCTATTACAACCCTTAGTTAGGTTTACAATCTAGTTTCTCCCGCCACCATATAGGCGAGAACTAGAATTTAACGTCTACATAATGGGCAGCAGATTCTATTTGTTCTCAGAACTTTTGCCAGAAGACTGCTATTGATGTAACCTGAAAGTTTAAAGGTCTACATCTTCCTTGGAACTTGAACTTCTTAAAAAATGATTAAAATTGAAGCAAAGTTACCATGCCGTGTTGACATTCTTTATTGGCTATTACAACCCTTAGTTAGGTTTACAATCTAGTTTGTCTCCCTACTATAAAAGCGAGAACTACAATTTAACGTCTATGTAATAAACAGCAGACTCCATTTGTTCCCAGAAATTCTGCCAGAAGACTGCAATTGATGTAACCTAAAAGTGTAAAGGCCTACATCTTCCTTGGAACTCGAACTTCTTTAAAAACGATTAAAATTGAAGCAAAGTTACCATGTCGTGATGCCATCCCTTATTGGCTATTACAACCCTTAGTTGGGTTTACAATCTAGTTTCTCCCCAGCCACCCTGTAGGCTAGAACTACAATTTAACGTCTACATAATGAACAACAGATTCGATTTGTTCTCAGAATTTTTGCCAGAAAAGTGCTGTAGGAAGTGCGCTGAAAGAAACTTTTTTTTCGGGCAGTGATTACTTAAATCGATGCCCCCGTTCTATAACATTCTAAGTCGAAAAATTGTGTTCTGAGTTATGAGCTCTCAAAGTTTTCACGCGACATACGACTAAATGTGTATTCTAAGTAGATTTTTCCTTATAACTTCGGAATTTAAAAATGCAAGAACAATAAAAACGTTCTTAGAAATGATTTATTACAAGCCTAGCTTACAACTTAGCTTCTCCACAGCATCCATGTTGTGCTGGTAAATTTTATACATAATTGAAACAACCTAGAGTGTAATGAAATCGACAATATTGGGAAAACTTTTCATGGCATTTGCCAGAAAGGTTTCATATTCCGTTTGAATCGAGATGTTTAAGCTGCCCTGAAGAAAAAACTTTTGCCAGGAGATTTCACGTTCCGTTTGAATCAAGATGTTTAAGCTGGAATTTAAACCATTGGCTTACGGCTCATAAGCCAACACACTGCGATGAAATCTGACTTTAGTTTATCCAAAATGAATAAGTTGATCTTGATTAACATGCAGTTTCAACAAGACGTGAGCTTGGGTGCGGTAGAATGAATGATGTCCTATTCATTTCAAATTTAGGAGGCGTCCATTGGCTACCAACATTGCAGGACTTTTACTACACAAAACCATTTTTTTGTACAGATAAATGAAGCCTCCTGCATACAGTGACAAACCCATCATAATTCCAGCCTTAGTTGACAACATTACAACCGCCCTTAATGAATTATTAGCCTCTGTGCCGGCGAAAGTAATTGTAAATTAAATTGACCTCTTACAGTGAATATTATTCTATGAAATAATCTACGAAAAAGAATATGGCAGGCATTTATAAAATAAATTTTAAATTCTCTTTTACAAATTGTCTGTTTGTAATTTTGTTTTTTAATTTTAAAAATCCAAACTGAGTTCATATCACATAAGCGGCCTTATTAACAAGTTGAATGCCGTAAACTTGGCAAAAAACGACAATAAAATTTTTTCTTATAAGTAAGTACGAGATAACTCGTAGTTTGGCGCCCTAGAAAGGAACGGCATCTACGAGTTATCTCATAGTCGGCAGTCAACGTGTTAAACGAAATCTAAAATAATTTTGTTTTCCTTCTCTTTAGAAAACAAAAGACTTAAGAAACAAACATAAGCTGAACGAAAACAATTTGTTTCTCGTTAAAGACCACAAAACTAAACAATTCTACTTTAATTCGAATTTAAAATTTTTATTTAAAAAAAAAACGCTCCAACAGTTCATAGTTTATAGGCCTAATAAGTAGCTCACATTTCTATTAAAGGAAACACAAGAAAACCTTACATTCACAAGAAAGAAAAATGACCTTAACTATGCCACCAATTGTTTTAATTTAACGTTTATTAACTTCAATCCAATTAACAAGTAAATTTTCTTTTAAAAATAACAAAAGACTTAAGAAACAAACTTTCTACAAGAATTCTGTTGAAAAATCCCCATGATATCCCATATAATTCAATACGCATTAACACAAAACGAAAACAATTAAAATTTTCTTTCAAGAAGAAAACAAAAGACAAAAACCCTAGCATTGTATTCGAACTCAAACCCTTTATAACTAATCGTATAAACCCTAACGATGAAGATGTTATACAGACCATTAACACATTAGCAGGCACTAAAAACCAAATTAATTTGAAAAAAACAAAAGACTTAAGAAACAAACTTCTTTTAAATTGGATTAAAAAAAACTCCGTTTTTTATCTAATAAAACTAGTAATTAAGATTTTATATGCCTAATTAGCTTACACCAGAAAGCAACTCAATTAAAGAAAACAAAAGACTTAGGAAACGAACTTTTTTAAATGTAAAGTAAAACCAATCTTAATTTCAATACAAACCAATCGTTTTATAATTACAGGAACTCAAATCTCTTAATAGCTCTTCTGAAGCTAAAACCTAAACGGTTTACTGTTTTTTTTTTTCTTCTAGGAACAAAAGACTTAAGCAACATACTTTAATTTTAATAGAAACAAATTTCTTTTGAATACTCGTACAAAAAACTTAAAGTACTATTCAACAATTTATTCGTTTAATGCCTCATTGATCTCAAACTACATTCGATTTAATGTTTTAAATTTCAAAAATAAAAGATTTAAACTAAGAACTTTCAACATTAATTAAAGAAAATCTAAATAGTTTAGAATTTTATAGAAAATTTATTGAAAAGAAACTATAATTTATAAAGGGCTGCACAAATGAGTACATGTTTGTACTCTAGGCAATTTTAATTGCATAAAAACAAAAGTGATAAAGCAATTCAAAAACTTTTTTTCGTTTTGTATATAAAAGGGTCCGCCAAATAATTTTTTTTTTTTTGAAAATGCTTTAAAAAAAACTAGTGAATATTTTCTTAAATTTCTTTTTTTATTTGAAAGTACAATCCTTCCGGTTAATAATGGAAAATAATTTTATTCAAATGGCTGCCTTGGCTGGCCATTTAGTAGCCTACACGATCGATTCAATTTTTAAGCACATTATCGATTGTTTGCTGCTGTATTTCATCAATGGCTTCACGAATATTGTTCTTTAGAGTGTCAATCATCTCTTGCTTGTCGGCGTAACACTTATCTTTGACGGCATCCCACAAATAATAGTCCAACGGTATCAAATCACAGCTCCAAGGTGGCCAAACAGCATCAGCTTTGCGGCTGATTATGCGATCTTCCGAAAGCAGGGCGCAAAACAACGAGTATAGCTTCGGCTAAATGTTGCCATTATACTCCTTTTCAATTTTTGTGAACTAAAATTCGTACAACATGGCCCGATAACGATCACCATTGACTGTAACGGCGTGGTCTAGTGGTTAGTGTGTTGGCTTATTAGACAAAAAGCCTCGGTGCGTATCCCAGGTCAGACATCAAAACGAAAAAATATTTCTTCGGCGACTTCCTCTCAGCAGATTTCTGACAAAGACTCTGAGAGTAAAAATTGCCATGAAAAGCTGCTCAAAAATCTGTCGTTCAGAGTCGACTTTAAACTGTAGATCCTGCCGCCACTCATGTATAAAATTAACACACAAAACATAAGTGGTGTGAGAAGCTAGGTCGTAATCCTGACTGAAGGGTTGTAATGGCCAATTATGTATGTATGTATTGACTGTAACAGCCACTTCTTGTTTATTTTCGAAGAAAAATGGCCCAATTATGCCTCTGGACCAAAACCCACACCCAACAGTGACTCGTTTTGGGTGCGACTCTGTCTTTTCGGCGTACCATTTATCTTTGACGGCATCACACAAATAATAGTCCAACGGTGTCTTATCGCAGCTGTGAGGTGGCCAAACGACATCAGTTCTGCGGCTGATAATGTGATCTTCAAAACAGAGCGTAAAACATCAAGTGTAGCTTCGGCTGTGTGGCCTGTAGCGCCATCCTGTTGAAACCAAATGTTGCCAGTATCCTCCTCTTCAATTTTTGTGAACTAAAATTCCTACAACATGGCCCGATAACGATCGCCATTGACTGTAACGGCCAATCCTTGCTTATTTCCGAAGAAAAATTGCCCAATTATGCCTCTGAACCAAAATCCGCTCCAAACAGTGACGCGTTTTGGGTGCATCGGCTTTTCAATATGTGAGTGCGGGTATTCTGTGCCCCAAATGCAACAATTTTGTTTGTTTACATGCCCGCCAAAATTAAAATGAGATAGTATTTAGTACTAAAAAATAATAGAAAATTAGAAACTAAACTAAAACTAACTAAGAGGAAAATATTCCAGTATTTATAATATTTTGTACAAAGATTTTTGTTGTATAAAATCTCATTTACATGACTTGGCATGCTCTCCTCCATCCTGGAAAAGAAACCAGCAGAGTACAGATGTCTTAAAGATTTTTATTATTATTTGGCTTGACCAAAGTGCTATTTATTGGTTTTTGTTCTAATACAAACAGTAGCGCAAAAAGTTTTAAACTATAAACCTAGTTTTCTTTTCACAGTTATTAAGAGAGCAGTCAATACAAAACCAAATAGAACTTACTAAACTATATTCATTCTACCATATGCTAACGATTGGCTGGCGATTGGCTAACTAACATTAAAATTCTATTCTATTTTTTATGGTAAAAAATATTAAATTTAAAAAAGAAAAATAGAAAAAAAGAAAAAAAGAAGAAAAGAACACTTTAAAGCCATTCATTAACATCCATAATGCCATTCATTTTTATATTGCCACACTTGCTAAATATAGAACAGCTTTAGACAGATAGACAGATAGATAGATGACTGTCCATACATTTTCTTTCATTTCTTTTATTGCTAATCATTTAGCATGTCTTTCACCCAAAAACACTCATACTCGTAGTATTTTTTCAAACAACAAAGCATTGCCACTAAACCCATATAGTGGCACTAAACACGGTGTATTAAAATTGCTCTACTTTCATTGCTTTATTGCTTCTTCGTCTTCTTCTACTTTTTCTACTTTTGTTCGTATTATTGTTGTTCATATGTATGTATGTACTCTTGCTGTATTTCTTTTCTTTAAAAAAAAATTATAAAAAAAATTTTACAATTTCCGTTGCTTAAATAACCAAAATAAATGAAGGAAAAAACGCAAACAAAAAACACAATTTTTTTTGTAATAACATTTGCATGTTAAATTAGTGAAATAAAGAACGAATTAAACAGTTTTATTGACTTCATTTAAATTTATTTATAACGGTTGATGTTTGCTAAATAAAAAAAATTAAAAATTAAATTAAAATTATATGCTGGCTTAACAATTTATTTTGCCAACCAGGAAATAAAATTGAATACGAAAACTCAATTTATAAGGGTTTAGGCAATATTAAAACAACAAATAAAGTAGGTCAGCTAACAACCTTTCAAGCCAAACGAATTCACCAAGAAGTTTAATTAAAACAAAAATAATTGAAACATCAATTCTGGTTACTTTCTGCCGACTGCTGTAAATGCCCCTAGCTGCACCATTGAGGAAGTCATCACATCCTCCGTGCGTGGGGCCCTCACTTACTAAATCTCCCCTAGTCTGGTGGACCTTTGTGACCACTCCGGAACAACGGTGGTAATACTTCGGAGCAGAGTCTTTTTTGCCCGTTGGCCCCTGCATGCATAGATCCTCATCCAGATTGCGTATCGAAAGTTAAGGAGACTTCCAATTGCCTCCATTATTCCTTCCTGATTGGTTCCCGATTGGAATTTCGTCTGATACGTGTGCCAGTGTCATCTATGCCGGCGTGCCTACATGTCCTGCAGCCTCAAGAACTTTCTTCTTCAGTCTTGGACTCATAAATCATAACCCCGACAATGTTAGCGACCGTGATCGTTCCAATCATCGACGTCAGTACAGAGTGGTAGCTCTGCCATCGTGCACAGTCGAAAACAGTGTGTTCTGCATCATCAATTACTTCAGACAGACAAAGACAGTAAGGAAAGGCCGTCTTACCCAGTCTGTGCAGATATTTGCCAAAATATCCGTAACCCGATGGCATATGCGTAACATAGTAATTTACGTCTCCAAATTTCCGACCAATCCATTGCTTTTCGCTCAGGAAAAAGTCTCGCCGTCCACCTTCCTCTATCTTCATCATTTCATTGTCGAATGGCAACGAAATGGGTTTTTCCCTGAAGTGACCGGTTATATGATTTCCAGCCGATTTCGCCTGCTGACCTGGAATTCAAACCCCGGCTTTACGCCTAATAAGCCTACACACTAGCTACTAGACTATGGCGACTTCAATAGAGAATAGAGAACAGTGCAGCCAAAACATAGAATTCTCTCTGTAATGCATTGTGCGATCCACTAGCCGATTGATGGCAAAAAAATATTCTCTAAGTTCTAGGCGAATTTTATGAGGACAAATACCTTAATTTCCCTTTAGCACATTCGATTGAATTAGCGATAAAACGGTATAACATAAGCCATGGTCTTCTAAGGTTAAGTTAAATTAACGGACTGCTTGCCGTTCATAGGTGATTTCAATTTTGAGGGTAGTGCAACGCTTGTTGAGTGCGGTTGATAAGAGGGCTTTTCCTCTCATATATGAAATATTGCCAGGCTGCTATTAAACCGCGCCACAAAAGGAGTCACCTTCAAACAAAACAAACACAATTCTTGAATCTGACTCGATACAAATTCACTTGAGAACCAAGAGCCTTGTTTGGTATGGATTATGAATTATCGGCATCTTCGGTTCATATTTCTTTGTAGACGATATTGATCAGGTCATCATCATCACTCTTAACGGCGAGCACTATATCAACAATGATTAACAGTTCCTTTAAACTGAATTGATTTATCTATACGAAACCAACATCATCAAAAGGACAGGGCTTTGTGCCGCATAGCAAATGACCACATGGTATATTTTGTAAGACCGATTTGAGATGATTCAACTGGCCATCACTGTTAACGACTTCAATGATGTTTTGTCATAAATTGAATAATCTGGATACCAACGCTATGTGTTGTCAAGCAGGACAGTTTTATGTGCTACCCAACTAAGGCCACATGGATATTCTTCTGTAAGAGCGATTTGAGGCCCTAAAATGTACTATTGAAGTACTATTGCCATGGGCCACAGAGCTAAGACCAGCGATTTATGTACGATGAGTACGTGTCAAAAGAGATTAAAGTCAACTAGACAATTTGGTGGGATGAATAGTACCACTGAATGTATTTAATCGCATGGAAGTTTTCCAAACTGATTAATCTTGAAATACACATGAAAAAGTGCTTGTTGCTTAAGTCTTTTGTTATTGTTTCTCTATGAGAACTTTTGTAAAATTTTTCGTTCATTTTTGGCTTCCTTAAAGCATTACTAGTTGGTCTATAATATTTAAAGAAAAAAGGTTTGTTTTCTAAGTCTTTTGTATTTTGGATGTTTTAGAGAGTAAAGAGGAAGATTTTTTTAAACCAAATTGTTTACTTAACCCTACAATTATGCCTGTAGCTTTCAAATGTAGTGTGTTTGTGTTTGTAAAAACGCTTTAAACGCTTAAATGCTTTTTTAAAAACCTTAATTAAATTGTCTCGTTTACATTTAATTATTAACTTGAATGGCATTTAGTTTCATGAAAACGTTTCTTCTTCTACTGCTATTTAACATCTGTTTCCTATGCTTTACACTAGAATGGTTATTTACATTCCATTTTGCTTTAATAACATTTGTTTGTTCTCTGTTCTCTTTTTATTCTGATGATGGCTAAGGCTAAAGTATATGAAAATGAAGAAAAAAAAATAGTTCAATGAACTGAAAAATAATGGCAATAGTACTCTGGCAACAACAGCATATTTTCCCCGAGAAATTTTTTACATGGCATTTGCAATTGCCATGGCAATGGCAAAAGGGGGTATAAGGTATGAGGCATGATGTGTATGCCAAGTGCTAAAAAAAGGAGGTGGTACATAGGAATTATACTACAAAGCCATAGAAGATGATAAAGCATAAGAAATGAAAAGAAGTTTGCTTGAGAAAACTAAACTCCAAGCAGATGCATGCATACCAACATGAACTTTATAGTTCAACTAATAATTTTCCTATTTTTTTTTTCTTCTTCTACTACAGCTTGCTGCAAGCTTTAATAAAAGGTTTGCTGTGTTTTTGCAGCTTAAAATTTCCATTTAAAATGCTAAACAGCGAAAGGAAAAATTATTTTTAGAAAACCTAACAAATCTTAAGAGACTTTTACTTTTAAAATGAATACAAAAAAAAATTTGTTTTGATTTTCTAAAATTAATTTCAGTTCAGCTAAATGCTTTCATTAATTCATTCTTTCTTTCTTTCTTTTGTTAAAACAAAAACTCAATCAAAAAAACTGTTTTTCTCAACATGCCAAGCACGTTCTTTTTGTCAAGAAAAAAAACAAAAAAAAAACCAATAAATTTTTGTGTCTTCATGACTTGTGTTGTGTTTGTTGGGTGGTTCTTTAGTTTTGAAAAATTTTTCTTTTCCGACATTGTCATGCCAAGCATAACTCAACAAGCATATGTTTTTTCCTTTTTTTTTGTTTTCTTTCTGCTTTTGGGCTTGTTTAGATTTATTTGTATATAGAGTTTAGCGTTTAGTAAACATAAATTCAATATACAACACTGTTACAATACACCACCGCCACACCATATATATAAAGAACTAGGTACAGAAAAAAAAATTTGAATTATTATTTGAGAATTTCTTTAAAAATGCGGCTTAAAAATTATTATGTTGAGTTAGGTCATTTATGTTTATTTAATGACAATTTCCGGGCTTAAAACGGGCATAATTTAAACGACCATTAGGTAATAACTTAAAGGCAAAAGAAAATCTTTGTATACTTTTAATGAAAAACCCATAAAGAATTCCAAACCTTTGAAGGCTGTTGTTGAAAACTTATTTTTTTTCTAAATGGAAATCGATTTTCAAAAACCACAAATAATACTCACAAATAATACTCATTCTCCACTACAATTCAAAAGAGTCGTATCCCTAAAAATTTAAAACAAATGATAGTCTTTTGGCTGCAATTCTTATATTTTATGGATACGTAAGCCAAGAAGTCGCCGTGGTCTAGTAGGTAGTGTTTAGGTTTATTAGACGTAAAGCCCGGGTTTGTATCCGAGGTCAGGCATCAAAACGAAATATGAAAAGATAAAAATTCTGGCAAAATTTCTTCTTTACCTTCCTTTATGATTCTTTTTCGAGTCGTCTTTCAGTCATCATTTAATCGCATACGAGTCTTTTATGTGTTCTTTTATTGTGATTTATGAGTCATGCTCGTATTTATTTGGACTCGATTTTATTGTCATTAATGATTAAAATTTGTGTCATTTGAAGTCGCCTTGGTCTAGTAGGTAGTGTATTATTAGACGAAAGGCTCGAATTCGTATCCCAGGTCAGACATCAAAACGAAAAATATTTCTTTGGCGACTTCCTCTCAGCAGATTTCTGGCAAAGACTCTGAGAGTAAAAAATTGCCATGAAAAGCTTCTCAAAAATCTGTCGTTCGGAGTCGACTTTAAACTGTAGGTCCCGCCACTCATGTATAGAAATTAACGCACACAACATAAGTGGTGTGAGAAGCTAGGTCGTAATCCTGACTGAAGGGTTGTAATGGCCAATTATGTATGTATGTATGGGTATGTAAACAAGCAAAATTGTCGCATTTGGGGCACAGAAAAACCCCGCACGCATGCATACATTGAAAGCCGATACACCCCAAAACGAGTCACTGTTGGTGTGGATTCGGTTCAGAAGCATAATTGGGCCCATGTTCTTCGAAAATAAACAATGAGTGGGCCTTTACACCATCCGATGGCGATAATTATAAGGTCCATGTTGAACGAATTTTGTTCACAAAAAATTTAACAGAGTAGAATTTATTGACAACATTTGGTTTCAACAAGGACGGCACTACAAGCCCCACAGCCCTAAGACAAATTTAGCCAAGCAAAATTTAGCCGAGCTACACTCGATGTTTTGCGCTGTGTTTTTGAAGATCGCATTTATTCAAGCCGCAGAGCTGATGTCGTTTAGCCACATTGGAGCTACGATTTAACACCGTTGGACTATTATTTGTGGTGGTGCCGTCAAAGATCAAGTGTTGACGCTGACAAGACAGAGTCGCACCCGAGAGTCCCCGAGGCCCTGTTTGGTTGTGGATTTTGGCCCAGAGGCATAATTGGGCAAATTTTCTTCGAAATTGAACAAGAAGTGGCCGTTACAGTCAATAGTGATCGTTGCCATGTTGAACGAATTTTTGTTCACAAAAATTGAAGAGGAGGATATTGGCAAAATTTAGCCGAAGCTACACTCGATGTTTTGCACTGTGTTTTTGAAGATCGCATTATCAGCCGCAAAGCTGATGTCGTTTGGCCACTTTGGAGCTGAGATTTGACACCGTTGGACTATTAATTGTGAGGTGCCATCAACAATTGACAGAGACAATTGACTCTTTAAAGGACAATATTCGTAAAGCCATTGGTGAAATACAGCTGCACACAATCGATAATGTGCTTAAAAATTGGATCGATCGTGTAGTCTACTAAATGGCCAGCCAATGCAGCCATTTGAATGAAATTATTTTTCATTATTAACCTGCAGGATTGTACTTTCAAATAAAAAAAGAAATTTCGGAAAAAAGTTATTTGGCCCCAAAATGGCCAATTTTCCAAGGAAGCTGATGAATAAATCCGGATGAATTTAAACGATGACATGGTTTACGTTCTTCTACAACAGCAGTTATTTGTATTTTAAACGCATACATCAGGTTTGGTGTTGCAAATTTCATAACTAGAAAAGCTTTACTTTGCCCTTTTAATGAATCACATCACACCACAGCACACTGCATTACATTTCCTGGATCATCTTGAACTTAAACTTTTGCAATTTAACAGCACAAACAAACAAAAAAGGGAAAAAAATTATGAAAAAATATTTTTACAAATGCAATGGCCAATATGCAAAACAAAAGACTTAAGCAACAAACTTGATTTTATTTTTTTCCCCTTAGATTTCTTTGTAATATTTCAAATATTTTTTTAAAAGAAAAAATTTTTTTTCTTTACATTTTTGTTGTTGTATTTGTTATTTTTTATTTTTTTTATTGTTTGTGCAAATGTTAATGTTTGTTGCACGCGACACAAATTTAAGTGTTACCCATACAGGCCATAAACAAGTCTTAGTCGCCATGGCATTAGATTTTTCTATACAATAAATGTTTATATACGGAGGCTGGTAACAATAAAAACCTTTAACAAACAATTGTTAAAGGAGAGGAAGAAAGAGAGGTTTAGTAGTGTTTAAAGTAACAAAAACAATGTTTAAGATTTTCATGAATTTTGCAAAAAGGTCTTCCAAAAGATTTTTTTTTGGTTTTGGTTTGGTTTGTAAAGTTAAGCAGAATGGTGGTGGTGTTAGTAGTTTTGATGGTTAAAGGAAAACATGTTGTTTGGTTTTGGCCATTTTTAAATATTTTTGTTGTTGCTTTTTTTGTTGTTGTTGCATAGTCTAAATCTAACAAATGTTAAATGAAAAGTTCATGCCCTTCTTTATGGTTAGAAGACTTCATGATGTTGCCTAAAGTTTTTCTTTTATTTTCTTTCTTACTTACTTACTTACTACCTACTGCTCTCTGTTCACTGACGATGACTATAACGCTGACGATGATGTTGTTTGTTGTTGATGATGATGATGGTGATGATGGTGCCATCCATACAACATTTTCATGGCCTGTGAATCGCATACCAAATAATGTTTGTGGGTTTAAAAGTTTTTCTTTTTCTTTCTTTCTTAACTTTTTTTCAAACTTTTTTTTGTTTATTTTTGTAAAGCAACAGAGCAAGCAAAATATGCAATTTCACTTGTGACAAAGGCCTCTCTAAACAATGGCATTCTTTAAGTTTTTTTCTTTTTCGTTTTATTTTATGGTTTTTCTTGTTTATTTAAGCATAACTAGCGTAGCGTAATGTAATGTAAAAAAAAGAAAAAAATAGCCCTCCTTTGAAAATACATTAGAAATTTTTATATTGAATTGTATTGCATGCGATACATAAATTGTAAGACCTTTTTAAGTGTTAACATATATGCTGTAGAGGTTTTGTGTATGCATTTTTGTAAAATGACCCACATATGTCAGGCTATTGGCTTATGGAAGTTTATTTTATAAAATCTTTAATTGTATGGGTTTTACAGCAGCTATGGGTATGAGCTAAAATTGCAGAGATTCTCTAGGCCTCATTAACTGGATCCTTTGCTGAACAATTCGATGCAAAGATTGCCATCAACAGAGTCCCATATCCTAGAGTCAGTTGACTTCCTTTTAGTAAATGATAGATCCCCATTTTAAATATTAACTAGATGACCCGTGCGAATATTTTGCACCGTTAATTGACGTCATAGCAAAAGCAACTTTCACAGGGAATTGTTTTCGTGTCATTCGGAAAGGCACAGTTGGATCAGAAGGTGTAAGATTGATTCGGAGTATGAGTACAGTTTTATCGGTATGAATAATTTTTCCTGATATGATGTGCTCTCCAAAGTTTGTTACGATTAGCCTGGTACCATTTATTAACCCGTATTAGAACACTTTATAAAACAAAAAATGCCATGACAATAACAACATTACCAAACAAGCGACCCTGTTGATCGGGCTTGATCTAACAGCTCCTACAAAGTATTGCCAAAACAGCTTTTTACAACTTAATATGCCTATTATTTATAACTGACTTAATAATAAACGGCATTATAGTAAATAGCGGTATTGCCAGAATGGATTTTAATACATACTCTATTACGTAAAACTGCATTACTATTAAACGACCCAGTGTCACCATACTTGAACAAAAACATATAATCATAAAGACAACAGTATTATCATGCAGTTCTATATAAAATATAATTTTTATCAATGAAAATATTATTTTTTCAATTTCGAATTATTTTTCGCCATTAGTGTTAGATATAAGCTTTAAAATGAGATATCATTCATTAAATTTGATGCGATGGTATGAGAGATATTTGCAACCGACAAAAAAAAATGCTTTAGAAATAATATATATGATGATTGTGGTCTCACAATGTGTCCAAATGCTGGCAGCATAGCTACTAGATAAATGAAGTATCAAATCGTCAAATATTTGAGAAAAAATTGTCAAAATCGTCAAGGAAGTTTATTGAAATTGTAAAAAATGGTCAGAAAAAAAATCAAAATAAATAAATTGAAAGCTTTTTAAAAACAGCAATAATATTGCATCATCTACACCCATGTATGGTGTTTGTAAATATTAGGTAGAGTCAGAAGATCTTGATGAAAGGGGCATGAAGGTTCACTGTGATAATCGCTAAAACTGACAAATTTTTCAGTGCCTTGGTTTCTTAAGAGACGCTGCAATAAATATTTCACTTCATCTGATCCTTATTTCAAAGGATATGGCCGCGCCAGTGCAGCTGCTGGATGTTGGTATACTGCATAACGTCCATGTCATTGTGGGGCTTATACATCTCACTGTTGGATGGAATGCAGGGATTATCGCCAACTCATACTGGACAGAAGATCTTACGTAAGACTCTTCCCTCGAATACCCTTAAAGCTGCTACATCAGTGCCTAATAGTGTGCATGCCTCTACGCCATTTAGAAGCACAGACGGGTGCAAATGTATAAAAAAAATGAAACCAATTTGTTCAATGATTAGGTAGGAGTATGATTAATGGTCTGAGCATTATCAAGACAGTTGATTGTAGGAGTCTAATGTTTTGATTTTAACGAAAAGAGGACGGATTTTCAGATTGTTAGTGAAAGCAAGATAAAGGCTTTAGGCTTTAGAAAGATCTTCTATTCAGTTACGGTGAACTAACTCTGATTTTTTGGCAGTCGCCATGGTCTAGTAGGTAGTGTGTTGGCTTATTAAACGTTAAGCCGGGGTTCGCATTCCAGGTTTGATGCCTTACCTGAAGTATGAAAAGAAAAAATATTTCTTCGGCGATTTCCTCTTAACAGATTTCCGACAAAATTTCAGAGAGTAACTAAACTTGCCATCAAAAAGTTTCTCAAAAATCTGTCGTTCGGAGTCGACGTTAAACTGTGGGTCCCACCACTCACGTATAAAATTAATGCGCACAGCCTAAGTGGTGTTAGAAGCTAGGCCGCAATCCTGACTGAAGGATTGTAAGGGCGAAATATGTACGGATATCTGTAACTCTGGTTTTTTACAAAGAAAACATTCGAAGCCTGTCAACACAAGATTTTAAATTTTGAATACACAACAGCTACTTGAACGTATACAAGGATCTAAGCATTCTATCATTCAAAATAAAGAAAATTAAATAAAAAAAATGTAAAAAAATGTTTGAAGCTTTTAAGTTATCAGCTAACCGTTACAATATCTTTTCAAAATTCAAACAAAAATTTCATAAATTTTTAAAAATTTTATAACCAAATCAAGTTTGTTGCTTAAGTCTTTTGTTTAAAAATGCAAAATAAAACAAAACAAAAAAATTTATAAATGATGATTGCCTTTAAAGTTGCCTTCTTCTTAAGTCTTTTGTTTTTTTCCTCCTCAATACAGCCTCAATATAATTTTGTTGATTGATTTTCCTGTTTATTTTGGTTAAACATCAGATGGGGCACAACATATGCGTTACGTTACGCATAATTTTGCAATATTTGCTCACAAAAAAAAAGGAAAAAAAAAACAAAACACTGCCACTTACAGGCACATATTCTCACAGCATAAAATATAAAACTACCACGCAATTATTTATGGTAAATATCAGTAGATGGCATTCGTTGTTTATTCGCATTGGCAATATGGACAAGTTTTTCCAATTTTTGCTTTTTTCATCATTTTCAATAACAATTTTCTGGCCATCATCATCATCTTCATCATCATCATCGTTTGTGCAACATTTTTGTGCGTGGTTTGTTGGTTGTAAGTTTTCGTTTTCCTTTCCCTCTTTCTTTCCGTTCCGTTGCTTTTGCCTTCTTCTTCTTGGTTAAATGCTAATGAAGGTCCATAGATTTCTAGGAATTCTTCTTCTTCTGTGTACATATTTGCTTCAATGGTCAAGTCTTATTGTGGTCGTTAAATCACTATGATTTTTGAAATTCAAATTAAATATTTAAGTGGCAAAAAAAATTCACAAAAAACAAAAAACAAACTCCAGCATAACATCGCTTAACCGCATAAATGGAAATTGTTTAGTAAATTGTTGCAAATATTACAAGGAAACCTAAAAAAAAAATCAACAAAAAAATTTCCAGAAAAAGGAAGAGAAATCAAATAGCAAAAGCTCTGGTTGGTGGTTAACTGGTTAAAGAAAAACAAAACAAAAATAAATAAATTATTGTGGCATACAATTTGCATTAATGCATGTTAAACTTGTAAGGAAAATTTTTTTTTTAAAAGAATTTGATTCTGAATAAATTACATGGCAATTACCAATGCTTTAACAGGTTGCACACAAGCAAATACCGAAAGAAAAATATAAAAATTTATTTGATAAAAATTAAATTTTATGCTTTAAATAATTAAAATAAATTGTTTCCTTTATAAAAAAAGAAGAAATCAAACACAGCGGAAAAACAATTCTTTAAGATTTTTATCTTTTCTATTAAAAATCAATTAAAAGTTCATGCTATTTCTTAAAAACAGATTCATTTCCTATGCTATTTGCTTAAAACATGCTAATATTATATCCCATTTGCTAAAAACATTCTACCCTCTAATGCTATTTGATAAAAACACATTTAAATCTCATGCTATTTGCTATAAATAGCTTCAAATCTAATGCTATTTTTTATAAATCTATTTACATCTCATACTATTTTTATCTTTTCTACTAAAAAGCAATTAAAATTTCATAATATTCCTTAGAAACAGATTCGTTTCCTATGCTATTTTCATAAAACAAGCTAATTTAACATCCCATTTGCTAAAAACACTCCAACCTTTAATGCTATTTGATAAAAACAGATTTCAATCTCATGCTATTTGCTATAAATGCCATTTTTTTAAATATATTTTCATCTCATGCTATTTCTATCTTTTTTACTAAAAAGCAATTAAAATTTCAAATTAGAAAAAGGTTCGTTTCCTATGCTATTTCCATAAAACAAGCTAATTTTACATCCCATTTGCTAAAAACACTCTAACCTCTAATGCTATTTGATAAAAACAGACTTAAATCTTATGCTATTTGCTATAAATGCCATTTTTTATAAATCTATTTACATCTCATGCTATTTTTATCTTTTCTACTAAAAAGCAATTAAAATTTCATAATATTCCTTAGAAACAGATTCGTTTCCTATGCTATTTTCATAAAACAAGCTAATTTTACATCCCATTTGCTAAAAACAGTCTAACCTTTAATGCTATTTGATAAAAACAGACTTAATTCTTATGCTGTTTGCTATAAATAGCTTAAAATCTAATGCTATTTTTTATAAATCTATTTACATCTCATGCTATTTTTATCTTTTCTATTAAAAATCAATTAAAATTTTATAATATTCCTTAGAAACAAATTCATTTCCTATGCTATTTGCTTAAAACAATCTAATATCGTATCCCATTTGCTAAAAACAGTCTAACCTCTAATGCTATTTGATAAAAACAGACTTAAATCTTATGCTATTTGCTATAAATAGCCTAATATCTTATGCTATTTTTAAAACTCTATTTATATCTCATCCTATTTATTATAAACATGTTTATAATGATTTAATCTTTATTATAAACATGTTTGTTTTCTTTAATATAAACATGTTTATAATCTATATTATAGACATATTTATACTCTTTGTTTTAAACATGTTTATAATCTTTATTATAAACATGTTTATACCTTTGTTGTAAACATGTTTATACTCTTTATTATAAACATGTTTATACTCTTTATTATAAACATGTTTATACTCTTTATTATAAACATGTTTATACTCTTTATTATAAACATGTTTATACTCTTTATTATAAACATGTTTATACTCTTTATTATAAACATGTTTATACTCTTTATTATAAATAGTAATAATAAAGAGCATTATAAACATATTTATATCTCATAATATTTGTTATAATCACGTTTATATTTCATGCTCTTTATGATAAACATATTTATATCTCATGATATTTGTTATAGTCACGTTTATAGCTCATGCTATTTATTATAACTGACTACAATGATATTTACAAATAATAGTCTAATATCTTATGCTATTTGTTATAAACCTGATTATATATATCATTCTATTTTTTATAAATATGTTTATATCTCATGCTATTTGCTATAAATATATTTATATCTCATACAATTTCTATTAGATTTGTTTATATTGCAGGATATTTACTGCACACATATAAATGGTCTAATTCTTTTTGTTATGAACGTGTTACCACATGAATAATTTATATTTCAAACTACTGCACATAAATAAGTTTATATAATCTATAAATAAATTTATATAACTTGCTATCCAATGCAAACAATTTTATTTTATGTGCTATTCTATAAAACTAGGTTTATATTTCTTGCTATTCCATATTATCAAGTTTATATCACATGCTATCCTATATAAAGATATCACAATATATGCTATATAAACCGAGTAGTTTGTTTAACATACTATTTTATATAAACCGTGGGTTTTATAAAGCATGCTATTCCATAGAAACCCTAGGTTTATATCTTATGCTATTTTATTGAAACCGTAAGTTTATATCTTATGCTATTCTATAGAAACCCTAGGGTTTATATCTTATGCTATTCTATAGAAATTGAAGTCGCCGTGGTCTAGTGGGTAGTGTGTTGGCTTATTAGACGAAAGGCTCGGGTTCGTATCCCAGGTCAGACATCAAAACGAAAAATATTTCTTCGGCGACTTCCTCTCAGCAGATTTCGGGCAAAGACTCTGAGAGTAAAAATTCCCATGAAAAGCTTCTCAAAAATCTGTCGTTCGAAGTCGACTTTAGAACTGTAGGTCCCGCCACTCATATATAAAATTAACACACACAACATAAGTGGTGTGAGAAGCTAGGTCGTAATCCTGGCTGAAGGGTTGTAATGGCCAATTATGTATGTATTCTATAGAAATCCTAAGTTTATATCTTATGCTATTCTATAGAAACCCTAGGGTTTATATCTTATGCTATTCTATAGAAACCCTAGGGTTTATATCTTATGCTATTCTATAGAAATCCTAGGGTTTATATCTTATGCTATTCTATAGAAATCCTAGGTATATATCTTATGCTATTCTGTAGAAGCCTTAGGTTTACATCGCATGCTATTCTATAGAAAGCCTAGGGTTTACATCGTATGCTATTCTATAGAAACCCTAGGATTTACATCGCATGCTATTCTATAGAAACCCTAGGTTTACACCACATACTATCCTATAGAAGGGTTTATATCACATGCTATTCTATAGAACCCTTTGGTTTACATCACATGCTATTCTATCGAAACCTTAGGTTTACATCACTTGGTATTAGATATAAATCCAGAGGTCTGTGTCGCTTACTAGATTCTATAGAATAATTTTACAAGCTTAATGTAATACAAGCACACTACTGAAAGCCCAATGACCTTGATTAATGGCTAATACGGTTTTATTGGGATTATCATTATGAAGTCTCTACTGTTGTATTTATTCTATTGATGATGCCTTCTTAATAGTATTTTTCTTTATAATTTTCTTGATTGTGCCATTGCCTTAATAACACAATTTCTGTAGACATATTTTCTATTTAGTTTTGTTTTAAATTAAAAACTAAAAATAAGAACAAAATTAATTTCCAATTCAAGGCACATTTTATGGATATTGAAAACGCCTATGAGAAAAGATTCATTGATACTCCATTTCGTTTTTCTTTTATTTCATATTACAATTCATTTGTATGGACATGACAATATTAGCATTAAACACGTGACATTTAAACATAATTTATGGCTTAGATAGAGGCTTAAAAAAGTTAAAAAAAAAATATATTTGAAACGTTTTAAAGCTTTTAAGCCAAGTAAACAATTGAAGGGGGCAAAGAATACAAAACAAACACAAAAAACGTTTTTTTTCTTAAGTCTTTAGTTTGTGTTACTTTCATAAACATTTCTCTTCTGAATTTCACACCTTTTGCTTAAAATTCCTATAGTTTTGTGCTAATAACCCTAATCAATGTTTTATTTCATTTGTTTTTGTTATATTATAAATGGTTTTTAATCTCTCGCTTAAGTAGTAAAAAAACGAAGAAAAACTGTAATTTAAGCCACATTCAGTTGTGGTCTTAATAAGAAACCATATATCGTTGCTGAAAGAAAATGTAGAAATTAATGTATAAACGTCAGTGTAAATAAGTGGCTGTAGCAATAGCAAAAGCAAAATAAAAAGAAAAGAAAGAAAAGAAAGACTATAATAAATACATAAAAAATTACCGTAGCTTTTGTACCAAAACAAACAACAAAAACAAAAAAAATAAGAAGAAATCATTGTACAGCTTTGCTGTAAAGAGACATACAAGAGTTAAGATTACAGGAAAAATAGCACAAGACATTTGTGTAAATAAAATGATATGGTGATGCTAAGCTTTTAATGCACACACCAAAACAGCACAGTTGTGCTAAAATAAAAGAAAATAAAAATTAACCCATGGAAATGCAAAAGTTTTCCAATAAAAATAAAAGGAAAAAAATATTTTTAAAAATAGTTTTATATCTAATGCTACTTGCTACAAAGAGTTTTATGTCTCATGCTATTTGCTCTCAAAAGGTTATTATCATTCTAAAATAGTAAATTACATGCTATTCTATACGAACCAAAGTTTTATATCGCTTGCTATTATCTATAAACCAGCATTTATATGTCAAATGTTATTCTACATATTTCTAGGTTTAAATATCACATGCTATTCTACATAAAACATGCTATTCTATTTATAATTCTGGGGTTTATATCACATGCTATTCTATAAAAGCCCTTGGATTTATATCATATGCTATTCTATTTAAAACTCTAGAGTTTATATCACTTGTTATTCTATTTAAAACCATGCTATCTATTTAAAACTCTGGGCTTTATATCAGATGCTATTCTATTTAAAATTCGGATTTTAAATCTCATGCTATTCTATTTAAACCTTGGGATTTATATCACATGCTATTCTAAATAAGTCCTGGGATTTATATCACATGCTATTCTATATAAAACCTTGATGTTTATATCACATGTTATTCTATTTAAAACTCTGGGCTTTATATCACATGCTATTCTAATATATATAATATTCTATATCATATGCTATCCTATATCATATGCTATTCTATATCATATGCTATTCTATATCATATGCTATTCTATATCATATGCTATTCTATATTATATGCTACTCTATATCATATGCTATTATATATCATATGCTATTCTATATCATATGCTGTTCTATATCATATGCTATTCTACATCATATGCTATTCTATATCATATGCTATTCAATATCATATGCTATTCTATATCATATGCTATTCTATATCATATGCTATTCTATATCATATGCTGTTCTATATCATATGCTATTCTACATCATATGCTATTCTATATCATATGCTATTCAATATCATATGCTATTCTATATCATATGCTATTCTATTCTATATCATATGCTATTCTATATCATATGCTATTCTATATCATATGCTATTCTATATCATATGCTATTCTATATCATATGCTATTCTATATCATATGCTATTCTATATCATATGCTATTCTATATCATATGCTATTCTATATCATATGCTATTCTATATCATATGCTATTCTATATCATATGCTATTCTATATCATATGCTATTCTATATCATATGCTATTCTGTATAAACCCTTGGGTTTATATCACTTGCTATTCTATAAAAACCTTGAGGTTTATATTATATCCTGTTACATATAAGCCCCAGGGCTAATGTCACATGCTATCCTGTACAAACCCCAGGGTCACTTGCTGTCCTATATAAACGGTATATAGCACATGCTATTCTACTTAAACTTTAAAATTATCAACTTTCTGAAATTTAGCGATTATTTTTTTTAATTTTTTATTTATACCCCCATGGGTTAATATAATACTACTTGTCTTAATGGCGTATTGTTGTTCTACAATTTATATCTTAACATTAATTTTCTTTTAGCATATCAGCCTCTCACTTCCACCTCCTTTCTCGTTTCTCTTGTTTTTTTTCTGTTTATCTGGTTGGTTGATAGTTTTCTTTTCTTTTTCAATTTTTTTTCCTCTTTCCTTTTATTGTTGGTTATAAACTTGTGGTTTAATTTTTGCCGTTAGATGGCCTAATTCTTAGGAAAACGAAATGTTTAAATAGTCGCTCAGCTCTTTTGTTATTGTGGTTTTAAAAGACAAAAAAAAAACACAAAAAATAAGAAAAGAAAACTACAAGATTTTTATGGTAAAGAAAAGTTGTAATAAAAGTGTTTAGAAAACAGGAAATTTTTACAAAAAACATATTTCTAATGAAACAGAACATGAAAAGGATAGTATATAGTATACGAAAGAATAAATGAAGAAAAACCGAGAAACAAAGGAAAACACATAAAAGGCAAATCATTGCAAAGTTTTAAGGAAAATTGTAAGAAAAAGTGTAAAGAAAAAGGGAAATTTAGAAGAAGAATATGAATATGGAACAAATAGCCCTGCCAACAAGCGGTCTATTATATAAAAAAGAAAACCAGAAATTTATATTGAAATTAGTTGAAAATTTTAAACTAAATTAATAAAACTAAACTATTTTAAACTAAATTAAAATAATGAAAAGATTTTTTTTTAAATACTTTTAAAATATTTTTCGATAACTTTAATTATATATAAAGAAAAAAATTTAAATTAATTATAAAATTGGAAGAACATTTTCCGATAACTATATAAGTTTCTATAAAAAATTTTTCGATAACAATCATTTCTTAAATTCTTCAAAAACTATAATTTTCTGTAGAAGATTCTTCCATAACTATAACTTTCTTCGATAACAATAATTTTCTATAGAAAATTCTTTGATAACAATAATTTTCTATAGAAAATTCTTCGATAACAATAATTTTCTATAGAAAATTCTTCGATAATAATAATTTTCTATAGAAAATTCTTCGATAACAATAATTTTCTATAGAAAATTCTTCGATAACAATAATTTTCTACAGAAAATTCTTCGATAACAATAATTTTCTATAGAAGATTCTTCGATAACAATAATTTTCTATCGAAAATATTTTGATAACAATAATTTTCTATAGAAAATTCTTCGATAACAATAATTTTCTGTAGAAAATTCTTCGATAACAATAATTTTCTATAGACGATTCTTCGATAACAATAATTTTCTATAGACGATTCTTCGATAACAATAATTTTCTATAGAAGATTCTTCGATAACAATAATTTTCTATAGAAAATTCTTCGATAACAATTATTTTCTATAGAAGATTCTTTGATAACAATAATTTTCTAAAGATGATTCCTTGATAACAATAATTTTCTATAGAAAATTCTTCGATAACCTATATTTTCAACATGAAATTTTTACATAACTTTGAATTTTATAAAGAAAATTTTTTAAATATACAGATCTTTTATTTATTTTCGATAACATAAATTTTTTATAGAAAATTTTTCGATAACATAAATTTTTTATAGAAAATTTTTCGATAACATAAATTTTTTATAGAAAATTCTTAGAGAACTATAATTCTCTGTTGAAGATTCTTCCATAACTATAATTTTCTAAAGAAAATTCTTCGATAAATATAACTTTTTTAGAAAATTCTTAAAGAACTATAGTTTTCTGTAGAAGATTCTTGGATAACAATAATTTTTTATAGAAAATTCTTAGAGAACTATAATTCTCTGTTGAAGATTCTTCCATAACTATAACTTTCTTCGATAACTATAATTTTCTAAAGAAAATTCTTCGATAACTATAACTATTTATAGAAAATTCTTTGATAACTATAATTTTCTATAGAAAATTTTCGATAACTATAATTTTCTAAAGAAAATTCTTCGATAACTATAACTTTTTATAGATAATTCTTTGAATACTATAATTTTCTATAGAAATTTTTTCGATAACTGTAATAGTATAACAGCATTCGATAACATTCGATCTTATAAAGAAAATTTCTCAAATATATACATACATATGTACATAATTGGTTATTACAAACCTTTCAGTCAGGATTGCAACCTAGCTTCTTTCACCATCGATGTTGTGTGTGCAAATTTTATACATGAGTGGCGAAATCTACAGTTTAAAATCGACTCCGAACAGCAGTTTTTTTCTGAGAAACTTTTCATGCCAATTTTTATTTACTCTTAGAATTTTTGTGGCAGAAAACAGCTGAGAGCAAGTAGGCAAAGAAATATTTTTTTCAAATTTTTTGGAGATGTCTGACCTAGGGTTTGGAGCGTGGTCTCACCACCAATAAGTCTAGACACTATCTACTAGATTACGGCTATTATATAAGCAGTTTATTAAAGTAATAATGCCTCACACGTAGCCAGTAATGTATACCGATAATACATTTTCATCGTTATAGAATCATATTACATTCAGTAACTTCAGATTATTCCTGATTAGCCTAATGCATGTGACTCCAGATATATTCGTATTTTAGTTCCCTCCCCCCAAGAACAACCTTTAAGAAGATTTAAACACTTTTTAAATGTTTATCTTCCATGTAAAACTATGATCTCGTTTAAGCTTTTCTTCTTTACCTTGAAAGAATTTGAAAAATTCAAAAGACTTAAGACACAAACCTTAAGGTAATTGTTAATTTTTTTTAAACTTATTTTTGTTGTTGTTTCTAAAACTGTTGCATGTTATGTTTCTATTAATTATTAAGTTTGCTTTCTTCCAAAAGAAACAAGGAACAACACAAATCAAAACAAAAATTTAATATTTTCCCATACTTGTAGTACTAAAAAGAGCAAGAGAAAGGGAAAGAGAAGAAAGGAAAGAAAGCAAAGTAGCTGGCGGTTATTTAAAGAAGTAAACTTTTTTTCTCCTTTTTTCTTACTTTAACACTTTTTATTTGTTTCTTTTTTTTTAATATTCTTTAAGCATATGATATAAATTAACGTCAACCTGCTAGTAGAAAAGAGTTTTTATGCCATTCATGATGGCTGCAATACTTGCGAAGACTGTATGATTAATTGAATTATTTTTTAAATATTTTCCTCTTTATTTTTCTTCTGTGCACATACATATTAAAATAAATTTTTCCGCTAAAAAATAAAAAAGAAAAAACATGCAATATTCCTCTCTCTATTTCTCTATCTTCTTCTAATACCAACAATGGCCTATGATTAACTGGTGGTTATATTTTATGATGGCAGATAAGAAAACGATAGAAAACGTTATTATGCTGTTAAGAACGAATGAGTGGAAATAAAAAAAAAACAAGAAAACAATGATAAATTCTTGGCAAGATTTTTCGTGGAAAATATTTTCCTTTTTTTATTTTTGTATTTTTATTTAAAAAATATGAAAGAAAAAAAATTTAAGAAAAACAAATTATAACTGTGTTGCAGAAAGAATTGCTTAGAAAAGTGTAAAATATGGGTCAGAAATAGTTTCTCTCTCCAAAAAAAAAATGGAAAAAGAAAATATTAACAGGCTTGAGTGATTTAAATGGTCAGTTTGGATAATTGGCAAAATGGTTTAACAAGCAAAAATTAGGTGAAAAGCAAAGATTAGAAACGTTACAAAAACAACACAAAAAAATACTTTTAAAATTCATCACATTAAATAAAATAAATGGCCATGAATTGAAAGGTTTTTTTGTAAGTAAAAGTGTTTCAAAAAAATTTAAATTTGATTAAACGAAAGAAAATATGGAGGAATATCACATGGCTCCCAAAAAGAACAAAAGAAAATCCAAATTCAGAGTCCCCTTTTTTAAGAAAGGAAAAATATATTCTTACAATTTACAAAAAAAAATTTTCGATAGTAGCAAATTTACTTAAAAAAGTTATCGATTTTCGATAAACATTAGTATTGAAAATTTTTCAGAATTATTACCTGTAATAAATTTCGATTCAGAACTCTATTTAAAGAAGGAAAAAAGTATTGTTACGATTTACAAAAAAAAAATGTTCGATAACAGCAAATTTGCTTAAAAAAGTTATCGATTTTCAATAAACATTAGTATTAAAAATTTAGCAGAATTATTGCTTGTAATAAATTTGGTTCCAGAACTTTATTTAAAGAAGGAAAAAAGTTCGATAACAGCAAATTTACTTAAAAAAGTTATCGATTTTCGATAAACATTAGTATTGCAAATTTATCTGATTTATTAGTTGTAATAAATTTGGATTCAGAACTTTATTTAAAGAAGAAAAAAGTTCGATAACAGCAAATTTGCTTAAAAAAGTTATCGATTTTCGATAAACATTAGTATTACAAATTTATCTGAATTGTTAGTTGTAACAAATTTGGTTGCAGAAGTTTATCTAAAGAAGGAAAAAGTATTGTTACAATTTACAGAAAAAAATGTTATATAATGGCAAATTTCCTTAAAAAAGTTATCGATATTCGATAAAACTTTGTAGTGAAAATTTACCAGAACTATTACTAGTAATAATTTTGATTTCAAAATCCTCTTTAAAGAAGGGAAAAATGTTTTTTTGCGATTTACAGGAAAAAAATTTTCGATAATAGCAAATTTACCTAAAAAAGTTATCGATTTTCGATAAACATTAGTATTGAAAATTTAGCAGAATTATTACTTATAATAAATATGAATTCAGATCTCTATTGAAAGAAGGAAAAAATATTTTTTTTACAATATACAAAAAAAATGTTCGATAATAGCAAATTTGCTTAAAAAAGTTATCGATTTTCGATAAACATTAGTATTAAAAATTTAACAGAATTATTACTTGCAACAAATTTAAATTCAAAACTCTATTTAAATATTACAAAAAAAATTTCGATAATAGCAAATTTACTTAAAAAAGATATCGATTTTCGATAAACATTAGTATTGAAATTTTTGCAGAATTATTAGTTGTAATAAATTTGAATTCAAAATTTATTTAAAGATGGAGAAAGTATTTTGCGATTTACAGAAAAAAAATGTTATATAATGGCAAATTTAGTTAAAAAGTTATCGATTTTCCGATAAACAGTTGTATCTAAAATTTATCAAGAATTTTACTTGTAATAAATTTCATTTCAGAATTCTCTTTAAAGAAGGAAAAAATATTTTTTATTTACGATTTACAAAAAAATGTTCAATAATAGCAAATTGTTTAAAAAAAGTTATCGATTTTCGATACCTTTAGTATTGAAAAATTTAGCAAAATTTTTACTTGTAACAATTTGAATTCAAAACTCTATTTAAATATTACAAAAAAAAAAATTTCAATAATAGTAAATTTACTTAAACTTAGTTATCGATATTCGATAAATATTAGTATTGAAAATTTATCAGAATTATTACTTGTAATAAATTTGATTTCAGAATTCTCTTTAAAGAAGGAAAAAATATTTTTTATTTACGATTTACAAAAAAATGTTCAATAATAGCAAATTTGCTTAAAAAAGTTATCGATTATCGATAACCTTTAGTATTGAAAATTTAGCAAAATTATTACTTGTAACAAATTTGAATTCAAAACTCTATTTAAATATTATAAAAAAAAAAAATTTCGACAATAGCAAATTTTCTTAAAAAAGATATCGATTTTCGATAAACATTGGTATCGCAAATTTAACAGCATTATTACTTGTAATAAATTTGGATTCAGAATCCTCTTTAAAGAAGGGAAAAATGTTTTTTGCGATTTACAGGAAAAAAATTTTCGATAATAGCAAATTCGCCTAAAAAAGTTATCGATTTTCGATAAATATTAGTATTGAAAATTTAACAGAACTATTACTTGTAATAAATTTGGATTCAGAGCTCTATTTAAAGAAGGAAGAAAAATTTTTTTTTACGATATACAAAAAAATGTTCAATAATAACAAATTTGCTTAAAAAAGTTATCGTTTTTCGATAACCTTTAGTATTGAAAATTTAGTGGAATTATTTCTTGTAATAAATTCCGATTCAGAACTCTATTTAAAAAAGGAAAAAATGTTCTTACGATTTACAGAAAAAAAATATTCGATAACAGCGAATTTCCTTAAAAAGTTATCGATTTTCAATTCATCAACATTTTTTATTCGTTTGAAAGACCTATTGGTAATATTATGTAAAGAATATAACATCGTTTACGGCGTTTATTAATACGCCATGGCTTCTCTGGATGTAGTGCCTTAGAAATTTCCATTTCCTATGACTCTAACTGAATTTTAACGATGTCATGGATTATATTGGCTTTATATTATATTATATTTTACACTGGCATATCATAGAGGCTTAAGAAAACCTTACAAGAAAATGTTTAACATGGTCGAATTGTATGATCTCGGCTTTAGCTCAGAATACCTCCATGTAAGATGATTATTTCTTCAAATCACTTGGGCAGAATATCTAATGTGGCATGAGTTGTATGTATGCAAAGCAAAGTTGTTGAAACCACATGTCCAGATTATTCAATTGAAGTCAAGAGAGCCATGACCCAAAAGCGTACGACATTGACAGCTAAGTCCTGGCTGATGTTGTTCTCAAAGAAATAAGAGAACATCGATTTATATACGATAGACGTTGACAGTAACCGCTTGACCGAAGTTGTTATCAAAGAAATAAGGACCCCCCTTTATATATGAAATAATATTTTGTAGTGTTCGTTTCTTAAGTCTTTTGTTATTATTTTGTTTTATTTAAACATTGTAAACATTTTCTAATTTTTATTTGTTTTCTTTTATCTTTTTCTTTCCAGGTAATTATTGCAATAAATTAAAAAGCCTTTTAAGAACTAAAAGCATCTATAACAGGTACTTGAAATCATTTTTTCTTTTTTTTCATGATTATTTTTCTATGAATTCTTGAAATCAAAGTAAATTTTATTCTCACCTCCCCTTTTTTAAAAAAAAACAATTTTTCCTTTTTGACTGCTTAATATACAATTTCGAATATTGTTGAGAAAGAAAGAAAAAAACTTAAAGCCTGGCTTAGGAAAATATTTTTAAAAAGAATTTTATTTCGCTTAAGGTTAAATACGTATTAAATGCTATGGCTTAACCACGCGGAAATCAAAAAACTGATCTTCTGCTTGAGTTTTGTTTCTTTTTTTCTGCTGTTGTTGTATTGTTGTTGTTGTTGTTGTAATAAAAAAATATAAAATTATGCTGCTTTTCTAAGCCATCATTACAAATATATCTTCCTAAAGAAATCTAACAGCTTTGTTAAGCTTAAAGTAATGAAATCAAAGAGTTTTGCTGGAAATATTTAAAAAAAAATTTTTTTTTTTAATAATTAAAGCGTTTTAAGGCTCTGCTTTATCATTTCAAATTTTTTTTTCTATATTTCTTGGCTAAAGTTGCATGTTTTGTGGCAATTATATATAAAAAAAAAGTTTGTCCCAAGCTTAACTATTATTATACAAGCCATGCTTTAAGCTGATCTAACACACAACAGCCAGCATAATATTGCATTAGGCTGGGGTATCAGTTTTTTTTACCATCATCCCAGGCTTTAACTCTAACTTTTTTCTTAAGAATTTCTTTAGGTTTTTTTCTTTCTTTTTTACTGTTCTTTTTCTGGTCTTTTTTTTGTTGTTGTTGTTGTTTTTCCCCCTAAAGATAAAGTATATTGGCTGGCCTCCATTGTATCTACAGCTTAACACACAAGGACGTTATTAGAGGAGAACCAAAGCAAAGTAAAAAGAAATGAAAAAAAAAATTGAAAATAAGTTATGAAAGCCTTTTTATTTCTGTTGTTGTTCTTTTCAAGATAAAGAAAAATGGTAACATTTAAACCCTCTTCCTCTAGTCATTCTTTATTCGTTTTCCTTTTTGTTTTCTATCGCCTTCTCATTTGAAAATCTTAGTTTTTCTTGTCTTTTTTTAACAGAACTAACAATAAAATGTTGATTTTTATTAAGAAATAAAAGCAAAGCATAGGAAAAACGTACGTACGTAAGCCTGTATGTGTTTGGGGTCCAGCCATTATTTTGCCCTTAATAAATGGCCATAATTATAGAAAGGGGAAACCAAAGCAAAAAAAAATGCAGAATTATGCTCACTATTAATAATGCCATAAAAAAGCAAAACAGAAAGAAACTGAAAACCATAACATAATAAAACTTTAAAAGAGAGTTAAGCGAGAGCGATAATAAGGAAATGAAAACTAAAAATTAAAAATAATTTTATTTAAAACGTGAGTTCAATATATGGTTTGTCTACAGTCATTCCAACAAGGAAGTAAGAAGAATTTAAACAAACAAAAAAAAAGAAGAAATTCTAAGGCCCTACAAAAGCTAAAAACACTTGTAGTACATTATAAAAGTATTCACACATCCGTACAAACGTACTGGCTGCCAGAAATTCTGCCAAATAATTTTAAAAAAAGGATTAAAAAAACTAGTGAATATCGTCGCCGTGGTGTAGTGGATAGTGTGTTGGCTTATTAGACAAAAGACCCGAGTTTGAATCCCAGGTCAGACATCAAAACGAAAAATATTTCTTCGGCGACTTCCTCTCAGCAGATTTCTGGCAAAGACTCTGAGAGTAAAAATTGCCATGAAAAGCTTCTCTAAAATCTGTCGTTCGGAGTCGACTTTAAACTGTAGGTCCCGCCACTCATGTATAAAATTAACGCACACAACATAAGTGGTGTGAGAAGCTTGGTCGTAATCCTGACTGAAGGGTTGTAATGGCCAATTATATATGTATGTATGAATATCTTCTCAAATTTCTTTTTTTATTTGGAGCAACAATCCTTCCGGTTAATAATGAAAAATAATTTCATTCAAATGGCTGCCTTGGCTGGCCATTTAGTAGGCCACACGATCGATCCAATTTTTAAGCACATTATCGATTGTGTGCAGCTGTATTTCACCCAATGGCTTTATTGCCCTTTAAAGCGTCAATTGTCTCTGGCCTGTCGGCGTAACACTTATCTTTGACGGTACCCCACAAATAATAGGTTAACGGTGTCAATTCTCAGCTCCGAAGTGGCCCAACAACATTAGCTTTGCGGCTGATAATGCTATCTTCAAAAACAGGTCCCAAAACATCGCGTATAGCTTCGACTGTGTGGCATGTAGCGCCGTCCTGTTGAAACTAAATGTTGCCAATATCCTCCTTTTCAATTTTTGGGAACAAAATTTCGTTCAACATGGCGAAATAATAGGTTAACGGTGCTAAATCTCAGCTCTGATCTAACCAGACGACATCAGCTCTGCGACTGATAATGTGATCCTTCAAAAACAGGATGCAAAACATCGCGTATAGCTTCGTTGTGTGGCATGTAGTGCCTTGCTGTTGAAACTAAATGTTGCCAATATCCTCCTTTTCAATTTTTGTAAACAAAAATTCATTCAACAAGGCCCAATAACAATCACCATTGACAGTAACGGCCACTCCTTGCTCATTTTCGAAGAAAAATTGCCCAATTATGCCGCTGGATCAAAATCCGCACCAAGCAGTGACTCGTTTTGGGTACGTCAGCTTTTCAATGTATGCATGCGAGCGGGTTTTCCGTGCCCCAAATGCAGCAATTTTGCTTATTTTACATACCCGCCAAGATCAAAATGAACTTCTTCTGAAAAGATGATTTTTTTTAGCAAAATCGGTATCTTCTGTAAGTTGATTGCAGGCCAACTTAGCGAAGCGGAACCGCATTGGATGGTCAATATTCTTTCAACAGAAGAATAAAACTAATTATCTGTCAAGACGAGTATACTCGTCCTTGGCAGCGAATGTGTTAAATGCGATTTTACCAAAATTGGTATCTTCTGCAAGTCGATCCCAGGCCAACTTAGCGAAGCGGAACCGCATTGGATGGTCAATATTCTTTCAACAGAAGGATAAAACTAATTATCTGTCAAGACGAGTATACTCGTCCTTGGCAGCGAATGTGTTAAAAAGCTTTTCAATGCAATTTTATTTACTCCCAAAGATTTTGCTAGAAAACTGCTAAAAGTAAGTCACAAAGAAACTATTTTTCCTTCGATCTAAGGTTTGAAACCAGGATCTCGTGGCTAGTAAGCCAAGACCCCTTACCACTTAGGCTATAACGACTTTTTATTATCTTAATAAACTCTTTAAATATGCAAAAATTTCCACATGCTAAGCTCAAAAAAAAAATATTATCAATTAGTGGCTTATAAAACGAAAGACTTAAGACACAAACTTTTTTTTTATAATTTTTTTTATTATTTTTCAAACAACTTTCATTGCCTTAGAACTTTGGTCTGGAATCTACACTGATTTAATGAAACTAAATTAAAAATAAAATTCTCTTTTTAATCCAGTTTTTCAAACACTTTTCTTTGTCAGCTGTTGGTTGTATTTGCATTTTTGAAAATTCTAGGCTATTTTTAAAACTCTAATCCTTCTTCTTGGAGGCTTATCTCAAAGAAATCTCGTTCATTATTTATTTTTACATTTCCATGCTATACAAAAAGCCATTTGAACCAGTTTTTTTTTTTTTTTTTAAGAAAAGAGATTCAAATTCTTTTTAGTGTAACAGGTCTTAGAAGCTAACATTTGCTTGGCCAGCATTATTAATTGCAAATGATTTTGAGTTTAAAATTGCTGCTCGTTTTTTGTTTGTTTTTTTTTTTTTTCGTTGCCTTGCTATGATGGTTTAGAGAAGCGGCTTTTCTTTCCCAACATGTTATGGAGTTTGTTAAGCATGCAGAACTCAACAGTCCCTCTGGGTGATTGTTTAGTTTTCTTAAAAACAACAATAAAGGTTTGAGGGAAAGTTTTAAGCAGGAAAATTAATTGCAAAACTTTTTTTTTTAATTTCAAATTTTAGAATTTTGTATTTAATTGCAAAACAAAAGACTTAAGAAATGAACTTTTTTAATTAAATTTTAAAAACCTTTAAAACTTTCCAACTTTTCCTGCAAACAAAGTAATAAAATTCAACATTTTCCATTAGAATTGCTTTCGAACAGACAACATAACACAATTTGATCGATTGCAATCGATTGTTTGCAAGAAAATTTTCGCATTGTTTTTATACGCTTTAATTCGTTCCATTGTTTTTCCTTTCTTTACGTTTATTTTGTTTCTAAAACAGCATTAGTTTGATGGCTTTATTTGATGGTTTTATTTGCCATTTTCTTTGCTTTTATGACAGGTTGTTGTCGTGGTTTTTTTTTTCTTTCTCTCTTACAAACTGACAGGTGTTTACTTGCATGGCTAGTATAGGAAATGGCCAAAAACAAAAGTGTTGGAAATGTTGGCAGACATTGAAATTGTTTGTATAATGACATTTGCAATTAAGGCTTTAAAAGTGTTAAAGAAAATTCCAGAATTTTATTCTATTTTAATGGCTTTTGCTTCAAAACAAAAGACTTCAGCAACAAACTTTATTTCCTTAAAAATAATAGAGTTTTCAGATGTGTGTGTGTGTTATACCCTATTAACTACGCATTAGATGTACAATAAATTTTTCAAAATATTTACAAATCATAAAAGAAAACAAAAGCCATAAAGAAAGCTGCTATTTGCTTAAGAATAACCTTCAAATTAGTTTCCCATAAGCTAGCATAGACAGGCTATGGCCAAAGTAAACAAATTTTTGAAATAAAATGTCTAGAGTTAGGCGTCTGTTAAACACTTAAGACTTAAGACACTTTCATATAAAAATCTATTGGAAAATCTAAACAAAATATCCTTGACCCCTCTATTACTCACTCTCTTATACAATAACACCCAAAAAAGTCAGCCTTAGAAGTCCAGCTTTTGGCATAACTTTTACGCTCAAATAGTTTCAAAAATTTGCCATTTTTTTAAGGAAATAAAGACTTTATTCATCATCATTCATAATTGGCCCTTACAACCCTGCAGTCAGGATTACGACCTAGCTTCTCACACCACTTATGTGGCGGGACCTACAGTTTAAAGTCGACTCCGAATGACAGATTTCTTGAGAAGCTTTTCATGGCAATTTTTATCTCTCAGAGTCTTTGCCAGAAATCTGCTGAAGAAATATTTTTCGTTTTGATGTCTGACCTGGGATTCGAACCCAGGCCTTTTGTTTAATAAGCCAACACACCATCCACTAGACCACGGCGACTTCAAGGCTTTATTAAGATTTTTAGCTGAACATATCGTCTACCATTCTATACCATTCCATGTTCTTTTTGCCAATTTATGTAGTCCCTCCTAAGAAACATCTGGTCTTTTAAAGCCAAAAATAAATAGAAAGAATATCCTTCTTGAGTCCAAGCTTACTCCAAAGAAAGCATTCTGTATTCATCGATACAAATAATCAGAAAAGGTGAGCCCTGGACTATACTAAGTATGATGCTTCACTGCTTTCTAAATAATTCTTCAATGCCAGTGATATCATGATAGCCGAGTGATGTTATAGGGAAAAATTATGGCCTCATGTCTAATTAAATGGTCCGCCAAATAACTTTTTTTTTTGAAAATGCTTTCAAAAAAAAACTTTTGAATATTTTCTCAAATTTCTTTTTTTATTTGAAAGTACATTCCTTCCGGTGGATAATGAAAAAAAATTTCATTCAAATGGCTGCCTTGGCTGGCCATGTAGTAGCCTACACGATCGATCCAATTTTTAAGCACATTATCGATTGTGTGCAGCTGTATTTCCCCCAATGGCTTTACGAATATTGTCCTTTAAAGCGTCAATTGGCATTGGCTTGTCAGCGCAATACTTATCTTTGACGGCACCCTACAAATAAGAGTCCAACGGTGTCAAATCTTAGCTCCGTGGTGGCCAAACGACATTAGCTCTGCGGCTGATAATGCTATCTTCAAAAACAGGACGCAAAACATCGCGTATAGCTTCGACTGTGTGGCACGTAGTGCCGTCCTGTTGAAACCTAATATTGCCAATATCCTCCTCTTTAATTTTTTGAACAAAAATTCGTTCAACATGGCCCGATAACGATCGCCATTGACTGTAACTGCCACTACTTGCTCATTTTCAGAGAAAAAAGGCCCAATTGTGCCTCTGGATCAAAATCCGCACCAAACAGTGACTCGTTTTAGGTGCATTGGCTTTTCAATGTATGCGTGCAGGTTTTCCGTGCCCCAAATGCGACAATTTTGCAGACCAAAATGAGCTCTTTATATGAAAAGATGATTTTTTTTTGCCAAAATCGAAATCTTCTGTAAATCGATCGCAAGGCCACTTACCGAAGCGAAAACGTATTGAATGGTCAATTGGCTTCAACTCCTGAACAAATTGGACTTTGTATGGCGTCATACATACACACATAATTGGCCATTACGACCCTTCAGTCAGGATTACGACCTAGCTACTCACACCACTTATGTTGTGTGCGTTAATTTTATATATGAGTGGCGGCAGGACCTACAATTTAAAGACGACTCCGAACGACAGATTTTTGAGAAGCTTTTCATGGCAATTTTTACTCTCTGAGAGTCTTTGCCAGAAATCTGCTTAGAAGAAGTCGCCGAAGAAATATTTTTCGTTTTGATGTCTGACCTGGGATACGAACCCGGGCCTTTCGCCTAATAAGCCAACACACTACCTACTAGACCACGACGACTTGGCATGTAGTGCCGTCCTATTAAAACCAAATATTGCCAATATCCTCCGCTTCAATTTTTGTGAACAAAAATTCGTTCAACATGGTCCGATAACGATCGCCATTGACTGTAACGGTCACTCTTTGCTCATTTTTGAAGAAAAATGGCACGCACCAAACAGTGACTCGTTTTGGGTGCATCGGCTTTTCAATGTATGAATGCGTGTGGGTTTTCTGTGCCCCAAATGCGACAAAATGAGCTCTTCATCTGAAAAGATGATTTTTTTTTTGCCAAAATCGAAATCTTCTGTAAATCGATTGCAGACCCACTTAGCGGAGCGAAAACGTATTGAATGGTCAATTGGCTTCAACCAATTGGACTTTGTATGGCGTTTTTATGCAAAATTCGTCTCAATGATGTCCGATCCGAAATGTTCAAATGTTGAGAACACTTTCTGGCACAGCAGAAATTTTCTTGGGTGTACGCATTGTTTTTGGCTTTTCACGCTATGGTTTATCGATGAGAATGCCAGTTTCTTTCACTTTTTTTCACAAGATAACGAACATATGGAGCTGAAGGTGCTTCTCTTCTTCCAAACTCCGTAGGCAATTTTCGTAATTTTTAATTTTCAAAGTAATGTTGCAATATTTCCCAGCATTGTTCAGGCGTATACACAACCATTTTCGTTCAGCGGAAGGCTGTCAAATCAGACATGAGCTAAGCACTAGTTGAAAAAAAAACGTTAGATGGCAGACCCTATACAAAATTCTTTACTAAACAGTTGAAACAACAAAAAATTCCTAAAGAGCTACTAACTATGTACGGGAGTTTGAAAGATTTTCCCTCATGAAAGCAAAATTAATGTTGTGGACAACCAAACGAAACAATGTTGACTGATTTGATAGATCAAGAGATACGGTTTCAAAGGACTTTGATATAAAACATAAAGGCATATAATCCTTAAATACTTTTGTGTACCTAAGCATAGCATATGTAATGTAAACTAATTAATCAGAACAAAGAAGCCTTGACTAAAGGCTTTTCAAAGCCTGTAATCTGTAATAAAACAAGGTAAACAATTAAACAAAATGTCTTAAAAGGAGAAGTCACAACAAACTTGTTTGTTTGTTTAAAATGTTCAATAACTAGGAAAATAATACAAGAAATTAAACAGAATTATTGTAAATGTACTTGTCATTTTTACCTGTTTGTTTAAATTTTTCATTTCTTTTTATTTTATGGTATCTGTTACACCCATTGTTTGCTTTTTAATGTCTGGCATACGATCTACAACCCTTCCTTGTCTTTTCTACCTGACTTAACTTGACTTGACTTGATAGTTACGTTATGTTAAGTTAAGGTTTTAACGTTTAAGCTTAATAAGATCTAAGATTTTACATGATAATCTGCAGTTGATCGTTTCTTAACCATAAGGTTTTGAAGATTTCAATGGTTTTTCCCTTGAAAACGAAAGAAAGAAAAAGTGTCTGACAAGACCAACCCAAAAAATCATTTTCTTAAAACAAAAACTTGTTGAAAGTTTCTGTTTTTTTCTGTTGTTCACAAACAGATAAGAAAAAAAGGGCGCTGGCTAGGGTTTCGTTTTGTAAACAAACAAACAAACAAACAAACAACAGCTCGTTAAAGGAAACAAGCATAAGAACATTCTCTAAAAATTATATTAAGTTTGTATGAAAAGAATAAAAAAAAAAATTATTAACGTTTGTGTCTTAAGTCTTTTGTTTTTCATAAACCAACAACCAGAATTAAGCGAAAGTTTCTGGCACAAGAAAGATAGGCAAAGTAATAATAGGAGACCGTTGAGTGCTTTAGTTTAGAATCACGAGCATAAGATTGTTATCCAACAATTCCTAGGAAAAGAAACACTTTTACTCACGGACAAAATACTTCTCAGACTATTATTTGAAGATAGGCACTCAGGTGTCTCCTTTTAAAACGTATTAACAAGGCTAAGGCTTCATATGTTTGTTCTGGTGATTTATTCTCCTCCACACAGTATCTGCATATCGTAAGCAAGAGTCCTTTGGTCTTAAGATCGATTACATCCTTAATGATCATTTACGTATCATAGGTTAGGTTAGGTTAAGTTAGAGGACGTGTACTTTTCAATTAAGATAAGCACAGTACCCAGGGGTCAAATTAACCCTTTCTACAACGTCCTTGCTTCTCACACCACTCGTGTTGTGTGTGTTAATTTTATTCTTGAGGTGGCGGGACCTATAGTTTAAAATCGCCTGCGAACGACAGATTTTTTTCAGAAGCTTTTCAAGGCAATTTTTATTTACTCTCAGAGTTTTTGCCAGAAATCTGCTGAGAGGAAGTCGCCGAAGAAATATTTTCATATTTTCGTTTTGATGTCTGACCTAGGATTCAAACTCGAGCCTTTCGTCTAATAAGCCAAAACTGTACCTACTAGATAACGGTGGCTTCAATTATTAACAAGGCTAAGGCCTTCGAATCCCAGGTCTGACATCAAAACGAAAAAGTATTTCTTCGGCGACTTCCTCTCAGCAGATTTCTGGCAAAGACTCTGAGAGTAAAAATTGCCATGAAAAGCTTCTCAAAAATCTGTCGTTCGGAGTCGACTTTAAACTGTAGGTCCCGCCACTCATGTATAAAAATTAACGCACACAACATAAGTGGTGTGAGAGGCTAGGTCGTAATCCTGACTGAAGGGTTGTAATGGCCAATTATGTAAGGCCTTCATATTTTTGTTCTGGTAATTGATTCCCCTCCTCGCAAAGTATGTGTATATTGCGGGCAATTGTTCATAATACCTATTATCTCCTTTATCTCCGGCTATGATCATTTACGTATCATAATACAGAAATTTAGGGTCTTCTATCAAGTGTTTCCTCTACTTAAATTTAAATTTAACACGTTGACTGGCGCGGCAATTTTCAGAAAACTCCCCAAAAAACAATAATTTGATGTTGTCGCATTACTGAGTACGCGATAACTCGTACTCGTTTGGCACCCTAGAAGGAAACGCAATCTACGAGTTATCTCGTAGTCGGCAGTCAATGTGTTAAACTAAGTGTGTGTGTGAGAGATATGATCGAAAATTTTTTATTACTTTGAAAGACCTTCTAATGCCATTTTGTGTGGAATAAGTCCACCATGGCTTCTCTGGTTAGAGCACATTCGAAATGTTCCACTTTGCCGAGACATTGGCACATAAATAAGACGGAATTTGTTCGAAGGCATAGCTTATGTTGGCTTTTGTTTTGTGCTTTCTTCACATACGTAGGCAACTTAAGAAAACATCACAAGAAAAAGTCTAACGAGGCCAAATTGCGCACTAATCTCAGTGATCAGTTCAGAACAGCTCCACGTAATACGGCCAATTGCATCCAATTGCTCGTGCAGTATGTCCTATTAGGACAAGAGAGTTGAAGTCACATGTCATTGGTGTCCAGATCATTATCGACTTAAAGTGATTGTCATTGTCTGTAATAATCGTAATTAACGTTGAACTTAAGGAAATAAGGGATGATGACGTCCACAGCTCAAAACCTTATCAGTTCATATCAGCTCCACGTAAGACGACCAAGTTCTCCAATTGATACATACTACACGTATGTCCTATTAGAGCCTGAGCTGAGTGGCAGGGCTGTCCTGTTGGAGTCACTTGTCATTGGTGTCCAGATCATTATCGGCTGATCAAGTGATTGCCGTTGATTGTAATGATCTGGTTAAATTTAAGCTTAAAGAAATATGGGATGATGACGTCCACAGCTCAAAACCTTATTAGTTCATATCAGCTCCAAGTGATACAACCAAGTCTTGGAATTGCTCGTGTAGTATGTCCTTATTAGGGCATAAGCTGCTGTTCTGTTGGAGTCACTTGTCATTGGTGTCCAGATCATTATCGATTTAAAGTGCGCGCCATTGTCTGTAATAAACTGATTGACGTTGAGCTTAAAGAAATATGGAATGATGACGTCCCCATCTCAAAATCCATACCAAACAGGAGTTTTTTTATAATGCATTCGATAACCTTGGATCTAATCGGGATTGATATCGTATTAAATTTGAAAATTTTGTTTGTTCTTGTATCCAAAAGAACCTGCAGTCCATGTGGATTTCAAAGTTTTGTATTGCGAACAATTCTTTAATGGAAGTTAGTGAGGATTTAAGTTGCCGTAGTCTAGTAGGCTTATTAAACGTAAAGCCCGGATTCGTATCCCAGGTCAGGCCTCCAAACGAAATATGAAAAACAAAAAATATTTCTTCGGCGATTTCCTTTCAGCAGATTTCTGGCAAAAGCTTTGAGAGTAAATAAAAACCTGTTGTTCGGAATCGATTTTAAACTGTATATCCCGCCATTCACGTATACAATTAATGCACACAATATGAGTAATGTGAGAAGCCAGCTAGAAGTCGCCGTGGTCTAGTAGGTAATGTGTTGGCTTATTAGACGAAAGGCCCGGGTTCGTATCCCAAGTCAGACATCAAAACGAAAATTTGAAAATAATTTTTCAGTGACTTCCTCTCAGTAGATTTCTGGCAAAGACTCTGAGAGTAAAAATTGCCATGAAAAGCTTCTCAAAAATCTATCGTTCGGAGTCGACTGTAAACTGTAGGTCCCGCCACTCATGTATAAAATTAACGCACACAACATAAGTGGTGTGAGAAGCTAGGTCGTAATCCTGACTGAAGGGTTGTAATGGCCAATTATGTATGTATGTGAGAAGCTATGATGTTGTACAATGGGTCAATTCGACCTCCGGGTACTGTACTTGTCACAGTTGATTAGTACACGTCCTCTAACCTAACCTAACCTAGTGGGGTTTTTATAGGTTTTATAAAATTAAAGTTTGTGTCTTAAGTCTTTTGTTTATCCAAGAAAATTTAGAAATTTAGTGTGTCTTAATGAATTTGAAAATAAAATGGATTTTAAAAAAAAATTTATAATTTCTAAAAAACGTTCGTTTCTTAAGTCTTTTGTTTTAGAGTTAAATGTACAAATAAGGATCAATAATAAAAAATTTTTAAAGTTTTCTTTATGAATTTGAACAAACCAAAAATTTCATGAATTTCTTATTACAATTTAAAAAAAGTTCGTTTCTTAAGTCTTTTGTTTTTGTATTAAATTTAAAAATAACAATAATTTTTAAAGTTTTCTTTATGAATTTGAAAAAACGAAAATTTCTAGAATTTTTCATTACAATTTAAAAAAAGTTCGTTTCTTAAGTCTTTTGTTTTTTCTTTTATATTACATTGAGAAATAATGATAAAATAATGATTTTCTGTAAGTTTCCAATGGTTTTTCATTAACAAATACACAATGATTGTTGTTTAATTGTATGGTTTTACAAAAAATAATTGAAAAATTTTTTTGGAGAAAAATTTAAAAAAAATTTTAAAAAAAATTTAAAAAAAAATTCCCCAAAAAAATTCTTTTTTTTTTAATTTCTTCAATGGATGGATACCACCTTGCTGGTGTTATTGAATAGTGGTTGATATGTTGAAAAGAAGAAGAAGAATAAAAAAACACTCCTTTTTCATTGCCATTATTTATAGGCAACAATCATTGAACAATACATTAATCGATTATTGAAAGATTTATAAGCCAAGATGCATTACGTTTAGAATGGTATGGTATGGCCTGTAACAACAACAACAAAAAAGAAAATACCACATGCTGTTCTAATGTAAACTCCAACTGTTTTTGAAATAAAAATAATAAAAGACATACATAAGCTCTTGGTTGGATGGTTGGTTTAGAAGTTTATGGTTATACTTCGTACGAATTGGCCTAAAAAAAAAAACTATCACATTGAGCAAATCAGCTTGAAAAACTACAAAAAAAAAAAAGAAAACAGAAAACTTTAAAAAGAAATTGTTTTTCCTTAACTGTTTGAACGAACAGCCAAAGCCAAAGCCAAGTAAGCCATGTAAAGCAGTAAATGAGGAAATTTCAACGCAGTTGGTTTGTAAACAAACCATGAAATACGCTCGTTTATATTAATACAACCTTGAGCCATACAGTCTTGGCCATTAAATGGTCTTAAGCTTATGCTTTTGCTATTGCAAACCAAAATGTAATTGCATATTGCATATGTTGGTTATATGATTATGCAATCAATTTCCGGTTTTATTGTTTTTCTTCTTTAACATTCTAAAGCATCTCCTATTTACCTTTGTGGGTGTTTCTTTCTTTTTTTACTCATTTCTTAACATTTCAGTGACCTGTTCTGTATTTTTATGATGGTAAAGTTAACTTCATTCTAAGCTTTACTTAAATAGCGGTGGTGCTGGGTGGGTGTTAAAAATGTTATCTTGTTAACGGTAATGTCTTAAGTATTTAAAATATAAAGAAATTTATAACCGTAACGCCATAATAATAAGAAAAGTATTCACAAGCCTTCACAAGTTTTTCTTTATTTTTGACACTCAGACACTCTCAGCCACTCCCCAAGCAAATGTTGAAAGTTTAAGAATAACCACAGAAATGTTTATTGCTTAAGTCTTTTGTTTTGTTATAAAATATAAAGAGCTTCTAAGAAAAAACCACTTGATTGGGATTTGATTTTTAGTTTCGATGCTTAATCCATAATGGATTAATGCTTCAGTACATCCATTTATCTGCCTCTTTAGATTTGTAAGGATTTGCTAGTTCCTCAGAGGCTTTTTGAGGATAGAAATTCTACCCCATGAGATTTATTTTTACCTTAACTCGTAGTAGTCGTTAAGTTGTTGGCCGGTTATTGACAAGAGATTTGGCTTTCATGTTCCAGTCTTGTCTCACCAGGACAGGTTATTTGAGGCTCATGTCCTGATCATGCTCATACTGATCGCTTTTAGCTAAGGTGCTTAAACTGAAATGGATTAATGCTTCAGCACATCCATTCATCTTGGTCTTTAGATTTGTGAGGATTTGCTAACTTCTCAGTGGCTTCTTTTGCAAAGTATTTTGGCCCCGTGAGATTTATTTTTGTTTTAACTCGTAGTTAAGTTGTTGGCCGGTTATTGACAAGAGATTTGGCTTTCATGTTCCAAGCTTGTACACGACAGGTTGTCTCCAGCCTTGTACACGACAGGCAGTCTCCAGTCTTGTATACGACTGGCTGTCCCAGCACGACAGATTACTTGGGGCCCATGTCCTGATCATGCTTATATCGCTCGCTGCGAAATGTTTGCTTATGAGAAAGAAGGAAATTAGGAGCACTGCCTTTGCAATTTCCTATAGACATGATGAATTTCGTATTGACGGGGTCTCATCACTGCAGGTTATTTGAGGCTCATGTCCTGATCATGCTCTTACCGATCGCTGTGAAATGTTTGCTTATGTGAAGGAATAATATTAAGAGCACTGCGTTTGCAATTTCCTATAGACAAAGACGTCGAGATATCTCGCTGCAATCAATCTGGCTGTCTATGCAAGGAGACTATAAATACCAAAGGATTCTTAAAGAAACTTTGAAGCATTCGAGGTTGATGTTAATAAGCGTTAGGGGATAAGAACATAAGCGTAGCAATTTCATTGACAGCTCTGCTGGTCTAAATTTCATGTTCATTCATTAACGTTTTCCCAACCCCTTCGAATGCATCTCTCCGGCATCTGAGAATCTGTTGGGGTGGAAAAAAGAAAGGAATTCTTAGTTTGTAGATTTGACCAGCCATATCCATTCAACATCCTGTTAACGTTTTCACAACCACCCCCCCCCCCCCCTTATTTTTTGCCTCTTTAGAGTGCTTGTCTACTGTGAATGTATGGAGGAGTATAGTTCGAACGCTGATATGAAGCCCATGTCCATCCAACATATCACATACGTTCTCACAGTTCATTATCCTTTTAGAGTGATTGTCTACAGACGTTGTGAATCTATGGAGGAGTATAAGAAGAGTATAGTTCGTCTGCTGTTTTGAACGCCATGTCCATTCAACATATCATAAACGTTCTGCAGAGTTCATTGCCCCTTTTAGAATGCATGCCTAGAGGAACTGTAAATCTATGAAGGAGTATATGAAGCCCATGTCCATTCAACATATCATAAACGTTCTGCACAGTTCATTGCTCCTTTAGAATGCATGTCTACAGGAACTGTAAATCTATGAAGGAGTATAAGAAGATTATATTTCATCCGTTGGTTTGAAGCCCACGTCCAGCAGAGTCCATTACCCCTTTTAGAATACATGTCCATAGGAACTGTGAATCTGTGAAGGAGGAGAAAAGGCGTCATGTTTGGCTCATGCATTAGTAAGCAGTCTGCTTATGTTTAAACGTAAGTCGCCGTGGTCTAGTGGGTAGTGTGTTGGCTTATTAGACAAACGGCCCGGGTTCGAATCCCAGGTCAGACATCAAAACGAAAAATATTTCTTCGGCGACTTCCTCTCAGCAGATTTCTGGGAAAAGACTCTGAGAGTAAAAATTGCCATGAAAAGCTTCTCAAAAATCTGTCGTTCGGTGTCGACTTTAAACTGTAGGTCCCGCCGCTCATGTATAAAATTAACGCACACAACATAAGTGGTGTGAGAAGCTAGGTCGTAATCCTGACTGAAAGGTTGTAATGGCCAATTATGTATTTAGACTTCATTGCACCTTTATTGCATGGTAGATAGAGGTAGTTAAAGGTGGCTGCCCATCCAATAAAAATTTAGATTGACTCACTTAGGCCTCATTGGGCCCATTATGTCCATAGGGCCATTAGTCTACTGATTGGCATAATTTTAAGCGATTTTTTTAAATTTATTTCAAGATTTTTCTCGTTCAATTTTTTTTTTAATTAATCGAAGTCCTACGGTCGTAATGTGTTGGCTTACTAAACAGGTTTCAAAAGAGTAGAGACCTCTGAAAAATATTTGTTTTAACATTCCACTTTCACTTGTCTTGAGACAAAATATGTGAGAATAAACGAATTGTCATGAGAAACATTTCTTATAGAGAATAATGAAGGCAGACAATAGGGATAGTTCTACCGCTGCCAGGACTTTATTGTTATTAAAGACGGGTTTGAAGGCAAGATTTGTTTGCCATCGTTTTGTTGTAATGTAGGGCCTATCACAAGTCATGTTATTGATTGCTTATAACATAATTTCGAAATGTTTTTCGTTTTTTTTTAGCATAAAAATTTTTAATTTTTTTTTTTAACACCAGTTTTTAATATGCCAGCATAGATCTCTCCCTCCCTTGATTTCTAGCACACAGCTTAGCATGATTACATAAATTATTTATTTTTTAACACTTGCTGTGAACCTTATTTTCTCATCTGACTGCTGCTGTTGGCGGGATTTTTTTGTGGCCACAGAATTATTAAAGAAATGGAAAAAAATTTATGTTCTCAACAAAACAACAGGTGCCGGCCGCTGTTTAATGCTGAGACAGACAGCATCTCATTGAAATGATAATTTTCTACCTTAAAGAGAGAACAACAGAGAACAGTGAGGTGTTGTCAACAATTTAAAATTTTTTTAATTAAAAACTAAACAGCCTTTGCCACGATAACTAATAGAGCAGTGATTGAAAGGCTAATTAAAGCATTGGGAGTTTGTCTATAAAATTTTAATGCAAATTGTTATGGTAATTTAGAAGAAGAAGAAGCAGTAATCATAAAAACATTGTAAGTTTTATAAGGTAAATGCAGGTTATTTTTAAAAAGTAAAACCGGAAAAAAATTGGAAAAAAAAATTTTTTTTCCATACAGTTTGTTGCTTAAGTCTTTTGTTTTAAGAAAAAAAAATATAAAAAATTTTCTGAGGTTTTATTTTAAGCTTAAGAGCTTTATTTTGTATGGATTTTTTAAATTGTTTTTTTCTTTTTTTATCATCATCTCTCTTAAGCATCATCATAGCCATTAAGCAGATGATGATTGATTCTGGCAACAAGAATATTTCCTTGGAATTGTTTATGTTTTATGGTTAGAAAACCTTTATATTTAAGCTTAAAGGCTATAAAATCATTGGCATTTTAATGTTTAACATCTCAAAACAATGCATTACATTTTATCACTCAGCCTATTCAACAATAAAACCAAGCTTCGGCACACACACATATGTGCGTTGTTTCAACCTTACGCCAACATTCAAAACCTTAATTAATGGGCTAAGCTTTCTTATATCTTTTCTTTAACTCTTTATGGACTGGCTCTCCACAATTGCTAACAAAATAAAAAAACCCTAAGGGCCTAAACCAGTTAATAAAACCGATACACAATCACATACAATATCGTCATAATGATACGCCGTAAAAACATTTCCTATACCAAAAGGCAAAAGCACTTACAATCAGCTGCTTATCAGGCTCAATATAAACCATAAAAATAAACACAGTGGCTTGTGTCATAATCTTAAAAAAAAAAAATATATAATCGACTAAGACACGTAACATCATCATAACATTATCACGTTGCGGCTTAATGTTAAACATTTCAAATGAAAAACATTTTAGAATTCAAGAAGCAAAAGAAAAAACATTTTAAAAGGGAAGCATAAACGTTAATTGCTATTAAAAACCATTTAAAAACGATTGAAAACAAAGTTTCTTTGAGTTTTCAAAGTAAAATCCTGATATAAAGTTTGTTTCTTAAGTCTTTTGTATATCAAGAAACGGATTTTTGTAAATGAAAATTTCTTTCTTTTGCTTTGACGAAAGGAAGTATCCCACAATTTTGCAATTTAGTAATTAAAAAGGCTAGAAAAAAATGTTGTTTCCCGAAGGTTCCAATGTAGAACAAAAGACCTTAACATACTTCTACCAAATATACGGAGAAATAATGTTCGTAACAATGACAATTTCTTTATCCGTTTGGTCTTATAACCCTATAATACTACACTTCCACAACCAGACTTGTTTGAATGACTTGACTTACTTCGTCTATTATAGCCCCAACGACCCTAAAATACTACACTTTCACAACCAGAATTGTTTGAATGTCTACATTAAGCCTCCAAAGGCATGAGAAGCTTCTGCCATTTCTCCTAACTACAGCAATACACCACTTGACCACCAATTGTGCTCTCGATTGATTCTTGAATTCCACTAGACCGTGCAGAATTCAAAATTACAAGCAAACAATTGGAATTAGAAGAATTTTCCACAACTACGATAGACATTTTGACTGTGCAACTTTTCTATTAAAACGCCCCATCCACCAAAAAGACTTTGCAGCATCGATTGCTGCACTACATTAAGCGCTAAATGGCAAAAGGCAGAGTGGTGGTGCACACAATCTAAGCATAAACTTTAGTCCCTAATTGTCTAACCACAGCAATACACCTCTTGACTACCGATAGTGGACTTGTTTGATTCTTGAATGCCACTACACAGCACAGAATTCAGAAGTTTAATCACTAAACTGAAATTCGAAGAGTTTAGACGTTTAGACCGTAAAACATTTCTATTAAAAGTTCATCCCTCTTCAAGACTTTTGTGAACCAGCAGTTGCACTTTAAATGCTGAATGACATTAGCCAATAGTGGCAGGGTAGACATCTTCTAAAGCATATAATTGAGTCCCTAAATGCCTATCTTTTTACCCTCTAACGACAACCAGGCGTTCCAATTGTTGCACCACTTGCAACTTCGTTAAATGAAAGTAGACAAAGGAATAGGGTAGATATCGTCTAAAGCATATGCTTGAGTCCCAAATTACCTTTTATTTTTGCCCACTTGAATCGCTAAATGACAGTAGACGCTGTGGCAGGGTAGACATCTTCTAAAGCATATACTTGAGTCCCTAAATGCCTATTTTTATACCCTCTAACAATACCCTCCAGTTATTGTACCACTTGACAGTAGACAATGTAGCAGGCTCGACATTTTCTAAAGCATATGCTTGAGTCCCTAAATGCCTATCTTTTTACCCTCTAACGACAACCAGGCGTTCCAATTGTTGCACCACTTTCAACTTCGTTAAATGAAAGTAGACAAAGGGATAGGGTAGACATCTTCTAAAGCATATGCTTGAGTTCCAAATTACCTTTTATTTTTGTCCACTTGAATCGCTAAATGACAGTAGGCGATGTGGCAGGGTAGACATCTTTTAAAGCATATGCTTGAGTCCCTAAATGCCTATTTTTTACCCTCTAACAACAAACAGGCGTTCCAGTTATTGTACCACCTGCAACTTCGTTAAATGAAAGTATGCAAAGGGGTAGGGTAGATATCTTCTAAAGCATATGATTGAGTCCCTAATTACCTATTTTTTTGCTCTCTAACGACAATCAGGTGTTCCAGTTATTGTACCACTTGAATCGCTAAAAATCACTGGCAAATAAATAAAATTAGGAAATGACTTCAACACCAGGCACCCTTGACCTGTTTTATTGGAACAGCTTGAACTCAAAGTCTCATGATACTTTTCCACTTTTGGCTGTAGGAATGGAAACATTCGCTGTGCTGTGTTGAAAGTAAACAGACTAGCCTCAGAAGACTTTATTCCAACTAAAGCACAACTTCTCTTGAACCACCATCACTAATGGCTCCGTTTGGCATCTGAATTTAGAAAGATCTTAGCAACCACCATGATAGACATGAAGGTTTTAATAAAACCTCATAAAAGCTAATAAATTTCTTCTACCTTGGGCTCTAAATTTAATCGGATACCCATGGCATTTACATAATGTAAGAATCTGATGCATTCGTATTTGACAAAAAAACAGTGCAGCTGAAGTACAACGATTAAGGAAATGGGTTTACATTACGTGTTATTACAAGGGAAGTTCAATTTAAAATCAATTGGGCTTTCATGTTGTTTATCCACATTACTGTAGTCGTATTGAAGGCAATATCACCATGAAGGTTATTAATAAACTTAAAGCTTCCATAAGCTAGGCTACTCCAACGTCTATTGAGAGAGTGAATGCAAGCAGCATAACTCATCCAAGGAAGTTGAAGACCATTACGTGTTAAGGCCGTGAGATGTTAAATCTAATTGAACATCATAAAACAAAAGACTTAAACAACAAACTTTATTTAGATTGTAATAAACTGCAAGAACCTAAACACCATTTAATGGATCTGTCATGGTATTTAAGGTTTTACGATAATTTTTGTTTTACTTTCAAGCACGCAATACTGGCTGGCAACCCCTTTTTTATTTAAAACAATAAAAATGACACAACTTGTTAGTGTTTTAGAAATTTATTACAAAATTTATGCTGAAAATCCTATGACACATGTCACGGCTGATTATAAAACAAAAAAAAAAGAACAAAGTTCTGCAGAGACTCTACTCTACTCTACTCGACTCCACTCTTTTGATTTCTTTTCTGCAACTAATGGGATTGCGTGTTTTGGGCCACTTAATAATAAAAAAAAACTCGCCAAAGAAATATTAAACTTGGCCTGTGTGAAAAGAAAAAACAACGCACAAGAACCAGAAGGGGGGGTAACAAAATCATACAAAATTACATTAATTGCCCACACAGTGGCACTAGAGATCACAACATAAATTCCTTTTGTTTTCAGTTTTACAACAACCAAGCCAAGCCAGGCTGTTTTTAAATGCCAGAACTTAAAGGTATGCATTCTTTTTAAACAAATTAAAACTGTTTCAGTAATCAAGAAGAAGAGAATGTAGTTTCAAAGCACAATACTTGCCTGGCAAGTGCTGCTACATTTTATTAAAGCCAGCGTGTAGTAAATTAATTGTAGGATGTTGCACGGTATGAGATCAAGATTTTTTTTTGCGTTTTTTTTATATTCTTCTTTATTTTCTATTTCCCATTTCATTTAACTGTTTGTGAAATATTTTGCAATTTCTTTTTTCCTCTTTTTCTGTTTTCTGCCACAAAACTTTTCATTTAACCAGAGCATCACAGAAAAAAAATTAAATCCCGAAAGAAAAAAACTCAAGAAATTGTTTTAAAAGAAAATTATTGATAGATAAAGAAAGAATTTTCTTAATATAATGAAAGAAAAATAAAAGAAAAACTAAAAAAAAAATTGCGAAAAAATATGAAATCATAAAAACAAAAGACTTAAGCAACAAACTTTTTTATTTTCAATTTATAACATACCTTTCAGGAATTCTCATACATACAATATTTGCCTTATACAACTTAGTTTAGATGGCCTCTTCTTTTGCTGAATTTCATTTAAAATCAAATTACTTAGCTGAATAATGTAAATAAGAGCTGAATTTGAAATTTTTTACCTTGTATGCTAATTTCATTGCCTTAAATTTCGTTTATAAAAATAAATTCTTAGCTGAATTATATTTCAATTCAAAAAAACTTAGCGGAATCATTAAAACACTAGTTGAATTAAGAAATTTTTGTTTTATTTAACAAATTCAATGCCTTAGAAACTATCTGCAATTATTTTTTCTTAACTGAATAGCAATTGTAAATCTAAAAACTTAGCTGAATTATGTAAACAATTGCTAAATTGAAAAAAATTATATGTTTATAACATAGCCGTTTCCTTAGGAAGAATTTCCAATAAAATTTTTCTAGCTGAATTGTATTTTTAGGTAAACTTACTTAGCTGAATTGCTAAAACAATAGCTGAATAAGAAAAATTTTTGTTATTTATGACAAATTCAATGCCCTAAGAAATATTCTGAATTGTTTCCTCTTAGCTGAATAGTATTTGAAATTCAAAAAATTTTGCTGAATTATTGAGATAGTAACTGAATAAGAAAAATTTCAAAATTTACAGCTTTAACTTTATTATATAAGAAATTTTCAATAACATTTTTCTTGCTGAATTGTATTTTAAATTAAACTTATTTAGCTGAATAATAAAATTTTTGCTGTTTATGACAAATTCAATGCCCTAAGAAATATTCTGAATTATTTTGTCTTAGCTGAATAGTATTCTAAATTCTGAAAATTTAGCTGAATTATTAAAACAGTGGCTGAATAAGAAAAATTTCAAAATTTACATCTTTAACTTTATTATATAAGAAATTTTCAATAATATTTTTCTTGCTGAATTGTATTTTAAGTTAAACTTATTTAGCTGAATTGCTAAAACAGTAGCTGAATAAGAAAATTTTTATTATTTATGACAAATTCAATGGCTTAAGAAATATACTGAATTCTTTTCTCTTAGCTGAATAGTGTTTAAAATTCTAAATATTTAGCTGAATTATTAAAACAGTAGCTGAATAAGAAAAATTTTTAATTTCTTTATAAGGTGAAGGTATTTCTTACATATTTTCTGTTTGTTTTCTTTATTGCCTTACAGCCTGGCTGGCCTGGCTTGGCTTGGTATTGCTAAAGCAAGGCTTAAAGAAAATTTTGCAATTATTTTAAAGAAATAACGGGATTTTCAAATACTTTAATAATAAGACAATAAATGAATAAAAAGAAAACCATAAAATTTCTTAGGAAATCATAATGTTTTGAAAAACAAAGCAGCAGTGATTTTTTCTTACAGATTTTCTCTTTCTTTCTTTAGTTTTTTTGTTTTTTTGAATGGAAAAATATTCATAATTTTCTGTGTTCATTGCTTTATTGCTTTAAAGCCTAAAGGCAGAGTTGGTTTGTGCTGGAGCTGATTGTGGCATTGTTCTATGGTGGATGGTATATGGTGCTGTGGTTGATGTTGCATTTGCTTAACCAACATGTAAATGATAGAATTCATTCCTAAGGGGATATTTGGTTTTATTCATTATTTTATTTTATCATTTTTGTTGTTGTTGTAGTTGTTGTTATTGCTATTAAAGCATATAATTTTAATGTTTAGTGTAGCATAAAATAGTTTATGCTTGAGAGTTCATGATCCAAGTAATTATAATTTTTTTCCCCCTCTTACTAGTATTCATTTTCCTATTGATGGTTTTATTTGTTATTAAAGATTCTTTTTTGTTGTCTAGGTAAAGAAAACTTATTTAAATAATGATTTCTTAATATAATACATTAAAGCCACAACACAATGTATTCCTTATTACATGATATTGCCGGCCATCGAGCCTATGGCAATGTTTTGTTACATGTTAAACAAAAGACTTAAGCAAAAAACTTTATTAGTGATATTCACATCCCATATCCCATACATGTAATATATGTGCAGCACAACGAAACATATCAATAGATGGCTTTAATTAATTTTGTATCGATGTAGGAAATAATTTTAAAAAAAAACCGAAGAACTAAGCCGCTGCTACTGATTTTACAAAAAAAAAACAAAAAAACCCAGAAAAAACTACAAACTCTGTTCAAACCATTCTGTTATTAGCTTACATACATACACACATAATTGGTCATTACAATCCTCTAGTCAGGATTAAAACCTAGCTTCGCAACACCACATATGTTGTCCGCCAAATAAGTTTTTTTTTAAAAATGCTTTAAAAAAAACTTCTCAATAATTTCTGAAATTTCTTTTTTTTTTTTAATTTTTCTTTATTCATTATTTTATTTTATCATTTTTGTTGTTGTTGTAGTTGTTGTTATTGCTATTAAAGCATATAATTTTAATGTTTAGTGTAGCATAAAATAGTTTATGCTTGAGAGTTCATGATCCAAGTAATTATAATTTTTTTCCCCCTCTTACTAGTATTCATTTTCCTATTGATGGTTTTATTTGTTATTAAAGATTCTTTTTTGTTGTCTAGGTAAAGAAAACTTATTTAAATAATGATTTCTTAATATAATACATTAAAGCCACAACACAATGTATTCCTTATTACATGATATTGCCGGCCATCGAGCCTATGGCAATGTTTTGTTACATGTTAAACAAAAGACTTAAGCAAAAAACTTTATTAGTGATATTCACATCCCATATCCCATACATGTAATATATGTGCAGCACAACGAAACATATCAATAGATGGCTTTAATTAATTTTGTATCGATGTAGGAAATAATTTTAAAAAAAAACCGAAGAACTAAGCCGCTGCTACTGATTTTACAAAAAAAAAACAAAAAAACCCAGAAAAAACTACAAACTCTGTTCAAACCATTCTGTTATTAGCTTACATACATACACACATAATTGGTCATTACAATCCTCTAGTCAGGATTAAAACCTAGCTTCTCAACACCGCTTATATTGTCCGCCAAATAACTTTTTTTTTATTTGAAAATGTTTTAAAAGAAAAACTTCTCAATAATTTCTGAAATTTCCTTTTTTTATTTGAAAGTACAATCCTGCCGATTAATAATGGAAAATAATTTCATTCAAATGGCTGCCTTGGCTGGCCATGCAGTAGCCTACACGATCGTTCCAATTTTTAAGTACATTTTCGATTGTGTTCAGCTGCCGTTCACGAATGGCTTCACGAATATTGTTCTTTAAAGCGTCAATTGTCTCTGTCAATTGTTGATGGCACCCCACAGACAATAGTCCAGCGATGTCAAATCGCAGCTCCGAGCTGGCCAAAACGGCATCAACTCTGCGGCTGATAATGCGATCTTCAAAAACAGGATGCAAAATATCGAGTGTAGCTTCAACTGTGTGCCACTTAGCGCCGTCCTGTTGAAACCAAATGTTGCCAATATCCTCCTCTTCAATTTTTGTGAACAAAAATTCGTTCAACATGGCACGTTCAACATAACGATCGCCATTGACTGTAACGACCACTCATTGCTCATTTTCAAAGAAAAATGGCCCGCACCAAACAGTGACTCGTTTTGGGGTCCATCGGCTTTCAATGTAAGCATGGGTGCGGGTTTTCGAAGCCCAAAAGTCCAGCAATGTTGCTTGTTTACTTACCCGCCAAGATCAAAATAAGCTCTTCATCTGAAAGATGATTTTTTTTTTTGCCAAAATCGGCATCCTCTGTAAATCGATTGCAGACCCACTTAGCGAAGCGAAAACGTATTGAATGGTCAATTGGCTTCAACTCCTGAACCAATTGGGCTTTGTATGGCTTCATAGCAAGGTCTTTATGCAAAATTCGTCTCAATGATGTCTCCGAAATGTTCAATTGTTGAGAACACTTTCTGCCACAGCAGCAATAATCTCGGCTGTACGCACTGTTTTTGGCTTTTCGCGCTATGGTTTATCGATGAGAATGCCAGTTTCTTTTACTTTTTTCACAAGATAACGAATGTATGGAGCTGAAGGTGCTTCTAGCGCCGTCCTGTTGAAACCAAATGTTGCCAATATTCTTCTCTTCAATTTTTATGAACAAAAATTCGTTCAACATGGCCCGATAACGTTCGCCATTGACTGTAACGCCCACTCCATTCTCATTTTCGAAGAAAAATTGCCCAATTATGCCGCTGGACCAAAACCCGCACCAAACAGTGACTCGTTTACCAACATCGGAAACTCTGGCGGGCTGCAGGACTTGGAGAAATTGATGACTTTAGTACAACTATTGGTACACAATGTGTGCTATGTGGCGGGAGTATGTTTAGACCATGTTCTTCAGTTGGCAATCAAGTGGCCTAAGTGTGACGTACTCCATGTTCTTAGTTAGATAATCAACTTTACTTTCATTGGAAGCTCTGGATGGCTGCCAGACTAAAAGAAATTGACGACTGAAGTACGGCAATGGGTGTTAAGTAGCGTAAGTTTGTCTACTCCATGTTCTAGGGTTGACAACCAAGTGGCCTAGGTGTGTCTACACCATATTCTTAGGTAGACAATGAACTTTACCTACATCGGAAGATCTGACGGGCTGCAAGTCTTAGAAAAATTGACGTCTGAAGTACGGCAGTGGGTGGTATGTTGTGTAAGTTTCTCTACTCCATGGTCTTAGATTGACAACCAAGAGACCTAAGTATGTTTACACCATGTTCTTAGGTAGATAAGAAACTTTACGTTCATTGGAAGCTCTGGATGGCGACTAAGGTAAGTCGCGTAAGCGTAAGTCTGGCTACTCCATGTCCAATAACATCACAATTAAGAGGCCTAAGTATGTCTACATCATGTTCTTAAATAGACAAACAACTTTAGCTATCTATTGTTCCGGATATTGTGTGTTCCACTTTCCCATTTGAATTTAGAGTAGATAGGAAGGTTGAGCATAATTTTTTCAGAGAAAGAAATTTAAGAGATGGAAATTAAAATAGATGGAAAGCGTTTTCTGAGAAACAAAAGACTTAAGTAAAGAACTTTATTACCTACTTACTTACTTAATTGGCCATAACAACCCGATTAACAGATTTCGGCCTGCCGCAATACATCCTTCCAGGCGCCTCTGCTTCTTGCGCTTCTACGCCAGTTGGTCACACCAATCGATGACAGGGTTTCCTTGACTTGGTCCTTCTAACGGATACAAGGTCGTTCTCTTCGCCGACTTCCGCAGATCCCCGCATATGGCGTTACCAAGTCAGGCTTAGGTTAAGAATTTAAATGCCTTAACAACTTGTTTTTTGGTACTTTGTAAGGAAATTTTTTCCATTTCTGTAAACCATATTAGCTGAAGCTAAACTAAAAATAAACGTTAAATGTTGTGCATCAAACCCACCAATTACTTGAACATTTTAAAAGAATTTTTTTTAAAACTAAAAATAAAGTTTTTCCCGCATTTTTCTCTGTAAATAATTGGCATTTAAATGAATGACTTTAAATGCTAGGAAATGAAATGAAATTAAACTGAACTGAACAGAAGAGAACAGAATAAAAGCTTATGCAGCATATGTATTGCAGTGTATGCTGCAACTCTATAATCAATTTTATTGATTATTGATAACTCTCATGTGTGCATTTAACAATTGTAATGCGCTTTAAAGCAATAAAAAGAAGCGTATTTCTCATACACAATAATACTCGGCTTCGTAAATCCTTAATAATATACGGCAAACACCATATGCATAGGCTTAAAAAAGAAATGCCAGTTTACAGCTTCGGGTAAAGGATACAATCATCAACGATGCCATATGGCTTGGGATTGCCGTTCAGAATGATACATTTTCTCTGTGCCTTTGTGCCAAGCATAGAAAGATTTTCCTAAAAACTTGATTTACGTTGGCTCAAGTAATTGTTATCGCATTATTGTTAATGATTTCTCTCTTTCTCTAGTTTTATTAGCCTCCAATTGTTAATTGTTATTGTGTTTTTGACTTTAGTTGGTAGCTTATGTTACCTATCTTATGTTAGCTGCTGAACATAAATCTGTTAAGAAAATTTATGGTTTAAAATCTAATGTTTTATCTGATCATGTTTGTTCATGTGTATGTTGTTTGCTGCTCAACTGGTAGCTAAATTCTATGTGAAGTTTTGCTTTTTGCAAAACATGTCACTCCAAAGCAGGTTTATTGCTTAAGTCTTTTGTTTTATAGTTACAAAACTAAAAACCAATCAATTTAAAGCTCATCTAAACAAGCTCATCTAAAAAATTTATTTGAAAATCACTTTTCAAAATGAAAAAACTAAGGAATTGAAAGAATTCCTTTCAGAAATGTTGTTTTCTTAGCTGAATACTGTAAATAAAAGTTGAATTTGAAATTTTTTAGCTTATATACTAATTTCATTGGCTCAAAAATCTTTTGTAAATACAAAATCTTGGCTGAATAATATTTCAATCCAAAAAAACTTAGCTGAATTGTTAAAACAATAGCTGAATTAAGAAAATTTTATTTAATTTAACAAATTCAATGCCTTAGCAACTATTTGCAGTTATTTTTTCTTAGCTGAATAGCATTTGTAATTCTAAAAAGTTTGCTGAATTATTTAAGCAATTGCTGAATTGAAAAAATTTAATATTTATAGCTTAGGCATTTCCTTAGGAAGGATTTTAAATAAAATTTTTCCAGCTGAATTGTATTTTAAATTAAACTTACTTAGCTGAATTGCTAAAACTGGAGCTGAATAATAAAACTTTTGTTATTTATAAGAAATTCAATGCCTTAGGAAATATTCTAAATTGTTTTATCTTAGCTGAATAGCATTTGAAATTCTAAAAATTTAGCTGAATTATTAAAACACTAGCTGAATAAGAAAAATTTCAAAATTTTTATCTTCAAATTTATTATAAAAGCAATTTTCAATAACAGTTTTCTTGCTGAATTGAATTTTAATTTGAATCTATTTAGCTGAATTGATAAAATAATAGCTGAATTAGGAAAGTTTTAAAGTTAAACACTTCAGCTTTATTCTAGATACAATTTCCAATGAAATTTTCTTAGCTGAATTGCATTTGGAATTAAACCTAGTTAGCTGAATTGCTGAGGTAATAGCTGAATTAGAAAAATTTCAAGTTTTATGATATTTTCGTTACTTTAGACTCTATAAAAATTATGTTTTTATTGCTGAATTAACAAAAATGCTAAACAAAACTTTTTCTCTCTTCCATTCTCTTTGCAGATGCGACTTATTACTCTACCTACTAACAGCATTAGCATGCGACCCCTTAGCTCTAGTGTTATAATAGCTTTATGCTCGTTTCTGATAGTAACAATGGCCTCTCCCGCGGCCGGCCGAATGGCTTTTGAAAAGTTAACAGATTTCGATTTTGCCGGCACTACTTATTACAGCGTAAAAAATCTTTCACTGTACGAATGCCAGGGTTGGTGTCGTGAAGAGGCCGATTGCCAAGCAGCGGCCTTCAGTTTTGTAGTCAATCCTTTATCACCCTCACAAGAGACACATTGCCAGCTGCAAAATGATTCATCGGCCCATAATCCGTCAGCGGCTCCTCAGCGTTCAGCCAATATGTACTACATGGTCAAATTGCAATTGCGCAGTGAAAATGTCTGCCATAGGCCCTGGTCATTTGAACGTGTACCCAATAAGGTTATACGAGGTAATGATAATGCTTTGATCTATACGAGCACTAAAGAAGCCTGCTTGTCGGCCTGTCTCAATGAAAAACGTTTCGTATGCCGTTCGGTGGAATATGACTACAACAGCATGAAGTGTGTACTTTCGGATACGGATAGACGTAGTGGTGGCCAATTTGTTCAGCTGGTAGATGCTCAGGGTACGGATTATTTCGAGAATTTATGCTTGAAACCCCAACAAGCCTGTAAGACAACACGTAACTTTGCCAATGCCCGTGTTGGAGTGTCTGAGGAGAAGGTGGCTCAATATGTTGGCCTGCATTACTATACCGACAAGGAATTACAAGTAACTTCCGAGTCTGCCTGCCGTTTAGCCTGTGAAATTGAGTCCGAATTCTTGTGCCGTTCCTTCTTGTATTTGGGCCAACCTCAGGGTGCACAATACAATTGCCGTTTGTATCATTTGGATCATAAGACTTTGCCCGATGGCCCCTCTACCTATTTGAATCATGAACGTCCTTTAATCGATCATGGTGAACCTATTGGTCAATATTTTGAAAATGTTTGCGATAAATCGTCAACTGCTTCGACAAACTCGGCTGTGGGTGGCCCTAATGGCCCCTCTTCGCTGGACAAATTGGATACATTACCGGTGACTTTTGATACCACTGAAGATCCCAATTTGAATATCACCCGTAATGATGTGAACTGTGATAAGACGGGCACATGTTATGATGGTAAGTAGGGAATTAGGAAGTGTTCTGATTTCAAAACTAAAAATATGTCTCTTCCTTCCCTTACAGTTTCGGTTCACTGTAAAGATACACGCATTGCTGTACAGGTGCGCACCAATAAACCTTTCAATGGCCGTATCTATGCTTTGGGTCGCTCGGAAACCTGTAATATTGATGTCATTAATTCCGATTCATTCCGTTTGGACTTGACCATGGCTGGCCAGGATTGTAATACACAAAGTGTGGTGAGTTGTAAAAGGCTTACGAAGCTTTGTAAGGAAATTTTTCTAAATTTTTAAAATTTTTTTTATTTACGGAATGCTACAGACCGGTGTCTACTCCAATACCGTTGTATTGCAACATCATAGCGTGGTTATGACCAAGGCCGATAAGATCTATAAGGTCAAGTGTACTTATGATATGAGTTCGAAGAACATTACCTTCGGCATGATGCCCATACGTGATCCTGAAATGATACACATTAACTCCTCACCTGAAGCACCACCACCAAGAATTCGCATTTTGGATACACGCCAACGTGAAGTCGAAACCGTACGCATTGGTGATCGTTTGAACTTCCGCATTGAAATACCCGAAGACAGTAAGTTTTACTCGTTTTTTCTTTTTGGGGGAGGTAAACGTCTAAACTGTTTTTAATTTCCAGCACCCTATGGTATTTTTGCACGCTCTTGTGTGGCCATGGCTAAGGATGCCCGCACCAGTTTTAAGATTATCGACGATGATGGCTGTCCCACCGATCCCACAATTTTCCCTGGCTTTACGGCTGATGGCAATGCCTTGCAATCGACTTATGAAGCTTTCCGTTTTACCGAAAGCTATGGCGTGATCTTCCAATGCAATGTCAAATACTGTTTGGGTCCCTGTGAGCCAGCTGTCTGTGAATGGAATATGGAATCATTCGAATCCTTAGGCAGAAGACGTCGTCGTTCCGTGGAAGGGTAAGTATAGATAGAGCCTAAGAAAAAATTATTCGTGAAAGCATTTTATTGAAATACTTTCCTTTGTCCTTTCCTTTTCCAGCAATGAAACTAAGGAAGCCGATGAGGATATGAATATTTCCCAGGAGATCTTAGTATTGGACTTTGGTGATGAGAAACGTGATTTCTTCAAATCAGATCCCAGTACAGACTTCGCTAAAGGTAAGTCAACAAATTTTTATTAATTTTTCATAATGGTTATGGCAGGGAAGGAAAAAAATTCCCTTTTTGCTAAAAAAAAACTGTGGTGTAATGAAAAAGTACTTTTTTTGTACTTTTGTTCCTTTTTTATATCATTTTTACGCTTTTTTTGGAAATATGTGTTTCTGGAAGTACTTTTTTTTTGTACTTTTCATAAAAATAAAAAAGTAATTCTTTGTAATATTTACGTTTTTATTTTTTTTATATGCTTTTGGTACTTTTCAAGGTATATTCTTTAAAAAAAATACTATTTTGCTTGTTTTTATAAGTTAAAAAAAGTTCTTTTTTTATATTTTTTTGCGATTTTTTACTCTTTTAACTTTTAAATACTCTTTTGATACTTTTCAAGGCATATTTTATCAAAAAAAATACTATTTTACTACTTTTCAGAATATTAAAAACGTACTTTCTTGCTACTTTTTTAATACTTTTTTATGATTTTTTACCCTTTTAACTTTTAAATACTCTTTTGACACTTTTCAAAGCATATTTTATAAAAAAAATACTATTTTGCTACTTTTCTGAATATTAAAAAAGTACGATTTTGCTACTTTTCTGAATATTAAAAAAGTACTTTCAGAAAATTAACAAATTTCCTTTTAAATTAACTTTTTCGAACATCAAAGTACTTTGTTGTAACTTTTGAAAAAAAAATTTCTAAAGTACTTTTCTTTTTTGCTAAAAAGTAGTTTCAAAAGGTACTTTTGCTATTTTCCATAACTTTTTGGACTACTTTTCAGAAAATTAAGAAATTTCCTTTTAAAATAACTTTTTCGAACATCAAAGTACTTTGTTGTTACTTTTGAAAAAATTCCTAAAGTACTTTTTTTGCTAAAAAGTAGTTTCAAAAGGTACTTTTTTATTCTGAAAAGTTTTATTACCTATTTTTAGCTATTTTTTGTACATATTTAAGGATACATTTATGGTACTTTTACTTATCAAATGAAATGTTTATGAATAAATAAATTAAAATTAAATAAAATAAATTCATAACAACTTTGCCAAAAAGTTAATAACAGTTATTAACTATTTTGGTACTTTTCAGAAAATTTAAACGGTGGCAGTATTTTTACGTTTTGAACTTTTTCCAAAAATTTATAACGAACTATTTTAGTACTTTTCCAAAAATTTAAATACGTTGTACTGTATTAGTACTTTTCAGAAAATTTATAAAATGCTTTATAATTTTATGGTGGCTGTGTTTTTAACTTTTTACCCTTTTAACATTTTCTAAAAAATAATAAAGTACGCTTTTGGTACTTTTTAATAGTATGGTGGCAGTATTTTTACCTTTTTAACTTTTTTCAAAAATTTATAAAGTATTATATTGGTACTTTTCAAAAAATGTAAATACTCCTTTTTAATAGTATGGTGGCGGTACGTTTATTAAGTTCAAAGTAGCTAAAAGGTACTTTTTTTACTACTTTTCACATGAAAATGAAATTCAAAAACAAAAATTTTTGTTCTTTTTGTTTTTCTTCTACTACCTGAAACAGATAAGACTGTTACCATTATAGAACCCTGTCCCACCAAGACTTCGGTCTTGGCATTGGCTGTCACCTGTGCTTTGATGATTCTACTGTACATTTCCACATTGTTCGTGTACTATATGAAGAAATGGATGCAACCACATAAAATTGTAGCATAAGTTAATTAGTTTAAACAAATACAATAACAACACAACACTTACTTTTTAACAACAACAACAAAAAAAAAAAAACAAAAACAAATTAAAAAATTTTTTTATTTTTTAACTTTTATTATTAACTCTCTATATTAAACTATAACATATACACTTACACACACACACACTAAGACTAGAAAAAACGCTCTAAAACATGGACCATAGGTTTATAAGCTTTTTAGGCATTTTTATAAAAGTATTATTAAGTTTTTTTTTTTTTAATTAAAAATAATTTAGAAAACTTAAGCCTTCATAAAAGGTTATAAGCATTAAAATAAAAGCTTCAAGGTTATTAACAAACTTTGAAGCTTTTTTTTTGGGGAAAGGTTAAGAAACCTAAAAAACACTTTTGAAAACGAATGAAATTTTTGTGTAGAATTTTATATTCATAATCTAAATTTTTTTATAATTCAAAAAGCTTTTAAAAGCTTTCAAAACCAGTAACATTTTTTTGGATTGATTGAACCTAAAAATATTACGTTTAAATTAAAAAAAATTTTTGCTTATAGAAAAACATCTTTTAAAAACTTTATTAATCGTTACAAGCTTTAAAAGCCTATAAAAAGTCTTTACTTTGCAGCTTAAATTTTAATTAAATATTTAAAAACTTTTTCAAATAGTTTTCATTTTAATATTTCATGTTGAAAATGTCAAATAAAGCTTTTTAAAATCTACGAAAACTTGGAAAAGCCTTCGCAACCATTCGAAAAACTTTTAAAGTCTTCTATAGTCTTTAAAAACCTTTAAAAGCTTACGAAAGTATTTGGAAGCCTTCGAAAGTGTCTGTAAGTAAGCCTTTGAAAGCCTTCGAAAACCTTTGAAAACCTTCGAAAGTGTTTGAAAGCCTTCGAAAACTTTTGAAAACCTTTGAAACTATATAAAAGCCTATAAAAATGTTTCAATCCCTTTGAAAATTTTCGAAAACCTTTTGAAAATCTTCGAAAGCTTCGAAAGCCTTTGAAACTATATAAAAGCCTATAAAAATGTTTCAATCCCTTTGAAAATTTTCGAAAACCTTTAAAAAACTTTGAAAGAAAAACATTTCGAAATTGTTTTGCTTTTTGAAAGCTTTCGAAAGCCTTTGAGAGAATTCGAGGGCCTTCGACAACCTTTGTAAGCCTTTAAAAACCTCCATAAGTCTCAGAAAACATTTAAAAGTCTCCGAAAGCCTACAATAACTTTTGAAAGCCTTCCAAATCCTCTAAAAGAATTCAAAATTCGAATGCAAAAACCTTTGATCGAGTTCGAAAGCCTTCTAAAGCCTTTATAAGCTTTCAGAAAATTGATTTTTTAATCAAATATTTATTAATCTCTTTGAGATGGTTTTAATTTAAAACTTTTATTCATAAAATTATATGTTAAAAGTATTTAAAAGCTTTTAAAGCCTTTTAGAGCTTATCAGGCATTCCAAAAGTCGTATGTTTTTTAAAAAAAATTTAAAAATCTTTCTAAAATAATATTTAAAGAAACTTTTAAAAGCTTTCAAGCAATTTAGAGTTTTTTAACCTTTCCTAAAGCTTTTAAATTTCAATAAAATCTTTAAAAATCCCTTTTTAAAAGCTTATAAATACTAATTATGCCTATCAAGCTTTTAGTCTAACTTACTACAAAACACAAAAACAAACAAAAAAAGCTTAAGAGACACTTTCTATGAAGTTTTAAAAATTTTTTGGGTTTTTTTTTAATATTTAAGAAACGTGAGCACAGAACAGGAACAAAAATTTTGAAACTTCCATAGAGACTGTACTCTTGTGAAAAAAGACTTTCCAAATGAAATGAAATTAAAAGCATTTAAAAAGCTTTTTATTTTATATGTATTAATTTTTTTATTTTTTATTATTTTACTTCCTATTTATTTTTATATTTAACAATTATTATTTATTTATTTAAAAAAAAAATTAATTTAATTTAAAAACAATTATTGTGCTTAACAACTTTTCCTACTACTTTAAACACAAAAAAAAAAACTGACACCTTACCTGACTGTCTAACTGTCTTAATAATTATTATTTTTAAGGTCTTAATTATATTCTACACAAATTATTAAAAAATAAAAAAAAAAGAAATTAAAAATTAAAAAAAAATAATTAAAATTCAGCATTTATAGTAAAATTCCATTATATTTTAAGAATTTATTTAAAATTAAAAACAAAAGCAGACTTAAATAATTTTTTTTTAATTTTATTTTTATAATTTTTTTTTCTTTTTTTAATTAATTAAAAACTTTATAATTTAGTTTTGTAAATAAGATGAAGACTCTTGTGCAAATAATTAAAAATAATTTAAAAAAAAAATTAAAATTAAATACAATGACAAGAAAAACATTTAAAAATAATTCCACAATATTTTTTTTTACTAGTTTTTCTTCATTTAAAAATTAAGTTTAAATTTCTAATAATTTTAAATTTAAAAAAAAAATTAAAATAAACTAAAAATTATTTATAAAATTATTTTAAATTAATTAAAATGCATTTAAAAACTTTTTATTTTAATAAAGAAAAAAAATAATTCATAATAAATAAATATTAAGACATAAGGGTTTTTTTTTACATACATACATACATACACACATACATAAATACATCCATCCATACATACGTAAATAATTGGTCATCCCAACTCTTCAATCAAGACTACAACCTAGCTTCTCAGTGTTAATTTATACATGAGTAGCGTGGACCTAAAAAAACATTTTTTTTTTTTAAAAACTTTTCATGGCAATTTTTATTTACTCTCAGAGATTTTGCCAGAAATCTGCTAAGAGGAAGTCGCCGTCTGCTTTTCTTTAATGTTTGCTAATAAGGTTAGCCATAGCATAGCATACTTGTCTCCATGTAACACCGTTAATATCTATTTCGCCATACAATTATAACTTTTGTCTCGTAACTATCAGAAATTCCAATACTCTACATATTCTAGACCACATTACATCTCTACATCTCCCATTCGGATATGTTTAAGTCCTTTAGCGCATAGGCCACGCTTTCATGCTGCATAAAAAAGAATTCACACAGGTTTTAGATGTGATTACATAATGCCGGAGTCTACTTTCAGATGAACATACAAGACTGTCACACCTGAAAAATGGGTTGCTGAAAGCTTTCAGCGATGATGGTAACATAATAATATTCATTGATGGCTCTAAAATGGAATGTGGATCTATACCTGGCGTCTTTTCCAATAAACTGGCACTGAACGGGTCACACAGAATTCAGCTATTGAACAAGCTGAACGCACAATTGAAACCGAGAACCTATTTCCTTCAAACTTGATCAAATGTGTGGACAGTCAAACAGCAATTAAATTACTGGGATCAAATCTCGCTATGTCAAAGGACGTCAGAAGTCCTAGCTAGAACAGTAATAATAAAAAATACTCTTATAATTCGTTATGCACATAATAATATTTATTTGAAAATTTTTTAAATTTTTAAAGATTTTGTAAATAGAAAGAAAATTAGTGCATTTCGGTAAGTTTTTTACTCTCCATATGCTAAAAAACGAACGTACGGTACGTTACGTTACATTACGTTTGGCTAACTGGCACATTATTCTCTTTGTCTCACTCACAATGAACTCCTTTTTTGAGCATGTTGTTTTTGTTTTGCTGCTTATTGTAACTGTATATCAAATTACTTTGCATGTGGATTATACAGTGAGCGGCTGGTAAAATTAAAGCCATATACTTTTTATACAGTGGGTGGCCGTTAAAAAAAAAGAAGAAAAAAGTCTGAAATTACTGAAATTACACACACAATAGGGAAGAGAGAAAAACGAAAGTCACCTTCAAATGAAAACAATAAATAAAAACAACAACAACATGCAAACAAGAAGAAAAAGTCCCAAATCTTAATATGAAAAAGCAACAACAACACACTCTGTATTTACTTGAATAACTTAAAAAATATCCCAGAGAATAAAAACACAACAAAATATAAACACACAGGCAACCTGCGCATGTGTAACAGTATTTGCTGTCGTTGTTAACATTACGAAATCACATACACAAAAGGAATAGAGTAAACGAAGGTCACCTTCAAATGAAAACATTAAAATAAACAACAACACATGAAAACACTGGGTGATGGTTAAAAAAAGAAAAAAAAAATCCCAAATCTTAATATAAAAAAGCTACAACAACACACTCTGTATTTTCTTAAATAACTTAAAAAATATCCCAAAGAATAAAAAACACCCCAAAATATATACACACAGGCAACCTGCGCATACGTAACAGCATTTGTCGTCGTTGTTAACATTAAGAGATTACACACACAAAAGGGAAGAGAGGAAATGAAAGTCACCTTCAAATGAAAACATTAAAATACCCAACAACATGCAAACAATGGGTGATGGTTAAAAAAAGAAGAAAAAAATTCCAAATCTTAATATGAAAAAGCTACCACAACACACTCTGTATTTACTTGAATAAAAAAAACACCCCAAAATATATGTATACATACACACAGACAACCTACGCATGCTTAACAGCATTTGCCGGCGTTGTCAACATTAGGAGTTCACGCACTCAAAGGGGAAGAGAGTTAACGAAATTCTCTTTAAAATAAAAACAACAACATATAAAATCTTCGGCCATTCGGACATGCATTAACGAAAGTAAAGTTGTTGTTGTTCTAAATAGAGAAATTTTCAGTTTCTATTATAAAAGTGCAACAGTTTGAATGTAATTTGCGTGTTAAGAAAATAAAATTAAAAATTAATTAATAAATTCGATTGTTTTTTATTAAAATTTTGTGATAAAAAGTAATTTAAGTTCTTAGTTATATGAAATCATAAGTTTCTTTATGAATAAAATAAAAGAAATCAATGAAAATCTAAAAAGAAAAAAAGTTTTTTAAGTTTATGAGAAGGGTGCTCCCAAGTAAAAGAAAAAAAATAGGAAAAAATGATGTCACCAAAATGTATGTGCGTGCGCGGGTGTGTGTGTGTGTGAAGTGTTGTGAAATAAATGTGCATAAGAAATTGTTTTTGTAAGGCAAGTGTTTTTGGTTGATTAAAAAATTTGTATGAAAGAAAGTGTCTCAAAAAAATGGAAAGAAAAAAAAAAGAAATTCGTGTGCAATTCGTAAATGCTTTTTCATATAAATTTTTGATCACGATCACGATGACTTGTTTTACAGCAACAACTTAGCAGTGGTGTAAAAGGGAGTTTCGTGTGTAGTGTAATTAGGGTGAGTAAGAAATTGTTTTTCTTTATTATGCTTGCTTATTTGTTTGTTGTTTTTGTACTTTGTACGAATTGAGAGAAACACACCGCACAGCAAGTGTTGCGAATTGTGTTGTTGTTGTTTTACTAAAAAATAATATTTATAACGCGACACCACACAATGTCGTGTGGTGTGGTGTGATGTTGTTACAGCAAAACGTGAGTTAGAATAATGGTGTTGGGAACAAATAAATTTCCTTTCTTTAGAGTTAGTTAGAGAGTAGAGTAAAGAATTTAAAGTAGGGAACATGAATAGACCAAATATGGATTAACCTTTGAACTTTTATGTGGGGATTCCCCACTTTCTATAAGATTAAAAATCATAATGCCGTTACAAATTATCTTAAAGTTGCGTAAGTGGCTTTAAATAATGACAACATAGCATCACAAATCTGTCCAAAATTTGATGGAGGTTACGGTAAAATCTGTACAATCTCCAAGGGACCATGCTTCCGATACTTATGCGATGAGACGAATTGATTTTTGTGGTGTGTTCAATTACTCCTGCAGGAGCTACAGAGGCGGTGAAAAAGAAGAGAAAACTTTTCAGGGCCTTTGGGGTAAAGCTCCAGAAGAAAACATCAAGGCTTTTACGCAATGGACCATATTTCCACCGAGTAAATTTGCCTGTGAACGGCAAGCTACCCACTAACCTAAAATTATTTTCCTCCCTCTTGTTATCAAATATTTTCTGACTAACAGTAGCCTATAATTATACTTCCTTCAAGTAGAAATACCTGCGGTTTTAATCTCATTTATTTTAATTTTAAAAAATTGTCTTCATTAAATTTAAAATAAATGACGAGCCAACCTACCATTGTGGGATCTAAAATTAGTTAAGGACCAGAGTGGTAGTAAAAATTGCATTAGGGACTTGTCTAAACCAACAGCAAGTTAACACGAGAATTTCATACAGAATGACACCAAAGCATTACCTAGGAGGAGCAAGGAATTTCTTTTGGAAGGATTATATTCCTTGAATTAAGTCTATTTCCTAACACAAGAGCTACATGGGACAATGATTAAGGGCTCTACACTGACAACAAGGTCTCATGAGAATTTCATTCGTCACATTGGCATTATCTCGGAGGAACAAGAAATTCCTTTCAAGGGGTCCTTACTCCAAGAATCTATGAAACCAGTAGGGATAAAATCGTAACGTACTTTTTTTTATTTATTGGCATCATTGTTTTATTTCTAGTTTAAAGAGAGGCCTTTTAAGCCCTTGACAACGTTATTCACTAAACTTTTGAAATCTATGCGTCCTTGGCATATGAAACCAAATTTGTAATTACAATTTACATCGTTCCACCGCGAGCTGTTAAGGTGACCAATTTGAACGCAACGTTCATTTAATTGTCTGTGATTATTCGGTTCATGCGGCATCCAATTGGTGTAGGTAAATGGTTTACGGCCTTCCAACTTAATCCAAGCGAATTTACGAAACTCATCCGCATCATTAGCGCCTATATAGAAGCCTGGTATAAGTTTGTCTAAGATAAATAGAAAAACAAAACAAATAAATTGGATGTGAATGGAAGTGGAATGGAAGTTACCCTTAAAACTTACCGGTGTAAATTGAGTAAAGTAAGCCTTCAACTTCTTTTGATTTTTCAGGAGTTTCTATGGTTAGCAAATTCATGCCTTTTTTATTACAATTTTCAAAAGCCTCTTGCCAAGTATACTAAATAGAAAGAAAATGAAATTTTTTTTATTGAAAAATCAGAAGAAAAACTTACATTCCTAAAGGGCTGTAGAAAATATTGATTATTTTCGGTGTATTTAAAAAAAGCCTTAGATTCAGCACAGTATCCTACTGCACAGTATACGATAATTGCGATAAAAATCGCTGAAGTGCGTGATACCACCTCCATTGTTGAATTGAGACTACTTGAGAGCTCTCGAAAGCTTGCCTTCTTTTATAGTGAGTTTTGCAAAAATATTGGAAAACTGTGGTCTTTAAAGTGATTAAAATTAAACCAAAAACTTATTTATAGCATAAGCAGAATATGGAACACTTTGAGTAATTTTGTAATAACCCTGTGGTTTTTCCAAGCATGTTATCTAAATAAAAATAAATATTTAGTAGAGTATGTCACCTTATTACGTGATTGCATAACTCTTCTTGGTAAATTTTAGGGGAAAGGATTTCAAAACAATCTTTAAAACCTTTAAACTTCTGAACGCCGGGTATAACTCACTCTATAACGTAATAGCATAAATAGTTTGCAAACGATCACCTAAACCCTTACCTAGGTTTGGTTCTAGACCACTTGATAAACTAAAGGAGAAAGCTTTTAAAAGCAATCTATAAGACCTTTAAACTTTTCTACAATAAACGTTTTGCAAGCACTATACGATGTAAGAACATAAAGCCCTTAAAATCACTCACTTGGTCTCTCACCTGTATTCACTTTAGTAATTATAAAAAGAAAGCTTTTCGAAATATTAAACTCAACAACAAACAAAAGTCAAAGGTATATAGAAATTCCACAAAAGGTAAAAGTGAAATGAATAACAACAACAGTAAATTTCTAGAAGTTGCCAGACTGAATTTAAAAGAAGTAAAAATAGAATGAAAGGTAGTGCGTGCTGTCAGTGAGTTGTAAGAAAAGTGTGTTATACACTGGCTTGAATCGTTCTTGAGCTTGGATTCTAGTGAAAAAAAAACAAAATAAATTTAAATTTATTTTTTTATTATTTTTTTATAATTTTTTTTTAAATTTTTTTATTTTTTTTTATAATTTTTTTTTATTTTTTTTTAATTTTTTTTTTAATTTTTTTATAATTTTTTTTTTATTTTTTGTTTTTAAATTTGTTTTTATTTTATTAAGTGACTATAATAAAAACATTTAAAATAGTAGTATTGTTGTTGTATTGTTTTATAATATTTTTTATATATTTTTTTGTTTTTTTTTTTTTGTTGTAGATATAGGTATACGTATAGATAAATTAATTTTTATATATTTTAGATTTCATTTAAGAGTTCTTAAAAATAATTTTCTTTTCCAACAATATTTTTTTTTGGTTTTTCATTTAATAAAATAGTTTTTTATTTCTATTATTTAAATTTAATTTTTTTAAATTATAGGATATGATTTATGAAGTTGAGACAATGGCTAAGGGTGCATAAAGATAAATTTTCAAAATTATTTTATTACACTTGCTTTTTAATTAATTTATTTTTTTATTTTATATATTCGATATTATATGTATGTATAGAGTAGATATATATTTTTTAATGATATTTAAATTATTTATGATTATGTATGTAGTAGAGTTTAGTTTAATTTATGATATTTTTTTGTTTTTTTTTTTTATTTGTTTTTGGTAATCATTGAAAATATTTTCTTGAAATTCAATTCAAACCTTCTTTAAATAATAATTAAAAGCCTTTAAAAGAATTGATCGTAACTACTCTATCTTCCTCTCCTCTATAGAGAACGAATTTTAATAGTACGACAACACTCCTCAAGAAGTCATAAATAGGGCCTATTTATTGCCCTTTTTATTTATTGGTTAAGAAAATTTTTAATTAAAAATTAAAAACCTTTAAAATTTTACATCGTAACTCCCCTATTATCGAGGAGATCTCTATAAAGGGGGCATTTTAATAACACATGATAGCACTTCCAAAGCATAAATAGGGCATTAAATAGGAGAGTTATCGGGTCTATAATTTTCAAATAGGGAATCCAAAGTCCTATACTCATAATCTGCAGAAACATACAAAAAAAGAAATAGTAAATATCGAGATGATCATCAAACAAGGGAAACACTTTCGCTTTCGTTAGGTCGTGTAGAATAAATTTTCGTAGAAAAAACAAGAGAAGGGGTAGAGTCCACCGGTGGCAGTTATTTTTAAAAAAGAATATTTTGAGAGATAAATCAATTGCTATTTTTGTGATTGCCTCTCGTTTTCGTTACTGAAATTTTTAACACGTTGACTGCCGCGTCAATTTTCAGACAATTTGAATTTTTCACATTAGTAAGTACGAGAAGTCGCCGTGGTCTAGTGGGTAGTGTGTTGGCTTATTAGACAAAAGGCCCGGGTTCGTATCCCAGGTTAGACATCAAAACGAAAAATATTTCTTCGGCGACTTCCTCTCAGCAGATTTCTGGCAAAGACTCCAAGAGTAAAAATTGCCATGAAAAGCTTTTCAAAAATCTGTCGTACGGAGTCGTGTTTAAACTGTAGGTCCCGCAGATAACTCGTAGTTTGGCACCCTAGAAGGGAACGCAATCTGCGAGTTCTCTCATAGTCGGCAGTCAACGTGTTAAAGAGTTAACACATTCGCTGCCAAGCCTAAATTATATGAAGTCAGTTATCGTTTACCAAAACCCTGTTATTACTGTCTAGCTGTCCTGATAAACTTCCATTATGTATTGGACTTTGTTACAAATCCTATCAAAGAAAAAAAAGCTAATTCAACAGCCTATATGTTATAATATATTTAAAGTAGGACGAGTATACTCGTCTTGGCAGTGCAGAATACCCCGTCTAAGACGAGTACGCTCGTCCTACTTTAAATATATTATAACATGCAGGCTGTTGAATTAGCATTTTTTTCTTTGATAGGATTTGTAACAAAGTCCGAGTATACTCGTCTTGGCAGTGCAGAATATCCCGTCTAAGACGAGTATACTCGTCCTACTTTAAATATATTATAACATGCAGGCTGTTGAATTAGCATTGTTTTCTTTGATAGGATTTGTAACAAAGTCCGAGTATACTCGTCTTAACTGTGCGGAATATCCCGTCTAAGACGAGTATATTCGTCCCTGGCAGCGAATGTCTTAAGTTAGAAAAGAATTTATTTCTACAGGTGATAAGTAACAAAGTTCTAAAGGCCTTTCGGCAAGTTTAGGCTGTCATGTAATGCTTAAAACAAATTTATAAAGAATTTATTTAAAAATAAAAAATAATTTTAATTTCGATTCCATTAATCATGTTTCACTTATAATGCCTGTTTGTTTGGATTATTTTTTATAAATTTTTAATACAATTATTTGATTATTTATTGATTTTTTGCTTTTTTTTATTATTTTTTTGTAATGAAATCCTTAAATTTAATGCTTAAATGTTAAAATTTGAATTTTTATTACTTAAAAAAAGTTTACATTGTTTTTGTAATTTTATTTTATTTCTTTTCTTATCAATAGAAAAACCATAGATTTCCTTTATTGTTACAAGAAAATGAAGAATAAAAACATAATAAGAGGAAAACAAAAAGAAAATCCATTTAGAAAAACAAACTAGAAAAAAAAACTATTATGCAGTCTCTTTGGAAATTAATTAAAACAAAAATATTCTAAATTAAAATTAAAAAATAAAAAAAAAAAACAAAACAAAATTAAAAAGGCTAAGAAACTGGTTTGAATTCCGTTAAAAAAAATTTTTTTTAATTATTTTTTGGATTTTAAAAATAACAAAATAATTATTAAACTTAAAAACTAAGTGACTATATTTTTTATAATATTAAATTTAATAATACAACAAAAAAGAAACAACAAAATTCAAAAATATTTAAATTTAAAGTTTAAATTAAATGAAAAGAATTTTTTTTTTGTCTATATTTTAGGCACTTATGGTTTTTTTTTTATTTAATTTTTATTTATTTTAAAGAAATTTTTATTAAATAAAAAAATTAAATTTAAAAAAAAAATATTTTCATTCACTAAAAGCTTTTAAAGCCTTCAAATAATATGGCAGTTTAATGATAAAAACAAAAAAAATCCAAAAAATAAAATTAATTTGTGATGTAATTTTTGTATTTAAAAAATAAATAAATTTTAAACAAAAAAATAAAAAGATTAAAAGCTTTAAAAGCTTTTTTTTAATCTTTCAAAAACATTAAAATTTTAATTGTTTTGTAAAAAAAACCTAATTTCATAATGAAGGTTTCAAATTAAAAAATAATCCTAGAAAAAACTAGCGCTTTTAATCCTAAGAACTTCATAAGCTGTATAAACCCAAACTAAAGCTTTAAACAATTTAAAGCTTTGTAAAGATTTCTTCGATTTCTCTATTTTCAAAGCCTTACTTTAGCTTTTAAAGTTTTGTTTCATAAGTTACAATAAAATTCTTAAAGAAAAAGCTTTAAAACCCAGAAACTTTAGAACCTATTGGTTGTCTTTGACTATCTAAAGAGAGACTCTCAAAAATGTTAGAATGAAACAGCCAGAAACCACCTACCCAACTGATAATTAAGGAAACCCTTACTAGCGGTCAAGGACAGTATTGATCTTAGTCTGGCTTCTTGCATTCGTTTCGGCATTCTCAGATCCAATCTATCTAATCAATTGAATAGGTGTGTCATGGCATATGCTTCTTGCTAGCAAATCGAACATTGGTCGCATGTGTCTAGCATTATACCGAATTCATATGAATTAAGCATTCCGCTGAATTCTGAACACAACAGAGAGTATGTTATCCTCGTTATCACTCAGAAGTTGTTTCTCATAGTCAGCAAAGGCTAAGGCAAACTAGCAGGTCTGTAAAAAAATCCTCTTTCTGTCCAGCAGGATGTGGGTTGTTGAGGGTGAAGAAAGCAAGTTCAAATTACTTGGTTAACATTACACATTATGTGATGCCACTGATAATCCAGTACCGGTCATCATCATATTCCCACCCATTCGTAGCGCATTGTTTTGTGGTCTTTTTCGAGCCTTTCATTGTTTTTTGCTTAGATCTCTTAATTCTCCGAGTACATAGTCCACACTGATTATCTTCACATAATGAGGCAGACTGCTCAGCGCATTTCATATGCTTTTTAAGATTTTCGACATGCATCCAGTCTAAGTCCTTAGGGTACTCAGCTCATTTCGTTTACTTTTTTTCGACAAGCACCCAGTCCTAGTCCTTAGGGCATTGTTTTGTGCATTTTTCCATTGATCCGCTAATCATATTCACACAACGAGACAGACTACTCACTGCGTTTCGTGAGCTTTTTAAACTTTTCGACATGCACCCAGTCTAAGTCCTTAGGGTATTGTTTTGTGCTTTTTTCCATTGATCCGCTGATCCTTTTCGCACAACGAGACAGACTACTCACTGCATTTCCTGCGATTTTTTAAGCTTTTCGACATGCACCCAGTCTAAGCGCTTAGGGTATTGTTTTGTGGTTTTTTTCCATTGATCCGCTAATCATCTTCACATAACGAGCCAAACTACTCACTGCATTTCCTGAGTTTTTTAAGATTTTCGGCATGCACCCAGTCTAAGCCCTTAGGGTATTGTTTTGTGCTTTTTTTCCATTGCCTTCCACTCACGTAGAGGATCCATTTTGTAAAAGAATCTAATAACGGAATCATTCGATCGAGTATTACCTCTTTTGACTTATAAACCTCTAGGTTCTCGTTCTATTATACTGTATCACGATGACTACTTTTATTGACTCGAAAAGACTCGAAGGAATTGCGATTAAAGATTGTCAATGCAGCTATAGTTGTATCTTCCAGGCAAGTCACTGTACTTGGTGTTGTCGAAAGTGTACGGGCTGCAAGTACAATTAATGAATGAATCATGGGTGAAAATAAAGTTCGAAGAAGAAGTTTGGCCACGTCATACATGCGATTTCGAATATTAAATGCAAAGTTTTTTTTCGAATATGTTACTGAGTGTACATAGGCCAAAAAGTTAATGAAATTGAAGAACTGAAGATGCGAGGCATCAGAGAAAAGAAGTGCAGAAGATTGAAGCTAGATTTTCACTTCCCAAGCTTGTTTTATAAACTTAAAAGTAAGAAGTTCAAATCAAAATGGAGGGATTTATAAATACCTAAGCCTGATAAGGCTTAAGGAAAAGGAAAAAGGCAAAACACAGTCTTGATGAAGAGACTTCCTTTTGAAAAAAAAAGGTTTCCTGTTAAGGATTTGTACACGTTTTGGATTTGTTTTCTTCTAATTTGCAAATTTTGGTATTCAGCTTTAAAAGTACTTTTTTTAGTTTTAGTTTTTGTTTTTCTTTATAAAGATTAGCAATTTACTTAAATCACTACAAGGCTATTTAATAATAGAACAACAAATTAATTTAAAACTTATAGGACTAAGAAAACAAAAAAAAATTTAAAAAAAATTAAAAATAATTTAAGATTTTAAGCATCTTAAACATCAAACAAAACCGTATTGTTTGCTGTTTTTGGTTTTTTTACTTGACATTGACATTAAAAAAAAACAAAAACAAAAAACACCTAGAAAAAGAAGCGTAAATTTTAAGCTTAACTCTCGTACAAGATAATAATGGAATAATTTTGTATATCCATAAGCTAAGGTGTACCATTTGTGGTATTGGTTGGCAAGGATGCTAAAGATGTGGAGGGATTTATAGGAATTATAGAGAGTTCATTATTGTTTGGTAATAATAATTCAGCCTGTATTAATTGTTGCTGTTGCTGTAAAGAGCTGTTTGTATTATTTAATGACGAGGAAACGGAAACTGTTGTAATATTTGAGGAATTTGTACAGCCTCCTGTAAGGCTTAGTATTGGTATTTCATTAGCTGTTAACATTTCAACATCTTCATCACAATGTTGATGATCATCCTCATCGTCGTCATCATCATGATCATCATCATCATCATTATCTTGCAACAATCGTGCATAACGACAGGAGGTAGACTGGCATTTACAAGTGAAATAACGATTCTTAATCGACCAAAATTTATCGCCATAATCAAAGCTACAAAGAAACAAACACAGTCATTTCAAATTGCATCCACTTCTCAGTCTTAACTTACCATATCTCTTCGCCCACTTCAATGTCACGACAGGTAAAGAAGGATATTTTAGGAAAACGATAATCTTGATGGTCATAGAATACACGCACCGGCACTATATTCGGTTCACAAGAATGATTAAAGAAACGACTTACATTGCCATAATAATTCGCATCAATACAGTGATTATGTCCCAAATCGAAAAAGTACGAATCATCCATACGTCGATCTGCTTCCATTTCGGTTAAAATCTCCCCCGTATAGGTGGCCACAAAGCTACCCTTGGGTATATGGATCATAGTGCGTACACCCCAACCTTTAGTGGGTTCTTCACATTCGATAACTTGCAAGGGAATGGTAATGCCATTTTGTACTACACGATTTTTGCAAAAACGCTAAAAAGGAAAAAGCAAATCATATTACCCAATATGACAATTTATATTAAATATTTGCCTATTATGACTCCCGTAAATGTCTTACCTTATTACAGCCACACACATCATTGCACTCAAATATAACAGCCGGATCATCAAAATTAAAATCAGCACTTAGGCGGCCCTCTGCTGTATACCAGCTACGATCTGAGGCCCCCGTACACTGGCAGCGATCTGTGGTGCATCTAAAACCCAAAACAAAAAAATTTCATTCTTTCGGAAACCCATTTCCCTCCCTCTTAACAACTCACCCATCCAAACACGTGCATATACGCATTTGTGATACTCTCCTATCGATTTGTATATTATTCTGTAGAATAATTGTATCGGTTATATATCGGAAATCGGGTGTCATTAATTGATCCGATTCTTCAACCGGTGCTGTATTGTTTTCATTACGTAATGCTTGTATCGGACACAATTCACGACCATTACAAATGTCACCACAAACAATATTCGAACGTCGTCGATGTAAGGCATGCATTTGCATTTGAAAGCCCACATGGCGTGCACAATCCGAATGTTCATCGGGTATACAGTCGTAGGGTAATTCATCGGAACGATTGCGTAACATTAAATCGGCACCTTTAAAGATGAGCAGCAAACATAAATTCTTACTGGACAAACGGCAAGCAATGTGACTGAAAGAAAAAGAAAAAGAGAGAGAGGGAGAGTGGGAGAGTGAGGTTAGAAAAATTATTTTCCTGTAGGATAACTGATTAAAGAAAACAAAGGCTAATGTCCTAATATCTTATGCGGCTCAAGTGGTTTAAATTATGAAAGGATATGGGAAAACTTCGCAGGAAGGGTAATGCTTTTTGTTCGACCACAAATCGTGTGGCAATTTCTAGAAGTATTTGGCATTCTATCCTTCCATAGAGGATCTCCTACATCCCACCAAACTTCAAAACAGTGTGTTCCTTTATACAATAACAAATAAACTAGGCTACGAATTTCTTCTTTATCCTCCCTATTCTCTGGATTTAGCACTAAGTAGATGCTAACCTAACCGACTTGAATTCTATCACCTAGACACGTTCAATCAATAAATTCTAGATACCAATGAATTTTTCGTCTTAGCTTTCCAAGTGCCAAACAATGATAGAGCAGAAGTTCTGTAGTAAGTTTAAAGAGTGTTTGACAAATGGAAGAAACCACAGAGTTTGCTAAAATAAAAGCAAAGTTTTCTGTAGGGCAATAAGCCTCAAATGTGGTAGAAGCATTTACAAATGCAAACAAAACTGTTTCTCATAGACGTAGACGAACTTTGGATTTAAAACCCGGTTAATAATTGCTTAATGGAACATAAGAACTTTACCGAACAGAGCAATACCGATCGGAACAAGTCTGGCGTTAGTAGGCAGCTTAAAAACCGGGTATTCTTGACTCCAGGACCTCTACTCTGACAACGAGGATATAAGATCCTTTTAGAAAGCAACATCACCAAATGACTAGCTGAACGGGCTTTTTTTCATAATTTCTTTGGTTCGGGATTTCTAAGCCAGACTTTGAACCACGGGCTATTCTAATAAGCCAACACATTACCTACTAGACTACGTAGGCTAGGTCGTTTTAGGAAGCAACACCATAAGATGATCAGCAGAACGGTTTTTACGGGCCTTTTTCATAATTTGTTTGGTTCTGGCCAGGCTTTGAACCAAGGACTATTTTCTAATAAGTCAACACACTTCCTCCTAAACTACGTAGGCTACGAGGATTTAGGATCGTTTTAAATAGCAACACTGGCAGATCATCAGCAGAACTTGCGTCACGGGCTTTTTTTTTCATAATTTGTTTGGTTCGGGATTTCTAAGCCAGGCTTTGGCGGGCTATTCTAATAAGCCAACAAACTACCTACTAGACTACGTAGGCTACAAGGATATAGGATCGTTTTAGAAAGCAACACCTACAGATAACTAGCAGAACAGGTTTTTTTCATAATTTATTTGATTCGTGATTTCTAAACCAGGCTTTGCACCAAGAACTATTTTCTAATAAACCAACACACTACCTACTAGACTACGTAGGCTACGAGGATATAAGATCGTTTTAGAAAGCAACACCAACAGATGACTGACAGAACGGACTTTTTTCATAATTTGTTTGGTTCGGGATTTCTAAGCCAGGCTTTGAACCACGGAGTATTATAATAAGCCAACACACTACCTACTAGTCTACGTAGGCTACGAGGATATAAGATCGTTTTAGAAAGCAACACCTACAGATAACCAGCAGAACGGGCTTTACGGGCCCAGGATTTCTAAACCAGGCTTTGCACCAAGGACTATCTTCTAATAAGTCAACACACTGCCTACTAAACAACGTAGGCTACGAGGTTATAAGATCGTTTTAAAAAGCAGTACTAACTGATGACCAGCAGAAGACGTTTTTTTCATAATTTATTTGGTTCGGAATTTCTAAGCCAGGTTTTGCACCAAGGACTATCTTCTAATAAGCCAACACACTGCCTACTAGACTACGTAGGCTACGAGGATATAAGATCGTTTTAGAAAGCAACACCATTAGATGACTTGCAAAATGGGCTTTACGGGCTTTTTTCATAATTTGTTTGGATCGGGATTTCCAAGCCAGGCTTTGAACCACGGAGCGTATTATAATAAGCCAACACACTAGCTACTAGACTACGGCAACTATAATTGATTGAATGAAATGCACTTTAGCTCGTTATCAATCATACTATCCATGATCTTCGAAAGTGCGGATAATATTGTTGTTTCTGGGTAGTTTTCAGGGAAGAAACCTTTCCGGAATATGGAAAAAATACCGCTACTATAGGAAGGTTAGCTAAGTACGACTTAGGAGCTCAGCTGGTATATCATATGGCCCAGAAGACTGGTTTAGATTGGGATCCGTAAGAACGTGGGCTCAAAACAATACACCAAGCATAGTTACCGATACACTTTCGAGTTCGAGCAATTGGAATGATTGGAATTATTTGCAAATATTTCCTGTTAAAAGTTTAGCTTAATGCTTGGCCTTAACGACTAGGCTATAAAGTCCAAAAAGTAATTCTCCATAATTTTTAATTTTAAAATACTTACAGTGGCGTTTCACCTTCCACGTTCTGGATGTTACAATTAATGCCAGCATTTAATAATACTGTTATAGTGTCCAAATCATGATTCTGTAATGCGGCCCAATGCAACACAGTATTATTGTCATTATCACAGATATTGGGATCGGCACCTTGTTGTAGTAAAAGACTAAAGGGGAAGAAAACCAAACAAATCAATATTAAAAACAAGAAAATGTTTAATAGAGGGTCCAGTCCCCACCTCACAATATCCGTGTGACCCAATTCAGCAGCCCAAACCATTGCTGTCCAGCCGCCATCATCTTGGGCGTTAATAAAACTTAAAAACTGTGAAACATCTTTACTGGCCTTATAGCTGTGAACGATTAATTTCAAGATTTCCAAATTACCAGTACGGGCAGCGATATGTAAAACAGTATGGCCATCTGGGCCCTTTAAAAAGGAAAAAAAACATTTCAAACTTACTGGCAAGGTTTTAAGGCCAATACTACTAACCCTTAAGGCCAAATCGGCTCTATGCTGTATAAACAGATTGACAATATTGCATTTTTCCTCTTTAACAGCACACATTAAGGCAGTGCGTAGCTCACGATCCATTATGTTAATGAAATCGGAACCAGCACCTTGACTCAACAGCAAATAGGCCATTTGTATGGTGCCATAATGGGCAACCAAATGGAGACAGGTGCCATGATAAAATTCACGCATGCAACAGCATACATCATAATTGGAGGCTAAAAGAAAGTGGGGAAAAAAGTGAGGTTAAGTAAGGTTTACTATTTTCAATGCAAAAGGAATGGGGAAAATTTTACCCAATATCTCAGCCACCCTTTCGAGATCATCATTTTTGATGGCATAATACATGTCTTTGGTTGTGAATTCGGTAGAGTTTGCAGTACGGGTTTGTAGGGTACGTCCCCTAGCGGTTACCACATTCATAACGGACTCTGGTATTAATTTATCGTAATTAATATTGTTATACGGCCGTATAACATTTGTTGACCAAGTGGATGAGGCAGAGGTTTCATTAATATGGCCGGTTAAGCTATTAAATACCGTTTGGGCGGGGGTATTTAAAGGTGGCTGTTGTGTAGCCTGAAATATGGGCACTGTTGGTGTACGCATGGTAATGGTGGAGGTTTTTTCAGCCGTATCCATGCCGCAATGGGGACACTTGAGAACCAAAGTCCTTGTTGGGTTAGCCTTAGCTTGTTGGCTATTGTCATATTTCGAACTCAAGACAATGCGTTGGGCACAGGCGGCATGGAAAAAGTGACGTTGTTTGCATAAAACAAACTTGCCCTGTAAAGTGTCATGCAAAAAGATTGATTTTTGTATTAAAGTGGAGAGAGAGGGAAAAAGGAAATAGAAGTTAAGCTTACCTGTGTACAAAATATGCCACAAGATGGACAAGAGTTATGGGCCTTTAATCTCTTCTGATGATCCTCACACAAGACCATATAAACTGCCCGTTTGCTGGCCCTAAACAAAGGCAACACAGAGCCTGTCAATTGATTGGAACAGCCTACCTTCTCCTCATCTATGTTGTCAATGGCCCAACAGTATTGGGTTTCCTTAATCATAGGCGTTCGTATATTGGAATCTGTATGGCATAGGCAATCCAGACATGATTTCTTCTGTTCCAGCGTTAACAAGTCATCCCTTAATGTTTCAGTTACGTTGTTGTTATTATTATTATTATTCTTGTTGTTATTCGTTTTAGTAACGTCCGCCGCCAATTGATTGGCCACCACGACAGAGGCATTTAAAGCCTTTAGTTCCACCACTTTGTCAGTATTCGTTACACAGCCAGCAGTAACAGATTTTTGCCTTTGCGTGCGCCTGGTCTGTGGTGCTGCTGTAGTCGACGAAGAGGAATTGGATTTTTGTGTGTTCACATTAGCTGAGGCAGTGTTCGCTTGATTATTAACAGCTACTGAAGCAGATGAACCATTTCCTGCCGCCACATTATTAGTATCTTTACTGCGTCCTCTTAAGGTAACACTAGGCTTGCCTACTTGCACCCGGGTGGTAGGCACAAATTCGGCATTATCGCTAAGGCTATCATTGTCGCTTGTGTCATTGCTGTGCGTTCTACGCAAACCCATCTTTTCAAAGTATTTGTCCTTCTGTTTGGCCAACTTACGTTGTTGTTTCTTACTAAGTTTCTTATCCTCCGGTGAACGATTCAAATTCCATTTGCAAGTCTTAATCTCATGCAGGAATTTCTTAATGTCCGGACAGGGAAAAAGTTTTTTCTTTATATGACTTGAGCCTGTGGGATGGGTTACATTATTGCTTAAACTATAATCCGATTTCTCACTCTTCTGTTTACTATTCGAATTGTTGGCATTACTTGCACTACCTCCACTAACCTCGTTGTTCTGGCCCCCCACAATTTGATGGGTAGGCGTAGTGGCGTGTTGTTTCTGTTGCTGTTGATCCTCCGCTGACCAGTTGTTAGCCGCTGTCATTCGTACCACATTTTTCGTTTCGAATTCATAACGCAGCTCATCGTTTTCCAATATTTTTGGTGTCGGCTTAATACGCCTTTGTGAACGCTTGGGCACTACCAATGACGTCTCATTCGCATTATTATTAACATGTTGTGCCCCGGCAATTTTCTTTGAAGGATTGTAAATGGTTTCCACATCCTGTTTATCCAAATCCATTGGAACCTTTGCTTTGCGTCCTCTTTTCTTGGGTGGCGTTTTATCATCCACATGCAGTCTTAAGGTTTTTCTAGTAGGCGAATCATTATTGCTGTCATTATGGCTTTCCTCCTTTTCCTCTTCCAGCAATTTAAAGCCATCCAAACGATTACATAAACGTTCACTTCTTCGTGTACGTTTACCTTCCTCATCTTCTGATTTCGTTAACACCGTTTGCCCTGCTCCTCCTCCTTCATTTTCATCTTCTGCCAGATTCTTGCGTTTACGTCCTGTCTTACGTTCATTTATCGTCGTAGAGCTTTGCAAATCTTGTGACAGTGTTGCCAAATCATTGGATTTAACCTCTGTTATGTTATTATTATCGGACTCTGTAGTGGAATATTTTTTAGTTCTACCGCGACCCCGTTTACCTAAGGAATTTGGCTGTTTATCTGTCACAGCTGTCACAGTTTTGCTGTCTTCCGTGGCTGTGGTGATGTTAGGCTTCTGCTCAGTAGAATCTTTTCTTTGTGGACTAGAACTAGCAGCACGTGGCAGCTGTAAAAAAAGATCTTAATTATTAATAATCCGAAAGAAATTTACTTAAACATTAAAGTTTAGAACAATTTAAAGCATTGGGGCGATCAATTCCTGTCCTTGGAGTTGGACTATCCCACACCTAAAGTTTGACATGGACGTTTAAAATCAAGAATCCTAAATCTTCGATTCTGCGTTCCAGAACAAAGACACAAAATGTGTTGAAAAATTTGAGGTTCCCTGCTTTGTCCACAAACTAGCCCTTGCCCCCAAAGCTTAGCATCCTGAGGGATTCATTACCTAGATTCAATAATACGATTCCATGATAAACCACTTAAACCTAAGCCATAGTAAGCTGGATATGCTTTCCATTCTTCTGTACCCACCCAAGAATGATCCGCTTTCTGCCCGACCCCCTGATCTATCAGCTTAAAAAGATGTTCTAATTAAGGCGTTACCAATCCAAAAGCGTTTCGGCTCTCTAAAACTTGTCAATTCATCAGAAACCTCATTACTACCTGTGCTACAATGACTCAGAACCTTTACAGATTTCTCAGAGTATTGTGAAGCCCTTTCAGCAGACAAGGAACAACGTGGAACTGATGTCTAACCAACCCCAGCCAGCTTAAGGTTGGTTGTCGGTTTTATCACGGGGCACTGCGTGATTAGGTCGCTGACGGGGATCTGGAACAGATCCCAGCCGGACTATTGCAGGGTATGTTGCGATGAGGAGGAGTTGGAGACTGTCGAACATCTCCTCTGCAACTGCCCAGCCCTTCATAAGTGTAGTCGCACTCTCAAACTCTTTTGTTTTGTGTCTGTTTCTTTATGTGTAATTCCTTCGTTTCCTATTCTCCCTCCCCTTCCTACATTCCTATATCCTCCATTTCCTTCCTCCCCTAAGGGCAATGTATAATGGGACAATTTGGACCTCCGGATACATTGCTTGGTCGGTCAAGACACGTCCTCTAACCTAACCTAACCAAATCCGTCCGTTCCCAAAAGTATGACGTCCGTCATTACATTACAATACGTTTTTAAATTAAATTTACATACGCCATCACCATCAATACTAAACAAATGATGATTAAAGCTTCTGGTGGGAATTTCGAATAAATTTTTAACTCAACAACTAATACTTGGTACCGCATCTATGGAAAATTTCAGCTGTCAGCTGACGTCAGTATGAAATTTTCAATTATTTTTAGGTTCCATTACAACCGCAATTCTTTCTTAATTCTGAGCAGTTTTTATGAGTTCCCTTTGTTTTCGATATTGGGAGCTATCTCTTTACAACTGTCAAGCGATTATTTATGGAATTATGAAGTCCTCATAATCATTACTATTTCCTTCTTTTCATGCCCGGGAACTGTTTCCAAGGCTTCTCAACCATGGTAAGGAGGAGTAAAAATACTTCTGTCTAGGACGAATTAATTCGCATGAAATCTATCACGCCTTATTCGTTGCTTTATATAAATGGGGCTAAAGGCAACCGGAGAAAAATACATTTTGTTGCGTCTATATATACATATATGCACATATGAACTCAATGAGAATTATTAAAACTTTTAAGTTCATTTTCCTACACTTTCTTTTTTATTTTTTTTTTTTTTTGTTGCAAAAAGTAAGCTTCGTTGCCTATATCTCTAGACCCAAGTAACGCCTGAGAGTAAGGAAAATTGTTTTGGGGTCCTTGATAAAACAGCTATCCGGTCCACTAAGTCCATTTCTCGTACTAGTCCATTTTCCTTCCGATTTAGCCTCATTTATACAAATTACTTTTATTTTTGCTCATTTAAAGAAAACTTTTAGCTTCGTCACCTATGTCTCTGGTCCCAAGTAATGTTCGATCGTAAGGAAAACTGTTTTGAAATACTTGATAGCATGGTTGTTCATTCCACTAGGCCTATTTCCCCCACAAGTCCATTTTTTTATCCGATTTAGCCCTATTTATACAAAGTACCTTTTTTTTGCTCATTTGAAAAAAAACTTTTAGCTTTGTCGCCTATATCACTGGTTCCAAGTAATGTTCGATCGTAAGGAAACCTGTTTTGGAATCCTTAATAGCATGGCTGTCCATTCTACTAGGCCTATTTCCCCCACAAGTCCATTTTTTATCCGATTTAGCCCTATTTTTACAAAGTACGTTTTTTTTGCTCATTTAAAGAAAACTTTTAGCTTCGTCACCTATGTCTCTGGTCCCAAGTAATGCTCGATCGTAAGGAAATCTGTTCTGGAATTTTTGATAGCATGGTTGTTCATTCCACTAGGCCTATTTCCCCCACAAGTCCATTGTTTTATCCGATTTAGCCCCATTTATATAAAGTACTTTTTTTTTGCTCATTTGAAGAAAACTTTTAGCTTCGTCACATTTGGCCCTGGTCTCAAATAAGGGGCTAGCCTAAGGAAACCTGTTTTGAATCCTTGATAGCATGGTTGTCCATTCCACTAGGCCTGGTTCCCTCACAAGTCCATTCTTTATCCAATTTAGCCGCATTTATATAAAGTACTTTTTTTTTGCTCATTTGAAGGCAATCTCTGGTCCCAAGTAATGCCCGATCGTAAAGAAACCTATTTTGGAATCCTTAATAAATAACATGGCTATCCAGCCTACTAGGAGGAGGAAGAAATAATGAATCCCTTTCGAAGAGAAGGAGAAGGCGAAAAAGTAGAAGGAAAAATGAAAACCCTTTTGAGTGGGAGAAGAAGGAAAAAAAAATTTTGTCTTCCTGAAGGAGTAAACCTGGTTATATGAATGATGCTTAAGGACAGAATTGAGTCTCTAATACGTCAAATGAAAATGCGAGGACACGTTCTTATCTGCTACAGCGAATCCTAAAAATCGCCCTCGATATCCAACCTTACTGACAAGGTTCACTTTCATTCCTTTGCAAATTAACAGTCAAGAAAACCTGTCACATCATGAAAGAGCTTCCCCCTACTGTAAGCAAGTAAGAACATATTCAACAAAGTATAAACCACGCCCCCCGCCCCCCTAGATCATTTATTTTCTATTAAAAAAATTTTTTATTCGCCGCAAAAAAATTAATTCCGTTTTTATCTCACTTTTTTTTTCTAAGTATTGCCAAAAAAAAATTTTTTATTTCATATGCCAATATACTATTACTAAAGAATGAAAATATTTTATTAAAAAAAAAAATAATTTAAAAAAAAAATACTTTGTTTCTATGCCTTAATTTCATAATTTTTCATATAAAATAACACACAAATTCCCCCGTTTTTTTCAGTTGCTGTTGCTGCTGCTGCTGTCACTGCTGCTACTTTTTAATTACAGCTGCGTTTGTGAAAGCAAAACAACAACAACACTGCATTGCCGAGTGTACAGAGTGAGTAAACATGTAAATTGTTTTTGTTTTTTTGTGTTTATACCAATACTTACAGTTTTAGCACCTTTAACATCATTATTAGCGGGAACATTATTATCATTGGCATCATTATTATTAGCGAGTTTTATAATCAATTTATTGCTACTGGTATTAGTATTAGTAGTAGTAGGATGGCTATTTGTGTATGGTGGTGGTGGTGGTGGTGGTGTTTGTGTAATATGAAAATCATTAATTTTTTCATTATTAACAGCAACACCATTATTTTCTTTACTATTTATTGAAGTTGTTGTTGTTTTACCATTGTTATCATCATTGATATTGTGAGTAATATTAATATATAAGCTGTCATTTGTAATAGTAGTAGTGCTCTTAGCAGGGTTACTGTTTGTGGGGGTGTTATTATTGTCTTTTAACGTTTGCGCATTTATGTGTGCTGCTATTGGCTCTGCTGCGGTGATTTCTTCTTTTTCTTCTTCTTGAATATTTTGTTTTTCTTTAATAGTTGTAGCAGCTTTTGTAGTGGTTGTTGTTGTTGTTGTCATGATTTCTGGTTTTGCTTTATCATGTTCCTTTTGCTGTTCATTGTTTTGTTTATACGTTGTTAGTGATGCTGTCTCTGCTATATTTGCCTCTGCGTCGGCTGTTAGTGGTGTGGTTGTTTCTTCTTGTTCTGCTGTAACTGTTGTTTTTGTTGAAGATATTTTGCCAACAAGTGTTTTCATAGAGGGAGTAATATTGTTGTTGTCGGCATTTATTTTACTGTTATTCTCTTTGGATTTTTCAGATTTTTGCATTTCTTTTTCGGTTTTTATTATGACTTCGTTTATTACAGTTTGTTGTTGTTGTTGCTGTAATGTTGATTGTTGTTTTTGCTTTGTTTGTTGATTTTCTTCTTGTTGTGTTTTTATTAATGCTGCCGCTGCCTCTGCTGTTTCTGTTGCTTTTACTGTTACTGTGTTTGTTATTAAAACTGGCTGACCTTGATTTTGTTTGATTTTATTGCTTGCATTATCATTATTATTATTATTATTGTTGCTGCTATTGTTGTTGTTATTATTATTAGCATGTTGTTGTTGTATTTCCTTTTCTTTATTACAATAATTCAATATATGAGGTTCGGACTTTTGCTCTTTAGTAGCATGTTTCAATACATTTTTCTCTGCTTTTCTTTGTTCTTGCTGTTTATTTGGCTCTCCTTCTTCGTTTTCTTCTTCTTCTTCAATAAGCTCTTTTAATGTTTGCTCTAAATTTTCTTCATTTGAGATTATATTTTCTGAGTTTTCTTTTTTCTCTGCTGTTGTCTGCTGCTGCTGCATGCCGCGATCATTAATTACTTCCAATTTAACAAAATTTTCCTCTGCTTTACATACTTCTTTTTGAGGCAGCTGCTGTATTGACTGTTGCTGCGTACATGATGAGGCCATATCCAAAGGTTCCTTTTTATGTTGTTGATGTTGATGAGTAGTAGCAGTAGTAGTAGGATGTTGTGTTGTTTCTTGCATTTCATTCGCTGCTAATGTAGACGTAGACGTGATTGCCTTCGTATTATTATTAGTATTACCAGCCGTTGTTGTATTGCTGCTACTGCTACTACTACCACTACTAGTACTGTTAGTAGCAATTGATTTGCTATTGCTTTTCTTATCTTTATCTTTGGCCGCAAATTGATTCTTGGACAAATTTCGCCATTTCAATGTCTTATCATCGGTAAGATCTACTTCAGCATTCGCAGGGCAATCGGTGTTAAACGTATTCACCATGCTGCTTAGCAATGTATCCAAGCAGTCTGTCATTTTTAAGCTTTAAATTTTCCTTCCCGTTTTTTCTTTTTGTGTAAAAAAAAAAAAAATTGTTAAAAAAAATTTTTTTAACACTTTTTATTTTGCTCCATTAGCTTAAGAATAAAAAAAAACACTTTTTTTCTTCAGTATTTTTCTACTTTTTTTTTGTTTTTGTTTTGACGTCACTTCTTTTTTTTTTTTGCCTCTTCGTTTCGTAAATTTTTTTTTTAATAAATTTTCCTTTTTTTTTGTAATTTTTCTTATTTGTTGATTTTCTTTTCCTTGGTTTTTTTGTTTAAATTACCATAATTATTAATAAATTTTACATTTTAATTAATTTTTTAATTTTATTTTAATTTTTTTTATTGCCAAACTGTATGTGTGTGTTGTTTTTTTCTTTCTTTCTGCTGCTTGCTTCACTTCACTTCACCATGTAAGAAATAAAAAAAATCTTTTTATATCTCTCTTCTCTTAAATATGAAAAAAATTATGCTGTTTTTATATTGTTTTTGTTGTTGTCCATTAAGCAGCAAAAAAAAAATAAATTTGCTCTCTCTTCTCTCTCTTTTTCACCTCTCATTAACACTCTCTCTCCTTAGTGGTTTTGCTTTAAAAAATTTTCTTTTTAATAAATTCATGTTTTCCATACTTTACATCTTTATTTACATTTTGTTGTTTATTTTTGTTTTCCATAAATTAATTAAAATTTCTGTTTTAATTTTTTATTTAAAAAAAACTCTAAAAATAAACACACACAATAAATACAACAATTCTGTTTTTTATTTTTTTTCTGCTTATTGAACCCCGACGTCTAGTTTTTGTCAATTTAAGTAAAATACTACCAGATGTTTTTTTCAATGCAAAACAATAGAAGAACAGCAAACGATCAGTGTTGCCGTGTTTGGTTAACAAGTGTTGTAAAATTATTGTATGTAAATTTTTTCAAACACAACCGAATATTAATTAATTTTATCTTTTTCTTTTCGGTGTCAAAAAATTTAATTTAATTATTATAAACTAAACATAATTTAAATTAGATAAAAATAGTAAAAAAAATCTTTATGAAGAATCTTTGTTTGTTCCTATTTTTTCTCCAGTTTTTATAAAAAAGTTTTTCATTTCTGGCAACATTGGTATTGTTTGTAGTGGTTGCAAAAATTCGGTTGTTCCGTTCCGTTCAAAAAATAAAAAAATTAACTTTCTTTAACTTAATAATTCGTAAAGGTTCAATTAGTCGTGACTTTACCATAACGCTGTAGTCGTAACATAAGGTTAGGTTAGGTTAGAGGACGTGTACTTGTCAATTCTGACAAGTACAGTACTCGGTGGTCGAATTGATCCATTGTACTACGTCCTAGCTTCTCAAACTACTTATGTTGTGTGTGTTAGTTTTTATACATGAGTGGCGGGACCTACAGTTTAAAGTCAATTCCGAACCACACATTTTTTGAGAAGCATTCCATGGCAATTTTTTTTACTCTCAGAGTTTTTTGCCAGAAATCTGCTGAGAGGAAGTCATTTATTAAATTTTTTTCAAACTTTCGTTTTGATGTCTGACCTGGGATTCGAACTCGGGTCTTTCGTCTAATAGGCCAACACACTACCCACTAGACCACGGCGACCTCTAGTCGTAACATAATCCATAACCATAAGTTTACTATTAGCAGCAATCAGTGCTGCCATAACCATAAACAGCTGTTTACGTTAATTGCACATATGTATGTATTTTTCAAAAGTACAAAAGTAAACAAAAAAAATGTGTATACACATGTAAGTAAATTCAGCTAACAGCTGTTTATGGTTATGGCAAAAAACCAAAATTCAATTGGTACATATGGATGGTTATCGTTATGACTGTGGCATTATGGTAAGTCACCTATAATCGAAAACAGTGATGTCCATAAAGTTGGTTAAAACAGCTGATTTATATGGTTATGGTTAAGTCACGACTAATTGAACCTTGTAATGTGAAATTTGTAGTTGTGGTGAGTTTTTCATAAAATATAGTTAATCTTGTAGTTGTGGTAAATAAAATCGAAACTCACCAAAGTGCCCATAAATGCATGTATTGTATATCGTGATTTAAACGGTACATATCTAGAATAAGTAATTTTCATATCTGTTATTGCAGACATTCACCGATATGTCTCATTATTTACTACTGCATTAAAACAATGTTGCCATTCATTGTGTGTCATTTATTTAAAAAATAATTAAATTTAATTATTCTTCTAAATGAATATTTTGAATAATTTCTTTTTTCTTTTATGTTTTATTCTCAAATTGCTTTTTTGCAAAATTGGAAGAAATTCTTTGTCAAAATATTTATAATTTTTTAGTATCTAAATTTATAACATCAGGAAAAATTATTAAAGAATTCATTCATGTTTTCAAGAAGTTGATGATTGATTATACAGACTTTTTGTTTCCTGGCAATTTTTACGATTAATTTGCCTTTACATATTAATTAAAATTAATGCCAAGTTAATTTTTAAGTGAAATCTACTTATTATGGACATAAACCACTAACGGTAATGTCGCCATAACACTAAACATTTTGTATTTGTGTTAAACTTACAACAAAATTCATTTGTTAGCAATTTTACTTGTCTTACCATGGTGCTGCCAGATTAATTTTTTTATTTAGGCGTTTTTAAGTATTTTTTTTAAGTATTAAAAAATATTGGGAAAATGACACCACACTTAAGAGGAGCAAAATAAAAATACAAAGTACAATACAACTTCATATACTTCCTTACTTAATGGGTCATTATTACATCCCTTTAGCCATGCTTACAACTCATTCTCACACCACCTATGTTATGTGTGTTAATTTTATCCATTGCAATAGCTGCAGTTTATCATTGATTTCGAACTACAAATTTTTGAGAAACTTTTCATGGCAATTTAATTTTACTCTGAAGATTTTTGGTCGAAGACTTCTGATTGGAAGGATCCGAGAGAAATAATTTTTCATATTTTGTGTTCTTAGAGTAGATACGAGTAGTAGCTAGAAGTATTAGGTATGTTGTCTAATAAGCTAATTTCTTCCTTTCTCTGATTTGGCGGAACTTGGTTGGCGTTTCACCCGTGGCATCACAACGGGCCGCCATGCGTGCTCAAGTGAGCTTTGTGATATCAGCGCTACCACTACGACCTAACCTAACCTAACCTAATAAGCTAACATAATATCAATGAGACTATAGCGATTTTGTTAGATTATTCATCAACTAAGTTTGGCAATTGATAACAGCCACCTTGTTGAAGGTACATTTGTCGAATTAGTTGTCATTTATTCAATCTGATCTGTCAAATACATACATACATAATTGGCCATTACAACCCTTCAGTCAGGATGACGACCTAGCTTCTCACACCACTTATGTTGTGCGCGTTAATTTTATACATGAGTGGCGGGACCTACAGTTTAAAGTCGACTCCGAACGACAGATTTTTGAGAAGCTTTTCATGGCAATTTTTACTCTCAGAGTCTTTGCCAGAAATCTGCTGACAGGAAGTCGCCGAAGAAATATTTTTTCGTTTTGATGTCTGACCTGGGATTCGAACCCGGGCCTTTCGTCTAATAAGCCAACACACTACCTACGAGACCACGGCGATTTCAGTCGAAATAGTTGTCGTTTATTCAATCTGATCTGTTAAATTACCATAAACGGAAAGAGCATTCCAGAGTACGTGTTCTGCTTGGACAACCTAGAAGACTATTCGCAATGTAGTGGATAAAGTAAAGTATAGCCTCATTGCGAGTCTGTATCTAAATCTATTCTGGTAGATAACGTCCTCAAACAACACATTCTTTTAATTATTCTAATATAGCATTTTCCACTCCATCGATATCCACCAAACTACTGAAACATAAGCTTAATACGGGTCCGGTTATGCTTCTGTAAACCTAGAGTGTCATTCCTGAACTGAAACTCCATTTTAAATCTACTGCTCTCCTACATATGGATCAGTATTTATGGGATTTTGTTGCCCTATCTTCTACATGTTGGTTCCATTTTAATTTCCTATCCAGGCTTAGGACCCAAGTATTTCACCAGGTAGGCTATCTTTGCTTTCTTGTAGGAGTTTGATTGTGGGAAATACACATTCCAGGAATATGCTACACCAGCTTGATGTCGAAGGAGCAGAATATTCCATTGAGAGGACCTTTTGCTTTTTTAATATTGAAACACAGTAGAAATGGTTTTTAAGTTCGTTTTTTATTATATACATAGAGATAGAGGGCAGGACCATTTAAGCCATAGGAACTTGATTTACTAATTCATTCAAATTTATTCTCTCTTGACATATGAAACCATATTTGCGGCTACAATTTATATCGTTCCACTCCAAGGTTGCATGAAAACCAATATGAACGCAACGTTCATTTAATTTTTTATAATTATTCGGTTCTGTCTTTTCCCAATTGGTGAATGTAAATGTTTTACGGCCTTCCGATGTAATCCAAGAGAATTTACGGAATTCATCCAAATCGTTAGCGCTTATATGAAAGCGTGGTATACGTTTGCCTAAGCAAGGAATAAAAAAATAAATTAAATTAAAGTGTAGAGAGGGGAGGGGAGGGGGGTAGCCTTAAAACTTACTTGTAAATACACTGTAAAGTAAACCTTGAATCTCTTTCGCCTTATCCTCTGTCCTTATAGTTAGCAAATCCATTCCTTTTTTATTACATTCTTCAAAAGCCTCGTGCCAAGTGTACTAAATAAGAAAATTTTTAGTTTTTTTTTTTTTTTTTTATCAAATAAAAGGAAACAAAACTTACTTTCTTAGCCGGCTGTATAAAATATTGATTATTTTCTGTTGATTTAAATAAAGCCTTGGTTTCAGCATCGTTTCCTATTGCGCAACATGCTAAAATTACGATTAAAACCGCTGAGATATGTGATAGATGTTCCATTGTTGAAGCCAGCTGAAATACTGAATTGAGTCCACACAGAAGAATACTTAAAAACTCACTTTCATTTGTAGTAAATTTTGCAAAAATTTTATAAAACTGTGGTATTTTTAAGTGATAAAAATTAAAAAAAAACAAATTTTACAAAATAAGTTGAAATTAAACGGCTTTTAGATACTCTACAATGTAATATTTATAGTATGAGGGGAAGTGGCCTTTTTCTGAGTCACCTTGTTACGTGATTGCATAACTCTTTCTGGTAAATTTAAAAAGAAAGGATTTCCAAGTAAACTAATGAAATTTTAAACTTGTATGGTATGAAGCCTTTTAAACCACCTAAAGGTTCAATTAGTCGTGACTTAACCATAACCAACTTTATGGACATCACTGTTTTCGATTATTGGTGACTTACCATAATGCCATAGTCATAACGATAAGCATCCATATGTACCAATTGAATTTTGGTTTTTTGCCATAACCATAAACAGCTGTTTGCTGAATTTACTTACATGTGTATACAGATTTTTTTGTTTAATTTTGTACTTTTGAAAAATACATACATATGTGCAATTAACGTAAACAGCTGTTTATGGCCATGGCAACACTGATTGCTGCTAATAGTAAATTTACGGTTATGGATTATGTTACGACTACAGCGTTATGGTAAAGTCACGACTAATTGAACCTTAACGTCGTGAAAGCGGAAACCCTACAACCCTTAAATTCATTCACCTGCTTCCTCGCCCAAGTATATTCACTAGGCCACTTAGTATACTTAAGAAAAACAGCTCTTCGAAGCAAGCTATAGAAAATTACGGGTTCTCTTCTACGAATATTCTTCAATCGCTGTACTATGTGATGGAATAAATCGCTTGTAAACGATAACCCTACTTATTGTAGACCACATTAATCGCCATTTCCTAAAAAAAAACTGTTTTAAAAATTCTTTTCTCTCTCGCTTGTTATCAAATCTTTTACGCCTGACAGTAGCGTATAATTTTATTTCCGCCAAGTAGAAATCGTTGTGGTTTTAATCTCGTTTATTTTTATTTTAAAAAATTGTCGTTCTTAAGTGTGGAACGACAGGAAAAGACCCTGAATGTTAAAAAAAAAAATACTCACACGCTAATGGACTTTTTTTTTTGTTAATAAATGACCTGCTAGTCTACCGTCGTGAACTATAATTAGTTTAAGATCAGGGCGGTAGCGGAAGGAGGAGGAGGCGGAACTTGATGAATATATGGTTTCTAAACTAAAATTACGTTTCTTCAGTCTCGGATTTTCCCTAATGAACTTTTTTTTTGTTAATAAATAACTTTCTAGCCTACCGTCGTGAACTAAAATTAGTTAAGGATCAGAGCGGTAGTGAAAGGAGAAGGAGGAACTAAATTAAAATTACATTTCCTTGCCCTCGAATCTGTAAAAAGACAGTGAGAAATTCCTTTCGAAAGCACCAAAAATTTTTTTTTATTTATTGAATGCGGAAAGGGCCCTTTAAGCCATAGGAACTTGATTGATTAATCTACTCAAATTCATTCTCTCTTGACATATGAAACCATATTTGCGGCTACAATTTATATCGTTCCACTGTAAGGTACCATGGAAACCTATTTGAACGCAGCGTTCATTTAGTTTTTGGTAATTATTCGGTTCTGTCTTTTCCCAATTGGTATAGGTAAATGGCTTACGGCCTTCTGACGTAATCCAAGAGAATTTACGGAATTCATTCAAATCATTAGCGCCTATATGGAAGCGTGGAATGCGTTTATCTAAGAAGGCAAAAAAAATAAATGAAATAACATTGGCGAAAGGAAGCTTTCCGCTTAAAACTTACTTGTGAATAGATTGTAAAGTAAACCTTCAACTTCTTTGGCCTTTTCCGGGGTTCTTATGGTTAGCAAATCCATATCTCTTTTATCGCATTCTTTAAAAGCCTCTTGCCATGTGTACTAAAAATAAGAAAATTATTAATTTTTTTTTTCAAATAAACGGAAAAAGGACCTACTTTCTTAGCCGGCTGTACAAAATATTTATTATTTTCTGCGGATGTAAAAAAAGTTTCGGATTCCGCACAGTTTCCTATTGTACAAAATGCTAAAATTGCAATTAAAACCGCTGTTATCTTTGATAGATATTCCATTGTAGAGGCTAGCTAAAATACTGAATTGAGACTACACGGAATATTTTCAAACTCACTTTCTTTTATAGTGAGTTTTGCAAAAATATCACAAACTGTGGTTTCTAAGTGATTAAAACCCCTTTGAATCACTTTATAATGTCATAACCTGTGGTTTTTTTAAGTGATATAATCTAAATAGAAAAATATTTATAGCATGAATGGATATTAGACCAACGAGACCATTTCCTAGCAGCAGCCGCCAAGCCAAACTTCTGAGGGCAAACAAATTAACACACGCAGACAACACAGATAGTGTGAGAATCTAGGTTGTTATCCTGACTAATTCTATAATGGCCAATTAAGTAAGAAGTAATTCTTGTTTGCATATATTTAGGTGGAAATGGTTAGGTTGTCGATTTGTTGAGGAAACTCTTCTGGTATTCACCCAAGTGTTTACTTCTGGAATGCCTTAACGTCGCTTTATAGGTTTTAAGCAGGAACTCTGATTAATTCCCCTCGTCGTAGAAGCTACATGTTAGGCGCAAGACAACTGCCATTCTGAATAAGTGTACTTTGAGTTTGCCCTGCCAAAAGATCGGTTATTAATCATCGATTATTCCTGGATAGACTGAGACATAAGTCAGATCTCACCTTATTGTAACTTTCTAACAAAAATCTTAATTATCACAAACCCCTTTGGTTGGAGGAAAGTTTTTCCCCATTCCTTATCCTCCCTTTCTTTGAGCATACCTTTCAAAATAAATTTCCCAATTCTACAGATAGGTTCTGGTCCTCTCAGCGGCACTCTGCTTGGTCTTTGCCGAGAATTTCTACATAATATGGCTCCCAAAAGGGGTAACCTTAGTCCTTCCTGTTTTCTGTAGATTCTGTACAAGTTGACTTAAGTATATCTTTCAATGGCATAGACTTCTTTCGCTTAAAAGATATCCGCGAATATCCTTTTGGGCTCAAAATATTTCATCTTGTGCCAAGATCCTTTCTTAAACCCCACTATATATTTTAAAAGGATTTTTAGCTTCCAGATTCCAGATGTCGTCGTAGTTTAGTAGGTGCTATATTGTGGATTAGGCAACAGCACGTGGTTCAACTCCCTGCTTAGAAAATAGGAGAAAAATATTTCTTTTCTCTTAGCAAACTGCAGGTAAAAAGACTGAGAGTGAACAAAACTGCTTTGAAAAGTTTCTCAAGTCAAATAATCTCAAATTAAACTGTATTAACACCCACAACGTGAACAGTGTGAGAAGCTAGGTTGTTATCCTAGCTAAAGGAATTGTAATGACCTCTTAATTAATTACACAGATTACATACATACATACATAATTAGTCATTACAACCCTTCAGTCAGGATAATTGGCCTAGTTCCTCACACCACTTATGTTGTGTGTGTTAATTTTATACGCAAATGGAGGGACCTACAGTTTAAAGTCGACTCCGAATGACAGATTATTGAGAAACTTTTCATGGCATGTTTTATATACTCTCAGAGGTTTTGCCACAAATCTGCTGAGAGGAAATCGCTGAAGAAATATTTTCAGTATTTTATTTTGATGCCTGATCTGGGGTTCGAAACCTAGCTTTACGTCTAATAAGCTAACAAACTACCTACTAGACTACGTCGACCTCCGTATTCTTCAATAGCAGGCAAAAAAACGGCCATAATGCTCAGAATTGACGATGACAGTCGTTCCATCGTCGTTTTCGAAGAAGTAAGGTAGGTCCAATCACACCTTCGGACCAAAGAGCGCACCAAACAGTGACTTTTTCTGGATGTAATGGCCTCTCTTCAGTTTTTCACTAATCCTGTCGCTGATTCATTTAGGTGAGAGTCAAGGAGGGAGCTGTTAGCGAATCCATTTCTTAGTCCCTAAACTATCCTAATGAATTTCCTATTAAAGATGTAATTTTGAGATCTTTTTCTATTTGATACGTTAAATAATTTGTTTTTTCTATTAATTCGGTTTAAATTTTATAAAATTTTAAACTTTAGATACAAATTCTTTTAAATTTCCCTTTGTTACCTGTAAATAAGCGTTTTTCTCCCCTTATAAAATGTTGCTTGTAATAATTGTAATTGATCTGGCAACCTTTTTGATAATGTTTTTATTTGCAATTTGCTTTCCTACGCACATTCTGTGCTTGTGTGTGTGTTTGAGTCTCTGCTACTGTCAGTTGTCGTATTTTATGGAGAAAAGAGATTTTTGTTTTCAGTATTCAATTTACTCTCGAGCAAAACAGACGTAACTCGGTTAAGTGAAAAGTAATTGTTGGTGTTTTTTTTTTCTTGCTTTGAATTTAAAAGAAAAGTAAAAAAAAAGCACAAATAAAAAACAAAGTGTTGAAAAGAAAAAGTTTAATTAAATTATAAATAAAATGAATTGATAATTGTAATTAATTATTACAAAAAAAGAAATAGAAAAACAAGTGTTTTGTTTAAATAGTTAAAAAAGAAAAGGAAAAAAATTTTTTGGGGTTAAAGAAGAAGAAAAAAGTACCGAAAAAATTTTGCCAAAAAAAATATACACCAAAAATTAAAACCCCTCTCTTTCTCTCTCTCTTTCTATTGCACGCACACTTGCTCTTATCTATTGCTTATACTCTTTGGTAGTTTTGTTATACTCTTTAAAAGATTTTTGCTGTGTGTGCTATTTAAAATACTCTCTGTTATGGTAGTGGTGGTGTTGTTTTTATAAAGGCAACAACAAAAAACAAAACAATAAGATTTTGTAAAGGGGGTTGCTTAAGTTGATAGCAACAACAATAATACAAAAGGCGAAGAAGAAGAAGAACAAGAAGTTTATGTCAAACAGCCAGTGTTTCTTATAAAAAAACCAAAATAAAACAAGAAAATTCAAGTTAATGTTGGAAAATTTATAAAAGAAATTATAAAAAATTAAAAGGAAACGTAATAAATAATAAAGGAAACCGAATTTTAAGCAAATACTTGCAATATATTTTTCCTTATAAAGCTGTTTGTTTAGGCCATGCGTGACCTCGGTTCCAAGATGGCCGAGCTTAAATTTGAGGCTCCTTTGGCAAAACTCGATGAAACCGATGACTGGGCCGGCTGCGATTTCATTTCGAATCAAAATCAATTGAATGATACGTTAAATCTGAATTTAAAAGATCCCTTGGCCCAGCAAGAGAATAAGATACGCATGCTAGAGGAGGCCGTACGTGATGCCCATGTTAGCAAGAATGGCGTTGGCTATACGTCAGGCTCTATAAGTCCCAACTGTAATACGTTTATGAGTGAGGATATGGCCGCTTTTGATACTAATCTAGAGCCTAGGAATTGTTTAAATTCCGGCGAATCAGTGGATAATTTTGGTGAAACATTTGGTGGCAGTTTGGAGGATTTGGTCAATACGTTCGATGAGAAAATCACAAAATGTTTTGGCAACTATGAGGAGAATGTTGAAGCATTGGCCCCCGTACAAGTACGCAGCCAGGAGGAAATCATGAATGAATGCCAGTAAGTTAGTTTTTCTATTCAAATTAAATTCCTTTTTTTATTTTGATTTTAAATTTTATTTTTACCTTTCATATCCAAGTTATTTTTAAGTGCCTGTAAAACAATTTATTGCTCTTGACTTTTGTTTTGAAGAAAGGAAGTCCAAAGGAAAAACAAAAAACCAATCTTTTGCCTTTCAAATCTCTCTTATTGTGTAAACACACACTGGCTATCAGGCTATTTTCAATTTTGTATAGAAAGTTTAGCGCCTGCGCTTTAATAATAATTTGTTGCCCCTTGTACCCCCTTGTTGTTAGAATCATAAGCCCAAAATGACGACGTAATCTTTGGCTATTTGTCATACAATCAACCTTTAATCCTTACTTTCTTTATTTTCTTTTTCTTTTTTTTGTATTCCAAATATACTGTTTAAACAAAACCCTGCCCTTTTTACCTTAATTTCTTTGGAAGGAAAACCAATTTAAAATTTATCATTAAAATCGATGATTCATTAGGGAAATCAATAGTTTTCCTTGCTAGGGAAGAAAATTTCATGAAATTTTTATTAAAAATTGTGGAGTCTGGCTGTTGAATGCTAGTATTGCTAAGAAATTTTAATTGCCCAGTATAAAGTCATTATAGTTCGCCTCATTGGAAATGTGGAATAATACGATCTGGTCCCTATAGTTCAAAAATATGTCCATAACACCACTATAGGTGGTCAGTTTATAATGGTGTTGTGCTCAAGTCGTCCACAAATCTTTTTAGAGTCCTTGGGCAACACATATAAGCAGAAGATGTTGGATGCAGGCAACAGCCAACGGCAAAAGTATCATCTAAGAGCCTATTAAAGGAAAGCAATCACTTTCCTAACCGAAAACGAAAAAAAAAAAAGATTAGGAGATGACTTGTGCCAGCCTCTGTGTAGCCTTAAAGGAAAATTATGTTTTTAAAGTTCCCCTGCAATAGCTTGATTACTTTATCTGTCCATAGTTTATTGATTTAGGACTTTCAAGACCAACTTTGTTTAAAAATCCTTAGGTGTCACCACACAACTTGTGCGTCTTAGGAAAGGCTAGGTTAGGTGGATAGCCTGCAGATTTATACGTATTCTCTGTAACTAGCACCAGTTTCTCTGGCATAATGGTAGAGGTTATCCACGTTCACGTTTGCAATACGTTTTGGATTCTAAACAAGTAGCTGCTGCACAGGAAATATTGTGTATTTTAGATGTGATTGGACGTCACATTGTCGAGACATTGCTTATATAAAGGAGCTTCGATTGGAAAGTCAACGTTTAAAAGATTCGGGTCTTACGTCTATTAAGACTCGGGGCTTACGTCTACTTAGCCAACACACTACCTACTAGAATACGGCGTTTTCAGTTTCATATGTACTCGTATTTAATTGATCATTACAACCTGTCTTCCCACGTTACTCATGTTGTGTGCATTAATTTTATTCATGAGCAGGCCAGGTTTTTCTTTTTTAACCAACACTCAGGGGATGGCCCCTACTCATGCAGTGCATTGTGCAGGTTTAGGAAAATAGATTATAGGAAGGTGGAAAGAGGGAGTAGTGTTTGTGGACATTCGATTTAAACTAACCAATATCGTAATTCACTGGAAAAACCTTCGCAGGAAGATCATTCTACAAGCGAGCAGTGCGGGCAAAAAATGAATTCTCACTGTAATGCATTGTGCGGTTCACTGGACAATCAACCACAAAAGGATGTGCTCTGCGAGAAGCTCGGGTACCACTTAAAAATATGTGATTATTGGGAACCAAGCCCTTTATCTCTCGAGAACACATCCCATTATAGTACCGATAGAACAATGAAACACACGCCACATTGCGACGATGCTGTAACGAATCAATAGAGTTGGATGCCCTACTGTCATTAATAAGCACATTCGACCTCTCCTGTACGCGGTCGAGAAGCTTCCAAATAGACTTTGAAGCACCGGCCCATACATGAGAGTTGTACTCCATCCGGGGTCGGATAAAGGTCCTGTAAATAGTAAGAAGGTCGGATGGAGTGAAGTATTTTCTTTTTACACTCGAAAAATGTGATCGTTCCAACGAGCATCACAACTAATTCTCATGCCCAGAACATCAAGAGCATCCGCCTCCTCAATATTTACATTACCCATAGATACAGATGACAGAACACCAGCGCCAGCATTACGCCGGTGTGTCAAAAAACAACATTGGGTCTTGCGCGCATTGAAATCGACCCTGTTCGCGCGGCCCACTCAGAAATTGTTATCAGGTCATCTATGAGTACGTCATTCATGTTCGACCTTCTTACCCCAATCTTCAAAAGGCTCGGCCTCCGAATATTGATCTTGCTATTGGCGCAAGTGATTAAGTGTAGTTTAAGTGATTAAAAGTTCTTTGAGTTACATTACATGGCAAATTGTGAGTAGTCGGATTCATGACTGTGGTCTTTTCTCTTTCATTACCTTCTATTGGCCGGGTATAGCCTTTCAAACATCTCTGCGTCGTCCCTATCAGTGTCGTGTAAGCACTGCTGTCGGCACTGTCGGTCGTGTTATCTTCAGTAAACTACCAAAATTTTAATTTCGAGTGTTAATTTCCTTTGTTTTTGTTTTTTTTTCCATATCAAATTGATATTCTTTTCAATTCAATTGTGTTTTTTGTTTTTATTTTATTTTCTAATTGCCCTCCCCCTTGAAATTAAAACGATGATGTCAGACACCACTTAGTCTAGGGGTTTCTCCCTCTCTCTCTCGCGCACTCTATATATCGCTCGAATACTTAATGAAAACTTAAATAAAGAAAATAAACGTTGAAATGAATACAAAAATACGAAATACAAATGAAAATAAATAAATAAAACAAGGAAAACCTAAAAGTTTATTTTATTTTATATTATTTGTTGATGGATGAATCAAGTGGCTTTTAATTTAATATGCAAAGGCAGAAATTTGACTTTTTTCCCCGTTTTTTCATTTCATTTTCAAAATGAGATAATAACGCGATAGCTAGCACTAGCCAAAAGAGTGCGTAAACTTGTCATTGTTTTTGTTGTTTTTTTTTATACAAAAAAGGGCTCTAAAGAGGAAGTTCAATTTAAAAAATACCACGTCCACGTTGCTTATTTTCACTGTTTTTTTATGGAGGGAGGGACGGGCAGCTATAGTGTACCGCTATTTAAGGAAAGCCTACAAAACAGTTGTAGTACGATTTCAATTGTGTATTCAACTGTTTGTTGAAAAAGCTTACAATTGTATTATTTTTCTTTTTATGTTTTCTTTTTTTATTGTGTATTTAATTTAATAGAATCAAAAGTTCAAGGGGTTTTTATTTTTGCTTCTTATGCTTTCTCAAGCAATAATAAATAAAATCGTTATTTATCATTCATTTGAACTACATATTTGTCCAACTAAATCTATCAAATGACTAATGTTTTGATGTCATTATTCTACACTACATTTCCCCACGTTTATGTTGTGAAAATTTTGTTGGCCCTACCATTTTAATGTTTACAATTTGGTTTGTTAACTCTTACATGACAACTTTACATGTTGAACTCTATATAGTGGCCTGTTACACATATCATGAGCAACACATAAGGTTCAATTAGTCGTGACTTTACCTGTTACGCTGTAGTCGTAACATAATCCATAACTGTAAATTTACTATGAGCGGTAATCAGTGCTGTCATGGCCATAAACAGCTGTTTACGTTAATTGCACATATGAATTTTTCAAAAGTACAAAAATGTGTATACATGTAAGTAAATTCAGCAAACAGCTGCTTATGGTTATGGCAAAAATCCAAAATTCAATTGGTACAGATGGTTATCGTTATGACTATAGCATTATAGTAAGTCACCTATAATGGAAAATAGTGATGTCCATAAAGTTGGTTAAAACAGCTGATTTATATGGTTATGGTTAAGTCACGACTAATTGATTCTTTAATAGCCACCATTTTAACGGTAAAAGCAAGAGAGAGAGAGAGAATATGCGAGAGTAGAAACAACCGTAATAAAAAACATTTACCAGTTGTTGTTTATTAAAGGACGAGGCTTGCCATTGTTTTCATTTTTTTTTTGGGCTTAAGAATGAATAACGGTTGATTTTTATTAAACGTTCACAGAAAATTTGCAAAAGTGAAGGAAATTTTTGAAGATTATTTTATGAAAATTCTAACCGTGCTAACAGGCCATTTTATAGTCACCAGCAGCAACTCGTTTCCTTACCGTTCGCATCTTCCCTCTTTCCACCTTTCCTAAAACCTGTACAATGCACTGCATTAGTAGGGATCATCCCCTGAGTGCTGGTTTTATAAAAAAAAATGTAGGTGGTTCCTCAGAGCTTTTTTTATACGTTTCTCCCGCTATATCAGTAATGGTAACAGTAATGATGTCTTCTCGAATTGAAATTTAGTCTGACTTGTCTCTATACATTCCTACAAAAAATAGTTTACAGGATCAAACCGGCCAAGGCACTAATCCAAAACCTATGATTAAATGCCTAACAAACTCGTCTCTCAATAGTTTCACAAACTCACTAGCTGTATAGCATGTGGCGGTGTTTTCATGAAATCACATGTCAATCAACATCAAATCTTTAGTTTTTGATTAAAAAGCTTAAGAGTTCTTGCACTTAACATTACCTTTTCACAGATAACGTTACAATTTTAATATATCTTGTACGGCGAATTGAAGTCTTCGTAGTCTAGTAGGTAGTGTGTTGACTCGAGTTCAAACGCCAGGTTAGACATTAAAACGAATATATTTCTTCGACGACTTCCTCTCAGCAGATTTCTGGCAAAAATTCTGAGAGCAAAGAAGAACAAAGTTTCTCAAAAACTGTCGTTCGGAGTCGACTTTAACTGTAGGTCCCGCCACTCTTGTATAAAATTAACGCACACACAACTTAGGCGGTGTAAGAAGCTAAGTCGTAATCCTGACTGAAGAGTTGTAACGACCAATAATATATGTGAATGAATTTACGGATGAATGATAACGCCCCCCCTCCCATAATTCCCATCAAACAGTGAACCTATCAGCGTCTATTCTATAAAGTTCTTGAACTGCCTTTGACTGCTTGTCATACCAAATTTCGCAAGTTCTTCTTCCCAGTCCATAGAAAGATTCTAGTTTCAACAACGGCATAGAAGTTTTCTCTCCTTGAAAGCTCTTATCCCAGATCTGGGAGTGACCCTATTTTAATGTCTTAGTTGATTCTGCTTGTTCCGATAGTGCTATACAGTAGGTATTGTTGAGTTAATCTCTCTCTCGCTCCCTCTCTCCTGGTTTATAGAATTGTTTAGTGTCCTTATCTGTATTTCATATTCAAGTTTAATTGAGCATATATTTCGATAGTGTTGACTTCTGCTTGAAAGATATTCTGTTAGTTGCGCCATGTAATACACCTCGCCACTCACGGATAAAAAAGCACACACGTAACATAAGTCGTGTGAGAAGCTAGGTTGTGATCTTGACTAAAATGTTTTGTTAGTTAGTTATACTATCTTCACGTATGCACCTTTATTGCGTAATACTATGTTCAGATATGCACTTATATTGAGAAAATCGTAATAAACGGCATTATTGATCTCAATATTTCATATAAAATTTCAATTAACTATTGGTCAATAAATTCATAAATTGTTATAATATTGATTAAAACTTCAAATACAACTCTGTCATATGTACGTTCTGTACGGATATTTTATTCTTCCGAACACTTTCTATTGATATTTGACAATTCAAATGTAAACAACGACAGTGTCATAAGCAAAAGATTTCGTTTGTGCTAGCTATTCAATATTATCAAATTTTTATTTCTCATCCTTCTGAGGAAAGCCACTTTGGAGTCGCAAGTAGTCCCTATTAACCGCAACAGCTCGGAGTTTCGGTTAATCATTAGCAAATATCTACCTTTTGCCACTAATTTTCACGATTAAATTAAAAGCAATGTTGTTGAAGCAATCAGCTATTTTGTTTCCCAGCTGTCAAATAAATATTCGTATATTATATGTCTGAACGCTAAAAATATTGTTCCCAATACACTGAATGTTAATTTAATAAAAGTGCATGTCTGAACATAGTATAAATCGCAATTAACGATTTAAAATTTTATAGAAAATCTCAATTAATTATTGCCCAATTAAACTTTAAATACAACACTGTCATAAGGATATTATAAGTAACCGAACACTTCCTGTTGATATTTGGGTTGTCAAATAAAGAAAACAAAAACAATGTTGTTGAAACAACCAGCTGTCAAATGAATATTGAGTTAGCTGAATATTGCGCATATTTATTATATCTGAACGGTTAAAATTTTGTTCTCAAATAACAGAATATTGACTCAATTAAATTGCATACGTGAATACATTATTAGGGCTTCACTGTATATAAGGGTTGCCATTAAGTTTTGTTTTTTATTCAAAGAAAATGTTTGGCAAATGTTTCCAATATTTCTCAGACTGACAGCTTTTTAAATATTTTTCTCAAGTGCTGTTTTTCAGCAATATTTATTTATTATTTGTTTCTTTATTATTTCCTTTTGATAACCTTTTATTTCAACAACTGATGACCTTTTCATATGAAAAATAAATAAATTGCTGATGGTCTGAATGAATAATTAATGCAGACACAAAGGAAAGGAGGGGAGGGGGGAGGAAGGGGGCAATACCTTAGGGGCTGTATGAATATAAATATTTATAATTGAAAAAGAGATTTCGTTTTAAGCAAAATTTAAAAAAAAAATCTCGTTATAAATCTTTTTATTTTTATTTTTTTAAACATGCAATATGGATGAGAGTGGTGTGGTGGCTGGTGTTATTGAAATATTTATTCATACAATTCGTTGTTTTTTTATTTTTTGTTTATTATTAAACAAAAAATTAATTTAAACATCTCATCTTGTTGGTGTTTTTGTTTTTTTCTTCTTATTTTTTCCTACAACAGATTTATTTCGCAGATTTTGCTTAAAGTTTTCTTTCTTTCTTTTTTGTTTTTGGCATTACTATACTCTTCGATTCAATCACTTAAAGGTTCAATTAGTCGTGACTTAAACATAACCATATAAATCAGCTGTTTTAACCAACTTTATGGAGATCACTGTTTTCGATTATAGGTGACTTACCATAATGCCATAGTCATAACGATAACCATCCATATGTGCCAATTGAATTTTGTTTTTGCCATAACCATATCCTACACGCGTTCTATGTGCTCTAGTGTTAAAAAAGTAGAATTATTATTTTATTTTTGCCATAAGCGTATAAGACGCATAGAACGCGTAAAGTAAATCTACTTTCTACTTTTGTAAGCATCACAAGCGGCGCGCGTACAAAACAGCTGACTTTGACAAATTGTTTTGTTTTAATTTATTTAAATTTTTCAATAAATAATGGAGGAAAAATTAATCGAAGCTGTGAAAAAAAATGAAGTCCTATATAAAGAAAGCTCGCTTGTTTATAGGAATTGATTTAAAAGAGCAGCTCTCGGAAAAGTCCATTGCCGAGGAGGTATTGAGGACGGTATTTCGTAATGCTTTTTTTAGAGAACGTTTGCCAATCACGTTGGAAAACTTTAAGGGACCGATTCTTAAAAAAATGCCCGGAGAGCAAATATGCCTCTGGTAGTGCTGCAGAATTCTATGAAAACTATTGGGCCTATCAGCAAAATCGTCGTTTGTTCTTTTGGAGCTTGTTGTACACACTTTTGGCACAAAATATTATTTTCACAAACTCAATTAATTCTATAAATTCTTTAAAAATTTCAACTGTTTGCTGAATTTACATACATAAATACAACATTTTTTTTTTGTTTACTTTTGTACTTTTGAAAAATCCATAGTGCAATTAACGTAAACAGCTGTTTTGGCCAAGGCAGCACTGATTACTGCTAATAGTAAATTTACGGTTATGGATTATGTTACGACTACAGCGTTATGGTAAAGTCACGACTAATTGAACCTTTAGACCACCACCATCTAGCATGTTTGGTGAAATCATACACAGAGAATATGAAATCTACATCATGTTTCTTTCTTTTTGGAAGACAATAATATAATGCCAGCCCCGCGCCACATCACAATCTGATACCATAAGTCATGCAAAATATGTGAAAAATGTTTTTCTTTTTTTTGCTTCTTCAAATAAATCTCGCAAAAATGTTTCATAAATTAACTTTTTTTTTCATTTGATTTAATTACCTTGAAATATGTACATAGAGCGTACGCTTTCAGTCGTCATTTCTAATAATAATTTGCCTCAGTTGTTATTTATTTATAATCCAAAAAAAAAATTCACAAATTATTTATAAATTATTTGCTTAAAAATGCAAGAAAAAAAGCCACCCACACGCTCGTGTTCAAACATCGAAAGAAAAATTAATTTTTATAAAAAATATTCGCAAGCATTTTTGAAAACTATTTACTTTGGGGTTTTTTTTTTCTTTTTAATTGTGTTTTAAAAACTATTATTTGCCACTTTTTCTTTATTTAAAAAGATATTTTTTTTCATGCAGGGTAACCCTATAATATTTCTCTAAAACTTGTTTTATTCGGTACCATCATAGCCGTTTCCCTGTCTAGCACTTTACATACTTACAGGCGTTTTCTCTTGGCATTCATTTAAAAACATTTTTTTTCATGCAGGGTAACCCTATAATATTTCTCTCAAACTTGTTTTATTCGGTGCCATTATAGTCGTTTCCCTGTCTAGCACTTGTCATGCCTTCAGCTGTTTCCTTTTTGCATTCATTAATGCCTCACAGGTCCCTCAAAATGATAAATGTGGAAAAAAATTCGAATTTGAAAATCCAAGACACAAACCAAAAATTTTGAGCAGCAAAACAGAGTCAAAATTTGATCTTTACGAAGCACTGTTATATCCTTCTGAACACGCATATTTGTTTAGCACCTAATTTTAGGATACATACTAGGTCTAATGAAGTCGCCGTGGTCTAGACAAAAGGCCCGGGTTCGAATCCCAGGTCAGACATCAAAACGAAAAATATTTCTTCGGCGACTTCCTCTCAGCAGATTTTTGGCCAAAACCTCTGAGAGTAAATAAAATTGCCATGAAAAGCTTCTCAAAAATCTGTCATTCGGAGTCGACTTTAAACTTTAGGTCCCGCCACTCATGTATAAAATTAACGCACATAACATAAATGGTGTGAGAAGCTAGGTCGTAATCCTGACTGAAGGGTTGTAATGGCCAATTATGTATGTGTAGGTCTATAAGTTCCGTACTATCACATTCAAAGGATGGTATTTTTGGATTTGAAAATCCAAGACACAAACCAAAGTTTTTAGCAGCATCACATTTGATCTTAACAGACTCACTTGTTTGGCACCTAATTTTAGGGTATATAGTAGGTCTATAAGTATCCTACCAACACATTTAAAGAGAGGTTCCACTTAATATAATCAGAAATATAGTCACATATCAAGTGATATGTTAATGCGAAAATTTGCTTTGAAAATTCTCTAAAAATCTTGACATTTTGGAACCAGTACCCTACCGACTATATCCATATTATAGTCCATAGAGTCCCTCCTCTTATCGAACCTTGGTAATGTATCGAGCTGGTAGCTTTGGAATTTGAGAAAAAAATTATTTATAAATTCAATTTTTGACTCTGCTGAAATTGTTGGTTTGCGTCTTGGATAGTAACCAATTTTTTCTTCATGCACATTTCCACGAGTGTAATTCTGTAATCAATTCTCATTTTTACGCGGAATCTACAGGATCACTTTGAAATTTTAGTATTCTGTTCAGTGTCAGTTAGAATATGGCCTCGCCTAGTGATGCGTTTTACCCATACCATCACATTGGGCTTGAAGCAATGCGAACGCTGTAAAGATATCTTTCTTTTCCAGACAACTTTTGGATAGCCTGATGCTTAATTGAAGTATATTTGCTTAGCGAAAAGTCTCTGCCTCTTTACATCTTTCCCTATTCAAAATTCCAAAGAAAGTAATCCCATTAGCAGTGTTAAAACTCCTCGTTTCCTAAGCTCATTAGCCTGTTTAGTGCTGTGAAATTTCTCATAAACTCGGTTTCAGCAGAGGGTGGCCTAAATTCGAAAGATCCCATGCAATTCTTAAGTCTTCCTCGTAGGAGATGGGTTCTCGGATAGCATTCTGACTGAGAGATAGCATTGCTATGAATGTCTAGTTTTTTTGTAATTCTAGATATTATGCTTCAGTTTAGGTTAGAGGACGTGCATCTGTCGGTCAAGATAAGCACAGTACCTGGAGGTCGAAATTGACCCATTGTATATTGTCCTTAGGGGAGGAAGGAAATATAGGATATAGGAATGTAGGTAAGGGGAGGGAGAATGGGAAACGGAGGAATTACATATAAAGAAACAGACACAAAACAAAAGAGGGTGAGAGTGCGACTACACTTATGAAGCCCTAGCACCTCTCAACCAGCCTAAGCTGCTAATGAATCTGTGGAGAGCCTTGATGTCGCCTCTCGACACAGAACTCAAGCTCTCAAAGAAGGCCCTGCCAAGGATCCTCAACCTACCAAGGGCTGGGAAGTTGCAGAGGTGATGTTCGACAGTCTCCAACTCCTCCTCATCGCAACATACCCTGCAATAGTCCGGCTGGGATCTGTTCCAGATCCCCGTCAGCGACCTAATGTCGCAGTGCCCCGTGATAAAACCGACAACCAACCTTAAGCTGGCCTTAACCAACCCCAGCAGCCACTCTGTCCTCTTGCTCTCCACAGCAGGCCATAGATGCCTAGAAACAGAACAACCCGATCCGTTCCCCCAACGCCTCTGCTCTTTCCTCCTGACCCATCCATCGATGACGCCATAGAGGTGGCAGACTGGGGGGTCAGGACCAAATGTCAAATCGCCACCTGAAAGCGAACCTAATATAGCGAGGGCATCCGCCGTCTCATTGCCCAGTATTCCGCTGTGACCCGGAACCCAACATAGACGGATACGGTCCGGTCCAAAACTCTTTGCACTGGCGAAACGAGCCGATGCTCCAGTTTAGCACACTCTAAAGTCGTCGAAGGTGGTGTGTTATCTTGTGAGACAAGAATCCGTGGTTCAAAATCCAACTGAGGTCAGCTCTCAAACAAAACAAAATACGAAAAATATTTCTGTTGGCAACTTCCTCTCAACAGTCTTCTAGCAAAAGTTGTGAGAGAGCATGAAAAACTTTCCAAATCTATCGTTCGGAGTTGACTTTAAGCTCTAGATCCCACCTCTGATAGATAAAATTATTACGGACAACATAGGTGGTGTGGGAAGCTAGGTTGTAATCCTAACTAAAGGGTTGTAATGATGAATTAAGTAGAGAAAAGGGCAAAGACATTTAATAAAGTGAAGAATGTAGGTGTCAGAGAGGCGCAAGTGGGTTTTGGTGTGATCTAAGGCTCTGTGGAGAAGCTAAGGCACCGATCTTGGTAACCTTTTGAATGGAAAATTAAATTCGAAGAGAACAATTTAATTTTTTTAATTAAATTTTCATTATTTTTCATTAAAATGTTTGGAATTTATTTTCAAAATGGTTGTTTTTAATTTTACTACTAATTTTGGCATCTTAATGAATTAAATTTTATAAAAGTTCGCATAAAAATAGCTGAATTTTAATCATTTTTGACATTTTCTTTCAATCATTTTAGTTTTTCTCACAAACTTCGATTGTAAACACAGAAACACTATTATTTTCTCTCTCTATACACACAGTATTTTTGTGAGTGTATTTTGATTAACTGTATCGATTATTATTGTTGTTCTATTTTGTTTTTATTTATTTGCTTGCCCCCTCCAGTTCTATTCTGAATGCTTTTGTTTCTCTTTGATTTCTTGTGTTGTTGTTACTTTTTTTTTCTTTTTCAAAGCTTTCAGCAATAATAAACAACCAACAAAAGCAGACCTTTAACCTCAAAATGTCAATTTCACACACAATACAACAACAACAACAACGAGAGAATACATTCACTCACTTATCAAGAACATAGAAAATTATCTTTTCATGTTGTCAGTGGTGGTGGTGGTGTTGTTGTTTTTGTAGTTTTTTGCTAGTTTTGAAAATTCGTAATTTTTTTTGCATTTTTGTTTTGGGTTTCTAACGGCTTAACTAGATAAAAAGCTTAAAACAAAAATAACAATCAGCCCCCATAATGCAGAAAATGAAAAGAAAAACAATAACAACAACAAACAGCAACAGCAACAAAACTTTTGTGATAGTTTTGCTTACTTTACCCTGTGCATCTCTTTTTAAGCACAAAATCCTGTACCTTCTTATCCTCCCTCTCTCTTTCTCTCTATCTTTGTGTTATCTAATGTATGTGTCATCTTTTATCGTTTAATACTGTACTGGTAGTGTGTCAGAGCCAGAGATAGAGAGAGTGTGGAGAATGGTGGATTTTATTGTTTAAGTTACCTCGCCTGTGTTTTTGATTTAATTTTTTGCGTGTTTTGTTTTTGTTTTTGCTTTTGCTGTTTTCAAAAGGGTGCAGTTATTTTGCAAGCTTAAAAAAGCAAGTTTAAGGGGTTAGAGGAGTCTGTGTGTAGTGGATATGGGAGCCTATATATGTATGTGTGCGTGCATGAATTTTTAAGCATTTGTTTTACGTGCTGAAAACACCAACGACCGGCTTTGTTTTGTTGTTTCTTTTTTTTCTTTCGCTTTCTCTCATGATGACCCCATAGTAAACAATGCGAAGGGTAGCCACTCGTTTTTTTATTTATGCATGCGTTAGGTGTTTTAAGGGGGGTTACCACACCGTATACATACTGGGGTGTATTGTATGGTGGGGTTTTTTGTATTGTTATGCCAGTTGCCTTGACTACCAGTTGAATTTATTACAACTTTTTGCTTTTTTTTTAGTAATTTTTGTACGTATAATATAGCCAGTGAACTGCTATACTGTACTTAAATATATTTTAGTTTTTGTGAAAAGGGGGGAGGGGAGCTTAAATATTTACAAACCAACGGGGGTTGTTTTTAATAGTGATTGATCAATATTGTGTTGTATTATTATGTTAAAAAAAAAGAAACGAAAAACAAAAAATCGTATATTATTACATAAAATTTGTCTACCATTTTGCTTGCCAAGTATTTCGTTTCTTTTTCTTTGTAATTTTGTTATAAAGCCAACGGCACGGCTTTTTTATGGGTCGCAAGTAATACAATAAATTTCCATCACAATTTATTTTTCTTTGCTTTCCTTCTTTGCATTTTAAGTGTGGGTATTGGAATGGCGCCGGATTTTGTAAATAAAAAAAAAGAAGAAGAAAAAAAACTTGGAAAAGGTAACCAATTTCCTTTTTTTTTCATTTGTCAAGTCAGTAAAATTGAAATTTGGCTTGAAATTCAAATTGTTTTTGAAGAAATAGAAAAACTGTAGAGCCTACTAAGTGTTTGTCAATCACATAAAGGCCAGTTTGTGTATTAAAGTTTTGACGTACAGCCAATGAACGTTAGTCCTATAAGAAATCTTAGCAAATGTCCTGTAGCAAAGGCTGCAGTTTCGTTTTCTATTTGACTTCTCCCTGCGGAACCAGATATTTCTCTTCCACGATTGTTTTCAGAATTTTAGCATTGAACGGAACTAAAAGGCGGACAAACTGCCATGAACAGGAGCGTAGATGTCTGAGGAGAAGACGAAAGTGGGGATATAGATCCCTGTAGACCCAGATATCTCCCTTCCACGATTGTTTTCAGAATTTTCGCATAGACCGGAACTAAAAGGCGGACAAACTGTCATGAACAGGAGCGTAGATATCTGAGGAGAAGACGAAAGAGGGGATATAGATCCCTGTAGACCCAGATATCTCCCTTCTACGATTGTTTTTAGAATTTTAGCATAGAGCGGAACTAAAAGGCGGACAAACTGGCCCGAACACGAGCGTAGATGTTTGAGGAGAAGACGAAAGAGGGGATATAGATCCCTGTAGACCCAGATATCTCCCTTCCACAATTGTTTTCAGAATTTTGGCATAGAGCGGAACTAAAAGGCGGACATACTGGCATGAACAGGAGCGTAGATGTCTGAGGAGAAGACGAAAGAGGGAATATATTCACCTCTACAGGAATACATACATACATATACATAATTGGTTTTTAGAACCCATTAGTCAGGATTATTGACCTAGTTTCTCACACCACTTATTGTTGTGTGTGTTAATTTTTATACATGAGTAGCGGGACCTACAGTTTAAAGTCGACTCCGAACGATAGATTTTATGTGAAACTTTTCATGGCTATTTTATTTACTCTCACAGTTTTTGGCCAGAAATCTGCTGAGAGGAAATCGCCAAAAAAATACTTTTTGTATTTTATTTTGATGTCTAGCCTGGGACTCGAAGCCTGGCTTTTACATCTAATAAGCCAATACACTACCTACTAGGGCACGGCGACTTCCTCTACAGGAATAGTTTTCCAAATTGGAAAAAGCAGCTTGGAATTCTACAAACTGTGTGTGGCCCGTTATACCTGGTTATTGAATTTTAAAATTCTTGTGTCTAGCGGCGCATACAAGAAAAATCAGGGAACTACTTCCGTTCGTTAAGAGAATAGATTGCACTCTAATAGGAATTCTAATGGGACACTAGCCTATTGGCAATTTTGCTGATAAACTGCGTCTGCACTCACCTTTGGACTCTGGTCCTTTCCCCTGGTTGCTCGTATATTATCCAAGAGCTAAAACTATGGCGTAAAGCTATGGAAGTGTGGCCATACTTAGGGGAAGATATGCGGAAAGACTGCAGCTGTCGTTAAGCGACTACTGCCAAGATTGTGGATCTTTGGTTATTCACTTTCTTTTTCAGTGACCATCTCCCACGAGCTGCAGATTTAGGTCCTCTAGGACTCTGGTCCTTTTCCCAGACTGCTGGTATATTATCCAACAGCTAAAACTATAGCGTAAAGCTATGGAAGTGTGGCCATACTTATAAGAAGATATGCGGGAAGACTGTAGCTGTTGTTAAGCGACTACTGTCAAGATAGTGGGTCTGCTGTTATTCCCTTTCTTTTCCAGTGACCATCTCCCACGAGCTGCAGATTTAGATTATTTGGCACTTCATTCTTTAACAATTTAACGGGGAGATATCATCCATTGATGTCAAGGATATAGATTCGTTTATGAGAGTTTCAGGCTGGTTTCCAGCTTAGGGGACAAACTTATTCGATGAAATTCGGTTAACTGAGGTATCATAAGTGACCGCTATGCTTACTCAAGTGAACTTTGATATTAAAGCTACTACTTCAACTTAACCTAACCTAAAGGTTCAATTAGTCGTGACTTTGCCATAACGCTGTAGTCGTAACATAATCCATAACTGTAAATTTACTATTAGCAGCAATCAGTGCTGCCATGGCCATAAACAGCTGTTTACGTTAACTGCACATATGTATGTATTTTTCAAAAGTACAAAAGTAAACAAAAAAAATGTGTAAATTCAGCAAACAGCTGTTTATGGTTATGGCAAAAAACCAAAATTCAATTGGTACATATGGATGGTTATCGTTATGACTATGGCATTATGGTAAGTCACCTATAATCGAAAACAGTGATGTCCATAAAGTTGGTTAAAACAGCTGATTTATATGGTTATGATTAAGTCACGACTAATTGAACATTAACACTTGTTGTATGGTAGGAATATTTCCATCCATTCTTGGAGCTTAGCATAGAAAAACATTAGCTTTTCCTATTGCTGGTGTACGGTTTTCAAAAACCTTAGGCCTATTTTAAAAAAATTTCTAATTTTTTGGCGAATTGGCTAAGGAAATTGGTTTTCATTTCAATTTTTATTTCAAAGATTTTTACTTGTTTCGGTTGCTTAATGCGTATGTCGCCAACATTGTGTTTCACATTGCTGTGTTTAAAATGTACTCCAAGTGAAGGCTAAACTGACGTTAATCTTACGGTTATTGTTTCCATATTTATTTTGAACAGAAAATGGCTTAAAAAAAAAAAATGAAATACTTTTAAATGCCATTCAAGAAATTATTAAAACGTCAGCCATTCAGGCAGGCAGGCAGGCAGGCATGTGTTTAATATTTATTTTGTTTCGTATTCTTAATCCAAAGGAATTTTGAGATTTCTTTTGCCTATCAAATCATATTCATTCTGGTTTTTTTTTTTTTGTTTTCTGTTCCTCTTGTCTCAAGTAGGAAATCACAACAAAAAAATATAAAAAAAAACAAGCAAAATACCTTTACAGTCACATTCTCTGTTCCATTTACATTCGCATTTTTTGTTTTCCCCCTCCCTAGGTAAGAACAGGAGAAAATGAAAGAGAAAAAAAAATTCTTTTTAATTGGTAGCAGGTAGACAGACAGACTAGAGTTGCTTGAATTTATTTATTTTAGACCTCATGTTGTGTTAATTGTAGGCGTCGGGTTAAATCTTATTGAACAAAAATAAAAAAGGGGACATGTTTCTCTTTTCCCTTTTGGTATGGAATTTCTTTTATTTATTTTTTCTTCATCTATCTTCTTCTCCTCCAACATTTTACTGACGCCATAGAATCTTGCAGGGAAATAAAAGGAAAAACAATCTAAGCAGTCATGTCTACTTCAATGGCTATTCAACATTCCATAGATCAACAAAAAAAAAAGGAGCACGTTTTCATTTCTTAACGCGTATTATCTCAAGTAATTAACGTGAAAATGAGGTGTAAATTATAAAAACATTTTTCATTTAATTCTATAGCCACATTACCAAACAAAGTGAGACAAAATTAAGCATAAGAAAGTATGTTGCCTTCTATTATTTGCTAAAAGATGGCAACCAGACAAACCATGCTATACGCAAGAAATTAAGATAAGAAAAGGTTATGTTTCCTCATTGCGATATTGCGAGTAAACCCGGGCTCTTGGAGAGTCGTCGTTTATTTGTTGTTCATCACGAGTATTAAAGAAAATGGCTAAAAACCAAGTCTCAACTAAAAACTAGACAGTACACCACTGCGTAATTCGAAACATTTTCTGGTCATCACCTTCTCGTAAAGGCATAAGGAACGTTTGTCATTTGTGGATAACTATTTCCTAAATATCCGTGACCGATGCTTTGGTAACGTGGTATTTCCTTCAATTTCAACTAATCCATGATATCCGGATGGTCTCTTAAACACTTGAACCCGCAAGGTACGCCAGCTCTGCATCTCAGTGTTCTTTAAATCTGATAGTTAACTGTTCAAGTCGCCGTGTTTAATGGCTAGTGTGTTGGTCCTAACCCCCCAGTCTGCCACCTCTATGACCTCATCGTTGAATGGGTCAGGAGGGAAGAGCAGAGACGTTGGGGGAACGGATCGGGTTGTTCTGTTTCTAGGCGTTTATGGTCTGCTGTGGACAGCAAGAAGACATAGTGGCTGCTGGGCTTGGTTAAGGCCAGCTTAAGGTTGGTTGTCGGTTTTATCACGGGGCACTGCGAGATTAGGTTGCAGATCCAGATCCCAGCCGGACTATTGAAGGGTATGTTGCGACGAAGAGGAGTTGAAGACTGCCGAACATCTCCTCTGCAACTACCCAGCCCTTGGTAGGTTGAGGTTGAGGACCCTTGGCAGGGCCTTCTTTGAGAACTTGAGTTCTGTGTCGAGAGCCGACATCAAGGCTCTCCACAGATTCATTAGCAGCTTGGGCTGGTTGAAAGGTGCTAGGGCTTCTCAACCTCTTTTGTTTTGTGTCTGTTTCTTTTCATTCCTCCGTTTCCCATTCTCCCTCCCCTTCCCTACATTCCTATATCCTCCATTTCCTTCCTCCACTAAGGACAATGTACAATGGGGGGTCAATTTCGACCTCCGGGTACTGTGTTTGTCTTGACCGACAGGTGCACGTCCTCTAACCTAACCTAACCTAACCTAACCTCCTCTCAGCAGATTTCTGGCAAAAACTCTGAGAGTAAATAAAATTGCCATGAAAAGCTTTTCAAAAATCTGTCGTTCGGAGTCGACTTTAAACTGTAGATCCGGTCCCACCACTCATGTATAAAATTAACACACACAACGTAAGTGGTGTGAGAAGCTAGGTCGTAATCCTGACTGAAGGATTGTAATGGCCAATTATGTATGTATTAAACTGTTCAGTCATGTCTTTAAGGGATTTCAGTGATAGGAGTTGATAGTCCTTGACCCTAGGAAATGAGAATTTTAAGAACTTAACCGTGGAACCGATATCCGTAAGGATATTAACCTAGTTTATGGTTATTGAATGCAGAAAGACAGAAAATGCCTTAAAATGTCCGATTTTGTCTGGATTTTCTTAAGGCGAAACTGTAAAATACATGTTCCAACGGTCTGAGGTTTCTATTGTTTGTTCGTTTTGTTTTCATTTAAAGTCTCTATTAATGGTCTTACATAATCCATGCTCTGCAATCATATCATTAAGGCGCTACAAAAAAAAACTATTCATTTAGCGTACCATTTAATTATAAATTCCAAGCGTTTAGTCGAATTTAATAGCTCTGATAACGTAATACGTCATTATGTTTTAAACTGCATTAGATTACGTTTCACATATTAAGTCGTGGATCTTTTGAAGAAAGTTTTTAATCCATTTGTAGGGGTATTTTCTATTTATTCAACATAGCCTAGGTCACTATGTATCCATTGCTCTCTATAAGTCATCCAGCGTATGTGTACATGCATAATTTGTTTGTGTGAATACTTTTCCTTAACACATCTCAAGTGTTGAGAAATTTCCGCTGCCATTAATCTTGAAACAGTTTTACGGGAAACGTTTTGAAGCCGTTATTTAAAATATTTTCTTTTCCCAGCTGCAAGACTTTTGGCTGCAATCAAATTTACTGCATCATCCTCAGCGTCATCTTTATCGCCAGATGCGAGCGTTACTTAACACCACCACCGCGCCCTTTCTCAAAACGTATTAAATAAAATGAATTTGCACAACCATCCAGCCAGCACACAGCACACAGAGTCTTCCAAAACACTCAAGCCCAGAAATAAAGCAAGTCAAGTCAAGTCATGCTGCCACAATATAATACTCGTAGTAGATGTGTGTGTGCAACACATGAAATATTACCATATTTGGTGGAACGAACCAAACCTCCATCAAACACATACAACACACAACACTAAAGTACACACTGTACCACAGAGCAAAAGAGATTGTGTGTCCAAAAAGTAAATCAAAATACGAAAAGAAAAGAAATCGAAAAAAAAGGCGCAGAAACTGATAACAAAGTCAAGTAAAAGGTGGTAAAGGTGTACCAGAAACCAGAACAAAAATGAGCATAAAATGAAGGAAAACAAAAACAACATACACTACACGGTTACACAGTCAAAGATAAACACAACAGCGCGGAGAGCGTAGTGGCACACTGTAGGAGGAAGATGTTTTACCACTTACCTTAGCACAACCATTCTTATTAGGCTTGTGGGATCAGGATTTTTTTTTCTGCTCTTTTGAGTTTATGCTGCTGCTTGCTGCTTGCTTTTCTTCTCAAAGTACATCTACGTCGTAGTAGAAAAAACTTGTTCTTTATCATTGAAAAGTTGACTGTCCGTTAAGCCTACCAAAACCCAACGTACACGTTCTTCTTGCTTGCAACATCATCCCACTTCCATACTTCTCTATCTTTTTTCTGTCTTTTGAAAGTGTTGTTTCCATACATTTCATCACGTTTCTTCATTAAATCTTCAGTTTCTTAAGTTTCGTTTGTAATGCAATGAAATTAATTTGAATTATGCTTTGGAAATGAGGAAAATGGACAAACAATTTTGCAGAATTTTACTTTTACATCCAGAACATCCAGAATTCCCATAGAATTCTCAATGTTTAGGAGGTATTTTCTAATGTTAACGGATAATTAGGCTTTTTAAGTTTCTTCAACATCCCTCTAGCCTAAACTGCTTATGGCGAGTAAAAAAATGCAAGTTATCGTCTAAAAAATACAAGTTATCGTCCAAAAAAAGGCAAGTCATTGATCAAAAAATGCATGTTATCGGCACAAGAAATGTAAGTCATTGGCCAAAAAAATGCATGTTATCGGCAAAAAAATGCAAGTTATCGTCTAAAAAAAGGCAAGTCATTGATCAAATAAATGCATGTTATAGGCACAAGAAATGCAAGTCATGGGCCAAAAAAAATATGCAAGTTATCGTCTAAGTTACCGTCTGTATATAGTACACCACAAGTGCGCGATTTAGGGGGATCCCAATACTACAGCGTAATACTGAAACAGCGTTATGTTGGGTCTTACTGTATCTTATTGAGAAACACCCATTAACCGACTTGCAGGTCATTGGATTGAGAATTTAATTAATTTTTAAGGGCGCAATATGCTAATTTTTCTTCATTGCTTTTCAAACTTATTGACAAGATTCCGTTTTTTTAGTAGATTGGTTAAGGAGACTTTTTTGTTATATGGGTCATTAGCCTTAACGATTTTCATTATTTTATTGAAATATTACTTAGAACACCTATTTTGACCCGTTTCTACGAAGACTATAATTTTAGTTTCTTTTAAAAAGCAGTTGTTCATTATTTCTAATACCCTTTAATTACTGATAATGATCTCACAGTTTTCGTTCTTATGTTTATGTACCCGCCTAATAATGTTCTCTTTTCTTTTGGATTCGTAATATTTTTTTTTTAATTATTGCCATACGACTTGTATAGTACATGATGACACATATTTTTCATTTTTTTTAGTACAAATTCTTGTTTAATTAATGAATAAAATTTTGTATTTTTTTTTTATTTATTAAAATTAATTACTTTTTTTGTTTTGTCCAAAAAAAATCGTTTATAAAATGAGTAGAACATGTGTTTATCTGACTCATTAGCATTTCAGATCATTAATCTTTCATATAGGAACGCATATTATTGCTGATGTTGTGAATGTTGCTAGTGTGGTCAATTAAAAACGGAACATCATATGTCACTCGCATACATATTTCATTACTTTCATTCATAATACATACTTTTTTGTTGTTGTTATTGTTGCTGCTAATTTATGCTTTATAAAGAAGCATACATGTTAGTGCATGTACGAGTATATGTACACATGCATACGTGCTAGTGGGTGTATAATGTGTTGCCAACTTCATTATTCTTTACCATCATGACACGTAATGTCCATAAGAATGCACAATATTTCCTTGTAAAATTATTTCCCAAACAAAAAAAAAAGAATGCCGAACCACATACACTAACACATATACATAGAATAATTGAAACTCAATTACACTCTCACTGTCTCTTCTTCTCTCTATGGCTCTGTACACTTAATTATTAATATAATAACAAAAACAAATTTATGCCGTTAATTCGTTGTATGTTTAATGTAAACACGTGCGTACTCATTACTCCATTGTTGATACAGCTGTTGTTGTTGTTATTATTACTTTAACTAATCAAAGTGATACAAAGTGAGTGCGTATTACTGTTTATTGTTGTTACTTTTTCTTACGTACATACTTCCTTCCCTTTAAGTAAATAAACAAACAACACAATTACACTTAGCGCAAAACACTGTATGAAGAAAAACTTTCTAATTTTTTAATGCAAAAACGACGACAACGGCAACGGACAGCACTCCATAATTTTTGGCAATGTTGTGCTGTTTTTTTAATCTTTTTCTATTAATTTCTTTGCATTTATTGATGTTTAATTTTGTTTAAACAAACGAAAGGAAAACCATAAAAGATTTACAGAAGAAATATTGAATTTTTTTTTATTGTGCGTAAATTTTTAGAAAGAAAGTCGCGTTTAATTCCATTAAAAGGTTATTTACCTATCCTGAGCTATAAACAAAGTATTATAATAAAGAGGAATAAACAGAGAAGAATGGTAGAAGAAAAAAGAAAAAATAAAAGAAAGGTGACCATAAAAATTAGAAAAATAAAAAAACAACTCGAATGGAACTTCTTTGAAAAATAAATCTACTGCACTCCCTTGATGTACAGTAAGACCCCGCTTAACGTATACTTCGTTCCAATAAGTTGCAGCGCTTAACAAAACATCGTTAAACGAAGCAGCTTAACACGTACTAATGTAAAAAAGATACAAAAGATACATACAATGCTTGATTTAGGGGAATCCCAATACTACCGCGTTAATACTGAAACAGCGTCGGGGTCTTACTGTACACCATAATTCGCCGGTCAAGATTGGAGGCCCATAAAGACGTATACAGTCTTCTCTATCCTTTGGCAGCAGTATTTTTTGTCTTTGTCTTAACCCATCTAAATTGGGCGTTACTTTGGGACCAGAGCTGTAGAAAAAACAGGGGTTCTGTATACAAACATAATTGGCCATTATAACCCTTCAGTCAGGATTACGGCCTAGCTTCACATACCATATTTTCTTTACACCTTGGGGAGGTACCTAGCCGCACTATAGAGGGGTTGTGGAACCCTCACCCACTAAATCCCCCCTCGGCTCGTGGGCGATTGTGCCCTCTCTGGAACTACGGTGGTATTACTTCGGAGTGGAGTCCTTTTGGGCGCTGCGTGCTCCTATGCGCATTCGGATTGCATATCGAAAGTTGAGAAGACTTCTAAGTGTGCAGTATTCCTTTCGCCTAGGTCCTCGTTCGGAATTTCGTTTGACACGTGCGCCAGTGTCATTTATGTCAACGAGCCTACATGTTCTGCAACTTCAAGATCTCTTTTCTTTCTTCTTAGAATACGCTCCACGTAATTGGCCACTGAGGCCTAAATCTCTCTACTCGCAATCATATACCCCAAGAATGTTAGCAGCCGTTATCGTTTCAGTTGTTGACGTCAATACCGAGCGATAGCTCTGCCAGCGTGTAAATTCGAAAATAGTGTGCTCTGCATCATCAATTACTTCCCCTTCCTCGTAAAGTTAGTAATGGGAGGCGGTTTTGCCCATTATGTGCAGGTATTTCCTAAAATATCCATGACCCGATAGCATCTACGTAACGTAGTAATTTTCCTCTGAAAATTTCCGACCAATCATGACTTTATGTCCGGAATAAGTCTCGTTGTTCACTTTCCTTTATCTTCATCGTTTCATCTTCGTTGCCATACTGAAAATGTGTTTTCCCTGAAGTGGCCGGTAAGTGTAATTTCCAGCCGATTTTGGATTATAAATCTTCATCCGCTTTGCTGCCAGCAAATCCACAGGGATTGTACCTGCTATCACAAATATGGCTGGGACGGACACTGTACGCAATGCAGCCGTTCTCTGTACCGAGACAAGTGAGTTTGCCCGCTTTTTAACCTCTAGCGCTTCGGCCCAAATTTCGCTCCCATAGAGCATAGTGCTGTTTCCAACTCCATCAGGAGTCTCCGTCTCGCCGGTAGCGGACCTCCAATATTCGCCATAAATCTCGGCTCTGTCAGCCGAGTACTGAATCTGATACGAAAATGTTAGTCTGGTCATATCATTCATGTTGTGTGCGTTAATTTTATACATGAGCGGCGGGACCTACAGTTTAAAATCGAAATATTTTCTTTTGGCACATTATGAGCCCAACCTCACTGTTATGTGGGACCTTACTTATCATGGAGGGTCCGTCCCCTTACCTAACCTAACTTTCTATAGAATAAATTTCATATTACATATCGCTTTTAGGGATTAAAGTTCCCTTTGTACCCTCTTTTTGTTGATAGTGTCAGCTTTTAATTTAAATGATCATTTAAACGCTGTTTATCTTAAATCATCTTTATTATTACCCCCCACATGGCAATGAACATGAAATTTGAAACGCTCATATGGATGTTGTTGTTGGCAAAAATAATTGATAGACTGACTGCTGCTGCTGCCTCTCTAGACTAGATTAAATAGCAGCAAAATGTATAGAAAAATGAAAACATAGCGTAACAATTAAAAACCACTTTAAAAGCAACAAAAAAGCAAAAGCAACAATAAAAACTAGAAAATTTAAAGGCGTTTCAAACATTTAAACGGGCCCCACCATGTGTGTAATGAGCCACATTAAACGCTACTTGACTCTTGTTTTCTAACACTTTAACACTCACAGTATAACACTTTGGAAATCATAATTTTTTTTTGTTTTATTAGAGAAGATTTATGGGGAAATCCGAAATTCTTTAAAGAATTTTTTTTTTTTAATTGAAATTTCGTATTGTTTTTGAGCGAGAATTGAACGAGAATTGAGCGTGAATTTCATTTTTCCCAAAAGCGAAAAACATAAATCATAGGCCTGTTAAAATATTGTGACACTTTACTTGTTACTGCAACCAGACTTTAATCAATTTATTGTAAAAATATTTACAACAGAATGCTAAGGAGATAAGTAAAGGGTTATCCATTTAAAGGTTCTAAAAACAAAGTTAAATAAATCCTACATACCGCATATATCTCCAGTCCCAAGTAATGCCCGTAGGGTTGGCTACTTGATTTTGAATCCTTGATGTCATGGCTATACATTCCACTAGGTCCATTTCCTCCACAAGTTCATTTTTTTTAAACGATTTGAGCCTCATTTATACAGAACCCGCCCTCGTAGTCCCCCTAGTCTCTAGTAAGTAGTGTGTTGGCTTATTAGACTAAAAACCCAGGTTTTAATCCCAGAACAGAAATCAAAACGAAAAATGAAAAAATATTTCTACGGCGACTTCCTCTCAGCAGATTTCTTCCAAAAAACCCTGAAAGTAAATAAAATTGCCCAAGAAGAGCTTCTCCAAAAAATCTGTCATTCGGAGTCCACTTTAAATTATAAATCCCGCCGCCACTCATATATAAAATTAACTCATACGACATAAGTGGTGTGAGAAGCTAGGTCGAAATCTTGACTGAAGGAAGCCAGGAGAACCAACTAAATTTAAGGGTAAAAATGGAGGCAGTATTTATGGAGGAGCCATCAGTCATCAAGCTTAGCTTCAAAGAAAACAATTAAAGGGAAGGGGGCAAATCCGATTAGACATGGCCCGATAGACGTTGGACAGATCTCAATAATGCAAGAACTCGCGACATCCAACCAAGCTTGCAGGCATTTATAGCCGGATAGATTAGTGCGGCCAAATTTGGCCAATGAAACAGCCAACAATTGTCATCCTTGGCTCTAAGTTTGAGAGGCAAGGGAATTTTACTAGATATCGTCAAATTCACTCCACATCGTTCATTATGCTACAGCAGTTAGCCGGAGAGAAAAGAGAGAGCAGTCGTGAACCGCGTGAATGTAGGCCAAGGAGAAGTTAATCAACATACGGCGTTGGGCCTCAGGATTGAAGGCAATAAGGCTTCCCAGAAATATATTTTTTTTTTAACAATACGACCATAATACGCACAAAACTGATGTTTGCATAATCACTTCCGTGTTCGGCGAGTCTCTTATCCAATAATTTTCCTTGTTGACCTAACTACCAGGTAAGAAATTCGATACTGCACAGGCTTGACCACATTTACAATTTTGAGAGTACATACCTTGTTTCATAATAAAACGTGGATAAGGGCCAATTGCTGAATACGCTATGGAATCAAGGAATTTAGGATTTTCGCGACATCTTCAATGACAGAAACAATATTTTTGGTTGAGTATGAATAGCCATACTGCACAGGCTTGATCACAATTACAATTTTGAGAATACCTTCCTTCGTAATAAAACGCGAATAAGGCCCAATTGCTGAATACGCTATGGAATCAAGAAATTCGGTATTTCCACGACATCTTCAGTGACAGAAACAATATTTTTGGTTGAGTATGAATAGCGATACTGCACAGGCTTGACCGCATTTATAATTTTGACAATACCTTGCCCAGTAGGTATCCCTTAATAAGCTCAAAAGGTAGCCACTTTTGTGCTATGTTTTCTTCGCTTGTCGTTATAAATAACATGTCAAATGAAAGATATTTACCAGCTGACAGCCTTGTTAGAGTTGCAATTTTAAAACCACTAAATTGATAACCCTATGATTGTTTTTTTCTAAATAATTTTTTTTTATCATTTATTACATGGTCGAGCACCAAGCAATCAACCAAACCAAACCATGATAACAAATCAAGTCATCACTCTATAAACATTAATAAGAAAATATTTTTACAATCAAATAATAACTCGAGACTACTCTTGTTGTATTGTATGTGCCTGGCAGAGGCACTCTATAGAAATGTATGGACAGCCATGCCATCCACATACATATGTACACACTGACATTTTCATTTCATTTTCATTTATTGCTTGGAATTGAGTAATTTCCTCTTTTGCTACTCTAATAATTGTAAATGGAGATTGTTTTTCTTCTTTTTATCCATATCGTATGCACTTTATATTGTTCCAAGTACCACCACCAGTCATTCAGTCAGTCAGTCAGTCATTCAGTCTATTTACTTATTTTGTTTCTTATTGTACCAGCCGCCATTCAGATGGCTGGCCTAGCCAAGCCATTCCAAGCCAGCCATTTAGTCTTCTCTGGTGTCAGTGTGTGTCTATGAGTGTTTAGATTATTGTTGATAAGTTGCATCATATTAAACAAAACAAGAGTAAAATAAGGAAAAAAACAATTACTAATCATGCCACCACAAATATTTATAAAAAATAAAAAAAAATAAAGCAGAAAATTATTTATCGTTTTATAACTTGTAACAAAGAGAAAGAGTAGAGTGAGTGTTGAATGATTGGAGGCAGTCAATTAAAGGCACAAGGAAAAAAGAAAATCCAATGAAATTATTATTGCATTTCATATGCTGATAATTGTTTCAATAAGCATATCATATTGAAATTATAATTGCTTTATTTGCATTGTTACACGATCCTTTAACTAAAAAGCAAAAGTGTTATTTCCAAACCACGGACAACGTTACCTTTCGTCATATTTCATTACATTTATTTCCGCTTTGTCAACTTCTAGAACCAATTGTGTGTAATCCACTTACCCTTTTTTCCACTAACCTCCTACTACATCTCAAAAGTATTATTCATATCATTAGAGTGTTATTTGTAACGTTTTCTTCGCCAACTCACTGACCTTTCGTCATATTTCATTACATTTATTTCCGGTTTGTCAACTTCTAGAATCTTAATGTTGTTTTGTTGTTGTAATTCCAAACTCCTCTAATGTTCGCTGATAATATAATTTCCTTTTATCCCAATTCTTTAAATTTCTTTGTTTATTTTTTACAAGAGTTCAAAACTCGTGAACCAATTGTGGGTAATCCACTTACACTTTTTCCACGATCCACCTACTACATCTCAAAGGTATTATTTATTCATAGCATAAGAGTGTTATTTGTAGCATTCCCTTTACCTACTCATTGACAACGTTAGCTTTCATCGTATTTCATTACATTTATTTCCTGTTTGTCAACTTCTAGAATCTTAATGTTGGATTTTTATTGTAATTCCAGACTCCTCCTCAGCGAACTTAGATAATATAATATCCTTCTATCTCAATTAATATTAATTTTTTACAAGAGTTGGAATCATCTTGCCCTGACAGTATTATACACGCAGTGTGTAATTCACTTACACTTTCTTCAACGATCCTCCTACTATATCTCAAAAGTATTGCTCATAACACTAGAATGTTATTCGTAATGTTTTCTTCTCCAATTCCCGCTGACAACGTAAACTTTCCTTGTATTTATACTTGATTTATTATCGTTTTGTCAACTTCTAGAATCTTACCAGTGGTTTTGTTATTGTTATTCTTAGTTCTTCTAATGTACATGATCTATTTATGTATTGAATACGGCATGAGCTGAAGTCGCCGTAGTCTAGTAGGTAGTGTGTTGGCTTATTAGACGTAAGGCTCGAATTCAAACCTCCCGGTTAGACATCAATACGAAAATATGAAAAAATATTTCTTCGGCGATTTTTACAGATTTCTGGCAAAAACCCTGAGAGTAAATAATTTGACAGAATAGGGCTCAATGAAATGACCGTTATCAACTCTCAAAGTCTCTGCTTTAGATGACCCAATAGTTCTTCAAAATAAAGATATTGATTCGCTTTCCTCTGTTTAATAAAATGGTAAAAAAAATTAAAATTACGGCAATAATTTAAATTTAAAAATTAAATTCTAAAAGATATACGAAATATTAAACGTTTTTTTTTTAAATAACTTAGGAGCATTATTAACTTTTTTATTTATTTAGTTTTTAATCTCTATACGAAATAATTTTAATTAATTTTTCTTTATATTTTCTTTCATTTTAGGTAAGTTGCCAAAGATATTAATTAAAAATTTAATTAGTTTTGGGACATGTAAGTTATTATTTTATTATATATTAATAGACTGACTACTTATGCATAAAAGATAATTTTGTGAGAAATGTTGTAAAATTCAAATATTTATTTTATTTTTTGATTAATTTTTTAATTAATTTTTTTCATATATTTGGAATCTGTTTTCTTTTAAAGACTATGAAGGAAAAATTAATTTTTTTTATTTTGTTTTATTTTTTGATTCTATTTTTATTTATATTTTTAAAAAATTTTTTTTATTATTATTTTTTTTAATGAGATTTTTAATTATTTTTTTTTTCTCGTTTGTGAAAGATACTTTTTTTTATTATTTTCTTTCTATTTTGATTTTTTTTATTTTTTATTTATTTATTTTTTTTTTTTATTTATTTATTTTGTTTATTATTTTTTCTTTTTTTCGAGAGAAATGTTGTAAAATTCATATTATTTTTTTTTTATTTTTTGATTAATTTTTTCCATATATTTGGAATCTATTGTCTTTTAAAAACCATGAAGGAAAGATTCATTTTCTTTTTATTTTGTTTTATTTTTTTTTTCTATTTTTATTTATATTATTTAAAAATTTTTTTATTATTATTTTTTTAATGAAATTTTTAATTATTTTTCTTTTTTTTTTCGTTTGTGAAAGGTACAATTTTTTTTTAATATTTTCTTTCTTTTTTGCTTTTTTATTTATTTTTTGCTTTTTTATTTATTTTTTTTTTGTTTTTATTTTATTTTTTTTTATTTTTCCTACAAAAATGTCTTTCTATTTTTCTTTGTTTTTTATTTTATTTTTTTTTATTTATGTTTTTTTTATTTATTTTTTTTTATTTAATTTTTTATTTACTTTTTTTTTGTTATTTCGTACAACAATTTCTTTCTATTTTTCTTTATTTTTTTTTGTTTTTTATTTTTTGTTATTTTTTTCGTAATAAAATATGCCCAAAAATATCTCAATTATAAATCAAATGTCAAAATGTGGGCCACCTTTAGCTACCAAATAAAAAAAAATTTAAAGAAAAAAATGTTTTAAAAAAATAAGATGAAAATAAAAACACCCACCTGTCGACTCCTACTTTAAAATTCAATTAATGAAAATGAAAGAGGAAAAAAAATAAAAGAAAAACAACAGAGTGTGAGAAAAACCTGAACACACAAATCTTTTTTTCTTTTGTTAAAAAAAAAAAGAAAACAAAAGTTAGTGGGCACTTAAAGTACTCGTATGTGTATCACAAGAAAAATCTGAAAAACTGGTGTGAAAATTATAACAGAACAACTGAAATAAAATAATTCATTAAAAAATAAATAATTCCCCCCATAATATGCAATTATTATATTTATTAACTTTAAATTTGTATTAAAAAGTCTTGACTTGTGTTTCAGTATTTAAAACGGACACTATTTTTAGTTTTTATTGTAATAACGGGAAATATTTACCGTATTTATGATTATATTTCTCTTATTTAAACTCATCACACTCTCTCTTTCTGTCTCACTCACTCTCCCCTTGTTTAATTTCATTTGCATTTTATTGTATTTCTTGTCTGTGGTATGCTGTTATTATTAACATTACCACCAACAACTTTAACTCATCACCTATATAGTGTGTGAGAGGAAATCTACACATGAAATTTACTTCACACTTTTACCATTTAATACAGAAAAAATAAAAACGAACAGCACCAACAACAATATAAACAACAAACATACATTGCTTTGCTCTCATTAACAGGCGTAAACACACGAAGTCATACGACAAAGTCGCCTTTCACGCATAAAATGTTTGTTTTAAAATTTTTTTCTTTTTTTGGTGGGTGTTGTTTATGTATTAGTGCGTGTGCATGCACTGTCGTGTCATAATTTTTTAATACATATTGCAGCAGTGAATGTCGTAATGATATTAAAAACAATACAAAACAGTCACTGTCACCATACACTGTACGAAATAATTCCCTTGTAAATGGGAATTTAAAGTGATTAGCAGCACTACAGTAAAGTTTTTATGCATAAAGTGAGGTTAAATCAGAACAAATCAATACAATTTTACTATGAAAGCTATTGTATACAATAAATTAACGTTTAAACCTTAAATAATTTGTGTTATTTGATTAGTTGGGAACATATTATCATTAGCGCCGTGAAGAGGAGTACAGTATTAGGATCTGGCGATTACAGTGAGTGCCCTAAATCTACATACTATGTAGGATTTCATTACAATAACTCGTCTAAGCCTATTGTCCTGACAAACTTTACATTTCTATTCGGTGTCACCTAGCACCTGCTATGCTCACAAGTGTTTTTTTCTGTGGGATCCATTAATGGCTCACATATTCTAGGAGTGTGTTCTAATAGTTCATTTTCATTGGTCATTACAAGCCTTCAGTCAGAATTATGACCTAGCTTCTCGCACCACTTATGTTGTGTACGTTAATTTTATACGTAAGTTGCAGTGGACCTACAGTTTACGGTCGACTCCGAACGACAGATTGTTCAGAAGCTTTTCATGGCAATTTTATCTACTCTCAGAGTTTTTGCCAGAAATCTGCTGAGAGAAAGTCGCCGAAGAAATTTTTTCGTTTTAATGTCTGACCTGGAATTTGAACTCGGGCCTTACGTCCAGTAAGCCAGCACGCAAAATAGAAAAAAAAATACAAAAAAGTATTTTTTCGGAGACTTCCTCTCAGCAGATTTCTGGCAAAGACTCTGAAAGTATAAATTGCCATGAAAAGCTTCTCAAAAATCTGTCGTTCGGAGTCGACTTTAAACTGAAGGTCCCGCCACTCATGTATACAATTAACGCACACAACATAAGTGGTGTGAGAAGCTAGGTCGTAATCCTGACTGAAGGGTTGTAATGGCCAATTATGTATGTCTGTTTAGAGAGGTTTCAGCTGGGGTTTGAACCACAGATTCCCTTCTAATAAGCCAAAACACTACCTACTAGACTTATGTGACTTTAAAGTCTTTCTTAGATTGAAAGAAACTGTAAATGCAATTTGGAAAAGCCCTTTAATTCCTTTGTTATAGTTTTTTTACTTACACGGCTTTGTTGCCAAGCGGGCTTAAGTGGAGAATAATAAAGAAATTCGTATGCGAAACAATGTTTGTTTAATTATTTCCATTTTTAAAAGGCTTAAAGGCAACAGAAGAAGAATTTAAACGAAATGATTTCTGCTTTAATTGCCTGACAGGGAATTTATGAATTCTCTTTTTATTTATTGTGTTTTGAAAATGTTTACAAAACCTTTAATTTTTTTTTTTTGCATTAAAAATTTAATATTTCTGAGTGTAAACCGGAATACATATGGCATTCATCCAAAAAAGCAAATATTAATAATCGCTCCTTTACCAGGCCCCTGCTCCTCGCTCTCACCCTACCACCGCATCATGCATACAGAAATTTATATTTTTATTCCCGTGTTTTTTTTTTTTTTTTTTATCTTATTTCCATTAAAAATATTTTCATTGTCGTCATAATTCGTTGGAATGAAAGAATATTTTTTTCTGCTTTACATTCAGAAAATTCAGAGAAAATTAAAAATTGTAACAAAAAGAAGAACTAGCGAGAGAGATATACAACAAACACGAAATATTTTTATCGCCTGGGAAATATGGAGACCATCATGCACACATATTTCCTCCATTGTAATTATGACTAAATCGAAAGGCAGTGCTTTAAAAGAATAAATTCGCATGCAATTAGGATCGGTTTTCAGCAAGTAGTTGACCTCACTGCACTAGATCGTTGGGCACATTGCGAAAGATCTCCAATATGATCTCCTTACTCTTGCAGCTCCTTTTTGGAACATTTAAGAGGCCGGTGTAAGTCCCCGTAGTCGTCTGTTGGCTTATTAGACGAGAGACCTTAGTTTAAATCTCACTTCAATTATTTAGCGTCTTCCTCTCAGCAATCTGCTGGCAAAACATACATACATAATTGATCATTAGAAACCATCAGTTAGGATTATTGACCTAGTTTCTCACACCACTTATGTTATGTGTTGGGCCATTATGTGTTACCCTTTGTTGTATTTATTGTGTTTAATGAATTCATTATTATATATAAATATATATGTATATATTTACATTCATATATTATTTTAAATTATTTACTTTATAATATTTTACATTTTATTAATTACTTCACTGCGTGAATGTCCTTACTGTTAAATTAACTTTAAGTTCATTGACTATATAGTAAGCTGAATTGAATTCAACAGTTAGAATTAAGTATTTAAAATATGTTAGAATTAAGTAAGAAATGAAGTAATAAATCAGTTGATAACTAGAAACACATTCGATCGGTCTTTTTATTCCGTAAATACGTTGGTCTTTTCGCGCGATTATTAATAAATCACAGTGCCCAACTTATTAAATCGTCAAATTATAATTTATTTAGTTTGACGTTTTCTTAAAAACTATTAAGAAAAAACATTTTGGCGCCCGAGCAGGGACGAGTGAATTGATCGCGTAAGAAACGATATAAAAAGACCAAACTCGCGAAACTTTTTATAAGTTGTTTAAAAAATATTCGCGAGTGTTAAATTTTATAAGTTTCTTAAAATTTAAGAAATTAAGTGGTAAAGTCTTATAAATTAATTAAGATTATAAAAAAAAAATACCACATTAAAACAAACCAAAAAAAAAAATTACATAAACATATTTAAATAAAGTGTACAAAAATAACAATAAAATTAAAAAACATACTAAAATACTGTACAGAGAAATAAATATAATAATAATAATCGCAACAAACAATAAAAGAACAACCAACAATACAAAATAACAATATACATACGCTGGTTAGTGTTGTGACAATAAACAAACAAAACAAAACAGAAAGAATCAAAAATAGAACAAATAACAATTACAATAAAAACAAAAATATACAAAATAAAAATACGAATACATACAGTGTAACAATAAATTACATATACGGTGAAAAACATTTAATAAAGGAACACAATACTTAACATATCAACACTCTACACAAACAAAAAACATCACAACGTTGGACGACTTCAAGAACCCTACAATCCAGGAGAGGAATTCTGCCTAGATGCCCCATTGCACCTGTATTTGTGCCGGTTGGAGAAAAATAAGGGAAGTACTTCAAGAAAAAAGGTGTAAAATATATTTGTGTTTCTATATCCTTAAATTTGTAATTTATTCCAAATTTAAGAGATTTTTTGCAATTTAATCAAAAAATTCATAATCGCTTGAAGAGCAGAACACAAAAAATATATTTCACATTTTTAGACTATTGAAACTTTAAACGTATTTATAATTTTATATAGATATATTTATAATCGTATACAATTTTATGTACACATCGGTATATTTCTTTATAAAATTATAAAAACCCACCCTTAAAAGTGTATCAAATCGCGAGTGTTAATATCGTTAAGTTAATACTTATTTACACTAACAATTTGTTCTCTTTGTTAGTGAGAAAACATTCAGCAATACCATTTGTGTTGCTTTTGTTTATTTTCTTTTTATCTATTTTTCGTTCTTTCGTTTCGATCAGTGTTCCGTTTCACGCGTTCCTATACTGCTTGTACATAAATTACATATTACAGCTGTGTACAGTGTGATCATTCACACCAGTAACAAAAATCAAGTTACATAAATTATCAATAAAATTGTTCACACAAATTTCAAAATTCGAATATTTTTTCGATTATTGTTATTTATAATAACACAGTGTGTTCATATTGAAATTTGATTTTTGTTTTATTATAAAAAATCGATTATTATACGATTTTACTCGGTAAATTACATATTTTTATACCGAAGGCTGTATATAAAGCAATTATATTTTATTTTCTGAGATCAAGTAAGTTTTTCTTGTCTCAATTAACGCCACTTGTGAATCGGAAATTTTGGATATTGCGTATCCGAGGGATATTAATTAAATTCTATTGTCCAAAACAAGTGAATATTAATAGATTCAAATATAATTCGACCAATAATTTACTTTGGTCAATTTTCTATACTTGTTTTGAGGAATTTCTACACGAATTGAAAAATCACAATGACTACCAGAGGCTCTAAACGCCAAGATTCTCCTTCCCGAGTGGAAAACTTGGAGAAATTACTCGCTAAAAAAGCGAAGGTCATTAAGAACATCGACAGAATTCGACAGTCCATTGTAGATAGGACTATTTCTTTTAATCCCATGGAACTCGAATGTCGTTTGGAAATTTTAAAGACATATATTGACCAAGCAATGAAGCTCCAGTCAGAAGTGGATAATTTAGATCCCGATAATGACGATAGAGCCGAGCTTGAGGATCTTTGTGTGATCACGAAAAGTTTGTTTATGAGTCTGTTGGCCAAGTATAGGCCATCGAACGTGGCTGAAACTTCATTCAGCGTACAAGCGCACCAGTCAAGACTCCCAAATATGAAGCTACCTAAATTTAGTGGAAAATATTCTGATTATAAGAATTTCATGAGCTTATTTGAGAACTTGGTTCACAATGATCCGACGTTGACGGATATTGAAAAATTCAACCATTTGATCTCATGCTTGTCCGAATCGGCCTTGGGTACCGTAAAGGCCTTTCAGATCTCCGAGAAGAATTACCCCAAAGCAATGGCAAGCTTGAAAAAAGTTTATGATAATGAATGCTTGATATTTTTCGATAATATTGCAAAACTTTTCGATTTGCCCCAAATTATCAAGCCTTCAACAGTTGCTTTGCGAAGCATGATAGATACAGTATCCGCGATATATGATTCTTTATTGTCAATTGGTGATGATAAAAAGATTACTAATGCCATTCTCATACATTTAGTGATGTCAAAGGTTGATCCAGTCACCAAATCGAAATGGGAAGAGCAACTCGACTTCGAGAAACTTCCACTTTGGTCAGACTGTGAATCCGCCTTGAACAAACGCTATCAGCATATTGCGGCTGACGAGTCCTCCAGTTCAAGGCCGAGGTTTAATAAACCTAGAAATGAACATTACAATTTTAGAATCAGTCGGACATCATTAAATTGTACGAAATCAAAACAATCTGTTGACAAATGCCTATTTTGCGAATCGACGCAACATATGATTAGCAATTGCCCTTCTTTTACTGCTGAGCCTATAGCCGACCGATTCGGTTTTATAAAATCCGTGCCAGCATGTATAAACTGTCTGAAAAAAGGACATACAGTTGCCAGGTGTCCATCCTCTAAGTGTCGGATATGTAATGGTGCACATAACACATTACTGCACCGATATACTACAAGTTCTGATAATGCATCGATAAACTACTCTGAACAGCCTTCGACTTCTTTCGCTTCGGTGAACTTTTCGGCGTCAGATGAGCGCATCATTCTAGCAACAGCTGTGGTAAGAGTAAGAAGTAGTTCTGGTCAACTTATACCAGCCAGAGCTCTTTTAGATTCCGGTTCTCAACCTAATCTGATAACCGAGGAACTAGCCAAATTACTACATTTGAAAAAAGAAGGAGGCAGAATTAATTTAAATGGCGTTGATGAAACAAATTCATTATCCAAATCTCGCGTCAATTTGACTGTTACTTCGAGTGTCAACTCTACCCAATTCACTTCAAAGTTTTGGGTATTAAAATCAATAACAAACTTGCAGCCTGAACGTAGGGTTAACATAGCTAGTTTGAATATCCCGTCAAACGTGGAATTAGCTGACCCTTACTTCTATATGCCGCAAGGAATCGATTTGTTAATTGGCGCAGGTCCTTTCTTCGAATTATTGTGTGCTGGCCAAATCAAATTGGGCCCGAGTCTTCCAGTTCTTCAGAAAACTTCTCTTGGTTGGATTGTTACTGGAAGATACAATTATTCAAAGGACTTTTGTAACACTAAAGTATTTCATATAAATACTTCGATCGAAAACGAGGAGCATAAAGAATGCGAGAACGAGTCCAAGACTATAGTACAATGTCTTGCGCCTGGAAGATTTGGGGTTTCTTTACCTTTTAAGTCTTCTCCTAAATTATTAGGATCTTCATTTATAACTACCAAGGGAAAATTTCTCTCTTTGGCTATCCAGAAATCTAATTTTTCTGAGGAGATTTCTAAATTGCAGAAATCTCTGATCCTACCTTCGAATATATGGGGACTTACTCAGTGCCTTTGTACATTTTCACTTTTAAGGGTAGGTGGGAGATTGCTTAGTGTAAATTTGCCATTCGCAACAAAATTCCCACTTTTAATACCGAAGCAAAATGTCTTCGCGTGTTTCACATATAAGGATGTGTATTTAGAGTTAGTGTCTAATTCATCCACTAAACAATTTCTTTTATCGTTCAAAAGGTTTGCTGCAAGAAGACGTTTTCCCAGAGAGCTGTACTGCGACAACGCGACGAACTGCGTCGGAGTTAACCGGATTCTCATGAAGCTTCAACAAGCGTTCGACAGGAGTCGACAGGCGTCGTCCGGGGTGAGGTTCAGCTTCATTGCACCTCGGGCGCCGCACTTTGGAGAACTGCGGGAAGTCGTTTTTAAGCAAGCGAAATTCCTACTTCTACGAGCCGTGAGCAACTTGGCGCTCACTCAACAGGAAATGGAAACGATGCTCACAGAAGTAGAGGCGGTGCTCAACACACGACCCATCGCACCGCTGTCTCCAGACCCCAACGACGGAGAAGCACTAACTCCAGCTCGTCTGCTGATAGAAGACGGACTGCGTTCGCTACACCCAATCTATAAACTGAAACTATATCAGGTTGAAATCGTCCCGCCAAAACATTGGCTGACAGGGAGAGTCGTGGCTGTAATCAGTGGTAAAACGACAAGGTCAAAGTGGCAGCGGATGCAACGCACAACGGCGTTTTTAATAGCCCAAAATATAAACAGGCTCCCTTACCATTCGATTGAAGACTTCCAGTCCTTCAATGGGGCCGGAATGTTGGGCCATTATGTGTTACCCTTTGTTGTATTTATTGTGTTTAATGAATTCATTATTATATATAAATATATATGTATATATTTACATTCATATATTATTTTAAATTATTTACTTTATAATATTTTACATTTTATTAATTACTTCACTGCGTGAATGTCCTTACTGTTAAATTAACTTTAAGTTCATTGACTATATAGTAAGCTGAATTGAATTCAACAGTTAGAATTAAGTATTTAAAATATGTTAGAATTAAGTAAGAAATGAAGTAATAAATCAGTTGATAACTAGAAACACATTCGATCGGTCTTTTTATTCCGTAAATACGTTGGTCTTTTCGCGCGATTATTAATAAATCACAGTGCCCAACTTATTAAATCGTCAAATTATAATTTATTTAGTTTGACGTTTTCTTAAAAACTATTAAGAAAAAACATTTAATTTTATACATGAGTAGCGGCGGGACCTACAGTTTAAAGTCGACTACGAACGACAGATTTTATGAGAAACTTTTCATGGCAATTTTATTTACTCTCAGAGTTTTTGCCAGAAATCTGCTGAGAGGAAATCGCCGAAAAAATACTTGTATTTGTATTTTATTTTGATGTCTGGCCTGGAACTCGAAGCCTGGATTTTACGTCTAATAAGCCAACACTAGACCACGGCGACTTCTGCTGGCAAAAAACTGAGAGTAAATAAAATTGCTATGAAAAGTTTCTTAGGAATCTGTCGTTCATGTAGGTCCCACCGCTCATTGATAAAATTAAGACACACATCATGAGTGGCGTGAGGTTGTAATCCTGACTAAGTGATCATAATGAGTGATTAAAGTAAAGAAGGAGTCAGGCATTCAATAAACTCTAGAGAATATAGGCATAATGAAGTCACTAGCAGGTTATCAACATGTTGATATCCAGATATCCAAGAAATTCGGTGTCGTGTAGTACTTCCCGAATAGAATAGACACACATCATGAGTGGCGTGAGGTTGTAATCCTGACTAAGTGATCATAATGATCAATTAAGTAAAGAAGGAGTCAGGCATTCAATAAACTCTAGAATAGAATATAGGCATAATGAAGTCACTAGCAGGTTATCAACATGTTGATATGCAAATGTCCAAGAAATTCAGTGTCGTGGGGTACTTCCCAAATAGAATAGACACACATCATGAGTGGTGTGAGGTTGTAATCCTGACTAAGTGATCATAATGAGTGATTAAGGTAAAGAAGGAGTCAGGCATTCAATAAACTCTAGAATAGAATATAGGCATAATGAAGTTACTAGGGGAACTTGGCATCTATGGATTCCCTTTTAAGCAGATTATCAACGTGAAGATATGCAGATGTTCAAGAAATTCGGTGTCGTGGGTTACTTCCCGAATAGAATTCAGAGATATACTTTGAGGCCGAGAGAAAAAAGAGAAAATTGTTCACGAACGCTGATGATGTGATAATTAGGATCACAGAGAAATACGTATCGATTATTAGACAACCCATGTAGTCCGTTTATAGAGCACTTTCTTCATGGGCATATTGCAAGGGACTTGACATCCTGCCGGCTGAGATGGAGATGCTTTTTTCTGTAGGAAGAATGAACAGGGTTAAGCTGGTGCTCTCTAAGGAAGTTCGCCGGCTTGGCGAATAATCGGTTACGAAAGGTTTTTTTCTTTATATGTATTTGGTAGAAAAATTATTATAAACATGTTTATGTTGCTATTTTGAAGTAATGATAATTACAAATTAACGATTATTCGAAAAACCGGTTTGGCGAATAATCGGTTATTAAGGTCTTATTCGTTGATATTTTGTTAAAAATTATTGTTATAAATGTGTTTACATTGCTATATTTAGAAGTAATGATAACGCTGATTAAAAATTGGCGATTATTCGAAAACCTGGTTTGACGAATAATCGGCTATTAAGGGCTTTTTCGTTGTTATTTTATTAAAAATTGTTGTTATAAATGTGTTTAAGCTGCTCTTTTGACGAAAAATTAACGACTATTCGAAAATCCGGTTTAGCGAATAATCGGTTGTTAAGGTCTTATTCGTTGATATTTTGTTAAAAATTATTTTTTTAAATATATTTACGTTGCTATTTGAAGTAATGGATGACGAAAAATTTAAGATTATTCGAAAAACCGGTTTGGCGAATAATCGGTTATTAAAAGCCTTTTTCGTTGATACTTCGTAGAAAATTATTGTTATAAATGTGTTTACATTGCTATATTTAGAAGTAATGATGACGCTGATTAAAAATTAGCGATTATTCGAAAACTCGGTTTGGCGAATAATCGGTTATTAAAAGGCTTTTTCGTTGATATTTCGTAGAAAGTTATTGTTATAAATGTGTTTACGTTGCTATATTCAGAAGTAATGGTGACGATGACTAAAAATTAGCGATTATTCGAAAAACCGGTTTGGCGAATAATCGGTTCTTGAAAGGCTTTTTCGTTATAAATGTGTTTAAGCTGCTATATTTTGAAATAATGGCATGATGAAGAAAAATTAACGATTATTCGAAAAACCGGTTTAGCGAATAATCGGTTCTTGAAAACCTTTTGGTAGAAATTTAATGGAAAATTTTTGCTTTAAGGACTGTTTTGTTAAATTTTAGAATACTTGTAATGATTTTAGACCTTTATTGCTCTGTGTCTTTGCGCAAATCCATTAAAAACTTTACTGTGCACTTGGGCTTATTTAAAGATTTGTGCAGTTTTTCGTTTTTGTTTTTTTTGCATTCTGGGAAATTTATTAATCATCCTTAAAATATTTGTTTGAAATTAGTTATGAGATGAGTTTTTACGATTAATTTTTCTTTTCTTTAATTTATGGTTTTAATTAAAAAATTTTATGATTTTAAAAAATTAATTTCAATTAAATTTCTCATAATTTTTCACACATTTTTCGATTAATTTTTTTATTTTCTTATTTTATTTTCCGTACATTAAAGTTCAGAATGTTATCTCTCTGAATTGTTTTCTGTGTGAGAATATGGCGGTTTTTTTGCTTTTAAAATAATTTTAACCCTGAGTTCAAATTACAAAATGATGTTTTAGTTTTTAGAGCTTCATTAAGTTTTCAAATTCTATGGCTTTTTCAAGTGCTTATTAAGTCATAAAAATTTATAGAGAAAATCTTACATGTTGTTCTCCTACACTTGAAGAAATTTTTGGGCAAATTTTCAAAAATAATTTTAAAACAAAAATAAAAAAACTTTTTCAAATAAGAGTTTAGAAAAACAAAAAAAAAATCCCCCCATAAAGTATTGTAGATGACGACGACGTGCTGTCTTCCCAAATAAGTTTTTTAAGCGTCAGCAGACCTTCGAAACAAATTTTGTTTTCAAACTTATTCGTCATAAACATTTAAGAGACTATAAAATTGACTCCATTAGAAAAATACACAGTGGCGGATAAAAATTGTCTGCTTACATCTACAAATACACTACACGCCACTGGTTTAATAATATTTTTTAAAACTGGTAATCGAATCAATTGCATTTGTGTTACCAAAATGTCGCGCCATTGGAAATAAAAAACGTTTTAGTAAGAAGAGAAAAAAAAGCGGTTTTAACTTTATATGGGGAAAACAATTTTTATGTGGTTGGTTGTCAACTTTTTTTCAGTTTTCTTCTATGCTCTTTACAATAATTCTACGGCCATAAACACAAATTGGCAGCTGTTTCACTTGTTTTTTTTTTTCTGTTTTGTGCTCTATTGCAATTGCTTGTACATGTTCAAAAACTACTAATATGGTTATCTGTACTTATAACAACAACTAAATGTCAAAAAAGCAAATAAGTTTTATAAATATGACGTAATTCAACTTAAAAAGACGTAAAATATTGTCTTCGAATAGCCGAAATATTCATAAATGATCGCATTAAACATTTTAAAGCCACAAAATAATCATTTCAACAAAAAACTAAACGATTATTCGGTTAACCGGTTCAACGAATAATCGTTTTTTTCCTATTCAATAACAAAGTTGAGTATAAAAAAGCTTAAAACTAAATAATGAATGTTTAAAGAATATGTATTTTGTAATTTCAAAACAAAAACCAACAATTACTCGATTAACCGATTCAACGAATAATCGGATTTTAGTCTAAGAACAAAATTCAATATAAAAAAATTAAAACTATATAAATAACGTTTAAAAAATACGTATTTTATAATTTCAAAACAGAAACCAACAATTAATCGATTAACCGGTTTCACGAATAATCGGTTTTCAACAACTTTAGTAAAAGAATATCCTATAAAGAGATAAAGCAAGCTTTAAAAGTTAAAACAATAAAAACTATTTGATTTTGAAACGAAAATCAATGATTATTCGTATAACCGGTTCAGCGAATAATCGTGTTTTGGTCTATTTAATAACAAAGTTCAGTATAAAAAACTTAAAACTAAATAATAAACGTTTAAAAAATATTTATTTTGTAATTTCAAAACAAAAACCAACAATTAATCGATTAACCGGTTTCACGAATAATCGGTTTTCAACACCTTTAGTAAGAGAATATCCTATAAAGAGATAAAGCAAGCTTTAAAAGTTAAAACAATAAAAACTATTTGATTTTGAAATAAAAATCAATGATTATTCGTATAACCGGTTCAGCGAATAATCGTTTTTTATATTCTTAGTAACAAAATTTTATATAAAAGAAGTTTAATCTAAAATATGAAAATTTTAAAAATAAAAACTGTTTTTTTGAAGCAAAAAGTAACGATTATTCGTGTAACCGTAATAAAACTATACAAAAAAGTTTAAATAAATGACAAAAGTTAAAAACAAAATAAACATTATTATGAATTATTCGGTTAACCGTCTCGATAAATAATCATTTTTTCGCTCATTTAATAACTAAAAATTAACTTTAAGGGCATTTTAAATTAAAACGAAACAAGTATTTTACTTTTTAGTTCCTTCTTTTTGCCGAGTAACCGGTTTTTATATGAATAACTAGATGTTATTCAGTTACTTACTTCCTTACTACATGTTTTTCCAATCTAAAATTGTGTGAGTAACCGGATCTTTTCGCTCAGATAGGTTATTTCCTTGCCTTTAAACGTCATTATGTACGAAAACGAAATATTTTATTTATAGTTTTCGGTTATTTTTTTTTTCAAGTAACCGGTTTTTTATACGAGTTTTATTATTGAATAACCGGTTTTGTTTACAAGTAATCGGGTATATTTTATTTGGGGCTTTGTATTTCTTTTCCTTGGTTTTTATTTGTTTTCACTACTACTTGGCCCGGACAGTTTTTTTTAGGGTAGCCAGTTTTCTATACAAGTAACTTCTTTTTATTCGATTAATTAAATCAAATGTTTTTATGTTTTTTTAGTTTCTATTTATTTGTTTTTTTACTACTTGATGTTTTTGAAATCGAAATTTGTGTCTGATTAATGGTTTTTTATTCGAGTAACCGAATTTATTTTCTGGAGTACCCTAATTAATTTTATTTTAAAGCCATTATTTACTAAAGAAAAACTAATTTTCGGCTCTAACAGTATTTTTTTTAGGTAAACCGGTTTTCTTTACGAGTAACTTTTTTTTATTCGATTAATTAAATTAAATATTTTCTTGGTGTATTTATAATTCTTTTAGTTTTTATTTATTTGTTTGTTTTAATAATTCAATTTTTTTTTTATTCGAGTAACCGATTTTTTTTTTTGGGGTAACCAGATTAGTTTTATTTAAAAGCAATTATTTTTCAAGAAAACCCAAATATTGTGCCTTTCTTAATAGTTTTCTTAACTTGGTGGTCGTTCTTTCCTACATGTGGTCAATCTTTACGCGAGTAATCGGTTTTTTATACGAGTAACCGGTTTTTGTTTACATTTAAAATGATTTCTTTTGATTGTTGAGAAGGTTTTAAATACTTATTTATTGTTTATATTGGCTTTGATCAATCTTTAAGCGAGTAATCGGTTTTTTATACGAGTAACCGGTTTTTGTTTACATCTAAAATGATTTCTTTTCATTGTGGAAAAGGTTTTAAATACTTATTTATTGTTTATATTGGCTTATAATCAATATTATTGTTGTTATTTTTCTACTACTTAATCCACAACACTTTATTTAAACTTTTGATTAACGAGCGTTATTTTTGTTTCGATTATTTTTCTTTTTATTAAACAAAGTTTCTTTGTTAAAATGTATTGATTTTATTTGTGTTTGTTTGTTTTTTTAACCTCAACTTAATTTTAGCGGTTATAAACTTTAAACTCAATGGCTTGTGTTAAGTTTTTCTGTGAAACTCTCATGTACACATATTTTGTTGAACTTAAATGCGGTTTTTTATGATTGTTATGAATTTGTTTTTTGAACATCAAGTACCCGGTTTTATACGCAACCACATAATTGTTGTTTTTTTTTTAGTTTGTTTCTCTATTAATGGGTTAAGTATGTGCAACCATGTGCAAAAAATTTGTAATTTAATAGCTTTTAAAAAGAAAAGAAGAACAAGCGAATAAAAAAAAACAAAAAAAAAATAGAAAATAAAAACAAATACAAAATAAAATGTCTTTAAGACATGCATAGAACAGAAATTAGGTAATCTGATAAATGTTAGTAAGAGTAGTAGTAGAATTATTGAAAGAAAAAGGCTTAAAACTAGGCCATTTAGAAAGCAAACTTTTCAAGTTGAAAACACAAAAAAATTTCTTTCAGTGTATTCGGAACAGCCCTTCTTACAAGTATTGATGACAGCATTCAGTCATACAAACAACATTGTTTAGGCTTTTATTGCCGTTATTATGGCGGCCATTATTAATTTGTGTTTTCCTTTTGATTCTTCTTTAAGAGATATTATCAATAGAAATGCTTATGTATGCTCTTAATGCACACACACACACATTAAATTGAATTTAATCCCTCACCTGATTACGCATAACCTGCAAAACTCGTTTCTTTACCCTCTCTTTTCCATGCCCGTAATATCTCTCTTCACTAACAAACAATTCAATTCCTGTTTGGTTTGGTTTCTCACACACTTCCTTTGCTGTAACAGCAGCAGCTACACATCCTAAGCATGAGTCATCCTTATATTCTACTCTCTCCTGCTCTATTCCTTTCTCCCTTTCTCTCGTGATATCGTATTTATATTATGCTCAACTTAATTTAATGAGAGTTCCGTTAGAAACCTTATAAAAAGTAAACACAGTACACACACACATCCAAAAAAATGACGCCAAATTGACGCGTGTTATCAAAACTTAAACAATAAAAAAACTCACGAAAAAACAAAAACACAACAAAACCGCTTAAATTCGTTACATTTTAGTCCAGGGTTGTCTTAAAAACAAAGTTTTCTACGTTTTCTACACTTTTTAGTACTTTTTTCCATAAGTTTTTCGTTTTTTTTATGACGAAACTTAATTTAACCCCAAATAAATTTCTTTTTTTTTCCTTTTAGTTTATAAATATTTTATTAGACAAGAAGTCAATGCAAAATGTAATCAAAAAAAGAAAAATTAAGTAAAACATGTCAAAGACATGCGCACTAAAAGGGAGTTTGAAAGGAAAGTTTTCTTTTTTTTTTTTTATTGTCCCCCTTAATTTTAAATCTTCGTCGGTAATAAAGTACAATTTTATTGTTTCTGTTTTGTAGGAATTTATTGTTTTTCCTTAACATGAAAGTATTTATGTACATACTTTTGTTAAAATTTATTAGTTTTTAATATTTTTCATGAATTTGTTTTGAATATTTTATAAAGAACTTTTTAGGCGTTTTTTTAAAAAAAAAGTACTTTTTCGAATTCTTTTTTATAAAAACCTGCTTTTCCTGGTATTTTTTCAAATAAGTATTTTTTCAAAGGCTTTTTCAAAAAAGTACTTTTTCAAAAGTAGTCCTTTTTTAAATAATTTTTAGTTTTTAATATTTTTCAAAAAGGTACTTTTTCAAGAAAGTACTTTTTCATATGCTTTTTCAATACAAAATTCCACTATTTAAATGCAATTTGAGAAGAATCCATACCCCTTCATAAAACTATCAGTATGATTGAAAAATGTCATCCAAAAGTTATAAAGGGTCCGCCAAATAACTTTTTTTTTAAATGCTTTTTTATTTGAAAGTACAATCCTTCCGGTTAATAATGGAAAAGAATTTCTGGCTGAGGATTAATACAATACTTTTTGCTATATACAGGGTCTGGCCATTAACACTTTTTTTTTTTTTGAAAATGTTTTAAAAAAAACTACCGAATATTTTCTCAAATTTTGTTTTTTTTTTTTTTGAAAGTACAATCCTTTCGGTTAATAATGGAAAATAATTACATTTAAATGGCTGCCTCGTCTGGCCATACAGTAGCCTACACGATCGATCCATTTTTTCAGCACATTATCGATTGTGTGCAGCTGTATTTCAGCAATGGCTTCACGAATACATACACAATTGGTCATTACAACCCTTCAGTCAGGATTATTGACCTAGTTTCTCACACTACTTATGTTGTGTGTGTTAATTTTATACAAAAGTGGAGGGACCTACAGTTTAAAGTCGACTCCGAACGACAGATTTTTATTAGAAACTTTTCATGGCAATTTTATTTACTCTCAGAGTTTTTGTCAGAAATCTGCTGAGAGGATATCGCCGAAAAAATACTTTTTGTATTTTCTGTTTTGATGTCTGGCCTGGGACTGGAAACCTAATAAGCCAGCGACCTCACGAATATTATCCTTTAAAGCGTCAATTGTCTCTAGCTTGTCGACGTAACACTTATCTTTGACGGCATCCCCACAAATAGTAATCCAACGGTGTCAAATCACAGCTCCGAGGTGGCCAAACGACATCAGCTTTGCGGCTGATAATGCGATCTTCAAAAAAAGGGTACAAAATATCGAGTGTAGCTTCGGATGTGTGGCTCGTAGCGTCGTCCTGTTGAAACCAAATGTTGCCAATATCCTCCTCTGCAATTTTTGTGAACAAAAATTCGTTCAACATGGCCCGATAACGATCGCCATTGACTGTAATGGCCACTCCTTGCTTATTTTCGAAGACAAATGGCCCAATTATGCCTTTGGACTAAAATCCGCACCAAACAGTGACTCGTTTTGGGTAAGTCAGCTTTTCTATGTATGCGTGAGGGTTTTCTGTGCCCCTAATACGACAATTTTGCTTGTTTACATACCCGCCAAGATCAAAATGAGCTCTTCATCTGAAAAGATGTTTTTTTTTTTCCAAAATCGGCAGCTTCCGTAAGTCGATCGGAGGCCCACTTAGTGAAGCGAAAACGCGAATACACAACCATATTCGTTCAGCGGAAGTGTAAAACTAATTATCTGTCAAATCAGACATGAACTAAGCTTGTATGCGTGCAGGTACACTCGATGTTTTGCTGTGCCCTGTATTTGAAAGTCGCATTATCTGCCGCAGTGCTGATGTCGTTTGGCCAAACAATTTTCATTAAAAAAAAAGTTATTTGGCGGACCCTTTAAAAATTCTCTTTTGTATAAGAGTATACAAGTACTTTTATAAAAAAGTATAAAAGTACTCTTGTTATACTTAAAAGTTCTTTTACATTTTACGTTTTTTAGTCCTTATTATACTTTTTTTCTTTCTTTTTTTCTATGTATTACGATAACTTTATTGAAATTGTATAATAAACTTGTTATTTATTGTTTATCCTTTCAAGCATTTGCTCTGTTCCGGTTATTAACCTTGCCATGTTTCCTGTTGAAGCTTTCATGTTCCACTCTCTCCTCCTTTTCTTCTATGCTTGATAAAGCAAACAATAAGAATCCTTTATAAGGGATTTGTTTTTTCTATAAATAAAATTCCTTTCCCTTTACCTTCCTTTACTTTTAGTTTTTTCCTTAATAATATTGTCTTGTTTATTGTTAACATACACTCGCCGCCCCCCCCTGTATGGTACTTATAAACATTAATTTTTTATATGTGTTCGCTTCAGTATAAGAACTTTAGTTCTACAGCAATTTAATGCATGGAAATTATAAGCGTTTTTTTTTTTTTTAAATTGACATCAATTTTCTGTTAAATTATAGCTTGTCAAAGTAGCAACAGAGAAGCCTTTTACTATGTGGTGAATGAGAAAAAAATCCTCACACATACACATACACATGCACACGCAGTTATTTTAAATTAAGGTTCCCCACCCAATGTTTACAAAGTGTAAATGGCGTGGAAAAATATCCACATGCACACTTACCCTGTGAGAGTCGTTACTGTTATGAGAGATGTAGAGAGAGATCGAGGGAGAAACAATGCTAGTAGTAGTGCTAGAGTGTGAAGTTAACAGCATACAGGTATGACAGTGTCTTTTTCTCTTGTTTGTAGCATAATTATAGGGTAAATTCATATTACATGCAAAGTAAATTATTTTTTAATGTGCTTAAATGGACATGTGCTTCTGTATTACTCATGTAATATAATTACACGGGTAAAGTGGAAAAATAGGGTTTTTTTTTGATTATTTATTATTATCGATTATTTCCATTCTTAATAATAATGCTTTTAATATAAATTGAAGTACAAAGTAATTGAAACAAATCGTATTCAATTAAAATATGGTAATAAATATCAATTAAATAATTGAGAGCGTAAAACGAAAAGCAAATATCGGGTACGCCAACTAACGTTCTTATTCCGTGAATGTGGTAACACTTAGTTTATGTCTGATTTAACAGATAATTAGTTTTATTAATTTTTAATAATTTCATTACAACATAACATGGAAGGAAGGGTACTCATTTAGACAGCATTTTCTTAATAGACCTTTATTATCAGCATGATGTACAGAGGCCTTGCAGGGAATACCTGGGTATGCAATTCAGAAATTATGCACTGAATTTACCCCGTAATTGCCACACTACATCAGGTATTACAGTTGCGATCTTCGCCTGCAAACATAACCTAGCAAGAAAGAGTGTTTTACTAAAGAGTCCGGTAAATAACTTTTTTAGTCAAAAATCGATTTTTTTAAAATTCAAAATCTCGACTCTTAAAATTATTTCAGCTATCCCACTACCACGGTTGGAAAGAGGACCCTCTGGACTACCATTTGCATATAGCCTGTATGGTGTACTATTTCTTATATGTTCCCAAATGGCCACTGATCTTGTAGAGAATTTTTAAGGAAAAAATTTATTTTTGCAAAGCTAATTTCAACCATAGTTTTTTTTCAACTAGTGCTTATTTCGTGAATGGTAACAACACTTAGCTCATGTCTGATTTGACAGATAATTAGTTTTATCCTGTATCCGCTGAACGAATATGGTTGTGTATACGCTTCGTGGCCCTGCGATCGACTTACAAAAGATGCCGATTTTGCCACAAAAAAAAAATCAGCCGCTACTCGTGGTTAAAAATAACGCACAGAAGATATGGGGTGCGAGAAACTAGGTCAATAATCCTGACTGAAGGGTTGTAATGACCAATTGTGTATGTATTCGTGAAGCCATTGCTGAAATACAGCTGCACACAATCGATAATGTGTTGAAAAATTGGATCGATCGTGTAGACTACTGCATGGTTAGTTAAGACTGCCATTTGAATGAAATTATTTTCATAATTTTATTGTACTTTTAAATAAAAAAAAGGAATTTAAGAAAATATTCAGTAATTTTTTTTTAAAAGCATTTCCAAAAAAAAAACGTTATTTGGCGGGCCCTTTACATTCTGTATTTTCTTCTTTTTTTTGTAGAAGAAACTTAAACAAAAGTATACCCCTTTCAATTAATTTTTGCAGCAGTCGCCGTGGTCTAGTGGGTAGTGTGTTGGTTTATTAGATGTACAAGCCAGGGTTCGAGTCCCAGGCCAGACATTAAAACAAAATACAAAAAAAGTATTTTTTCGGCGATTTCCTCTCAGCAGATTTCTGGCAAAAACTCTGTGAAAATAAATAAAATTGCCATGAAAAGTTTCTCATAAAATCTGTCGTTCGGAGTCGACTTTAAACTGTAAGAGGTCCCGCTACTCATGTATAAAATTAACACACACAACATAAGTGGTGTGAGAAACTAGGTCGTAATCCTGACTGAAGGGTTGTAATGGCCAATTATGTATGTATACAGTCGCTGTGGTCTAGTAGGTAGTGTGTTGGCTTATTAGACGTACAAGCCAGGGTTCAAAACAACTTACAAAAAGTATTTTTTCGGCGATTTCTCCTCTCAGCGGATTTCTTGCAAAAACTCTGAGAGTAAATAAAATTGCCATGAAAAGTTTCTCATAAAATCTGTCGTTCGGAGTCGACTTTAAACTTAAAATTAACACACACAACATAAGTGGTGTGGGAAACTAGGTCAATAATCCTGACTGATGGGTTCTAATGGCCAATTATGTATTTATGTATTGTACATACTTTCAATTAAAGAAAGAAAATTGAGGAAATATTCAGTAGCTTTTTTAAAGCATTTCCAAAAAAAAAGTTATTTGGCGGTCCCTTTACATAAATTAAAATTTAAATTGAAAATTTTGTAGTTTGCATGAGAAAACAAAAGTCTTTAAATGTTTTTTTTTTTTTTCATTTTTTAAACCTTAAAACATTTTTAAGATTCTTTTTTTTCAACCTTAAACAATTTTATCTCTCCTAGCTTTTATTTCTCACACACACATTAACTACTTGTAACATTAAAAATTTTCTATTTTCTCAAGAGTCTTAAGAAATTTAGTCACCCATAGCAATAGAAAAAAACTATTTCCCTATTGCCACCTCTCCAACCAGCCTCTTTTCGAAACATTAAAATCAAACAACCATGGCAGAAAATGCGACAAAAAAAAAAATGTGAATAAAAATTATGTGAACAAAAAAATAAAATTGTCCACATTTTATAGAGAATTACATCATTTCACTTTACTTACTTACACACACATTCTGCAAAAAAGAAAATAAAATAAAACTAAAAGAATCTTTTTATAAATAACTGTCATCATTTTCTTCTTAGTTTTTATTTTTTTTATTTCCTCCTCTACTTTGCTGCCAACCCATAAATACATTTATTTTCTCATTAACAACAACAACAATAACAAACAAACAAACCGAATGTCATCATCATCCTCATCATTCTCATATTTGTTTAAATAACCATAAGAAAAGTTTATAACCAGCAACAACAACAATAAAAAAAGGATAATGCGGTCAAGGTTATACAAAGGATATAAAAATCTATACAATGAAATATATAAAATAAAATGTTTTCTATTATTGTTAAACGTTCAGAACATTTAACACAAAACAATAATACGAATCGTAACGCCGCATATCACATGTCTTGTTGTGGCCATGACTACTACAAATCAATAAATCACTAATATTGTTACTTACATATGTACAATAAATATTGATTTGTTTTTATAATTTAAATTGAAATGAAAATGTAAGAAAAAATAATTTTATTCGAAAATTATTCGAATAAAAACCGGTTACTCTTAACAAAAAAATCAGGTTTAAAACATTTCTTACTCATAATAAAAACACAAAAAATAGGAAACAATTTCCAAATGTAATAAATTATTCGAATAACCGGTTATTCGTCCTACATTAGATAGGGAAGGAAATCAAAACGTACAAATTTCAAAGACAAACTAAAAAACCGGTTTTTTTTAAGATATGCGAATAATTAGTTTTATTTGTATTTGTATAAGAAGAAACATAAACTGAATTTTTAAAATTATAATTATTCGTATAAAAACCGGTTACTTAACGAAAAACCGGGTTTAAATGAAATAAATTATTCGAATAATCGGTTATTTGTCCTACATTAGGAAGGGGGGGAAAATCAAAACATACAAATTGCAGACAAACTAAAAAACCGGTTTTTTAAAGATATTCGAATAATTAGTTTTATTTGTATATGTATAAGAAGAAACATAACTTTAAATTTTTAAAATTAAAATTATTCGAATAAAAACCGGTTACTCTTAACGAAATAACCGGGTTTCAATGAAATTAATTATTTGAATAACCGGTTATATGACCTACATTAGGTAGAGGAGGAAATGAAAACAAATTACAAAGGCAAACTAAAAAACCGGGTTTTTAAAAGATATTCGAATAATTAGTTTTATTTGTATTTGTATAAGACGAAAAACACAAATTGAAAGTTTTAAAATTAAAACTATTCGAATAAAATCCGGTTACTCTTAACGAAAAAACCGGGTTTAAAACATTTACTACTCACATTAAAAGCATAAAAAATAGGAAACAATTTCCAAATGAAATAAATTATTCGAATAATCGGTTATTTGTCCTACATTAGGTAGGGGAGGAAATCAAAACATACAAATTTCAAAGACAAACTAAAAAACCGGTTTTTTTAAGATATTCGAATAATTAGTTTTATTTGTATTTGTATAAGAAGAAACATAAACTTATTCGTATAAAAACCGGTTACTTAACAGAAAAACCAGGTTTAATGAAATAAATTCTTCAAATAATCGGTTATTTGTCCCACATTAGGTAGGGGAGGAAATCAAAATATACAAATTTCAAAGGCAAACTAAAAAACCAGTTTTTTAAAAGATATTCGGTTAAATAGTTTTAATATTTGTATAAGAAGAAACATTAATTGAATTTTTAAAATTAAAATTATTCGTATAAAAACCAGTTACTATTAATGAAAAAACCGGGTTTAAAACATTTCCTACTCACATTGAAAGCATAAAAAATAGGAAACAATTTCCAAATTAAATAAATTATTCGAATAATCGGTAATTTATCCTACATTAGATAGGGGCGAAAATAAAAACATACAAATTTCAAAGGCAAACTAAAAAACCGGGTTTTTAAAAGATATTCGAATAATTAGTTTTATTTGTATTTGTATAAGAAGAAACATAAATTCAAATTTTTAAAATTAAAATTATTCGTATAAAAACCGGTTAATCTTAACGAAAAAAACGGGTTTAAAACATTTCCTACTCATATTAAAAGCATAAATAATAGGATACAATTTCTAAATGAAATAAATTATTGCAATAACCGGTTATTCGTCCCACATTAGCTAATGAGGAAATCAGAATATACAAATTTCAAAGGCAAACTAAAAAACCGGGTTTTTAAAAGATATTCGAATAATTAGTTTTATTTGTATTTGTATAAGAAGAAACATAAGTTAAATTTTTTAAATTAAAATTATTCGAAAAAAACCGGTTACTTTTAACGAAAAAACCGTGTTTACAATATTTACTACTCACATTGAAAGCATAAAAAATAAGAAACAATTTCTTAATGAAATAAATTATTCGAGTAATCGGTTATTTGTCCTACATTAAGTAGGGGAGGTAATCAAAACGTACAAACTTCAAAAGCAAACTAAAAAACCGGTTTTTTTTTAAAAGATATTCGAATAATTAGTTTCATTTGTATAAGAAGAAACATAAATTGAATTTTTAAAATTAAAATTATTCGAATAAAAACCGGTTACTCTTAACGAAAAACCGGGTTTAAAACATTTATTACTTATATTAAAAGTATAAAAGATATGAAACAATTTCCAAATAAAATAAATTAATCGAATAACCGGTTATTCGTCCTACATTAGGTAGGGGAGGAAATCAAAATATTCAATATTCAATTTTTAAAGATATTCGAATACTTAGTTTTATTTGTATAAGAAGAAACATTAATTGAATTTTTAAAATTAAAATTATTCGAATAAAAACCGGTTTTAAAACATTTACTACTCACATTGAAAGCATAAAAAATAGGAAAAAATTTCCAAATTAAAATTATTCAAAAAAAGAAACCGGTTATTCTTTTCCAAACCGGATTTTTTACAGTTTTCCACATTAAATAGAGTTCCATCAACCATAGGGATTTTGTCATAATAAAATATAAAAATTTTAAAGATAAACCGATGAACCGAGTTTTTAAAAGATACTCAAATAATTAGTTTTATTTGTATTTTTATAAGAAGAAACATAAATGGAACTTTTAAAATTAAAATTATTCGAATAAAAACCGTTTTTTGAACGGTTTTATACATTACTTAGGTGATTAAGTAGATTGAAGGGAAGGAGATCGCCCCTACAATATATAAAACGTATTACTCCTTCAGAACCCAATTTTTTTTATATCGATTTTCCACATTAGGGTTTCCATTTAAAATATAAAAACTTTAAAAACAAATTGAAAAACTAAAACGAATTAAAAACGAATATTGGTAGTAAAAACTTGTTTTTTAAAAGATACTCGAATAATTAGATTTAAAATGAGTTTTAAATGTATTTTTTAAAAGTATTCGATTAAAAACCGGGTTTCGAACGATTTTACATTATTAGGTGGGTGAGTAAGAGGAGGATATCAATCCTAGAGGCTTCTTCTTAATAAAACATACAATTTTTAAAAAGAAATTGAAAACTAAAACGAATAAAAACTGAATAATCGGTTATAAATAAAAACTAATCGGTAAATCGTATTAAAATCCTTTTCTTTTTTTATGACTATTTAAGATTAATTCTTTTAAAATTTCGAAATAATTTACGAAAATAAACAAATTCAAACCGGATACTTTTTTAAAAACCGGGTTTTTATATTTAAAAAAAACCAGCTATTCGTTTAAAGTCCAGTTTTTGATTATACCGGCCTAAATCAAAAGAAATCGTAAATTAATCCGGTTTTGTGTAAAAATTCGGTAAGAGTAAGTGGCGGGTCCTAGCCATCAATATTCAATGGGCAAGAAAAAGATTCCCAAAATTCAAAAACATTTGGGAATTGTTGAGAACATTTTTTTCTTCAAATAAGTGAGACTTAACAAATCTTTTCAAACCTATTTTCCACTTAAATATCAGAAGAATTCTAAAAAAGGCAAGAAAAAGATTCCCAAAATTTTTAAACAAATTCCCAAAATTTTTAAATAAATTCCCAAAATTCTAAAACATTTGGAAATTGTTAAGAATATTTTCTTTAAATATGTGAGACACAACAAACCTTTATAAACCTATTTTCTACTTAAATATCAGAAGAATTCTGAAAAGGGTAAGAAAAAGATTCCCAAAACTTTTAAACAAATTCCCAAAATTCAAAAACATTTGGGAATATTTTCTTTAAATAAGTGAAGACTTGTTCCACTTTTTTTTTTATTAAAAAACAAATTTATTATCGTATTTTTAATTAATATTTCCATTATTTAATAAACCTCAAAGTGTTGTAAAATAAAAGTAAAACTACAAGACATAAGCCCCTCTTAAGATGAACTACTAAAATAATAAATTGAAAAAAGAACTAGAACAAGCAATTTTACAAGTAAAAGTATGTTTAAAATGTTTTTTTTTTTTTTATTATTTCACTTTGGTAACCAATTTATCAACAAATTTCATTAACACAATGTAGAACACAGTAAAACAACATGAAAAGATGGACTAGATAATGCAGAACGTTTTTTTTTTTTATATTTTCAAATAGTTTCTGATTTTTTTTTTTTATTACCGCATTAAAAAAAAGGTGGCCGCATATAAAAATAATAATTTTTTAAAACCCGTTACCTGAAAACAAGCATTCACTCATTGTTACACTTTCCTCCTTAATTTTTGTAACAACTGGTCTGCCTAATAAACTGTAACGTACTCTCTATCTATCAAGACTTGGGACAGCATAACTGGGTTGAGTTGTTAACAATTTATGTGGCATGCTTTGCGTATAAGACACAACACTGGCAAAATGGCAATCCGTCTCACTACTTCAGAACATTTATGATTACAAAAGATTTTTAATAATTTCATTACAACATAACATGGAAGGGGGATGGGGGCAGGGGGCTCATTCAGACAGCATTTTCGTAATGGTCCGTTATTATCAGAATGATGTACAGAGGACTTGCAGGGAATACCTGGGTATGCAATTCAGAAATTATGCACTGAATTTACCCCGTAATTGCCACACTACAGCAGGTATTACACTAGCAATCTTCGCCTGCAAACACAACCTAACAAAAAAGAGTGCTTTACTAAAGAGTCCGCCAAATAACTTTTTTTGGTCAAAAATCGATTTTTTTAAAATTCAAAATCTCGACTCACAAAATTATTTCAGCTATCCCACTACCACGGTTGGAAAGAGGACCCTCTGGACTACCATTTGCATATAGCCTGTATGGTGTACTATTTCTTATATGTTCCCAAATGGCCACTGATCTTCTAGAGAATTTGAACATATTTTTAGCCAAAAATCAATTTTTTTTAAATTCAATATCTCAACTCACAAAATTATTTCAGCTATCCCATTGCCACGTTTGGAAAGAGGACCCTCTGGACTACCATTTGCATATAGCCTGTACAAGGTGTACTATTTCCTTTATGTTCCCAAATGGCCACTGATCTTCTAGAGAATTTTAACATATTTTTAGCCAAAAATCGATTTTTTTTAAATTCAATATCTCGACTCACAAAATGATTTCAGCTATCCCACTACCACGGTTGGAAAGAGGACCCTCTGGACTACCATTTGCATATAGGCTCTATTCTCTTCTAGAGAATTTTCAAGCAAAAAATTTATTTTTGCAAAGCCATCTTCAAGCATACCATATCATTTTATATGGGACTATATTGCTTATTGTATTAAGAGGCCTTGGAACACTCCTTTGAGTATGGTATGGTACTCATAGACCTAATATGCCCTAAAATTAGCTCCTAAACTAGTGACTTTGTTCAGATGGATACTGATAAACAGTAAATAGTGTTCTGTTAAGAGCAAATTTTGTTCTGTTAAGGGCAAATTTTGTGCACTGTTGAGAGCAAATTGTGCACTGTTAAGAGCAAATTCTGCACTGTTAAGAGCAAATTGTGCACTGTTAAGAGCAAATTCTGCACTGTTAAGAGCAAATTGTGCATTGTTAAGAGCAATTTGTGCACTGTTAAGTGCACAAGACGGTCTCTGACATTTACCAATCCAGCTGTACCAACCCAATGTCTTCATTGCCATCACTGTAGCCTTTACTACCTTATTTCTTGGGTTTGGGACAATGTTGCCCCCTAAGTTTACAATTGTAGCCGTCCATCTGGTAATTGTAAATGCATTTCCCCATTGTTTCATGACTAAATCTGCATAAATTTTAGATGTTTAACCTTAAATGCTCTGTACGAGATATCAAAGACACTCAAACCAATGATAGGGCACCTTCCATGTACTCTAATTTCAAAGTTGAAACACCTTTTATCTGGTAATTGTAAATGCAGTTCCCCATTGCACATAAGTTGGAGGCCTAATCTGCGATCATGATGGGACTCTAAATGTTAGATACTTAACCTCCTTAAATGCTCTGTATGAGATATCAAAGACACAAACCAATGATAGGGCACCTTCCATGTACTCTAATTTCTAAGTTGAAACACCTTTTATCTGGTAATTGTAAATGCAGTTCCCCATTGCACATAAGTAGGAGGCCTAATCTGCGATCATGATGATGCTTAACCTCCTTAAATGCTCTGTATGAGATATCAAAGACACAAACCAATGATATTCTCATTTTTAAGTTGAAACACCTTTTATCTTAAACTTTAATATTCTCTTTCCAACACTTTAAATCCTTCAAAAACACTTTAAACCTGCTATTCTTAGAGTTTAATTCTTCCGTTATTTTAAATGTTACGTCATTATATAAAATACTTCCTCATTATATGCATTATAAGACGACTTCCTATTTCTTTTTCTTTGTAGAACCCTTCAAATCCTTTAAACTTTAAAGGATACTTAAAGTTTAATAGGCAAACGATTTCCTTTCTACACCGTACTTCAGTACAATCTAAGAAAAGGACATGAGCATGATTTTCTTTCGCTCTATTTGCTAAGCATGCTGAAGTCATTAAAAATGCATTCAAGGAACAGGAAGTCTAATGTCACTATTAAACAAATATTTGGAAAATTACAAAACAGCACACAAAAAAAAAAAAATAGAAAATCATTCCAGAAAATTCATATCCTTAGGGATATACAAACATGCTTACAATGAATGAGCGAATGTTTTATTATTTTTTTATTATTATTCTCTTCTCCCATTTAATGTTTCTATTATAAATTTTTCTTTTCCTTTATATGTATACATAGACCAACCTCTCTGGAGTATACATACATATATTAAGGAATAGGAAAAAAAAGTAGTATAACCTGCAGGACAATGAACCTCGTTATAGAAGGAACAAAAAAACGGAAGAGGAGAAAAATGAATATGAAAAGAAAAATGTGTATATGGGTTATTTATTTAATGTTTTACATAATTCTGCTCGTTATATGACCATGCCAAGCTTAGTAATATTAAAATGAAACACAAATGAGGTTCTCTAAATACATACTGCTTTTGTAAGCTGGCTTAATGAGCAACGGTCAATAGGCAAAAGAACAATTAAGAATTTTATAAATAATATATGAAATGCACTGCAGTTAAACGAAATGGAAATAAAGAAAAAACTTTCTTTCGTTAAGTTAAAGTTTTAAAGTTATTTAAAAGAGTTTATTTAACAAAAATTTTATAATTTTTCTTTAAAATAAAAAACATTTAAGTAATATTTTTCAATTCGAATTTCGAAAATGCCAATATTTAATAATAAAAAATTAAAATTTTTACAAAATAGTAATCTATGGACCCTAGGAAATAATTTGGTGCTTTTAGAAAATTTTCGAACTTAAGTTCGAATTTTCGAACATAGGCTAAAATTATTATTTTTAAAATTTACATGTAATATTTAACAATTTTTCATTAAAATTAAAAATATTTACGTAATATTTTCAAGTACGAAATTCGAAAATGCCAATATTTGAAAGAAAACTATTAAATTTTTAGCAAAATAGTAATTAATGGATCCTAAAAAACAATTTCCTGGTCTTAGAAAATTTTAGAACTTTAGTTCGAATTTTCGAACATTACACAGAAATGTGAGTTTTGTATTTTACGTGTTATATTTTAATATTTATGGTAAAAATTTAAGATATTTGTTAAATATTTTCAAATTCGAAATGGCAAATTGGTTAAATTCTTTGCAAAAAATGTTCTGTTTTTAATAAATTATTTTGTTTTGTATTAATTATTAACTTTCAACTTTCTTTAAGTATATCTCTTAACAAGAACTACATAATTAATTATAAACTAAATTGTTTATTGGGTTAGACAACCATATAAAATTTTGCCTGTTTAGCTTTTTAACAGAACAAAAACACGAGCATCATTCTCATTCATGAAGGAGAATAATTCATTACAATGCATAACAACACAGATCAAATTAATTTTTAGGCATAAAAACTTTGTAAAGAAAGAGGAAAAAAGAATGCAATTTTATTTTTCTTTGAAATTTGCATTTCAAAAAAAAATTATCTATTTTTCAATGTGATGGTGCAAAAGTTCAGTTTACAATTAAAGAGTTGAAGCGAATTAAAGATATGCTTTCACATCTTTTTAATGGTTTATTTTTCAGAAATTTGTCATCATTGCTTCTCTTAAGGGGTAATAATCTTTAACAAAAGAGATTAAGTAATTTATGTCACTTTAAAATATTTAATTTCTATTAATTTAATGACAAAAAGCAGGATTTTATTTTATTTTCTATATTGGTTAAGGAGTAAAATTGTTTAAGCCTTTTTATTTTATACAAATTAGCATTACTGTTGTCCTTATAAATAATATAAAATTTATTTTATTAAATAATTAAATTATTAAGAATATAAATTTGCTTCATTCTCTCTTTCCATTTTATTAAAAAAATTATTCTTTTTTTATATCATTTTAATTGCACTTTAAATTGTTTATTGGGTTACACATTTCCTTACTATTATTCTGCCCACATGTCGACAATTCTATGAAGGTAAATAAAGTTTTTTTTTGTCTCCGTTATTGTTTTGCGTGGGTAAAAGTAGTTTTTTTTCTCTCTCTCTCTTCGCTCTTTTTTTTTGCACTTTTCTGTTGTTAATGTTGCTGTAGTCATCGTTGTTGCGTTTTTTTTTTTTTGCAGCACAAAAGACAACATATTCCAAATGACATTGACTTTGAGTTGCAAATTACAACAACGTTATGACAAAAAGTAAAAACAAAAAATATGTTAATGAAACGTGTTGTTGTTGTCTTTTCTTTTACTTTTTTTTTGTTAAAGGAGTATGTATGTATAATTGATAGGTGTTGTTTATGTGTGCGTGTTAAACAGTTTTATTTTAAATATGGCTGGCCGTTGCAAAGGCAGAGAGTAATGGTGCATGGCCACAATCAAAGTGAACCAGTGATGCCAACTCTTCGGACACCAAACGCGTGAAAAAAAATGAAAAAGGGGCTAAAAAGGGCTAAATTGAAAAAATTACGTTTTTAGTACAATACAATTTCATTTTTTTCGAAAAAGCGCATAAAGGGGGCTAAAATTAAAAAAGTCTTTTCAGATAAAACCACCATAATTTTTAAACAAAACAATTTATTAATAGATATTATTGCTCTTGAGATCATTTTACATTCAATAGAATTAAGATACTAGATTAGTTTCAAATAGAATTTACATTACAGTCTTTCAAAGTTGGTCATTGTTACATACAATTTGGACTTCTTGGTCATCCTCTTCTTCATTCATAAATCACTTTATATATGGTATTGAGACTTGTCTCTTTCAAGTGTTCTATGGAAGCAAATGATAAATGAACTGCAGTATATACCGATAGCGCTGCCTGACATTTCTTTTCCACCTAATTATTATGTAAACACAATTTTAAACTTTCAGCAAAGCATGTGTTTCCCGGTACTTTTGGCAATTCTATGTAAATGTCAAAGAAGAGATCAAGAAATAGAAGAAAAAAATTCTGCCACATTGGCATAAGATAATATTGCCCTACAGAGTTAAAGGAAAAACGGGCTAAAAGGGCTAAACAAAAATACTGAAAAGCGCTGAAATTGCGCGTTTTTTAGCTTAGGGCTAAAAATTTTTTTTCGCGTTAAAGGTACTTCAAAAAGGGCTAAATCTAGCCCGAAAAGGGCTAAGTTGGCATCACTGAAGTGAACTGATCATTTTTGTGATTGTATTGGTAAAACTGTACTCACACAACATATTCTTTTCGTCTTCACAACAACAATACATACAGTGTGTGAAGGTTCAGTTTTGATGAGTTGCTAAACTATGCAAAACAAATATTACCAACACTTATGCAAAATTTCGTACTCTGCGACGAATACGTGAGTATTGGGGTCCATTTGAGGACCCGTAAGCTTGACGACGAGATCATAGACTCTCTAGCAAACAGCAGGTGGGCAGCTTCGGATAAGGGCAGAGTGGCGCTTTTGGATAGAATACGCACTGCAAGGCTGCTGAAACTCCAAAGAGGCGTAATCAGTGCAGTTGTTGGAGTCGTGACGGGTCATTGCATTATGGGTGTCTACGCGAGGCGCATCGGTGTGGGGCAGGATCGATGATCTCAGTGATTTGTCGAACATTGACGTCGGCAGTTTGAGTCGCTTCATTGTAAGCTCTAGGTGGTTCCAACATTAGGGGATAGTGAGCGCGAACTGTGGTCTCACAGTGGACGCCATGGGGCTAAGGGCGTTCATTCAATTCATTTATGAGGGACGGCCATTTGTACCTACCTACCTAACCGAAATACAGATTTTAAGTAAGGTTAGGTTAGCGGTGTGTGGTAAGCTGCACTTGTCAAATCCACATTTTAATATTTCATAATTCGTACCTCTGTTGAGCTCAGTTTCCCTTCTGATCTCCTCATAAATGCTTGTTCAATTATATGCCCATTTAAGGTAATGAGTTTATTGCTGAAAGTGGGAGAGAGAGAGAGAGAGAGAGAAAAAGAGTACGCGAGTACTGTCATTAAATGTCAACAATAACCGTCATTATAACTATCAAATTATCACAGACAGAGTTGATGGATTTAGTATAAAAATTTTTAAGCATCAAAATTACAATTGAGTACTTAAAACACTCATATACGGTATCACATAGTCTGCGTTGCATATCTACTTAAACACTTTGCTTGCTTGTGTTCATTTTTTTTATGAGCCGCGTCTAATTAATATGCTTACAGTGTTGCATTTTTAATGGAGTTGCTGTTATAAAACTTGACATAATTGAGTGTGTGAAATAACTAGACGCGTTCTGTTCTACATATCTTGATGGAATTTTAAATTCATTATTTTTCCTTCTTTCTTTTTTTATTTAATAATAAAAGAATTTAAACGAAAGTAAATTTATTTTTAGAAATTTTTTAACCACAAATTTACTAGCGAAACTTCTTACACTGTGCTGCAAAAATTAATTGAAAGGGGTATACTTTTGTTTAAGTTTCTTCTACAAAGAAGAATAAACTACAGAATGTAAAGGGTCCGCCAAATAACTTCTTTTTTAATATTTTCTCAAATTTCTTTCTTTATTTGAAAGTACAATCCTTCCGGTTAATAATGGAAAATAATTTCATTCAAATGGCTGGCTCGAATGGCCATGCGCAATAGCCTACACGATCGGTTCAATTTTAAAGCGTCAATTGTCTCTGGCTTGTCGGCGTAACACTTATCTTTGACGGCAGCCCACAAATAATAATCCAACGGTGTCAAATCGCAGCTCCGAATTGGCCAAACGACATCAGCTCTGCTCTAATGCGATCTTCAAAAATAGGATGCAAAACTTCGAGTGTAGCTTCGGCTGTGTGGCACGTAGCGCCGTCCTCTTGAAACCCTATGTTGCCAATATCCTCCTTTCCAATTGTTGTGAACAAAAATTCGTTCAACATGGCCTGATAACGATCGCCATTAACTGTAACGCCCATTCCTTGCTCATTTTTGAAGAAAAATGGCCTAATTATGCCTCTTGTCCAAAATCCGCACCAAACAGTGACTCGTTTTGTGTCAAATCACAAATCGGTGGTGAAACGACATCAGCTCTGCGGCTGATAATGCGATCTTCAAAAATAGGTAGCAAAACCTCGAGTATAGCTTCGGCTGTGTAGTTCGTAGCGCCGTCCTCTTGAAACCAAATGTTGCCAATATCCTCCTTTCCAATTGTTGTGAACGAACATTTGTTCAACACGACCTGATAATGGCCACCATTGACTGTAACAGACACTCCTTGCTCATTTTCGAAGAAAAATGGCCCAAATATGCCTCTCGGCCAAAATCCGTACTAAACAGTGACTCGTTTTGTATACGTGCGGGTTTTCTTTGCCCTAAATGCGACAATTTTGATTGTTTACATACCCGCCAAGATCAAAATGAGCTCTTCATCTGAAAAGATGATTTTTTTTTTTGCCAAAATCCACATCTTCTGTAAGTCGATCGCAGGCCCACTTAGCGAAGCGAAAACGCGTATACACAAGCATATTCGTTCAGGGGAAGGCGAAAACTAATTATCTGTCAAATCAGACATGAGCTAAGTATTGTTACCATTCACGAAATAAGCACTAGTTGAAAAAAAGACGATAGATGGCGTGCCCGATACATTCTTATGGGCAGGGGATCGTTGCTAAAAAGTAATGAAGGGTATACAGACGACAAATGGTGGTCCAAAAGGTGAGGATCTTGAATAAGTACATACATAATTGGCCATTACAACCCTTCAGTCAGCGTTACGACCTAGCTTCTCACACCACTTATGTTGTGTGGGTTAATTTTTATACATGAGTGGCAAGGGACCTGCAGTTTAACGACGACTCCGAATGACAGATTTTCATGGCAATTTTTACTCTCAGAGTCTTTGCCAGAAATCTGCTGAGAGGAAATCGCGGAAGAAATATTTTTTGTTTTGATGTCTGACCTAGGGTACGAACCCAGGCCTTTCGTCTAATAAGCCAACTACATTGAATAAATAGTTTGTTTTTTTCTTAAAGATCTTGTAGAACTTATCGTTTCTCGAATGAGAGATAGGTTAGACATATACCCGGGGATCTATTCTAACCTACTTTTTGAATTTAACAAAATTGATTTGGTTTTTCATTAATTCCCTGTAATTATCTTTATTTTTTTCCAACTTTTCAGAATGTGGTGGACTATAACGGGTAATTTTGGTAATATTTTACCCATCGATTGGTCAAAATCTTATACACGTAAAATGCATATGCCTACTTTAAATTTGGGACAAAATCCACCTAAACAATCTGATTCTCTAGATGCCCAAACGCCCGGTGATGAACTGAACAGTGAAGACGAAGCCATTGCCAATGATCTCGATATGCATGCTTTAATCTTGAATGGCCTCAATAGTGAAGCCGAGGAGCCCATTAAAAGTGTCGAAGAAGTTATCAAAGAAATTGAATACATTATAGATGAGGCCGAAAGTCCAACGGATGACGCGACCACCTGTGAATCGGAGGTGATAGAAAAGGCCAAAGAGGTATTGGGTGCACCACTATATGCGGAAAGTAGGTTTCGTATTGATGTATTGATTTGGAATTTTATAAATAATTTTTCAATTTATTTTTTATTATTGTAGAATTACAATATCTTACCATCAATCAATTGAATGAACTTTATATGGAAATGGAGGTATTGATACAGGAATTAAGCGAAACATTAATCAATGAATTGGCATTGCGTGATGAATTGGAATTTGAGAAAGAATTGAAAAATTCTTTCATCTCCATACTGCTGGCAGTACAAAATAAACGCCGCCAATATCATGTTGAAAAGAAACGTGGCAAATTTCAAGGTGCCGATCCCAAATATTTAACCACAGTCATACCCTATAGCATGGAGAATGGCACACCAAATAATCAAAATTTACAAGTTTTAATTAAAAGTGAGTGTTTGTGAGAGTTTATCGTTTTAGAAATTAAAAATTCAAATTTTCTTTTAATTTTCTATTGCAGTTTTAAAAGCCATCAATGAGGATAGTCCTACGGTGCCCACTTTATTAACGGACTATATTTTAAAGGTATTGTGCCCCACATAAATTCATTGATTTTTTTATCCGCCTTGTTTGTTTTCGTTTTCTTTTTTATTTTTAATTTTTAAACATTTTTCTGTTCATTCGTTTTTTTTTTTTTAATGAATAATTAATTATTAAAACAATCTTAAGAACAAAAAAAACAACAACAAAAAAGGATAACAAAAAAAATTTTAGTTTTTAAGTAAAAATTTTAAAAATTTTTTTTTTAATCTCTTAAGCAAAAAACAAAAAAAAAAAAGATTATTGGGTAGTCAAAAAAAAAATATTAAAAACAAAATCTAGAGAAGCTAAATACTTTAAAGATTTATAATTAATACCTTATATACCTAAAAACAAATATGATACAATATTTAAATTATAAAATTTAAATTTAAAAAATTACAAAATTTATTTACAAAACATTTAAAGTGAAAAAGAAACAAAAAAAAAATAATAAAAAAAAATTATTAATAAAATTGTGTAAAATTATACAGTTAATACAGCAAATAATAATAAATAAAATTAAATTTAAAAAAATATTTAAAAAAAAAAAATTTTTTTTTGTGACTAAATTCACATATAAATTCAGAGGTTTCCATACAGCACGTCTTGAGAATTGTAGAAGATAAACTTTCTCCAAAATTTCACTAAGTTTTCTTTCGAAATACAATTTTTAAAATTATTCCAAAAGCAGGACCCTTCGTAAGGACAATTAGGCCAGCATTAAGGGCCATTATGATACTATAGTTCATATACAACTTAAATATCATTTCCGAATCCAGAATAAATGGTCTTATTGCAGCAATCTTTATATCATGAGAGTTCAGTCAAGGATGATCGAAAATAAATGCTTAAGAACCTTAATCTTTTTGTGGCAAAAGGAGGCAATATCTATCAAGTCTTCAGATTCTCAGGTCCAGTTGAATTAATTTGAGCGAATGCCAACTCAAGCGGCATGCCTTTCAATCAGACAGTGGTCCTTGAGTGGTCTCTATCAAGACTTCAGATTCACAGGTCCTGTTGAATTCATTTAAGCGAATGTCAAATCTTGCGGCTTGCCTTCCAATATGACTTTGGTCCTTGAGAAGCGAAATTATTTACTATATGGCCATACGATTTACAACGTGCAAAAAAAGAAAACCTAGTCCTCTTCTTATCCATACAACACAATTCGAGCCAACTCTAGTAATATTGCATGGACTTTCCTGCTTCCAACGAAATTGAGAGTTACTGGAAAAAACAAACGGAGAATAGTACCCAATCTAACAGATTCAATCGAAATACCGAAGACCTGTGACCATATTATCGGCCCCGGCTTGTTGATCGGCAGTTCCATGTCTTGGAAGCCATACATTAATGGAAATTGAAAGTTCCTGGTAAAACAAACGGAGAATAGTACCTAGTCTAAAAGATTCAATCGAAATACCGAAGACCTGTAACATGTTGGAGATTATGAGTTTCATAACAGCCCCGGTTAGTTGATCGGCAGTGGAAATTTCAATGACATTCCTCCATGTCTTGGAACCCATACATTAATGGAAATCAAATGATCCTGTACAAGAAACGGAGAATAGTACCGACTCCAACAGATTCAATCGAAATACCGAAGACCTGTAACATGTTGGAGATTATGAGTTTCATAACGGCCCCGGTTAGTTGATCAGAAGTGGAAATTTCAAGGACATCCCTCCATGTCTTGGAACCCATACAACAGTTACCTTTCAATGATACAAAATATTCCTTGGAAATACTAGATATTAATGGACGCAGACTTGTTGGGGATTATGAGTTCCGGCACCTGTCGCAGCTAGTTGGTCTGCAGTAGAAATTTCATCACATCTCCGAATTTTGGAATACATACAAGACCTCGGCATTCATGGACAAAGACAGACATTGAAAACACATTCGCCAGTGATTAAATTATATCTAGCCTGTGGCAGGCCGAGTAAATTAAAGAGTTTTTCAGAAACAATCACGCCACACCCAACAAACATTGCAAGGCTTCCAAAGAAGTCATCCCCTCTGACTGGAAAATATTGCAGTGGTCAAGCAATCTATAAAAAAATTTGATATCAGAACCCTTACGATGGCCCACCCTAGTAAGTGGCAAATCTAATGAAAGCAAATGGACCCCGAGAAAAAGTTTGTTAGAGGCTTAATCTTAGCCTGGCTATCCGAATAAATTCAAAAGCTTTTCCGGGATAATCCAACCACTCAACGAACAAGGTGGCGCTGTCAAAATGGCCATAACCTCTCTCTGTAAAGCAGGCTAAACGAAAGTTTAATATTGAAGGCATTAATCCAAATACAACAGCCTCAACTGAGTAGGATTTTAGAAGCGTCGACATAAAACTCCAGAAACCCGCTGGTCTATCGTTTATTTTAATTCGAAAGAAAATTTATTCGAAACTTATGCTGTAAAACAAATTGGCCATTCATATATTTCAATAGCCAGCCCTTGGTTTGTTAGTCATCAAATTCAATAGATTTCGAAATAAGAATTCTAATCCGAAAAAAAATTGAAGCGAATTTTTTTTTGTAAGGTTAGGCGTTATATTTCAATATCGACATTGACTTTTGGTGTATTAAAGAAAGAATTCTTTTTAAATACAGTTTTTAAACTGTAGGGTCCTTTTTAAAGTTTATTTCGTATTAACTGTGTAACTTTATTGGATTTTTTTATAATAAAAACACCCTAGAACAAATATTTATTGCTTTACACCACACCAAATCAACAACAACAAAGACAATTTATTATTAAACAAACAAAAAAAATGAATGACCCCCTCCAAAATGCTTAAAAGTATAGATAAATTTTATGCAAATATAAGAAGAAGAAAATTATAAAAAAAAATTAAAAACTTTAAAAAAAATTAAATTAAGTTTATGGAGAAATTATTTTCGTTATTTTTTTTGTTGTAATTATTTCGTAAAAAAAGTTCGAAAATATTTAAGGTATTCAGCCTTATAACAGTAGATGAAATTCGATATTATTGCAATAGATTAAAGAAAGAAGTAGGCATGGTCTTTAATCTATTACAAAATTATTGACCATCGTTTATTCATTTCCAGAACCCTAATAAGGCCGGTTAAGGTTCAATCAACTGATATTGATTGTCTTGCTGACACAGAGGATAAGTAAATCGTCTCTTGCCTATAGTTACAGGCTAAGACAGAAAACAAACAAAGAAAATTGTAATAGATTTGTGTACATACTTCTATTATAATATTTTCCAATTAAAGAATTTTTCTTTTAGTTACTCAGTCTTATTATGGTTGTTGAATCTTAAATGATTTTCTACAATTTTGTAATAGATTAAAGAAGATATATTCCTGTGTTAGCTTTAATCGATTACAAAAATGTTAACACTTCATCTAAAATTCAATAACCGTAATAAGTCTAATTAATCCCCTGACGAGTGTTAAACCACACCGTCTTATTACGATTGCCGAATTGTGAACAAAAGTATATCAATATTGTAATAGATTAAAGAGATATATTAGGTGTTATATAACAAACTTCGTCTAGGATTCGACAATCATAAGAAGTCTGATTAATCTTGTTTTTGTAAAGTAAATGTAAAACTAAGTTGTCTTATTACGATTGTCGAATTGTAAGCGAAAGTACACAATATTGTAATAGATTAAAGAGAAATATTAGGTGTTATATAACAAACTTCGTCTCGGATTCGACAATCATAACAAGTCTGATTAATCCTGTTTTATAAAGCAAATGATAGGCGATAATTTATTTGAAATACCGAGCCGCTTTATTACGATTGTCGAATTGTAAACAAAAGTACACAATATTGTAATAGATTAAAGAGAAATATTAGGTGTTACATAAAAAACTTCGTCTAGAATTCGACAAACATAACAAGTCTGATTAATCCTGTTTTATAAAGCAAATGATGGGCTATAATTTATTTGAAAAACCGATCCGCTTTATTATGATTGTCGAATTGTGAACGGTTGTGGGTAATATTGTAATAGATTAAAGGCAAGTTCGTATGTAATCATTGACAAAAAATAATTGCAATTTGTTTACAATTTGACAACCGTAGTGGGGCTGTATTTCTCAAATATTTTCAAGCGGTTTTAATTCAACAACAACTTCAATTTTGTTTTACAGGTTTTAGGATTATTATTATTTTTATAAATCTAAAAAAAAAAACGACAACAAAAAATTAATTTGTTTTCTTTACACTGCCCTGGATTTTTGTTAAAAAAAAATCAATTGAAAAATTCTTATTAAAAAATAAATTATTTTGAATAAAAAAAATTATTAAAAAAAAAAATATTTTTTAAAAAAAAATTATTTAAAAAAAAATATTATTTTATTTATTAAAAACAATAAATGTGTATCAAAATATTAAAAAATTATTATTAATAAAATTAAAAACTTTAAGTTAAAAAAATTTAATTTAACAAAAGAAATTGTTTTATTAAAAAAAAAAACAATTTTATTTAAAAAAAAAATAAAAAACAATTTTATTTAAAAAAAAAATAAAAAAAAAGTTAATGTTTGTTTTAAAGTGAAAATAAAAACAAAACTTAAGTTAGTTACAAAATGAATGGTAAATTATTAATCGACAACAAAAATTAGTTTAAATATTAAAAAACAAACACATTTCATTTAATTTAAAAAAAAAAAATTATATAAAAAGAGAGAAACATTTTTAAATTAAGCAAATTTAAAAAGGAAAAAATTAAATTAAATTTAATATATATTTTGTAATACTCATTATAAGCAACAGAAAAACAAAACAAAACAAACAAAAACAAAATTATTAATAAATAATATTTATTATTATTTATATAAGAAATTTTATATAGTTTAAGGCAATATTTATAATTTAAAGCTTAAAAATTGTGTGTAAAATTAGGAATAAAAACAAGCGCTTATTAAAAAAAAACTCTATTGAATTTTATTAAGATTTGTAATGATTTTTTTTTAAGTTTTTAAATACAAATTCTATTTATTTGTTAATTTTATTAATTTTTCTTAAAATTGATGTTTTTTTAAAATTTTTTTAAGCAAAAATTAATTTTTTATATAAAATTAAGAAATTAGGTTCTTTTTGAAGCCGTCTCAACGGACAGACACATTTTTCTTGGATTCTATAAGGTCCCGTCGTATAATTACAACAGCTAGCGGGTCATCACTCAATCATCACGTGAAATTTATGAAGATGTTGTGATTTTATTGTAATCTTCTTTGTATGGTATCCCAAGACTTTTTCTTCTGAGATTTCTTCTTCTTTTTCATAATTCAGCGTCTGCAGAAGTAATCATGTGGTACATATATCCAGTTTCCGAGTGTGTACCATGGGGTTCTAAGATGAAATCTAGTGATTTTAAACATAAATTTTGTCCTACATATACCCGCAATGGATACAGACCTGCCTGGCCTCTTTACAAGTGAGATCACTATCCCATCTTTCTTTTGCAAATGAAAGAAGTTCCTGTGGGACTACTTGTTTACTCTTCTGTAGATGTTAAGCAATATCTGAATAACTTATCCGCTCTGCAGTTTCCGGTATCGCTCTGTAACTACATTAAAATCCTCGTGAGAGCCTAACACTGTTCTATAGGAGAACATGACAGATCCGAATGGCCTGCCCGGCTTTCAGAAAGTATCATAAGATCCTTTCCAAAAATATTGTCATTCTAAATAACCATTACCGCACTTCGTATGGCCGATACTGCCGCCTGAAAGAAGCTGGAATGATACGGCAGCCTTATCAAGCTTTACCCATCGAAGAGATTCCTTTACCCTTAGTTCCATCCAGTTTCGAACCATTCCTGAAGATTTGTATTGCGTTGCATCATTTTTCCGTTCCCTTCTATACGAAATTGAAGTTGTGGACTTTCTCTTAAAGTCGGAAATGATAAATTCCTTAGAAATTGCATTTCACATTGGGAAATTTGCCATCGTATTGGATCACAAGACAAACTTTTCGAGCTTTGTTATGTTTATGACTGTGCAAATGAGACCGGACCAGGACAAATATATTTATTCCAACCGTTCTAGTTAAGAGTAGAAAGCCCTAACAAAATTCTGTCTGCATATGTCTTTCTTCCGCTTCGAATGCTAATATTTTCTTGCAGTTATGAACACGTTATCCTTGCCTAATATTACCCTGATAGTATCAATAACTTGTCCTATCCAAGATCCAGCTGCTTTTCGTCTTTGTTATTTTCTTACAGATTCCAGTTTCGCCGGTTCGTTTCCAGAAGAAGCCATTTTTAACACCCTCCATGTATGATCAGGCGATCTACGTTGAGATACTGGACTTTTATATATGATATCTGTTACATCGATGGTATATATATTTATCTGATAGAATATTTAATTTTCTATTGTTAATATGAAGGAAATTTTCTTTTAAATATTTATTTTAATGATTTTTATTATGGATATTAATTTTTTATTTAAAAAAAACTTTGTTTTTTATTCTTATAAAACATATTTAATAGAAATCCTTACAGCCTTTAATGCCATAGTCAAGCATAAGTGTAATAGTAATAAATTTTTGATAAGAATATATATTTAGTAAAACATAATAATAATGCACCAACCCCCGGCCCCCCTCAATAGTTATTAAACCGTTATAAGGTTCTATTAATAAATATTTTTAATTTAAAATTATTTAAATATTTAAACTTACAATTTCAACTTTAAACAAATAACCAGTCAAATAAAGTATTAAATACAACAGTTTTGATATTCTAGAAGTTACCAAAAATGCAATTTTTTTTATTAAAATACAAAGCTTTTTCCAAATAAAATAATTTTTTTTTTATTTAATTACAATATTAAACCGGAAACTCTTTCTAAACAAATAAAAATATTGATAAAAATAAATTATTTAAAAAAAAAAATAAATTATTAAAAAAAAAATAAATTATTTAAAAAAAAATAAATTATTTAAAAAAAAAAATAAATAAAATAGTCTAATAATTATATAAAAATTTGTGTGTACTTTATATATAAAATAAAAAAAAATGTTATCAAAAATATATAAAAAAAATACAAAAACAAAATATTGTTATTAATAAATAATAACAAACAAAAAAAAAATCAAATAAAAATTAAACTTCTTAATATAAAAAAAATAAATAAAAATAGTAAAACAAACAGTCCATGTTTATTAGATTTAATTAATTAAATTTAAATAAAATAAAAATTTAAATCTTTATAAATAATTAATAACAAACAAAAACGGAATGAATTATTAATTCAAACTGAATTTCTATCTAAAAAATTACAACAACAAAAATATTTATAATTTTTATTAAAATTATATATACAATACAATATACAAAAAGGAAAATTAATAATAATTAAATAAATAAAAAAAAATAAATCAATGTAATGCAATTTCTCTATACAAACATCAATACAACAACAAGAATAATTATTCTTTAAATAAAAACTGCTTTAATAAATACAACAACACAAAAAAAAAGAAACATTAAATGGAGTTTTATTTAAATAAAGAAAAAACCAACAAAACCTGGTTTAAACCAAAGCCAAAGCAAGTATAAGTGACATACATTTCGAGCCAAAAGAGAACTCATTATCGAATTACAAGATAATAGGAGGATCAGCCACTCCAATACCACCATTAAGAAACCTAAGTGGCAATTCAGCGAGCAAAGTTATAGGAAATCAATATGAGTTCGAAGATAGTGCGCTTCTGCTAAATGGGGCAATACTACGTGCCTTCAATTGTAACTGTCCTAAGAAAACAATGGGCCGAGATAGAGAAAGATACGCGATAGAACCAAACTTCTTAGGTTTGGCAGGCTAAGCTTGCTGAATAAAATAAGGAATTCTGAACATGATAGCTTTTGTAACTCCTATGAGGGCTTACAATCTCTGTCGTTGGTAGCAAGGGAAATAAACTCTTAAGAAATATAGATTCAGGCTCCTCATGTCATTGAGAAGGAAAAGTGGTAGCCTATGCAGATAGTGAAATAGAAAGAACACAACTACAGTTGCGAAAACAGTCTCTAGGAAGTGGTGATTATAATAGCAGTTAGACATGCAGTAGGACAATTAATTCTCGTGCACCAGAAGGAGACTAAAATAGACATTGAGCATCTTTTTACCTCACAAGACTCAAATTGATTGAATTGGGGATCAAATTGTATTTTCCTGTAGTACTACAAAGGTGGATAGAGGACCTTTTGTCATTTCTAATAAATCAGAATATACCCTAGTAATCTAGTTCTTGAGTACATTCCAACAGCCTGGGAATTAGCGAGAATAGGAAAGAAGACAGTAGGCATATCCAAACTTCTTCAAAGCAATTAGCCTCATGTCCTTCACGTTGAATACACTTCAGAAAATTGTAAATAATTTTATATAAGATGTGGTATAAGCCTCCAGCATTAAAAATGATTACATTACAACAGCATAAGTAAATTTTTTTTTTAATAATTTTAAATATTTTTTTAATTACAGAGTTAAATTCTATTTTTCTTTCGTTTTCAATTAAATTCCAAAAACAAATTTAATCCTTTTTTTCCTATAAACAAAAACATTCAAAAAATACAACTCTGTATAGTTTGCTTGACACAAAATCATTTCATAGCTTTCAGCTTTTGCTTACAACAAACGACATCTCTCACGAACCAGACAAGAGCGAAAGAGATTAGAAATAAATTTTATCATAAGGAAAACCATTATTTGTTCACAATTTGGCCTCACAATATCAGTTATGTGGGGAATTTTGGAGACAATACAACAGCGCATAGAGAAAGAAAAGTTACAATTTTAGTGAATAAGTGTTGTAGATAGAGGCGCCTGGAAAAAAAAGAACCAAAAACGGGGTTCATAATTTTTTGTGTGACGGAACAATTTATTTCCTTTTAATTTCGTATTGTGGCATTTTTACGGTAGTTTTGTTTCGTTTAATTAAATTTCTAACAAAAAGAAAATATCTTTAAGAGAAAAGAAGAAAAACGGAATAAAAAATAAAATTTGTAAAGCAAGATATAAACGAGTGTCGGAAAGAAAGAAAAATTAAACAGCAAAAATGGCTTTGAAAGTGTTGGTTGGACAAAGTAAGTTATTCTCTAATATTAAAATATTAATGCAGCTATGAGTCAGTGTTTCTTATTGTTTTATAAAAATAATAACAAAATTTATAGTTTATAAAACCCTTGTAAAAACTTATTAAAATTTTTTCGTTTTCCTGTTACCCATGTATTGATTTTTCCCCATATTTCTAGTACATTGTACCCCATCCCCCCCTTTACCATGTAGTTAGCAATGTTTTCTATGAATGGTTACGTATGGAAATGATTTTCCATGTTTCTCATTGTTGTTGTTGTTGTGTATAGTGTGAAAACCTCTCTCCCTCGTAGTAGTAAAGAGGGTTTTTGGGTGGCTGTGCTTATTACGCCCCCAGTATGACCTTTTTGCATTAGTGTTGTTGTTTATTTCCATATACGTACGTTTTTTTTTTTGTTTTTGTTTCTATTTTTTGCACTGTATACCGAAAATAATTGTAGTTTTCTCTACCCCGCCTCTCCTTTAAATATGCGCAAATGCGTAAAAATGTCATAAAACACACTTCGTTATTGCTATTGTTGTTGTTAATATTTTATAGCATCCTTTTGCTTGTTTCATCATGTCGTCATAATTGATAAAGAGATTTTTCTTGTTAATAAAACAGGATTCTATTAATATTTCAAGCATCTTATTTGTAAGTACGTGCGTGTGTTTATTTACATACATTGGCAGTGTGTCATCCACAAATGATGGTATCATGGGTGGGAGTTTTTACAAATCAATGGCTTTTTTTATATTCTAATAAGAAAAAACAACAACAACTACAACAGTGCCATTAATGATTGTATAAAAATATCAGATTTTTTTTGTTTTCGTTTTCTCCAATCGTAAATATGGCTCTCTTTCGTCCATAGTGTTGTCGCGTTGCAATTGTATATTAAAATCCTATGTATTTTAAAAATATATCACTAAAATACCTTGAAACTTTATTAATAATTGAAAAATTTTATTAGTTTTTGTTGTAATATTTGCGGACATGGTTAGTTTTAATAATAAAACAGTATTTAAACCACATTTCATCAGAATTTAATATAATTTCATCAGAAATTAAAAAGTAAAATTTTACAATTTTATTGCGTATTATATATGTACGTATGCCCAACCTATTCTGTCTTACGAATATGGAATGAAAACACGTGGACTTTTTAAAAGTATTTAGAACCATGTCTGCCAATTTTATTCTCTATAAGTTTGTTTGTTCTTATAATCAATTAGTTTGAAAAATAATATGAATTAAAGTCTATATTTCCAATAAAATATTTCTAATTTAAATGACAGCATCAATAATTAATCGAAAAATCAATATCACTTCTACATCAGTAGTCTATGTAATACAAATGTTCAGACATTTAAACATTTTAACGCAAACAGCAGCAGATCTACAGTTCCTTTACAGGTTCAAGCAACTTGTATTTGCCGAAATAATATTTTTATTTCAAGTAAAATTATTAAATGTTGGGTTTCAACAGCCGTCTGTAATACACTTTTTGCATCTGGCACCTGACGCTTTCTACTGGTTGTGCTATTACAACACTATTACTGATTTCATATATATATATTAGATAGAAAGTACAAAGGAGGAGAACATAGCAGTAGTATCTGACAGTCTAACAGCCGTCCATTCTCTTGGCCCTTGTGTGGTTGACCCAGAAAAAAGGAATGTTGTTGTTAAGACAAATGAGTTTCCACGTCGTTGAAGTGGCCAGAAAACTTCTGCTGAGTGGGCTACTCGACAAAAACGTGGATAAAAAGGGGTAAAAATTCTTCTCAAATCAAATGTGGCAATCAAAAGTGTTGCTACGAAATTATAATAATACCAGGGGGATAGCAAGCATATTAGGTGCTTGGCGTAGATATGTCCTCCTTGATAATAAGCTGTATCCTGAAGTTTATAAGGCTGTAGTCTAGCAGATAGTTTGTTGGCTTATTAGTCGTGAGGCCACGCATTAAATCCTAAGTCAGACATCCAGCAAAAAGAAATATGAAACAATATTTTTTCGGCGACTTCCTCTCAGTGGATTTCTGACAAAAACTCTGAGAGCATAACAAAATGAAAAATTTTATCAAAAGCATGTCGTTCGCCACTCATGTGTAAAATTAACATCCACAATATAAATGGTTTGAGAAGCTAGGTCGTAATCCTGCTGAAGGGTTGTGATGACCAAATAAGTATAAACTGCATGAATTTTCTTTGGAATTAATTGTTCTCAACTTTCATTTTATGTGAGAGGAAAACGTTAAAACTTTAACAATTAAATAAAAAGTTTCAGCTTTTATTTCTAACCTTTGATAACAATGCTAATTAATGCAAACAAATTTACTTGAATGTTTCAAGGTCTCTCCAGTATAGGTTAACATTTTATCAAACTTGGCAACCTTGTTAATAAAAACAAAAAAAAATTATGCTCTCTTTCCCTACTTCTTTTTAGTACATACAATTACTCTAATCACCGGTTAAGAATTGCTTAAAAAGAATATTTTGAATATTTATTTGGAATTAAATTACATTTTTTTTTTCTCTTTTTCCTTCATATTTCATTATATTTTGTTGATTTGATGTCTTTAGTTAGTCATTAATGCTTATATACAATATTTTGTTGTACTTGTTTTTTGTTTGTTTACCTAAATGCCGTTTTTATTTTGCATTTTTGTTATTGTTGATCTTGTATGACTCACACTCTCACTCTCTTTGAAAAATGATTTTTGTTGTTTTTTTTTCATTCCTTCACAATTTTTGTTGCCTTTTTTCAGTTATTTTTTTCTGTTACTTTAGTTCTGTTATTCGTATTGTTTTATCATTGAATTATTTGTAAGTGAAAATTTCTCACATTAATTGTGATTGATACGTAGTTGTGAGAAGTGTTTAATTAAAAAATTAATTTTACATTAAATATTAAATAAATAATTGTGTTGGCTATAATGTTTAAAGAAAAATATTTAAAGAAATCATATTTGTTAAAATAAAGTAAAATAATAGCGAAAGTTTTTGGGAAAAAATAATTTCGTAAAATATGTGCTAAAAATACTTGCTAAAAATACTTGCTAGACGAAGATCCCGTTAGTTTTTAAGATGGCTGATCCCAATTTTTCAATCAACTGCCCTTATCGAAAGAATTTGGTTATGTGGCCATAGGACCTCTGTTTACAATTGTAAAGCTGACTAGATTGCTGCTGGTAAGGTTTAATAAGAAGAGCATGAGACTGTTAACAGAGTTCAGAGGAGCTGGAATAGAGATGAGTTGTGGATAGAGACATGGAGACTATAGAGTAGCATTACTGCAACGGTCCAGCCCTTTGTAGAAGAAGGTTTTGAACTTTGTTGGTAAGCTTTTTTCAGATTATTCTGTAGTTTATAATGTAATAGAACCGATTGAGAGACATACACTTGCCCATTGGCTAGTGGATTGTTGTTGTTATTGTAAAAGCTGTCTTTTGTTCCTAAGAGTTATTTCCTGAGGAACAGTTGCCGCTGAGTTGGCAATGTTTGTCCACGTGATACTGGAATTGATCCGGAACGTGAATTCAATTGTCGTACTTATCAGATTGAGAGATATACACTTGCCCATCGCCTAGTATATTGTTGTTGTTATTGTAAAAGCTGTCTTTTGTTTCTAAGAGTTATTTCCTGTGGAACAGTTGACGCTGAGTTGGCAATCTTTGTCCACGTGATACTGGAATTGATCCGGAACGTGAATCCAATTGTCGTACTTATCAGACTAAGTAGGGCGTTAGCTTACTCAGCTTAGACTTCTCAGGTAGAACAAAATATGAAAGAATGTGTCTTTCGGGAACTTCCTCCCAGCATGCAGTCACGGAAAACTTCTTTAAACACATACCACATGTTTGGCGCTAGAAATTAGGACGTAATTCTCTCTTATCGCTAATTAAGTGAGTGTTCTTCTTATTGTTTTTCCATCTTTTGCATTTTTCTTGTTAACGAGCACAATGAGTCTGAATGCATTATACTTTCCATCAAGTTCGTCAAGTTAACCAACAGAAAAGCAGCCAAAATTTATACAGTATCTACCTATATCTATTTTCTTTTAATGATTTTTAACTCAGATTAACTCTAGCTCTTCACCACAGATCCCTATTCGAGAGGAATGAGACACACCGCAGTAATATTTCTAGTGATTAGAGGTCGTTTGAAAAGATACAAATCCATACAATAGCAGGGCACACATGTTTAAAGAGAATAAATAGAGTTTGAGACTTAGTGCAGACTTCAATAACTTCTGGAATGTTCCAAAACCATTACTTGGCCTTTGTTATTCGGTTTACAATAGCCTTTATTATAAACGTAGTTAATCTTGTATTTGGCACCCTTTCCCAAAATTTAAAAGAACAGTTTTAGATGTCACCGATAAAGGATGCTAAGAACTTCTAAATATAAAAAGTAATACGTTGCCTTGTTAATAATTGAATATGCCTTTTGAACTAATAAATTACATACGAAGTGTGTTTTTGCTGCATGGAATATGAAAAGCTATGGTTCGCAGCTGCTTTGGCATTTCTCTTTTGTAAGGCTTTCGAATTGTATAACCTTACTTACAAAAAATAAAGCATTTCCTTCATTTTACAGTCAACATAATCGGCAATTTGTTCAATTATCGAAATATTCTTACCTGTTTCTAGTTAAAATCATCAACAGGACAAACAATATTGCTTCTATATCACGAAATTTTGAACATTCAGAAATGACGATTCGTCTTCATTCCTTAATATTGGCAAAATTTCATTTCCTTCCCTATACTAATCGTTTAAGAAATGTGTATATAGCCAAAGGGCTTACGTTGCACTTCTGTTGATTGGACTCATATATAACTGGCCGTTGATGAGTATTTGTCTTTTTTTTTATCAAAGAATTGTTTTTAGTTAAGAAATTTAGGTCCGGTTAAATAACTTTGCCGTACTTAAAGCGAAGTCCTTCATTAAGCCGTCAGCGAATGGCAATTACATCCATTCAAATTTATAGGTCGGTGTGGTTTACATACTCTGGCGGCACCAGCTAGTGGTATGTATTTCTTTCCAAGTTAGCAGAGAGCTACCATACGGTTAATTGCGTTTTTTCAAAAATTTATTAAGAAATGCTGATTGAATTTCTGTTTTCAAAAATTTATCAGCTCAACATCAAAGACATTTGGATTCAATAAGGCGGCACTATTTGCTATACAGCTTGAATAACGATCGATTTAATGCAAAATCAAATGGATGGATGACTGCTTTCCTTTCAGAGAAGGCCGTGACCAGACATCAATTTGTTCTGACGATAAAACTACTCTGGATTCCTCTTTATAGAGCTGTATGAAGGTCATTGGTGTATGGCGTTAAACCAGCAACTTTTGAAGCGTTGGAAACCTATTGAGCATTATTTTCAGATGTATTTGAGCATCTAATTCAGAGCCGGGCAAACATATGTACGCCAGAATTCATTTCATCGATCTCTCTGTTTGTTGTTATCATTTAAAGTTCTTAAACTCTTAAAAAGAACACAGCTTATGTTCCCATTCCTTATATAAAGAGCATTGGGTTGTTATCCTCATAATATTAAAATACGTTTCATCATTTTTTGTGAGAGAAGGCTCCCAAAAACTTTAACGATTGTAATCCTTTGAATATAAATGATATGAAATTATTATAAAACTAATGTATAAACATCTTTTTAAAAGTTTTTTTTTTACTGACTTTTTTCAATTTTTATTACAGAAATTATGAACGAGGTGGTAAAGTACAGACCACCACCTCCGAAAAAAGCAGGCGCTGCAGCTGCTGCAGCCAATAAAGCTAATTTGGATTGGCGTGTACTGGTTGTGGATAAATTGGGCATGCGTATGGTATCAGCATGTACAAAAATGCATGAAATCAGTGCCGAAGGCATTACATGTAAGTTGGAAAAATAAAAGCAAAGAAACCTAACCTAAGAAGCAATTTTTTATATAAAAAAATATTTTTTAAATTCTTATATTTTAGTGGTTGAGGATATTAATAAGAAACGCGAACCCTTACCATCAATGGATGCTATATATTTAATAACACCTTCTCAAGAATCGGTAGCAGGTCTTATAAGGGATTTTGAAAATCCCGCACGACCCATGTATCGTTATGCCCATGTCTTCTTTACGGAGGGTAAGTTTGTTGGCTTAGATTTGTTATGATTATGTTTAGATAGGGATATGTTTTAGTTAAAAATTTATGATTTTTTTATAAATTTTTTATTTTATTTTGTTTTTATTTGATTTTATTTTTATTTGATTTTTTATTTTATTATTATTTTTTTTTTTTATTTTTTATAATTTAGCAATACCTAATGAAATTTTTGATATGCTTAAAGCTGAAAAGAATTTGTTACACTATATGCGTACTTGCAAAGAAATCAATATTGCATTTCTAGCCTATGAAAGTCAGGTATTTAGTAGTTCTTTAATGTTCTTTTTTTTTTTGTCTTTATACGGTCTATGTTTCCATATGAAATTCATTCCTATATTTGAAAGTTTGCCAAAGAAAACTATTTGTTGTATAACTTACCATATTTCCATGTGTTTCTATACTAAATTTCTATTTATTTCTAAAAAAACAAAAGAAAAACTAACACGTTTATTTGGCACAATATATACCTACCAGCAGCAAAAGAAGAAAAAGAAATTGAATCCATATATACTGTATACACAACAAATATGGTACGCTTTTTTTCTATGTCTAACCACAAACTAATTGTGTTTTTATTGTTGTTGTACCTCATCTTCATGGCAAACTAACAAAAAAAAACCATTTTTTTTATTATAATTTAAGGCTTTTATCCTTTGACAGCTCAATAATTTTTCCCTCTTTGGTATGATGACAGTTTTAATTAAGCTTTAAACTCTTTAATTTATCATAAGAAAATCGTGGTAATACATTCTATTTATTACTTACAATTAAATTTAAAATTATTTAACACTTTAGCCATGCAATTTATTTGGATATTTTCTCGAAATACTTTTAACGTGAATGTGTGGAGGAGGTGGCTTTTTTTTTTATTATTCTTCTTCAGCATTATAATCCAGTCCCATTTGTCTTTTACGACATGCATTCATTCTTTGTTGTTGCTTTCCTTTTAGTTTGTTTTCCTTCTTCTTTTCTCTCCATTGTCTGGAAATGTATTTTAAACAACGTTTTCAATTTTATACTACATAGACGACATCATCGTTATAATAACGTTTTTGTGTTCGTTCTTTTTTTTTCTCTGTCAAACATTTTAATTCAATTTTAAGTTTTCTGTAACAGTCAAGGATCATACTATTACAACGTTAAGCCAAGCAGGCGGAGAATATATTTCACAAAATTGTGAAAAAAGAGATTTTTAGTGTTGCTACGTATGGATATTGAAGGCCATTTCCCTTTTAAACTTTTTTTGTGTTTAAACATTAGGAAAAATCTCAGCTTTTTGAAATGTATTTGAAAATTGAGCACAATTTAAATGTTAATTGCATTTGCTAAGACCTTAATGGTTCCATAGAGATAAAGTAATGAAAAAACGAGTTTTTAACCCATTAATAACAGTTGCAAAAATTTTTCTTTAAAGATTTAAAAAGAAGTTTTTCTAACCCTACATACATACATGTCGACGCCTCCATTCAATAACATTCTAAGTCTCTCAAAAGTTTTCACGCGACATACGACTATATGTGTATTCTAAGTATATTTTTCCCTATAACTTCAGAACGGATCGACGCATCTTAACCAAATTTTGACACTAGTTAAGTTAGTGAACGTAGAATTTAGAACATTAGTACTTAGAACGTTATATAATGGTGGCGTAGATATATGGTTCAGATAATAGACACACCTAACTTCTGCATATTCAAATAGGAGATCCATTGATTTAGAAATTGCTTTAGGAATTGATATTTATTTCCAAAAATCTTCAATACATCTATTGATATACGGTACGATATATAGGAAAAACTTCTTCATTTAGTGTAGTGAGGCTAAAGAACGAATTCTCTTTTCAATGTATTGTACCATCCACTGGTCAATTGTCCACCAATGTATGTACTTTTCATGGCAGGCGAGCATTTCCTACTTATTTCCACAGAAAACATTGAAATTGAATATCCTATTCTCAGTAATAAGCAACTTTGCCTTCTCTTCTACGCTGTCAAAGTGCCCCAGGAATTGATATTTAGTGCCACAAACATTAACAGCTTCAGATATGATCATATTGAAGCATAATAACCATGGTCCTTCAGTCAGGATTATGACATTGTTTGTCACACCATTTTTGTACAAATAGTAGTCTGATTTACGTGAGCACCGCCGTTAGGCATATCTTACGGTGTCAGAAAACACTTAGTGAATACAATGTGTTGACCAACGCCCCCCACATACATGCTGTAAACACTGGCTGCAACACTGTGAGTAGATAGCAATTCGAAGTCATGCTATTTGGTCATGACTCCCCTCTTGTTTAGGGGTTGGAGACAATCCAAACTCCTTCAATGCATTAAGTCTGTTACGCCCCACCGTACTCCCCGCGATTTAGGTCTAAACCACAATTCCCGGGCAGGGGCAAGTCCCTGGGGCTCCCGGCACCCGTGGCACCAGATTAAGACCTTTAGTCAAGCTTCGCAGCCAAGAAAACTAGACTGCTGCCCAAATAGTTCCTGACTGGTAGCAGCACCTTTAGTCGCCTCTTACAACAAGTAAGATCACTGTGGTAGTATTCTTTTGTTACCCGCTATCACATGGGTAACCATTTTTGTACTGTTTTAAAGTCTATTTTTGATAAACTTTTCATGGTAATTTTATTTACTCTCAGTTTTTGATAGAAATATTGTAAGAGGAAGCCGCTGAAAAAATATTTCCTTCCTACCTACTTGAGTACGGCGAGTTGTTCATTCTCATATTTACACCCCCTATTTTAGTTAATATATCCTAGAAATTAAAATACGTCATTGGGTCTTTCCTGCATTAAAATCGATCCTATTCACATGGCGCCATAGGTTAGGTGACTGCTTGTCATTCATATTAAAACTTTGCACCTCAATCTGTAAACTCCAAATATTCTTTCAAAAGTAAAGAGATAAAATCGCAATGCGATTCCCGAGAAAAGCAATAAATTTCGATAAAAGTCCACTGATCCATACTCTGTCAAATGCTTTAGAGCCACAATAAATAAATCACAAAAAAGGAGAGACTGAATTCCAGAGATTAATTTTTATATTAAAAATTAGATTCCGTTGGGTGTATCTATTATTTTCATCATGTGTACGTATAAGTTCTTAACTAATTTTATAGTTTTTCTTTTCCTTTAGTACATACTTATAATGTGTATTGTATTAACGTTGCAATACTTAATGCTGATACTGTTTTTTTTCTCAAACACACCCTTAAAGTCGGCAACGATTTATAGCATATTGATAACAATGCAAAGTATGCTACATAAAATTTTATACAATAATGTAGTTTTTTCTTTTTTTTACTTCCTTTTTTATCATGTTTTTTTTTTTTTTCTTTCTATTTTCTGTTTCTTTCACTGCAGATAGAGATAAAGACAGAATTTATTAAACAATTGAAAAATTCTTTTTTTAATCTTTAGGGGATTTACTTAAATGTTATTTGCTTTTAGAACATTTTTAATTTAATGTTTAAATGATTTTTAAGTTTGTTTAAATATTATATTATAATATTATTTTGATTTTATATTATAAAATAATAAATAAACTATGATAACAGTTAATGGTGAGATTAATTGCCTCTTTAAAATAAAATAATTTCATTTTAGTTTCCATTACATACAATAAATTTTAGTAAACTTTTCCATTATATTTAAATTATTAAATTTCCTTTTCAAATATTTATATAACCACCATATATACATATATTTTTCTTATATAACAATTTTAAAGAAATCCTTTAGTAAACCATACTATATATTTACCTTTAAGCCTTACCTTTAAAGGTTGTTTTTCCTAAGATTTTTGACTTTTGTTTTAATTTATATATTTATTATGATAACTTATTTAAAAAAATTCTCAAGCAGCACTTAATTTTTAAAAACATTTTCATTTAAGATTTTCTTTTTAACTTTTTAAAATATTTTAAATTAAAAAAAAAAAACCAAACATTTTTTTTTTGAGTTTTTTGCATATCTTGATTTGGTATGTCATAGTTTTTTTGTTTCGTTTTTGGAAAATCTATTATATATTATATTTATAGTTTGCCCGGAGGAACTATTTAACGATTTGTGTAAATCGTGCGCTGCAAGAAAGATCAAAACTCTAAAGGAGATCAATATTGCATTTCTACCATATGAATGCCAGGTGCGAATTTAAACCATAAACAAAAACAAAAAACAATTTTTTTTTCTCAAATTAAAACAGTAAATTCAACACTATTTTCAAAAACTCCCAAAAAAAAAAAAAAACCAAAGAAATTTTGAAAATATTTAGAGTGGCAATTTAAAATCATTTTTTTTTTTTGTGTTTTTTAAATACAATTTTGTTTGTATAAAAAAAAAGAAAAGAAACAAACTTGATGTCTAATTTTTGTTTAATTGCTACTATAACTACTACCACAACCAACTACTACTACTTATCGTACCCATTTAAACCAACCAACTTCTAACACTTTGATTTTCTTAAAAAAAAAAAAGAATTTGTATAATTTTTGTTTAAATAAGTAAACTCTTAAAAACTCTATTACAACTACTACAACTCTTATACCAACCATTACTACATTTATGTTGTTTGTGTAATTTTTTAAAAAGTTTTTCAAACTTCTAAATGTTGTTACTGATGAAAATCATTTTCTCTACACGTTGTGTTTATATAATATTTTCTTATATTTTTCTTTTCTTTCTTTTTTAATGTGTTAAAACATTAAAATGTTTGTGTTTTTTATAGTATACCAGCATACTAAAGAAAAAAAAAACAAAGTTTAGCATATAATTTCTGTAAAATACTTTAAACAGAACTCTTAAACAGACTCAACACAAAGAAGAGATACCTATAAAAATAAACTTTAAACTTTTACTTAAAAATCAAAACCATAAAACTCTTATACTTTTTCAAAAAAAATTTTTTTTGGTTTTTTTACAAACTGTAGTACCATAAAGTTTTATACAACTTTTTATACTTAAACAGTATACAAGATCATCGTATAAATCAATAAAACTTATACTTATACAGTATACTAAGAAAGAAACTCATAAAACTCTTATACTCATAATTCTGTAATAAAACTTTGTTATAAAACTTCTTAAAATTAAACATGCCTATACAGTATACTAATAAAGAAACTCTTGAAAAACTCTTCAAACTCTTATACTCACACAGTATACTTAATAAATTCTGTAATAAAACTTTGTTATAAAACTTCTTAAAATTAAACTTATACTTATACAGTATACTAATAAAGAAACTCTTCAAAAACTCTTTAAACTCTTATACTCAAACAGTATACTTTATAATTTCTGTAACAAAACCTTTTTTATAAAAGTCATTAAACTTAAACAGTCTACAAGATCATCGTATTCAATAAAACTTATACTTATAGAGTATACTAATAAAGAAACTCTTATACTCATACAGTATACTTAAAAATTTATGTAATAAAACTTTGTTATAAAACTTCTTAAAATTAAACTTATACTTATACAGTATATTAATAAAGAAACTCTTCAAAAACTCTTTAAACTCTTATACTCAAAACAGTATACTTTATAATTTCTGTAACAAAACCTTTTTTATAAAACTTCTTAAACTTAAACAGTACAAGACCATCGTATCAATCAATAAAACTTATACTTATACAGTATACTAATGAAGAAACTCATAAAACTCTTATACTCATACAGTATACTTAATATATTCTGTAATAAAACTTTTTATAAAACTTCTTAAACTGAAACTTATACAGTATACTAATAAAGAAACTCTCATAAAACTCTTTAAATTATTATACTTATACTGTATACTTTATAAAATCTGTAATAAAACTTTTTAAACTTAAACGGTATACTAATAAAGAAACTCTCATAAAACTCTTTAAACTATTATACTTATACAGCATACATTATAAAATCTGTAATAAAACATTTTTATAAAACTTTTTTAACTTAAACAGTAATACAAGATTATCGTATTAATCAATAAAACACATATTTATACAGTATACTAATAAAGAAACTCTTCAAAACCTCTTTAAACTCTTATACTCATACAGTATACCTTATAAATTCCGTAATAAAACTTTTTATAAAACTTCTTAAACTTATACTTATACAGTAGACTAAGAAAGAAACTCTCATAAAATTCTTTAAACCATTGTACTCATACAGTATACTTTATAAATTCTGTAATAACGTATAAAACTCTTATACAGTATACTTAAAAAGATCTGTAGTAAACAATTAAACTCTCTTATATGTATATACGGCATAGTTTACAGATTCTGTAGCAATAATTAAAACTTTTCAAACTCTCATGCTTACGCAGTATAAGATTAGCTAGATATTGGAAACAATGAGTAAGTTTTCTTTAAAAACTCTTATACAACTCTTATACGTACTCTATCCTATTAACGACTCCTAAATAAAATAATGGAATTGATTTATTTAAAAATGATTAAAGTTTTAATCATTAACTTTAGACATTTTAAAATTAAAAGTTTAGCATGTTCTTTTAAAGTATAAGAGTTTTTCCTTTCCTTGTGGTCTAACTAAACAAAGTATTGTTAAAATTTTTCAATTATTCCTTTAAAGAAAAAAAAAAAAACTGAGTCTGTTTAACTCTTTTCTTATATATTTTGTTGTTATAATAAAACAACTTGAAAGTATTTTCTATTACATTTTATGCTACTTTTTTTTGTGTATAACTTATAAACGTCGTTTTCAACGCTTTTTTCTCTGTTTTTATGTGAACTTTCTATGGAAAGTAAAGTGTCAAGGCTTTTAACGTAAGGCCTTTGAAATAAAATGAATCTCCTTAAGTTTTGTTTTACTTGTTTTGTAGTGTTCAATTTAATGTGTATGTGATGTTATATACAGATAAACAAATCGTCAATCTGACTATATAACTCCAAAAAAAAAAGAACAAAATTCGAAAACAACGAAGAAAAATAAAAATATCATTTTATACAATTCAACAATAACAAAAAAGAAAATATATATGTTTTTATATATTTACACGAATAGACAAATATATGCCAAATTACATAGTCTCTCCATCCTATATACACTACACTTTCCACCATAAACAAACCCACAACCATGTTATCGTTAATCGTTAGTTGAATAAATTACAAATCAATGTATTAGACTTTAAAAAAGAAATTGGCATTCAACAGAAAATTTCCTTCTTGAAAGGAATCAGATGAATGTGTTAATTAAGAAATTTATTCTTTTCAAAATTATTCCCTCTTATACATTGATTTGTAATTGATTATGTAATTTGACATATAACTCTCACGGGCATCTCAAAACAATGTTATACAATAAAAAATACTAAAAGGGTGGCTCTGTAAGAATGCACTTTTTCCCGTTTTAAAATATAAACACGAGTTTTATTCAAATAGTTTCAAATTTTTTTTTTAATTGACCATCAAATTTGGTGGCAGGCAATTATTCTTTTCATGAAATATTTCGCGAGATACCGTAACACTGATAAGAAATTAAATCTTGGATTTCAGTTCAGCAGTTGTTCATAGTTTATTCGCGTAATATCGAGATTTCACAAAACCTTTAAAGTAAAGAGAAACCTCGGTGGCTAATTGACACCAGGTTTCTTCAGATACTAGATTGTAACACATGCGGTGAGGCAGTGAACACCGTGTTGCTGAAACCACTATAGACCAGATTTATGCCGCACAGTCACACAAGTCTTAAGAACTCTATAAACTTATTGCTCTAAAGAATGTCATTCCATGTCACTGCAATTTCGGCTTCACCTTCAAAAAAGTCGATTTAAACGCTCCGTCTAAACAAAATGCGCTTCAGACTGTTATACTAGTTATGGTTACATTTGTTTCTCATGCACTGTATACGGCTACACTGTTTTTGAGACCCAAATACGTCAATTTTGCATCGAATCTTTCATGAAGCGCTTTCTTTTTTTTAAATTATAAAAAAAAAACAGTGTGTGGGAGTTATCATCGAATGGGTGAAGATCGTTCAAATGTCCGTTATGGCTTCTTTGAGTGAAGCCTATACAAAATTTTGAATTTTCCATGATTGTGGAGCATAAATCAAGCTGAACTTGAATGATGGCATGGATTATACTGGCTTTGACAACCGCTGTGGCTTATGGCTTATTCACATGAATTTGCTATCGAAGAAAACCTTACAGGAAAAAGTCCAACTGGATATAATCGTACGATCACATCACCACCATGTAAGACTACCATGTCCTCATCTCACTCGTGCAAAATAGTCATCTTTGACAGAGATGGCCTGGTGAAAGTCCTTTTCAAAGAAAATAAATAAAAACGAAAATGCCGCGAGACAAAAATTCATAATCCATTAATTTTTAATAATCGTGCTGAATATCTATGTGGTATATACCGTTGTCCTGTTGAAAACCGACATATTTACGGTCCAGATCATTAAATTTATATCAAAATAAGTTAGTAATCATCATGCTTGTTTTTGACATTATGAACAATAACGCCGCGAGACAAATATCCATAAATCCATTAATTTTTAATAATCGTGCTAAATATCTATGTGATACATACCGTCGTCCTGTTGAAAACCCACATAGTTACGGTCCAGGTCATTAAATTTATATCAAAATGGGTCAGTAATCATCAAGCTCGTCTTTGACAGGATGAACGATAACGCCAGGATACAAAAATCTATAAATCGAACCATTTTTTTATAATCGGAAAAAAAATATGTGACAGCTGTCAAATTTCAGTGTTGCCACTTAAACAAAAAATGCATTCTTACTGAGACACTCAATTATTTATTCGAAAACAACTTTTGCTTTTAACACTTAGTTTTTTTCTTGTTTTAAAGCAAACAATAATTCAATCACTTAATTATTTAGTAATAATAATTCAATAAACAATTATAATCACTTAAAATAATAGTCACTTTTATTATAAACATACATAATTTTATTAATAAAAATTTGAAACAACAATTCCAAAAAAACACTTGAACATTTCATAAGAAAAAAAAATATTATCCAATAATAATTATAATAACAACACATTAAAAGTTAATAGAAAAACTATAATTAATTAATAATATTTGCATGTTTGTTATCATTTTTGTGTAATTTATTATTAGTAGTCAAAAGCCTGTCATGTTTTTGTACACTTCAAGACACAGTTTTAAAAGTATTTCTTTTATTTTTATAAATTTATAACATTAGCGTTTAATATTTATTTGTCATTATCATTAAACTAGTAAAAAAGTAACATTTTCTGTTTATGATGATGACATGCCATTTTAAATGTAATTGAAATCTATTTTAGTTTCAATATACTGACTGTCCTTTTACTACTCAATCAACCCAATCCCCCAACCACAGCTAAATTAAATTGTTTTGTTGGTATTTCTTGTTTTTTCTTTTTTCTTTTCGCCTTTTGCCTTTTAACTATAATTTATTGGTTTGTTGCTATTTTAAAACATTTACGTCTTTAATAAGAAATTTCTACTATTCTCCCCCATGCTATATAGTATATTTCAAGTGCAATTGTTATTTGAAAATCAATATTATTTTGAAATTTTATTGAATTTTATTTTCTTTATTGTAAATTTATAAATTAAGTATTTAAACAATTTATTTTTTGAAGCTTTTAGATAGCTTGGTATACCATTGGTTAGCTTAGGTAACGAGGGGACGTTCGCAAAAGTTTCATTGTGAGCGGGTCCAGTCTGTCATATATTTCTATACATTTGCGCCCGACTTTTTCAGCATCATTATCGTTAAATCTACCGTTTCAAGATCTTTTAATAGATGGCTTTGCTTGGAAGATTGCTACCTCACCTAATGTGGCTGTTAAAGGGAGGGGATAATATGACACTTTACGCCATGTCATGCTATCTTGGCTAGGTTTCACAAACTGTCTGCATAATTGCAACGCGACATTTTATACCCCCCTTTTAACGGATTTAGTGAAACATGAGTTAGGAAATGTCAACGATATTTGTTTACAGTCTAGCTTATTGCACTTTTCATGTTCTCAACTTTTTCTTTTACACTTTGGAGGGGTAAATGTAACTAACCGCACCAAAGAGGAAGTCGTCACATCCTCCGTGTGTGGGGCCCTCACCCACTAAATCCACTCCCCCCCCTCGTCTCGTAGACTGTTATGACCACTCCAGAACTACGGTGGCATTACTTCGGAGTGGAATCCTTTTAGCCCCTGTATGCTTATATCCGTGTCCGGATTGCGTATCGAAAGTTGAGGAGACATCGTAGTGCCTTAATTGGTTCCCGAATGGAATTCTGTTTGACACATGTCCCAGTGTCATCTATGCCTACATGTTCTACAGCCTCAAGGTCTATTTTCTTCAGTCTTAGAATACGCTCCACGTAATTCGCCACTGACGCCCAATTCTCTTTACTCGTAATCATAACTCCGACAATGTTAGGGACCGTGATCGTTCCTATCATTGACAACAGTACAGAGCGAGAGCTCTGCCAGCGTGCACATTCGAAAACAGTGTGTTCTGCATCATTAATATTTCCTTTTCCTCGTAAGGGGAAGCGGTCTTGCTCATTCTGTGCATATATTTCCAAAAATATCCATGACTCGATAGCATCTGCGTAACGTAGTAATTTGCCTCTCCAAATTTCCGACCAATCCATGGTTTTATGTCTGGAATAAGTCTCGCCGTCCAACTTCATCGTTCCATCGTCGTTACCATTCTGAAATGGAGTTTTCCCTGAAGTGACCGGTTATGTGATTTCCAGCCGATTTCGCATTATAAATCTGAATCCGCTTTGCAGCAGATCCAGCAGATCCACAGGGATTGTACCTGATATCACAAGTACGGCTAGGGCGGACACTGAACGATACGCCGACGCGATACGTAATGCAGCCGTTCTCTGTACTTCTACCATTCCTTAACTTCTAGCGTTTCGGTCCAAATTTCGCTCCCATAGAGCAAATTTTAGCAGTCAGCCGATTGTGAGTAAGTTTTATGGCAGCTACGATATTCATTGACTCAGGTATTATATAGGGTTCTGCACTAAACTTTCATTGTACTCCCAATAAGAATGTAGAAATTATTTTTGTATAGCACTAGTTATTAAAGCCATTACCCTTGAATGAAGTTCTTTGATCTGGCCTGATATCAGCCTAGGTCCACTCTAGCTAGCTATAGTTGGCTTCGTTTTTAGGGTTTATATTGGTTGTATGGTTGTCCACTGGGTGATGTTAAAGCCAGCCAGTCTTAATGTATCACGTAGGCAGCTAGTTAGAGATTGCTGTCCGCCAAAACAAGTCGCATGGAGACAGTAAGGCTACATAGAGCATATACTATAGTCTGTCGTTATCCAATAATCTTGGAATCACTCGGGGCCAGTGATGAAGCTACTGCCAATTTGAGACAATTCCTTCAGATTATCTATACAATAGGGCCTAAGGTGACTTTTTGTCCTCCAGCATATTGTTGAGCATATGCCCAACCTACAGTTTCATTACTAAAATTATTAACTAGGCGGCGATCAACACCAACGCGTCTCGGATGCATCCCAATAATATATTAGAAGACTCGAATAAGTTAGGTGGCATAGTTTAGTGTTTAATTAAGTATTTAATTTCCCATACTATTTCCATTATTGTACGTTCTTGCCCCAAGCTTATTAACACTAATTTTTTAACGCTTTTTAGAACATCAATTTCATTGCATTTCATTTCTCATTACATATTTTTAAAACTGTGTTTTCATGATTTTGGCCTAAATATTTAAGCTTATCGCAGTTATTAACAATTTAATGTTGTTTGTCTATAAATTTGTGTAACTTAAGGCTTGTAATGCTAACGCTCACAAATAATTTAATAAGATTAACCAATTTATACACAGTGAATATTAATTTAACAAAATTTTTTATTTTTTTTCCTCCCTAAAATATATTTCAAAATACTGTACCACCCTGCCTACTAATATAAAACGCACCAACATGCACGTTTTATTTGTTTTACAAAATATGACTCCTCTACTGTAAACTCTACTCTATCTTTCTAAACTAAACAATCAACAACTGCACCGCAATCAAAATTATTTGTTAAATGGCCACCAAAAATATTAAAAAAATAACCTAAAAATTGCACCAAATCTCTACCCTCTACTATATTAACAACAACAACTACTACAACTATTATTGACAACAAAATCACCACTATGTACTACTACTATTACTACTACCACCACCTACTACTACTATCTTTCTAAATATATTTTATCAATTACAAAAACGTTGTTTATGAATGAAATGAACACGAATTTTTGAATTTAAAAACCCCCAAAAAAAAAAAAAAAAAATCAAAAAAATACCAATAAAATGTGCTTCTCTTAGGTCTACTCGCTCGATTCGCCAGACAGTTTTCAGTGTTTGTACTCTCCGGCATTCGCTTCGATACGCGCCAAACACCTGGAGCGCATTGCCGAGCAAATTGCCACGTTGTGTGCTACGCTCGGCGAGTATCCGATGGTGCGATATCGCACTGATTGGGATCGCAACATCGATTTAGCTGCTGTCGTGCAGCAAAAACTGGATGCGTACAAGGCTGATGAGCCAACGATGGGCGAGGGTTCCGAGAAGGCACGTTCACAACTGTTGATATTGGATCGTGGTTTTGATTGCGTATCGCCTCTTCTACACGAATTGACACTACAAGCCATGGCCTATGATTTATTGCCCATCGCCAACGATGTCTATCGTTTTACACCGGGTCCCAATCAGCCCGAAAAGGAAGTACTGCTCGACGAGAATGACGATCTATGGGTAGAATTACGTCACGAACATATTGCAGTTGTCTCCACACAGGTTACACAGAATCTTAAGAAATTTACCGATTCAAAGCGAATGTCTTCTAGTAAGTTGTCGTTTGTAATGAAAGCGTGAACATATTTTCATGCTTTCTAAAGTCCTTTTTAAATGAAAAAAAAAATCAATTTATTTTGTAAAATTATTATTATTGAATAAATTAATTTAATTAATTAACATCTTATCACACTATAAATACTCTCAGCCGACAAGGCCTCCATGCGCGATTTGTCGCAAATGATTAAGAAAATGCCTCAGTATCAAAAGGAGCTTTCGAAATATTCCACTCATTTGCATTTGGCTGAAGATTGTATGAAATCTTATCAGGTAAGCAAAAAGATTTCTAATTTATTTTCCTTGTTTTTTAAATTCTTAAGAATTTTTAATTAATTTTCTATTCTTTCTTTAGAATTATGTTGACAAATTGTGCCGCGTTGAACAGGATTTGGCCATGGGTACAGATGCCGAAGGTGAAAAGATTAAAGATCATATGCGTAGCATTGTACCCATTCTATTGGATACGGTATGTCCTTTTTTTTTAACTATATTCTTTTTTATACTAAGAGATCATATAACTAGTTGTTGTTGTTGTAACGACTCTATTGTTGCTGATGTTGATAGAGTTCCTACTTAATTATTGAGTGAAATATTAAATTTTTGTGTTGAATTAGTTTGTAGCGATTTTAACCATCGGACGAAAGCATGTTTGTACTTCAACGGACAACGGAAAAGGTTGTTCGTGTCCTGAGAATTTTATTGGCAAGTTCAACAATAATTCAGAGCTCCAATATTAATCCTCTTACGAAACGAACTGTGGTTACGATACCATACTGGTTTAAGCAGAGTTATGATGGATTTCGTCTGCCTAGTTATTATTGGTATTATTGTTGTCGTGAAGACGTGCCTACGATTACACGATGTATTGTACTCCTCTCAAACTTTATTGGGTTTGCCTGTAACATTTCCTTCAAGCCTATTGGCCTGAAAAATTTCAGAATTCTGTTCGGTATCTCTGCCCACTACCTAAAACGCAACCTGGTGTTTCCTTCTGAAATAATTCCTGCATTTCATTCTCATTTCCGGACAACTATTATTCTGAATAAGTTAACTTAGAGTCAACAGTTCTCTATCAAAAGACCGGTTATCCACCACAAATTATTCCTGGATAGTCTGTCTGGCACATGACTCATTTTTCCTTTTATTGCAATTTCCACTGTCGTGCCTCCAATAATCTACTCTAACTAAGAAGACCTTTTTGAATGATGTCACAAAGAGTCTCTTTAAATTTTCCTTTAATCATCAGAGTATAGAGTGCTCCTTAAAAAGATATGTAGTTCCACCTTAAATTATTCCTGGATAGTCTGATACATGACTCAGATCTCCTTTCACTGTAATTTCCAATGTCATGCATCAATAAGAGTCCTTTGGATGCCATCGAAAAAATGTCCTTTAGTAATGAGAAAGACGTACTTCAGTCATCAGAAAGACATCCTTTAGTCATCAAGATCATATCATAAGCAGTCGGTACCTCTCTCATATAGTTTTATTAAAAATTCAGCAACGACCAAGGTGCACATTTGTGGTGAAAGGACACTTATTGTTGCAAGCATCCCTCCGTCTATTTCGACAGATCTGATATAGGATATATAGGACCTCTGTCTTCCATCTGGATATCATAGGTTCTTTATCTCTTCTATTTAATTGCCTCTAGTTCAACAAATGTACATATTGTTACTTACCTCCTGCACAATTAAGGAATCCTGAATGGTTCCCAGTAAATCTACAAGAGCTGTCTCAGTATATCTGTCGTATTGCTTAGAATGCAGTGGCATCCATTTTAATGTCGCGTATCTTGTGTAGTTATCCACAACTTTCTTAACTGTTTGTAAACATGAAAGATGTCTGAAGGATTTTTGGGTGTGAACACCAGCTTCGCACTTTTCCAGCTGTTGGTATATATTCAAAAGCTAGACTACTACTCATATATGTTTTAGGAATAACAAAAGTTCGTTTATGCCCCTTTGTAATAGGGTTGCTATTGTGGACTTTAATTAAAAATTAAAATTTATTTCAGTATTGAAGACATTATTGTGAAAGAAATCAGGACTTAAAAGCCCTCATATTTTTTTAAATTTATATTTAATCCTTCTATTTCTGTTTTTAAATCTTTTCAGAATGTTTCCAACTTCGATAAGGTTCGCATTATTGCTTTGTATGTCATGATTAAGAATGGCATCACTGAGGAAAATCTTACCAAGCTATTTACCCATGCTCAACTATCACCCAAAGATCAAGATATGGTACGCAATTTAAGTCACTTGGGTGTTAATGTTATTGCTGATGTAAGTATTTCTTTTGCTTTGAGATTTTTGTTTTATTCTCAATCATCGCCTAATGTTATGTTTCTTGTGTTTGTTTTTAATTTAGTCCCGTAAGAAAACTTATAATGTTCCACGTAAAGAACGCATTACCGAACATACTTATCAAATGTCACGCTGGACACCGGTTATTAAGGATATTATGGAAGATTGTATTGAGGATAAATTGGATCAGCGTCATTTTGCTTTCTTAGCTGGACGGGCACAAAATACCAATTATCATGCTCCAACAAGGTGAGTGTTTAAAAGTTTTATTATTTTGTCTGTAGTAAAAAAAAGCCATTACGTTTCATTAACATTGAAAGCTACATATATTTTGCATATTATTTTCGTATTCAGTCCATATTCAAACCATATGATCCCATTCTGGATAAATATGTTTCGTTTTCTTAGATAATTTTTCTAATCCCTTTCTTATTATAATTAAACAAAAAAAAACCTAAGCCAATTATTCATCATACGCATCATTGATACTGAGCTCGAATTAAGTTGTGAATACATTAGCATGCCTTAATCAAACTTCTGCGTCTTCAAGAGAGTAATTATCGATGTGTTTGGTTTGAAGTTATCCTGATTCTTACTGTCAAGAAACATGTCGCTTGCTTTCTTTAAACGATGCAATTGTGCGGGCAGCATAAGTTTCAAATAAAAATAAGGCGATTACCTGCCAATCGTACCTCAGCTAAATAGATCTTGGCCATCATTTGCAGCAGCTCACTGCATGTTCGAAAACCATCGTTTTCTTTTGGCATTAAACAGAAATTGGTTAATTTTGTTGTAATTCAGCTGCAATTCGTAGACTTTAAGTGTGCTGTTAATGAAAATAATATTTAGGTGACGTTCATTTTATTAATCATACCTGGTGCAGGATAGAAAGAAAGGTGATTCGCTTGTATTCGAGAGCCAAAACGTTCCATTCAGAAAATTGGACTACAAATCGGTAGAAATGAATATAGGAAATGATCTAACTGTGTAGAAGAAAGGCGATATATAAATAAAAGAGAAAGCCAGCTAATGCCATAGATAAAATTCGTAAATCAAAAATCCTAGCAGAAGCCATTTCATACAGCATAGGCTTAAAATGTGGTCAACAGTTTTCGGCTTAATCAAAATAAATCCACAGAAAGAAGGAGCATGTCTATACTAGTCCTGGCCTACAAGAAATAATGCACCGTTAAAAAACCAATCAACATTTTTATTGATTGATTGACGTACTATGCTGTTCGCGAATTGTTCTACCAAAGCCATAGTAGTCTATTCCGCTACAAAGAGTTGCTTTTGCGCATTATTATCTAATCAATCATCATGAAGAAGTGTTTTAGGATATATCTAATCGAGCCTTCATCAGATTCGGGTACTTTGAATAGTGAACCTGGTGATAATTTTCAAGACTTTTTCAAATAATTTGAGGTTAAGCAATCACAAAACTATCATACATATCACAACTTGCTTTTTAACTCCATTTAAAGTGATAATAACACTCATGTAACGCTACAGACAGAGAGAAAAAAATCGTGTTCCTTTTTTTAATTAAAAAAATTTTTTTTTTTTTTTTTTTTTAAATTTTTTTTTTGCCGCCAATCAGTGCCCGCTATGGCCACTGGCATAAAGACAAGACCCAGGCCCAAGTTAAGAACGTACCACGTCTAATTGTCTTCATTGTCGGCGGCGTAAGCATGTCCGAAATGCGATGCGCTTACGAAGTAACAAACGCCATTAAAAATTGGGAAGTTATTATTGGCTCATCGCATATTTTAACACCGGAAAATTTCTTAAGCGATTTAGGTTCGTTATCTAAGGAGGACTAGAAGAGCGGTAGTAATACAACACAAGATGAAGAAGACAAACCGATTGCAAACGTATAATTATATATTCAGTATAATTACATAAAATTAACAATATTTATAAGAAAATCTATTCAAATTTAAGCTTAGAAAGTGTAGTGGAAAAACAATTTAATTATGGGCTTATTAAAGTAAAAGAAAAGACAAAGAACAATTAAAACAAAAGATTTGAAATTTATAAAGAAAAACAAACAAGAATAAAAATAAATTTAAAACAATTTGTGCAATTCCCGTTTTTATTTTATTTTTTTTTTTATTAATTATTTTTTTGAAAAGCCAAAAGAAAACAAAAAGAAACATTAAAAGAAAAAGATAAAACTTAATAATATTTTATTACATTCAATGTTTTTCTTATAACTTTTTATGAAATTGTTAATGTAAATCCCCTTATAAAAATATGTGAAATTAAATTTAAATTATTACAACAATAGTACTTTCTATTTAAAACAAAAAAAAGTAAAAAACAAAACAAATTAAACAATATTATTACAATTATTTATCTCTATTTGTTTAACATCTGCTGCTAAAGTGTAGTCAAATGTTTAACTTCACACTCTATATATATATATATACATATATATACTTAAACAACAACAACAACATATATATATATATTTATAAACAAAACAATTTAATAATAAATATAAAAAAAATTATATAAACTTTCTCTTCTCTTTAAAACTAAACAAAAAAAAAAAAAACTAACAACAAGAAAAACCAAACAGAAATTAAATTAAAAAAAATTAAACCGAAAACATACATACACGAAATAACAAACGAAATGAAAACAGACATTAAATGAAATTATCATATAACCAACCACCAACCTACAACACTACAAAAGAAAAACAAAAAACAAAGAAAATAATAATAAATTTACACAAAAATTCAAGTATTCTTTTCAAATTCTTCCACCACAGTACTAAAACACATGTTATAACCCTCTCTCATTACATTAAACAAAAAAAAAATTAATTAAAAAGTGCTTTAAATTTAAACAAAAATAAAAGCTAAAAAAAATTATATTTTTTAGTGTTTATTAATAAAATGTAAGTGTTAAATTCAAATATTTTTGAAACAAATTTCATCAATCAAACGATTGCTGTTACAAAGATACATAGCTGTTAAGCAAGTATTTCGAATATTAATTCCATCAAGCAAAGCAAATATCAATTCTATCAACTTTAAAGAACTTTATAAGAAATAAAACGTAAGTGAATTTTATATTCTATAAGTGTTAAATTCAAATATTCTTTAAACGAATTTCATCAATCAAACCATTAATCAAGTATTTCGAATATCAATTCCATCAAGCAAATATCAATTCCATCAATCAAAGCAAAAATCAATTTTATCAACTTTTAAGAACTTTTATGAAATAAAATGTAAGTGAATTTTATATTCTATAAGTGTTAAATTCAAAAATTTTTAAAACTAAATCATCAATCAAACGATTACTATTACAAAGTTAGCTGTTAAGCAAGTATTCCGAATATCAATTCCATCTATAAAAGCAAATATCAATTCTATCAACTTTTAAGAACTTTTAAGAAATAAAATGAAAGTGAATTTTATATTTAAAATTAAAACAAAATCATCAATCAAACGATTACTATTACAAAGTTAGCTGTTAAGCAAGTATTTCGAATATCAATTCCATCTATAAAAGCAAATATCAATTCAATCAAGCAAAGCAAATATCAAGTCTATCAACTTTAAGAAATAAAATGTAAGTGAATTTTAAATATTTTTATATTTTATAATAACTTTAAACATTATTATGTACTAACACTCACTATATATTTAATAAGTTGATTTTAAAAAGAGTAGGTTTTCGTATTGAAAAACAAATTTTTAAGAAAATTTTTAAACATATTTAAAATTTATCAATTATTTGATTAAGAAAATGCCAGCCACCACTATTATTTGGTCAACTAAAGAATAATTTTTGATTGGACCTCCGGGTACTATACTTATCCTGATTGATAGGCACACGTCCTCTAACCTAACCTAAACAATAATTTTCAATTCGAATGTTATTGCTTTGTTTTCGTAACATGCAAAATATTTAAGCAATAATTTCCTGAAAAAGAAATTGACTTGCTGAATTTTAAGTATTTTGATTTACAAAGAATGCATTCTTTTTGAAAATATTCTCTTTCGAGTTATAATACACAAATGTAGGAATTAAGTGTAGCCTTCCAATAGGTCTGTGTAGTTTTGATTCGTTATAAAACGATTTTGGAATATACTGCTGGGTATTTAGGTAATATTTTTCTGAAAAGAAATTGTCCTGCAGGACGTTTAGTATTTTGATTTACAAAGAATGCATTCTTTTTAAAAATATTTTCAATTGAGCCTACCCTTCCAATAGATCTGTGTAGTTTTGATTCGTTATAAAACGATTTTCGAATGTAACGAGTATTTAGGTAATATTTTTCTGAATTAAAAAAGATTTGCAGGGAATTATTAATCACTGTGATTCAATTAGCAGAGAATACATTATTTTTTCGATTTTATATAAAGCGTCTTTCAAATAATAATGGTTGAGCTTTATTGCTATCAAAAAGGCATAGGTAGGATATTCAAATTCTAACGATCCTCAGAAATAGGATCAACTCTCGTCTATAACTAGCTGATATTAATTAAAGATTACAAAATTAAAGAAGTAAAGATTACAAAATCGTTTTCGAAGCTTCATATATAAGACAGTTTTCTTTTCAATTTGAATTCTTAATAGACTTTAGGGTTGGTATAGGACGACATACAAATCTTGACAATTTTGTTTCGCTATGAAATCTGCCAGAAGATTGTTTGTGATTTCAATATGAATATAAACAAACTTGAATAATTTGTTTTCGAATAGAAATACGTAAGCGATTAGGCTCTAAGAATATCTTGAGGGATGTCTCTCACTATGACTGTCCACAGGAGATTATTTATTGAATACTGTATTGCACTTGTAGTCCATAAGGTTTTTGAAAACTTATTTCATCGTCTATATCTATGCTAAATAATGAGTCGAGCTTAGCTTAAGCCTAAGGCTATTAAAATTTGGTTTTGTAGTAACTTTCAAATTAGGTAATTTAAAAAAAAAGAGGGTCGATTAGGCTCTAAAAATAATATCTTGAAGATTGTCTTTCGCTATGACAGCCCGCTGGAGATTATTTATTGAATACTGTATTGCACATGTGGCCCATAAGGTTTTTGAAAATTTATTTTATCGTATATGTTCGTCCATTCTAAAGAATGAGTCAAGCTTAGCGTAGCCTAAGACTATTAAAATTTAGTTTTGCAGTAACTTTCAAATTAAGTAATTTTAAATTAGAAATAATTTTATACAATTTAAAACAATTTGATTATATTGTGGTTTTCAATTTCGAAAGCCGTGATTCGCTGTCTCCTTAATAACATTTAAAGCCATTATACATAAAAAAAAGCAATCAACAATTTGCCCATTTAAACTTAAAATTAAAAGATTTTTAACTATTTTTTTTAACAAATTAAAATAATTGTTTTAAGCTAAAGAATATTCCTTATTTGCTAGCCTAGCCCTACATCTTAGTGTAGAATCGCTAGAAAAATTTTGATTATAATTAATTTTAACGATAACAGGGCAGCAATATATGGAGATAAATTATAAAAATCATTAAGAATCTCAAGCTTAAAATAATTATTTTTACATTTTATATAAACTGCTTCGTTCGTTCCATTAGTAGTTTTTAAAGCATTTAAAGAAGGATAAGCAATTTAAACACTTTCTATGTTTTTTTTTATAATCTGGTAAGCAAACAAAAAAATGGCAAGAAAACCTTACCATAATCGCTTAAAAATAAATATTTCAATAATTGAATTTATATAACATATATATATATTTTTTTTTAATAAATTAATAATTTTTAATGATGTGTAGAGGTTAATTATATTACTTTCTTGCTAAGGAAAAATAAAAATTTAAATAATCCAATAAATATTAGGATTTAATATTTTTTAACAACAATTTGCTTTAATAACATAACGCCAAAAATAGAATTCAATTAAAAATAAAAATAACAAATTTAAAAACAATAAACAACAAATAAAGCAATAAGAAATTTATATAAAAAAATAAAAATAACTTTGCAAACATGAAACCTTACTTATAATATTGTATTATCATCACAACAAGACATTTTTACAAAACTATTTAAATACTGAAAATTAAAATACATTTAAAAAGGTATATTATTAATAACCTTTATTAAGTATTAATTTTAATTAAATTCACTTTTTTGCATAAACATTTACTTACTATTTATAAAAATTATTATAATGTTTATATATACGTAGAACACAGTAAAAGGACAACACGTTAAAGAACAAATTAATTACAATTTCATAATACATTTTAAATATTAAACTTAATAATAAAATAAAAACCATTCAAAATTGAACGCCATTCTTGAAGATGCAATTTCAAGTGATTACAATGTTTATAAAATTTTGTTTTTAAGAAGAAAAAAAAAGTGAAAATTTTAATATTCAAAACAAACGGTCCACAAAGTCTTATGGTGGAAGAGTATCACATACAATACCTCTATCTAAATGATGTTAAGATTTTATTTTAATAACTTATTAAGTTAATTTTTATAATTTTTATTTAGAAAGTTATTTAATGTTTCAAAACAGTTGATAAATGTCATTAATTATATACGTTTCAAGTATAATTTAAGTTCTGTTTATACTGTTTTAGTTTATATATATTTTGTTATTATTTTATTAATTATTTTCTTTTATATTTTTGTTTTTTAAATCATATTTGTTTTAGGAATTTATATAAGATTAACATTTTTTATATTTATATTTTTCTTTTATATTTATATTTTTTTTATATTTATATTTTTTTATATTTATATTTTTTTATATTATTATTTTTTTATATTTATATTTTTTTTTATATTTATATATTTGTTTTATAAATAATTTTTATTTTTTTAACTTTTTCCTTGCCATATTTTTTTAGTCAGTTTTTTTTTTTTTGGTTTATTTTGTTCATCCTTAGTTTTTATTTTATTTTTTAAATTTTATTTTATTATTTAATTATTTTTATTTTATTTTTTTTTTATTTTTGTTGTTTTATTTTAATTGCATGTTTCTTTTTTATTTCAATATTAAATTATTTTTATTGTTTTATTTTAATTCCATGCTTCTTTTTTATTTCATTTTTTATTATTTTAAACTATATTTGTAATTAAATTTTGTACTATTCATTTTTATTCGATTTTATTTTTTTATATGTATGATTTTTATGATTTTTACTTATGGTTTTTTTTCATTCTTATTATTTTATTTTTATTAATTTTACTTTTGTTTACTTGGTTTTTTATTATTGTAATTTATTTTTTCAATTTTATGAGCATGTGTTTATAATTTGTTATTTTATTTTTTGTAATTATATTTTTTAATTTCTCTTTTTATTTCAAATTTATTTTATTTATATTTTAAATTTATTATTATTTAAATTTATGCTTTTAATTTTTTTTCTCTATTTTGTTTCTATTGATTATGTTTATTATTTTTTTTTTTTTTTTTTCTTATTAATTTATTTTAATTTTTTTTTATCACTTTTTTATTTTTCTTTTTTTGTCACTTTATTTTATTTTTTTTTTTATTAATTTAGTTTAATATAATTATAATTTTAAACTTTATTTTTAAATTTATAATCTTTATTTTGTTTTTTTTTTTGTTTTTATTTCGTTTCTATTGATTATGTTTTTTATTTTTCTGTTTTATTTTTTATTAATTTATTTCAATAATTTTGTCATTCATATTTTTTTTTAATACTTCTTTATTTATTTAGTTTAATTATCTTTTTGTGTCTCTTGTTATTCTTCATTAATACGTTATTTTTTATTTATTTTTTTTTTTTATTTATTTTTTTTTTTTTTATTTATTTTTTTTATTTATTTTATTTATTTTTTTTATTTATTTTTTTTATTTATTTTTTTTTAATTTATTTTTTTTATTTATTTTTTTTATTTATTTATTTTATTTATTTATTTTTTTATTTTTTTTTTTTTATTATTTTTTTTATTATTTTTTTTTTTTTTCCTTCTTTCTTTCTTTTTTCCTTCTTTCTTTCTTTTTTTTTTCTTTTTTTTTTTTTCTTTTTTTTTTCTTTTTTTTTTTTTCTTTTTTTTTTTTTTTTTTTCCTTCTTTCTTTCTTTTTTCCTTCTTTCTTTCTTTTTTTTTTTTTTTTATTATTTATTTTATTTATTTTTTATTAATTTATTATTGAAATTAAAATATATGATTTAGTTTATAATATCTATTATTTTATTTATTTTTATTATTTATTCTTTATTTTTTTCTATTATTTATTCTTTATTTTTTTTTTTTATATTGAAGTTTCGTTAATTTATTTTTAGTAGTAAATTCCAATTATTATTTTTTAATATTTGAATTATTCCATTTTTAGGTTATTAATTAATATTTTATTTTAAGTTTTTTTATTACAATTTATTTTAAGTTTTTTTATTACAATTTCTTTTATTCTTTTCTGGATTTTTTTTTTATTGTGTATGCATATATTTTAAAATTAATATAAAATGTATACAGAATTTTAAAAATTAAAAAACTAAATTTCCTTAACTTTATCATTCTGTAAACCTTTTGCGGCTGCCACAGGTTTCAATTAGTTGTACAACCTATTATAACGTTGGAGTTTGGTTGGTAGAAGATTACAAAATTGTGAAATCATTCTACCTATAACGAACATAATGCTACGACTACAATTAAGCTGATTAAAATATCGAAACGTGTGAAGGAACGACCAACTTATTTAGTCAACTGTGTTGCACATCGCATCGCAATATATAGCAGATGATAGGAATTCTTTAAATCTAGAAAATTTTCACTTTTTTTGTTCTTCTTTAAAATACGTTTTGCACCAAATAATTATATAAAAACCAATTTGAAAAAATTAACACAACCAATATCTTTATAAATTACAAGAAAATTTTTCCATAATTAAAATAAAAATTTCAACAAATTAATTAAAGTTAAAAACACATTACTGAATGAAACATCATAGTAATCGCTATAAGAAATCCTTATATTATAAAAAAAAATATAATAAAAAAACCACAATTTGATTGGCTATTTAATACAAGAACATACAACTCAGCTAATGAACAAAATTATGAGAAAATGCTATAACTAGCAACTATAGGTATTTAGGTTAAGTTTCTCTGATAAAAGCAAACAAATTTGCTTTAAATTTTGTATGTTATTAACAAGAAAAAAAAGTTAATAAATGCAAAACAAATAAATTGGTAATAAAAGAAGGTAGAAAAGTAAACCTTGTAGATTTAAGAAAACTTTTTGATGTTTATGAAAATTAAACAAAATTTATATGTCTTTTTATTATTGTCATAGATGTAATGTTTTCCTGAAAGAACAAATTATAACATTCAAATAGAAATTTATGATTATGAAGAATATTTAAAAATTAAAATTGTATGCACTAAAGGGAAACCTAGATACATTGCTGGTAGAAAACAAAAAATCCAATGTGATTTTGTTTATTCAAATCACAAAGATTTTTTGCAAGTTATTTATCGTATTATTGTTTAAAAAATTTAAATGTTTTTCAAAAAAAAAACCAAGTAGATGTTTTTGAAAACAAATAAAATTAATTAAAATATTAAAATTAATATAAAAAAATTACATACACTTTGAAATTATGAAATTAAATGTTCGATTTAAAAGAATTATTATTTAAAAACAATTAAAATATTACAAAATATTTACGATATTGAAACAAATTATAAAATATTAATAATATTCAAATATTTAAATCAAGTTTGAAAACATTTAAAAGCGAATTGTTAAAAAAAAGTTTTAACTGCAGCAAGTAATATTTAAAATTATCACTTAGAAAAACAACAACAAGTAGATGTTATTTAAAAATAAATAAAAATTATTAAACATTTTCAAGAGAACAAAAAAAAAAAACAATAAAGAAAGAAGATAAGTATACTACAGCAACTAACATCAATATACGATATCTTACAGAAAATAAATAAAAATTATACTCTTGAAAATGTTAACTTAAATGTTAAAATAATTATACTTATTTAATGTTGGATAAATTTCCGAAAAAAAATGTTTCAACTACATCAAATAATATATACGATATTGCAGAAAACATTAAAAAAATATTTTTAATTAAAAATTATCGTTTATAAAAACAAAAACAAGTAGATGTTATTTAAAAATAAATAAAAATTATTAAACATTTTCAAGAAAACAAAAAAATAAAGAAGATAAGTATGCTACAGCAACTAACATCAATATACGATATCTTACAGAAATTAAAAAAAAAAAAAAACAAAATTATATTCTTGAAAATGTAAACTTATATGTTAAATTAAAATAATTATACTTATTTGATGTTGGACAATTTTCCGAAATAAGAACACTTAGATGTTATTGAAAAACTGATTTAAAAAAATTTACGATATTATTGAAAATTATTTCGAAAAGGAAAATAAATTTAAATGTTTATTATTAAATGTTTGAAAAATATTAAAAAAAAAAAATATAGAAAACCTAAATGTTTCAATTTATAATTGAAGTTTTAAAATTTATTGAAAACAAATAGAAAAGATTTAAAAACTAAAAATTTAAAGTGTACTACAGCAACTAAAAAATATACGATATCTATAGAATAAAAACTGATGTTTAATTTGTTAGAATACCAGATTCTATATCAAATTAAATAGTTTAAATTCCAACAACATATACTACAACATTAAATATAAAAAAAACAATATATTATACTTATATAAACATAAAAGTAGTTTCAAATCTTTAAATCCTTATAATATTCAAATTATTTATGATTATAAAATAGAAAAAATATTTACTCTTTCATTATATTAAACAAGATATTGAAACTTTGCATGTAGCAAGCACTTTCATTTGGAAACTCTTAACCGAATTGATCTATTAACAATACATACTACAGCATATACGATATCAATATCTGTTTCAATACTTACTGACATTAAAAAAAAAATTATATAAAAGTAGTTTAATATTGAAAATGTTTTCTCAATTAATGTTGTATTAAAAAAAAAATAATAATAAATATTTAAACTTATTAAACATAATTATACATTATACAATTATAATTAAATAAAAAAGATCATTGAGTACGTAACTGCAACATAATATATAATTTAAGAAAGATGAATTAAACTTGAAAATAATATTTAAAAAAAAAAACCAAAATGTTTTAAAACCAAACGACTTGAAAATATTTAAATTTGTTGTAATAAAAACATTTCAAATTAATTAATAAATATTTAATCTTTATAAACTTATAAAAAAAATAATATTCAAAAATATATTATACAACTAAAATAGAAAAGATCATTGAGTACATAAAATATTTAAATAAATATTTATAAACAATTTAAAACAAATAAAAAAATAAAAGATCATTGAGTACGTAATACAGTTAAAATAATATTTATTAAAATACAATACAAAAATATTTTGAAAAACATACCCCTTAAATGTATTAAAATTTGTTAAAAAAAAATTATAAAAAAAACCTTAATCTTTGCCATACAATTTGTATGTCTCAGTTAAGATTTAACAAATTTTATTATAAGGGGTTTTAATCTTTATTATAAAATTATTAACAACCTATGCTATTTATCTATTAGTATTTAAGTCAAGACTTTAAAGTCTCTTATAAAATTATTATGAAAAGAATAAATATTTTATAGTTATTAAGTCTTTGAAAAAAATTAAACAAAATTTTGTTCATAAGCTGAGTTATTATATTCTTTCTACACACTTTAAAGATCTTTGAAGAGCATAAAGAATTTTGAAGCAAGTTTTTTAAAAATTCAAAAATTAAAGCAAAGAATTAAAGATTAAAATTATTATAAAATTTTTAAAAATTGTTTTAAAATAAATTTTTTACGAAATATTTCTGTAAAAATAATTTAAATGAAAATAGTGCTTCTATAACACCATATTACTATTATATCTTTAAATTTTAAATTATTTGTAAATGATTCTCTACAATTTTACAATTTAATTGTCATATGCCATCAATAACTGGCTATTAAGATTAATTCCTTGAAACAGACAATTAATTTATGACATGATATTCTAAAAAAAAGTTTTTAATTAAAATCGATTTAATATTTCATTTTTTAAAAACAATTGTTTTAAAAATTGCTTTCCAATAATAAATCGAATTAAGATTTAATTTTTTTTTTTGTTTCAAAAATCTCTTTTAAATTTTAATATGCTTTAAACATTCTGAATGTATAACAATTTAATTAAACATTCATTCAATTTGCTGTAAAAATTATAAAATTGCTAACAAAGATCATTTAAAGTGTATTAAAAATTAAATTTAAAAAAATATAACAAATATAACCTGCATTATTTATGCAAATCTCTATATACATTGTCAAAACTCTTATACAACTCTTATATAAAAAAATATATTAAACAAAACAAAAACTTTTTAAAGAACCATTAAAATATAAATTAAAATTAAAACTCTTATACGGTTTTTCAAACCCATTTTGATAAAATTATAATACTACAATATATATTATTATAATATTAATAATTATAATAGTTTAACTTGTTTATAACTTATACAACGTTTTATTAACGTTTGAGTATAGGTTCTATTGGTTTGAAATACAAATAATTAACTCTTATACGAATAACCAAATCATAATACATTGAAGGTTAAATAAAAAATAAAACATTTTTTAATAGAGACTAAAATACAGTATTATAGCTGAATTTAAAAACAAATATCTCTTATACAATTTTATATGACATTGAGTTTTATTTATACATAAATAACATCCATTTAAAAATTAATATTAAATGTTTAATAAAAATTATTCATCTAAAGCTTTAAAATTTTTAAATATGTAATTCAATTTTCAAGAAATTTAAATTTTTAATTTTAGTTTTTAAACCTTTTTTTTTTTAAATAAAGGATTTTCCAAAAGAATATCTGAATATTTTTGTTATACAATATTTTATAATTTTTTTTTTAATAAAATTTTCTTTAAGAGTTTTTATTTCTAAAGTTCTTAAAGAATTTGATAATCTTTCCAAACCTTTTTTTGGCTAAACCAGAGTAAAGCTCTTAAAGATTAGCAAATTACAAATATGAAACTCATATATTTTAGCTTGAAATATAAAAAAGTAAGCTTTTTTTTGGATACAATTAAATAACAAGTCATATTTAAGCAAATCTAATTTTAGGCTCTTTCCAAAAAGATAAGAATTAAATAAACAAGTTAAATAGAGCAAAATTAACTAACGTAACCATAGCTTATAAGTTTAATAGAAACAAAATATAACTCAGTTACCGGAACCTATATATATATATAAACAATAAATATTATTATAATCATGGTATTATAAGGCGTAAAAAGTACGGTCTATCTAGGACAATAGATTTAGTAAAAATATTAAAAAAAAACGGATCGAAACGTAATGAAAGTTAAAATCTTTGTAACACGGTATATTTATTCAAATGTTTGATAAATAGTTTTAAGCTAAAATAATCGATAATGAACTAAATGAGAATTATAAACTTATGAGTAATATTTAGCTAAACACAACACCACTACAACAACAACTGTTAAAAAAATTTTCTAATATAAAAATCCAACTGAAAACATGAGTTTTTTTAAAAATAAAATAAAAAAGAAATTGAAAAAAGTTCTCTCAAACTTATAATTGATTTGAGAAAGATCTTCTACAAATTTGTTTTGAAAAGAAAACAAATAGAAAACTCTTATACAATTTTTAAAATTTATATAAAAAATCATATAAAACATAAATACATATGTAATCAACTCTTATACAAATACTTATACGTTAATAATGCTTGTATAAGTCTAATTAAAAAAAAGAAAAAGAAAATTAATTATACTCATAAAAGTGTCTCAAAATATATACAAAACTATAATGACCAATTAAATTATTAAAACTATTTCTAAAGAGTTGAAAAAGAAAAAAAGAATTAAAATTTTCTATTTTTTAATGCTAAATGTCTAGTCTTATAGGAAAAAATAAAATATAAAGTTTTAAAAATCTTAAGAGTTGAAAAAACATACTAGATAATACGATTTGAAAACTTAAAAAAAAAACTCATGAAGTCTTAAAAGGAATTTCGAATGATTTGGTTTATAATTAAAAAACAATTTTAATTAAAAATTTTTAATTTTTTATCTTTCTGATCCTTTAAACAATTTTTATTCTTCAAAGTTGTATGATCTTTAAAGAATTTCTTATTCTCTAAACTAAAAAGCAATTTTAAATGAAAGTTTTAAAAATTTAAAATTTTTATCTTTCTGATTCTTTAAACAATTTTTATTCTTTAAAGTTATATGATCTTTAAAGAATTTCTTATTCTCTAAACTAAAAAGCAATTTTATATAAAAGTTTTAAAAATTTAAAATTTTTATCTTTCTGATTCTTTAAACAATTTTTATTCTTCAAAATTGTATGATCTTTAAAGAATTTCTTATTCTCGTAAAGATTTTTGTACGTTCTATTTTTTTTCAAGAGTTTTTTTTATTCTTTAAAAATTCTTTTATTCCTCTAGCAGTTCTTTGTGCTTCCAAGAGTTTTTAATTCTCTAAAGAGTTTTTAAAATTAATTTTTTAATTTTTCCCTTTATAAATATCATAACATTTTCATAGCTATTTGACTAGGCATTAGATATTTAAATAAAATTAGTTTATAAACTCTATAACGTAGCATAACAACAGCTACAATATTTAGGTAATAGATTAAAGAGTTAATTTTCTTTAATCTTTTACAAAAAAAAATATGATAAATCAAAATCAATGAAATATGCTAAAATATTATTAAACAAACCAAATATATACACTTATATAAACCATTTAAGCAATATTTATATAAACAAAAAATGAATAAGAAAATAAGGAAGTAAAAAAAACCTAAGGTTTCTGTAAGACAAACGATTGTTTTGCAGAAGCTAAAGGTTAAATTCTATTACTTTAATTAAAAATAAACTTAACATTTTTTATTAATAACAAATGAAAGAAACAAATTATATACAAACTTTATTATGCTTTACATTTAAGAAGAATAGAAAAAAAAACATTAAACTTAAGCCTTAGTATATAAGAATTTTTGAAATAATATTTAAAAGTATTTAAAAATTTCTTTTTAATTAAAACAAAACCAAAACAACTCCCTTTTAGATTTAAAAACAATGAAAGAAAGAAAGAAAACTTAGATAAATCTATTAAATCAAAATCTTCTAAGGGTCGTTACAAATTCGTTACAAAAAAATTTCTAGCCAACCACCAGGGTATTCTCTTACAAATCCGTATAAAGAAGTTGAGGATCTTTGAACGGGTTTTTAAAAGAAACTAAAGGTAATTGGCTTACTTTTATAAGTTAATTATTAATAAAAGATAAAAAAAAACTTATTAAATTAAGCATGTTGCAGAGAATAATATTCTCTTACAAATCCATCTAAAGAAGTTGAGGATCTTTAAGTGGGTTTTTAAAAGAATCTTTTTTTTTTAAAGGAGCATGTCTTTATTTCTTAAACTAATTAATATGCAAACAAGTAAATGAAAATGAAATAGAAAAGTTTAATAAAAAATATAAAAAATAAAAGATTAAAAGCCTTATTAAATTAAGCATGCCTCTGCAAGAAATTCTCTTACAAATCCGTATAAAGAAGTTGAGGATCTTTGAACGGGTTTTTAAAAGAATCTTAATTAAGCATGTCTTTCTTTCTTAACTTATTTAATACTTTATAAGATATTATAATTAATATTATATAAAGAAACATTTAAATTTAAGTAAATATATTATATTAATAATTAATTAAAACAACCCAAAATAAATAATAAAAAAAATTTTTTTTTATTAATAATCCGAACAATTATTGCTTACAAAACTATTTAATAAAAATAAATTAAGAAAGAATTAAAAATAAATTCTAAATATATAAGAATTTTAGATATTAAGTTATTAAAAAAACATTTATTATATTAAATTAAAAATATTTAAAATTTATTATTATTATTCTTATTATTAATTACTATTTAAACAAATGCGAAAGAAACGTATATAATCAAATCCCCCCTCCCCCCCAATATACACATTATTTAATATTTCAATGAAAAACAAAAGAATATAAAATGTTTTTGTAATGTTTCTTATTCTTAGACAAATTTTTATTCAATTAAACAATTTTTATTAATTAAAATTAATACAAGGAACATTTATTTATTAAAATAATTAAACAAATAACAATAATAAACAGTCAATTTATTCCAAAGATCAATATACTAAATATTTATAAAACAATACAAAAAAAAAACTAAAGTATTACAACAAAATATTAAAAATCAAAAATTTACCAACAAAAGTTATTAAAAAAAAATAAAATATTAAAACTAAAAAATAAAGCAAATTGTTGTTAAAATTACATAGAAAAAAAAAATCAAAGAAAAGCATACAATATTAAGAGTAATGAAAGTATAACAAACAATTTAATAATAATACATCATATTAAAAAGAAATTAAATTGAAACAATTTTTAAAATTCTAAATTATTTATAAAAAAATATTCTAAATTATTTATAAAAAAAAATTCTTAATTATATATAAAAAAGAATCTAAATTATTATAAATTCCTAAAATTCAATTTTAAAATTTCAAACTAGTTTAAAGTTTGCTCTTTATCCTTAAAATGAAAAACAAAAACTCACTATCATAATTCTGAATTTTTAAATCTCATAGAACAGTTGTTTAATCAAATTCGAAAAGTTTATGAAAATGTTTATAATTTTCTTTAATACGTTGACTGCCGACTACGAGATAATTCGTAGATTGCGTTCCCTTCTAGGATGCCAAACCACGAGTTATCTCGTATTCACTAATAAGAAAAAAAATAAATTGTAATTTTTTGGCAAGTTTTCTGAACATTGCCGCGGCAGTCAACGTGTTAAACTATTCTTTAAGTGAGCGCAGCACTTGCTCTGATCTACTTTTTCGATGATCTTGGTAGTAGAATTCGGTCAGTGCAGAGACCGCGCCTTCTTGTAGTGTCACAAGTAAGCTTTAGTAATCAAACTTAACCTAACCTTGTTTAAAAGGTTGGTGTAGACACTGAACAAATGATCTTTTCAAAATAAATATCTCAAAACCTTGTAGGCCGTTCACAGGCTCATTCACTCTGTGGTCCATTGAATTACACAATGTTCCCATGGGTAATTTACTTCTTTACCTTACCTTACCCGTGTATGAAACAAATCGCACAGCATAGAATACGAATCAGCTAGCCAATGGGCCATCTGAGTATTGTATTTGTCCAACCGCCAAGTACACGTTCTCAAATTTGTTACAGATTATGCAAGCTGCATCTGTTATAGGTACAGCTTTATTTCATAGCTTTCCTTAGACTTTCCATTCAAAAGTTCTTTCGCCATCGATTTTTAAATGAAAAACGGTCAAGTTTCTTTGTCTTTTCTAATAATCGAAACCAAAGTCTGAGTTTCTGTGATCAATTCCTTTCATTCACATCTGCCCAGATATCTTTCCTTTTACCCTATTATTGTTCTCTTTAGCAGTATTATTATTAAAGGCGGCTTGGCCGTACTTTTCTTCGTTTGCCTTATGGATTTCCAGTCAATACAGTTTCTTTTTAATACTATTCTGAAGTTTTCATAGTAGTTTTTGAGGCTAAAAATAAAATAGAACTGTTTTAGAACTAAAAATAAAATAGAACTGTTTTATTTTTAACACGTTAGCTGGAATGAAATTTCAAACCAAGAAAAGGGAATTTTCTAGAATCGAAAAACGAAATTTTTAATATTTTTAAAACAAGAATGCATAGAATGAAAAGAAGAATAAAATTTTATAAAAAAAAATTGAACAGAAGTTTAAATGTTAAAAAACGAATTTTAAAATGAAAAAAATATTTTAATAAAATAAAAACTTAAAAAAAAAAGAATTTAAGAACTAAAAAATATTTTAAAATGTTCAAAAAAAACAGTTCAAACCTAAAAATATTTTAAAATAAAAAAGCCAAGATTTAATACCAAAAAAAAAAAAAAATTTGCAGAATTGAAAAAAAAAAAATCATTTGAGAATTAAAAAATAATATGAAATTTAATAAAAACATTTAAAATATTTTTAAAATTAAACAAAATTCACAAATTAAAGAAAATTTATAAGTTAATTAAACAAAAAATAAAAACAATTTTATTTAAAATTATTCCGATAAAAAATTTCCTTTAAAAAATTTCTAGCAAAATTAGATTTTAAAAAATATAATACTAATATAATCTTTAAACAATTTTTTATTAAAAAAAAATACAACACTTACATTACAATAAAATAAAATCAAATAAAAAAATATTTTAAACTCTTCAACCTACCCTATCACAAAACCGAATATTATTCAGATAATAAATTCCTTAAATAAATTTCAACTAAAATTATAATTTAAGAAGAAAAAATAGTCTTAAATTAAAAGTAATTTTAAAAAATCTTAAACAATTTCAACACTTACATTACAATGCACTTAGTAACATGTGTTTTAAACTCTTCTACTCCCCCCCTATTACAAAACAAAAATTTAAAAAACTTGAAAAAAAAAATTGATTTTTTTTGATAATTGAAAAAATATAAAAGTTTTAAATGTAGTCACAAATATTTATAAACAAAAGAATAAAAAAACAAAAATTATTCATAAAAAGTTTTCATTAGAATTTCAAATAAACAAAAAATAAAAAAAATAAAATAAAGTTCACAATTTCTGAAAACCCTCTACAACCAACCAGTAATGGGAAGGATTTTTATTTACATTTAAAGATTAACTTAAAAAATAATTAATAATTGAGGGTAAGTTTTTTAATCCATTTATAATAAACATAATATAACTACATAAATAGAATGGAAAATTCACTCCCATCTTTGTTTTAAACCTTTCACTATGAGCTTCCTTACTTCAATTCATATCTTGGCTCTTTTATAGTTTAAATCTAAAAAAAATTTTACTTCAATTCTATTCAATCAAATGTATGTATGTACATCACCGAACTCCTCCACTATTATTCACTATTCACGCATTAACGAGAACTTACGAAAAAAATTGTTAAAATTAAAAAGAAATTTTAAAAAATTATAAATTAATCGTGAAATTACTTCACAGGATCAGTTTGTAGAAGGAAGTGAAACAGAAAAATTTTTTTCATGTAAAGGAAGTAATTGGGGTTTAAGATTTAAAGAAGTAAATGTCGTCCTAACATCTGAGCACGGGTTTTTAAGATTTGGAATTAAAAATTTTTAAATTTGTGTAAGTTACGCGATAGAACCCCTGGCGAAACAGATAAAGAATGATTTTTTAAGAGCTATAGGAAAATTTAAAAAAAAAACATAAAATTCAGAAAAATGCATGAAATCTTTATTTGAATCGATAGTACGGTCCATATAATTTAAAATTTGAAGATTATTTCATGTAAATGTTGACCGCGTTTGCGGCTCAATTGGTCCATCCGCTTAGTCCAATTTTGGCATACTCTTTCCAACATTTCAGCCGGTATCTCACGAATAAATGCTTCAATTTTGTCTTCCAATGCGCCAATTGAAGCTGGCTTGCCTGTATAGCTTTAACATAGCCCTACAAAAAATAGTCTAAAGGCGTTAAATCGCACGATCTAGGCGGCCAATTGACCGCTCCGAACATAAAATAAAATGTTCTCCGAACTCGCCTCTCAATGTGCAAGTCAAGCTCTTGCATTTTGGGCAAAAAAAGTTTAATATCTCAATTCGCAGCATCTTTGAAAAAGTACGGTCCAATGATGCCACCAGCCCATAAACCGGATCAAACTATGACTTTTTCTGGATGCATTGGTAGCTTTTGCAATGCTTCTAGCAGATCTTCACTCCAAAATCGACAATTCGCACTGGAAGATAACATTGAAGCATATATTGTGTAGATACATGTGAATAAAATTTGCATTCAACTTGATCAGAATCCCCGTTTAGGAACCATAGCCGTTTTAACGGGGCACTCTGGCCTCTGAGTTCACACTCACGGAGACTAAGAATACCTTATAATACATACATAATTGGTCATTACACCCCTTCAGTCAGGATTATTGACCTAGTTCCTCATACCAGTTATGTTGGTTTTGTTAATTTTATACATAAGTAATGGTACCTACAGTTTAAACTCGACTCCGAACGGCAAATTTTGTAAGAAACTTTTTATTTTTATTCTCAGAGTTTTTGCCAGACATCAGCTGACAGGAAACCGCCGAAGAAATATTTTTATATTTTCGTTTTGATATCTGACCTGGGGTTTGAACTCGGGCCTTATGTCTAGTAAACCAACATACTTTCTATTAGTCTACGGCGACTTCATTTAATTCATAACACCCCGTTTAATATCTTGATCTCCTTGTCCATGAAGCAAGAATAGAAGACGCCTTTTCTTTTGACGTTTAGAAATCGAAGAAAGGAATTCTTAATAGGTCAGAAATTTTTGACAGAACCTATCTAGCCTAAAGCGATTAAATAATATTCATACCTCTAATCTACTTACGTTTTTGAACGATAAAGAACCTATTTTGACTTGAAAAAAATATTACTTTTTGAAAGTTTTCTTTCTTTTTTTATACTGTAATTGAGTTTTTATTTTTTAAAATTCTTTTCTTTATTACTTTTTCAATTTCTTATTTGTTTTATTTGTTTTTTTTTTATACAATTAGAATACAATAGTATGTTTATATATAAAATAATAATTAGATTGTAGCAATAATAGGTATTTAACATTTATTTTTATTTATTTATTTATAGAGTGTGTATGTTTGTATATATATTTAGTAGTAGTTTATGATGTATTTGTTTACAAAGGAAACTTAAATTTATTACTAAATTTTTATTTAATTATTTATAATTTAAATACAATATTAATAATAATATTAAATAGTTTTTATTTCATTTTTTTTATTTTTAAAATTAATTTTCATACTTTTGTTTTGTTTTTTTATTTCTTTGTTGCATTTAAAGCGCCTTACAAGCGTATTTATTTTTTATATATTTTTTTCATTTATTTTTTAAATTAATTATATAAAAAATAAAAATTATTACAATCAATTATAATAATAATTAATATAAGTATGTATTGTATGTATGTATATTATTTATACTTAAAACAATTTAAATTTGTTATCTATTACCAAAAAGAAAATGGCTTGCAGGGAGGTGTGTGCGTTTTTATTTTTTTTAAATTTTAATTTGAATTTTTATTTTTTTTTTTTTTAACTTAAAAAGGACGTCCATTCGTTGTATTACCGTAATAGTTGGGTCGTTCGGGTAGTTTTGGTGGTGCATTGGGCACAGGGCGACTAAGTTAGAGAGAAAGAAAAGAAGAAAAAAAATACAAATTAAAAATCATATTCAAAGATTAAAAATTAATTTTTTAAAGAAAAGAAGTTAAATTAAAAAGAATAATATTTTTAAGATTTTATTTATACAACAAACACAAACCACTCACCATAGTTTTTGAGTTTTAGAAAAGCTTGAAATTTTTTTTTTTAAATTAGAAAATTAGTGCTAAAAACAATAAAAAAAAATCACCTTTTACCAGCAAATGTACGCATACAAAGATGAGTGATAGATAATAAAATGACTATGATTTTAAAGCCAAAATTAAAAGCAAAATAAAAAAGAAAAAATAATGATTTTATGACGTTTCTATACAATAAAAATGAATTTCAATTCAAATTTCTTGTAGCATATACGTAATATTTTAATACGTATGATACAACTTTTTCTTTAAAATCTTGAAAATATTAATCTAAGCATGCCTCGATCCTCTAACAAGCCTAGATTCTTTTTTTTTTATAGGGATAGGTGCTTAACTGTTACTTTAAAGACCCTCTGCATGGACAAGTACAATTAAAGTCAGTCGTACGGGCGGCTTATAATCTTTGTTTTCTAAAAATAGTTTTAAATCGGTCCCTCCAATAAATCAATTAGAACTTACGGATCTTTCATTAAAGGGTTTCTATCTAGTCTTAATATGTAGTTTTAAAAACTGGTTCTATTTATAAATTTTTAAAACTATTGAGTCTTTCATTATGTGCTTTCTCTTTTTAGATTTAAATAAAACAAATTGCTTGTAATTGAAATACCTTATTGATGCCATTATACATACAGTCAAACTCGTTTATAACGAACTCGGTTACATATTTTCATATGCCAACAGTTTGAATAACAATTTTCATACAAAAACTTTGTTTATTGCGAACTAGTTTATAACGAATTCTCGGTTAGAAGGAACTACTTTAAATGGTCCCACTAATTAAATTTCATACATTTTAACTTTTTTTTTTATAACGAACCCTTAGAAATAACTTTAAAGTGTGGCAATAGTCTTTTACTTTAATCAGCTGATAGATAAAAAGAATTTAAATATATGTATTTTTGCTTAATAAAGAAATTATTTTTTTGTTTTTAATAAATTAAATTATTTATATTTTCTTCTTATTTATATTTTCTTCCCGTTTCTTAAGAACTTTACCTTTAACCAAGAATGATAAACTAAAGATTACGCCATCACGACGCACACAAAATTAAAATTTTCTAAACATGTTGAATCAATGACGTCACTCAAATTGTCTTCCTATTGGCTAATGATAATTTAAGTTATATTGCTGGGCTGCCAATTACTTTCACTTAGTGCACACATTTTTCAGAAGAAATGTTAATTTCCACACATCTGAAAAAGACTTGGAAACCTTTAAAATAGCCCAACTACGTCATCTAATGGGAAATCATGCGCAAGGCGTAATCTTTAGTTTATCATTCTTGCCTATAATGAACTATTTTTTCTGGTCCCATGGAGTTCGTTATAACCAAGTTTGACTGTACTTTGTTTTATTTAAATTGAATGATAGAAAGCACTTAATAAAAGACCTTGTATAGAAGGAAAATTAATATTTGGATTTTTTTTGTTGAATTCTGTAAAGGAAGCGCGAGATATTTTAAAAATTATAGGTTAGGTTAAGGACTTTTGCCTAAATTACTGTATATATTATGCAATATAAAGATATTTGAAATTAAAATGTTTTTTTTTTTTGAATTATGTAAAGGAAACGCAAGATATTTTAAAAATTATAGGTTAGGTTAAGGACTTTTGCCTAAATTGATGTATATATTATGAAATATAAGGATATTTGAAATTAAAATGTTATTTTTTTTTTTGTAATTTTATTTAACATTATTAAGTTTTTATTTGTTTATTTTTTTTATATATATTTCTGTTTTTTTTAATATTTTTTTTTTATTTTTTTATTTTTCTTTCATTTGTTTGTTGTTAATCATATAATGCAATCATATGTATAGTATTTATTAATATTTATTTATTTATTTATATATGTATATATATATAGTATATAATATAGTGAAATTGGTGGAAAGATATAGAGAGAGTACATGCCTGTACCTGTCTGTATTAGCATGACAATACATTTAATTTTTTTTTTTTCAATAATTTCTATTAAATTTTCCGCTTCAAAAAGAAAAGGAAAATATTTTTTTTAACTTTTTGCTATTGCTTAAGTGAGTTCTTTTTCCATCTTCTATTATTTTTTTATTTCTTTTAATTTTTGCTTCAATTCATAACTCTCTTTTTCATTCAATTTAAGGGTTTTATTTTTGTTGTATTTTTGTTTTTGTTTTAAACACTATATAACATTTGATAATTTTATAAATTAATTTTTATGTTATTTTGTTTAATTTTTTTTTTTATTTTTTTATATATTTTTTATGTATGCAAATATAATTCGTTTCTTAATCATTTCCATTTTAAATTATTTATAAGTGGAGTGAGTAGTAGTGATTTCCTTTGTGGGGGGAGGCGTATTTTTTTTTCTTCTTCATTTTTATTTTATTTAACTAGGTTAGTAATTAACTTTGTTTTTTTTGTGTCTTGGTATGTATTTATAATTATGTATGTCATCATCATTTTTAATCGTATTTTCTTCAAGCATAAAATCCTACTTTTCCTCTTTTCTGTAATTTGGGGATTATTTTTTTTTTCTATTTTCAATTTAATATTTTTTTTTTATCAGGAATAATAATTACACATTAATGTTGTATGTTCGTTCATTATTATTATTATTATTTGTTTAATATTTAAATTAAATAATTACAACAACAGCAAATAACACTTGTTAGGTTTTCTTCTTTTCTATTTTTTTTTTTTTTTAATTATTTAAAAATAATTTTTTTTTTATTTAAAGGGAATAATAGTGGTGGCAAATGCATTTTTTACTATCTTATATCATTTTTTTCTTTTTATATAAAAAAAATTGGGTCCTTTAAACTTAAGAAAAAAAATTCTAATATTCAAATTACATTTTATATCCGTAAGACAAATGATTCTTTACAATTGAAAATTTTGTTTTAAAACAACAACAACAACAAAAATACTTTCACAGTTTAAAAGCTTTTCATATATAAATTTTCCATCGTTTGAAGACACTCGAGTCTTAAAGAAGCAGTAAAATTGCCATAAATGTTCCTCCAATTCGTAGATGTTTTTTAAGTCGTCGTTTTTAACGATTGGCAAAGGATGTCCCTCCAATTTATAAATTAGTCTGGAATGGTTACTCCTTCCTAAAAATGTTTGCCTTAAAGAAACAAAATTTCCAAAGGAACTTATGGCCGAATTCAAATTGAGCTGTCAGTTGCATTTACAATTTTTTTTTTCCCGCAACTACAAGTTTATGAATGCCAGTAGGCAATGCTGTTAAGTGCGGTTGTTTTCATAATCTATCCCTCTAATTCATAAATTTTTTTAATGTTGCCCCTTTTATAAACTAGAATGGTTGCTCTTTCCTAAAAACGTTTCCCTTAAAGAAACAATTTTCCAAAGGAACATATCGATGTCTCCGTTCTATAACATTCTAAGTCGAAAAAGCGTGTTTTGAGTTATGACCTATCAAAGTTTTCACGCGACATACGACTAAACGTGTATTTCAAGTAGATTTTCCCTATAACTTCGGAACGGATCGGCGCATCTTAACCAAATTTTGACAATATTTACGTTAGGGAACGTAGACTTTAGAAATGCAAGAACATTAAAAACATTCTAAGTACACTTAAAATAGAGTTTAATTTCGATAAACTTTATTGGAGAAACTATATCTGAATCTTTTTAAATATATTTTAAAGTTATTTTAAAACAAATTTTCAATATAACTAGAATCGTTTGTCTAATGGATATAGAGGTTTTGGAATAAATAATAAAAAAAAATAAAAGAATAAATTAGTTCAGAGGGATTCCTTTAGGTATTCCATAAATTAAATTGAGATTTGGTTTATTTTTATTATTCTTTTTTTTTTTTTTGTAATATTCTTATATTATGATTATTTTGTATATTTTTTTTTTTTTAATATAAAACAACAATTAACTTGGTATGGGTTACTTGATTTGATAGTTAAATATGGTTTAAGATTTTGCAAAACATTTTCTTGCATTTTTTTTTTTGTATTTTTTAATAAATTTAGATGAAAATTTCTTTATTTTTATATTTTTTTTAAAAACTACACAAAAACACATTAGCAACAGTGATTTAATTTTAATAATTCATTAAATTTAATTTAAGAGAGATTTATTATTTAATTTAATTAATTTGAATATATTTTTTGTATGTGATTAAATCTTTAGTTTTTTTTTAAATATAATTTCCCTAAATATTTTATTTTAATTTTTATTTATTAAAATTTAATAAGTTTTGCATTTAATAAGAACGAAACAATTTAATTTAAAAAAAAATTAAAAATGATTTTTGGTTCCTTTATTATTTTATTTTGTATATTTTGGAAAAAGTGTGTCTAAAATATATATTTTTTTAGATTTTTTTCAATAATTATTGGTAGTGTTGTTGTTGTTTCTGTTTTACGTTGGCAAATGTGTTTTCGTGTTTTTTTGGAAAAAAGAAATTAAAATTTAAAGAAATAAAAATAAAAAATTAACTTAAAAACATAACCTTAAAAAAAATTAAGAGAAAAATAAATGTTTTGTGTGCTTTTAATATGTTTTACACTAAAGAATAGAATAAAAAAAAATAAAAAAAGAAAAGAACAATGCAAGACGAAAGTACAAGACACAGACAATCATTGTTTACTGTAAAAAGAAAAAGTTTTAAAAAGAAAAAAAAATATTAAGGAAGAAAAGAAAGGACACAGACACATAACAAATGAAGACGATTTTTTTTTTGGTTTCTTATTTTCATAAGGAATGTTAATTTTTTATTTTTTAATTACAATTTCAATGTATAAATGTATCTATACATGATGTATCTATATATATAGTATATGGATATTAGTTACACAAACAAAGCTTGCTTTTTATTTTTATTATTATTATTATAGTATAGAGATATCATAAATATATAGTAAATATGTATGTATGTACGTATGCTTAAATTACAAAATTTTAATGCAATTTCAATGCAAAACTTTCTTTACATTTTTTTCCATTTAAGAAAGTCTTATATGAATATTTTGTGTTATTTTAATTTCAATTAAAATAATAAAAAAAAAATTAGAGACACACAATTAAACAAAAAGAGCGTAACAAGAGAGAAAAGGCGAAAGTAAAATAAAAAATTTTGAATTTTTTTTTTTTCTTTTAAATTTAATTGTTTACTTGAAACGTTGGGCAAAAACATTTGATAACTCATTAACGGCCGCTTGGCCAACCACTTGATTTACTTGGCCACGCATACTTTCGGGTATATAACGATTAGCACCAGACTGTTGGGTTATGGCACTGCCCACGGCTCCAGTTACACGTCTTTATTGTATTTGAATGAATATGTGAACAACACACATACAACACATTTTAATGAAAATATATTTTTCATATTGTTTGTTTAACAATAATAAAAACGAGTTAAAAAAAACATAGAAATAAATTGAAAAAAGATAGAAAGAAAACAAAAATTCAATTGAAGTAAACAATTTTAGATTTTTTTTTTTTTAAAATATCGTAACGATTGAAACCCCTTTTCCTTTTTAAAATGTATTTCAAAAAAAAATATTAAGGGTCCTTCATAAAAAAAATTACATTTTAAAACACACAAAACATTATTAAGACAAATAAATTAAATTAAATTAAATTAAAAACAAAAATTATAAAATACTAAACAATAACACAAAAATAATAATAATTTAAAAGAAAAAAAAAGTGTTTTTGTATTTGTTGTTTGCTAAAACAGTAAATCCGTTTAAAAATTTTCAGTGGCCTAAACATAAAATTGGACCTTAGGTATGAGATTACTCAAATTTGTAATTTTTTTTTCATTTCCATGGAAATATTTCCAAAAAAAAATAAAAAAAAAATATTGATGTGGTTTTATAGATAATTTCAAAACCTTTTAAACAATGTACAGTAGAACTTTTATAATTTGAACTTCTTTTACTTGAATTTTCTATAAGTAAGCACAGCAACAGCACTTTGGATAGAATATCTATCAGGTTTTGCTTGTTTAACTTTAAGTTTCTATAAATTGAAGTTTTTTTTTTCTGGATAATGGTGATTCAAATTATAGAAGTTTGACTGTTTAATACTTAGCAATTTTTATTTAAAAATTTATTTTAAAACAAAAAATTAAAACAATGTTAGCTAGCAAGTTTCATCTCAATATACAGTGGGTAACAAAACAATGGAAACTTTTTCAAAAATTAGTTTATGTGTTCTAATCAGACAAAATTGGAAATTACATTTCATTAGTATCCATAAAAATATAAAAAAGCGATATTATTGAAGTGTTGAAACCTTCTCCAAAGTGAGGAGCGTTTACAGTTCTTGATTCAAAAAAAAATTTTTTTTTTAATAATTTTTGAAAGTTCTAATTTGTTAAGTCAATATTTATCCCATAAATGATTTTTTTTTTGCTGAAATTTATTTAGCATTGAAATCGTTTTTTATTAATAAACAGCACAAATATTTTGCGAATTTCTTAAGAATATTTTTAATTTTTTGTACAATTTTGAAAAAGTTTCCAGTGTTTTGTCAACCACTGTATATTCATTCTAATATTTTGAACATTTTAATACAAAATGTTAAACAAAGTGGTTGTTTCTACAAGGACATCGATCCAAGAAGATCATGTTGCGAAACTATATAGCGTTCAAAACCAAACACTGACCAATGGGTCCACGACCTCAAGATTATTAAGCATGTTTTGGGAAAAACTTGCCCCTAAGCACTATGCATTTAGTATCAGCATATTAATGGAGCAATTAAAACAAGGAGTTCGGCAAGAATTGAACCCATCTTGTACAGCCGATGCCTCTAGGTTTGGAAGCAGTAAAAAAAAGTAAAAGGTTTTGGTACCTTTGAAATGAAATTCATTCGTTAACATTGTTTTAATTTTTTTTTGTTTTAAATATATTTTTATTTTTAAAAACTCCTAAGTATTATACATTGTTTAAAAGCTTTTTGAATTATCTATAAATCCTCCATTAAAATTGTTTGAAAATATTTCCATTGAAGTGAAATTATTCACATTTAAATAATCTCCTACCTAGTGGCCAATTATATATTTGAGTCACTGTACTTTAAAAAGGGGCTAAGTGAGAGTAGACAGTATTTCAAAACAACTACTAATTAATAGCATTTATAATTTATAAGGAATCATTTTTATTTTTAATTATTTTTGTTTCTTTTTTTTTACATTTTTTTGTTTTTTTTTTTTTTTAATGAGCACAACACAAAATAAACATTTACTTTTAAATTAAGGTACTTTGTGTTTTTTTTTTAATAACTTATGTTCTATATTTTATTTTATTATTTTTTATTATTATTTTTTTTTACCACAAAACTAAACTGGCTAAAAAGTGTGGTTGATTTCAAGCGTTTTATGTTTTTTTTTTTTGTTCTTGTTTTTGTAATAATTAAACATTTTTTTTTAAATTTAATATATTTGTCTAATTCATATTTATTTTTTTTATTAATTAAATCCAATAAACTTAGCTAAATTTAATGGGGTGCAGGAGGGGGAGTAGGTTGCTTTATAATTTATTTAAATTGTTTATGGTTTTATGTTTAAAAATACAGAATGTTTTCATTCGTTTTCAGTATGCTCGCAACAACAATTGCTGTGCTGATCTATCTTGATTATGGTTGTTAAATTTCTTTTCTTTCTTTTTGTTTATTTTTAATTGGTTTTTTTTAACGTTGTTTAGTTTTGCTGTTAAAAGTAAATTATTTAGCGGCGTCTATTATTATTATTATTTATTTATTTTTATAAATTATTTGTATACTTAAACAACAAAGCAGCAGTAAGAAGAAGAAAAAAAAAAAGAGAAAATTTTTAGGAAAAAAAAGTTAGTGAAATTTTGTAGTGTACAGGTGTGTGGTTCCACCAGTTAAACTAGAAAAAAAAGTAAAAAAAGAAAATAGATAAAAGAAATTTTCTTAAATGTAATACACAAAACACTATATAAACTTCTTGAAGATTAATATAAAGAAAAAAAACTACATTTATTGGCCATTATATTAAAACGCATGTATTTCTCTTTGCAGCAAAAACGAAAAGCCCTGAAGACCATGGAAACAACCATCGTATTCGTATTGAAGAAAAAAGGTCATAGAGAGAGTAAAAGAAAAGCCTGCAGGAATTTACTTCACAGCACCACGTAATCAGTCAAATTCCATTGTAAACCTTACAAGAGAAAATACCAAAACACCCAAAGACATGGGATCCATTGTCGTCCATCACCTTAAAAAATGAAACCGCATAGAGGAAGTAAAGGAAAATTGTGCTGGAATATGCTTCGCACTAATCATGTAGCCAGCCAAATCCCATTATAAACCTCACAAGAGAATTTTGAATATCGGCCTCCGACAGAGGGTTTAAATTAAAAAACCCCTGAAAAATAAAACACTGCCAGCATATTCAAATATATTTTATTATATTATTGTATTATATTATATAACATTGTATTATATATATTAAGCGGTGGTGTGGTATTGGTATTATATTGTAATCATGTATATGGTATATTTTATTTTATAATTAAACCATTCTTATATTGTATTATATTTATTATATTATATAATATTATATTGTTAGGTTATATGATATAACATTGTATTATATATAGAACATGTGTTATTATAGTATATAACATTGTATTGTATTATATTTATCATATTATATTGTAATAATTTTTATTTGATATTATAGAAATACTTTAACGTTTTATATTATATTGTACTTTTTATAGATAATAATAACATTTAATTAATTATATAACAGTGGGTATTTATATGATATAACATGGATTATATGTGATATAAGATTGTATTATAGTGTATCATTTTATTTTATATTATAATACATAAACTGTTAGTATTATATAACCTGTATTGGGGTAGGTAGGGGATGGTTGTATCATATTATTGTATAATTTTTATTTTATTATAATACATTATACTGTAATATATATATAACATTGTATTAATTATATAACATTGTATTATATTATATAACATTGTATTATATAATATAACATTGTATTTTATTATATTATATAACATTGTATTATATTATATTGTATCATATTATATAACATTGTATTATATTATATTGTATTATATTATATTATATTATATTGTATTGTATTATATTATATAACATTGTATTATATTATATTGTATCATATTATATTTTATTATATAAAACAGGTATCATCTTCGACAAAGACAACGATGCTGTAGCCGACATAGGAGATCGACCACTAGCCTCTGAGATAACGGTTGTGTACCCAAGGACTGGCGGTTGTGGTGCAGATGCTAAACCGTCGACGTCGAAAGGTGCATCGTCCAAAACGCCGAAGCGACAGCGATTGCATGACTTCACTCAGATAACGAAGTACAAGTGGCTGAAACCTTAAACTCGCCACCTGAGCCCTTGGCGGCTATTGTTACCGTCAGCATCCCGAAGGGCTTTATGGATAAAAGTGTAACTTATATACGCTTCTTGCTCCACCAGGAAACGGTAAGTTTTCAGTATAGTTATTAACCTTCTTCTCTTACCATAGAACAGCAATCCTGGCTTTCACCTAATAAGAATAGGAGCCGCCACCAACTGCCTTCAAACACCTGTAAATCAGGCATAGAGTTCATAACCTAAGCCTGATCCTGTCATCGAACGACAGCAGTAAGACCGCAATGGCTGAAGGTGGTTCAGATTAACTACACCAGAGAACGTGGTTGTAGCTTTGGATCCCGAAGCCGTGACTCTTAAGAGACAGAGTACATAGCTTATGGTCTAACTCTTATACGCTGCTTGTCCCACCAGCAAACGGTAAATTATGAACTTGCATATTTTCCTGTATGGTAATTAACGTTCTTCTCTTAACACAGAATGGCGATCCTGACTTTAACCTAATGAGAATAGGAGAAGCCACCACATGCTTTCAAGAGCCTGTAAATAAGGTATGGGGTGGATAACCTAAGGCTGAATGTCGTTCAGATTAAGGAGAACGTGGATGTAGCCTTGATCCCGGAGCCCTGGCTCGTGAGAAACAGAGTTCATAGCTTAGGGTCTAACTAACACCTATACACTTCTTATCCCACCAACAAACAGTAAGTTATGAACCTGCATAATTGTCAGCATAGTAATTAACGTTCTTCTCTTACGGCAGGATAGGAGCCACCATCACCTGCCTTCGAGCACTTGGTCCAGCATTTCTACAACTTCCGTCATGGGTATGTTACGGTATCTGCGATCTTGGTGGGACGATATACAAATGCGCTGACAGCAGTAGCTTACTGAAAGCATCTGCATACAATGACCGCGCTGGGAGCAGTAAATACCTGACTTCATCCACATTTCTGCATTGCAAAGACAAGGAGCCGACATCTTCTACCTTTCAGCGCCTCGTGCATTGGTACGCAAGACCAGCAAAGGTCTTCATAAGATGGCCTACCAATGCCAACCATACGGGGGGCACAGAGGTCAACAGAAGATTTGAGTGTTTTTGCGATTTCATTTCCAACTCTAAAACTACTACATGCAATAGGTCCACATCCTTTATTTAGAACAGAGATCAAATGTTAGATCATATTATATTGTATTGTATTTATTATATATCCATATATCCTATATATATATATATCCTATATATATATATCCTATATATATATATATATATATATATATATCATAAGATATATCATATTATATTGTATTGTATTTATTATATATCTATATATCCTATATATATCCCATATATCCTTTATATATCGTACGTATAGTATATATATCGTATATACATCCTACATATATCCTATATATCGTATATATATCCTATATATCGTATATATATCCTACATATTCTATATATCATATATATCCTATATATCGTATATATATCCTATATCGTATATATATCCTATATATATCCTATATATCGTATATACATCCTACATATATCCTATATATCGTATATATATCCTATATATCGTATATATATCCTATATATCGTATATATATCCTATATATCGTATATATATCCTACATATATCCTATATATCGTATATATATCCTATATATCGTATATATATCGTATATACATCCTACATATATCCTATATATCGTAAATATATCGTATATACATCGTACATATATCCTATATATCGTATATATATCCTATATATCGTATATACATCCTACATATATCCTATATATCGTATATATATCCTATATATCGTATATATATCCTATATATCGTATATATATCCTAATATATCGTATATATATATCTATATATACCCTATATATATATCCTATATATCGTATATATATCCTATATTGTATATATATCCTATATATCGTATATATATCCTATATTCGTATATATATCCTATATATCGTATATATATCCTATATATCGTATATATATCGTGTATATATCGTATATATATCCATATATCGTATATATATCCTATATCGTATATATATCCTATATCGTATATATATCCTATATCGTATATATATCCTATAATCGTATATATATCCTATATCGTATATATATCCTATATCGTATATATCCTATATCGTATATATATCCTATATATCGTATATATATCCTATATATCGTATATATATCCTATATATTGTATATATATCCTATATATATATCGTATTATATATCCTATATATCCTATTATATATCCTATATACGTATATATATCCTATATATCGTTATATATCCTATATATACTATATATCGTATATATATCCTATTATTCCTATTTATATCCTATATATCGTATATATATCCTATATATCGTATATATATCCTATACATCGTATATTTATCCTATATATCGTATATATATCCTATATATCGTATATACATCCTACATATATCCTATATATCGTATATACATCCTACATATATCCTATATATCGTATATATATCCTATATATCGTATATATATCCTATATATCGTATATATCCTATATACGTATATATATCCTATATATCGTATATATATATTGTATATATCGTATATATATCCTATATCGTATATATATCCTATATTTCCTATTATATCCTATATATCGTATATATATCCTATATATACTATATATCGTATATATAGCCTATATATCGTATATATCCTATATATCGTATATATAGCCTATATATCGTATACATCCATATATTATATATATATCCCATATATCGTATATATATCCTATATTTCCTATTTATATCCTATATATCGTATATATATCCTATATATACCCTATATATCGTATATATATCCTATATATTATATATATATCCCTATATATCGTAATATATCCTATATTTCCTATATATATCCTATATATCGTATATATATCCTATATATACCCTATATATCGTATATATAGCCTATATATCGTATATATATCCTATATATCGTATATATATCCTATATAATATATATATATAGCCATATATCGTATATATACCTATATATCCTATATATATCCTATATATCGTATATATATCCTATATATACCCTATATATCGTATATATCCTATATATCGTATATATATCCCATATATCGTATATATATCCTATATTTCCTATATATATCCTATATATCGTATATATATCCTATATATCGACCATATATATCGTATATAGCCTATATATCGTATATATACTATATATCGTATATATACCCTATATATCGTATATATATCTATATATCGTATATATATCCTATATATCGTATATATATCCTATATGTATATATATAATATATCCTATATCGTATATATATCCTATATATCCTATATATCGTATATATATCCTATATCGTATATATATCCTATATATCTATATATCGTATATATATCCTATATATCCTATTATATATCCTATATATCGTATATATATCCTATATTCGTATATATATCCTATATATCGTATATATATCCTATATATCGTATTATATCCTATATATCGTATATAGCCTATATATCCTAATATATCGTATATATATCCTATATTTCCTATTATATCCTATATATCGTATATATATCCTATATATCGATATATATCCT